>CAOLHI010001812.1:0-600000 GCA_948474755.1 Ctenosaura bakeri | reverse complement strand
GCAACACTTCTCTGTCGACTGGAAAATTAAGTATCAGGGAAATGATCTTTCTGAAACTCCTAATGCACCTAACTAAAGACAATTAATTAAATCACAGCTGCCCAAACTCCTAGCTTATCTAACTAAAAACATCTATTTACAGTAAGGAAATTACACTAGCTAAGAACATTCTTTCAGAACTCTTTTTGCAATACACCAGACCTATAAGGTACCATAGAGTCTCAATCCAATAGCAGGTGACCTTGACAGGAGAAGCAGCCCAACGACTTTCAACATACAAGATGGTATTGTGGTGGGTCAGCCTAGATGACCTCAAGTTATGGGAAAAAGCAGATAATTTTCTCTGCAGTTGAAGTCCCTCTGTGTTTGAAAGAAATACAATAGAACTCTGTAAGATAGAATGTTAGGGAGGATGGAATGTGGCTCACTATGCTTCCTTTACTTTGCAACACTTGTAAGATTAGGCTAGAGAATGGTGGAAACCTTTGTATGCATCAGTTTCTTTTCTTGAACATGTGATGACTGTACTGGAAAATGTACAAATTGCTGTGAAAATGAAGAGGCGGGGCTCAGACTTTTGGGAACGATCCCACTGAGACATTGTGCCGGCTACAATAAACGTTTTTCCTTAATCCATGGGTCTCTATCTCTGTTCTGTAACATATTCTGGGGGCTCGTCCAGGATAGAGCGGCTTTTCCCCCCTCTTAAGTGGCAACTGCTTCCTCTGGCATCTGTGCCCCCATTGATAGAGACCTTGGGTGCCCCTGACATTTGGGGCGCCCTCGTGGGGGTGCTGAACCAGGGGATCGGTTCGCCAGCTGAGAACCCAGGACGGTTATGGAAACTCGACACAGAACACGGCCCTTAGGTAAGTGCGTAAAGTGCCTCCCACTAAAGTGTGGGACACTGGGGAAAAGAGGGGCCTGATCACCCCCTAGGACCTGCCTCAGTACGTAGCCCCAGAGGGGGGCTACTGAAGCCTCAGGATTCCTTAGACACACACAGGGAGGGAGGGAGGGCCGTGTTGATGGATGAAAGGATGTATGCGTGACACCGCAATTCCCAGCCGCATGCTGTTGAGCTTCCGGGTGCCTGGGTCGGTGTGAGAGATTGACTGTCTATCCCCTATTGTCTTGAACTGTTGGGACCCCTCGCCTGCAGTTCACCACCTTATCCGAGTGTGTGTTGTCATTTTGGGGTGGAAAAGGGTGGGGGAAGCAGCCAACAGACTCTGCTTCAGTGTATGTTGAAAAACTCCAAGAAAGGGTTAAGTAGAGATGTACTTTTCAGCAGTTTTTCGCCTGGTTTGAGGTAACAGACAAACACTGCTTTAATGTAGGAAAAATTCCAAGGTAGGACAGCATTTCACCTGGTTTCTGGTTTCTCTCTGTTTTTTTCCCCCCTCTCCAGTGCTCGGACCCGCTCCATCCCCTGCGGCCCCTCCTCCCCCTCAGGCTGACTAAGATTCAGATTTAACCCCTGAAGGACCAACTCCCTAGCATTCAGTTCAATATTCCATAGGGGCTGATGCTGGAGAAAAACTGGGGACAGGGGTTCTACTCAGGGAGAAAGTAAAGATGAAAACTGCTGTTTTCAATGGACTAGCAAGCCCAATTAAGCCAAGAGGCTTGGCTATAACACGAATTAAGTCAATATGTTAATGAGAAAACAAACCTTTAGACCAGGGTTATACTGAGTGTTGACAGGGAATAGTGAATCTGTTAAAATCAAGGGAGAAGGAATCAAGACCAGAAAAAAAAAAGAGAGAGAGAAAAAGGAAAGAAAGAGGCTTGATCTTGAATAATGGGAGGCATGCCTAAGAAATTGGAAAAGTGAGGAGAGAAGGTGCTTCTGTCCCCCCCGTGTGTAAAGAGACATAATACAACCACAGAAGGATATTGTGTAACATCTGGAAAAAGGGGGGAATCAGAGATACTCCATTCTGAGAAGCAGCCAGCAGCAGGAGCAGCGGAAACTGCCAGAGACAGCGGCAGGACAGTGGCTGACAACATGGGGCTACAGATGGGTGAGGCGAAGGGGGGACAGGCAGCAGGGCTTCCCCCCCCCGACAACAGCAGCAGCTCGAAGCCCCGCAAAGCCTCGGGCCCCAGCATGAGAGAGCTGCTGACCAAGACAGCGGCAGTGGCAGCAGCCAAGAAGGAGGCTACAGGCAAATGCATAAGAAAGTAGAGTTGTTGGCAGCCGCATTAAGCATTCAGAATAAAGTGCAGCAGCTGGGGGAAAGAATCCATGACTCCATAGTCCAGAAGTTTCAGCGGCAGCCAGCAAAGTTATCCCCTGTTGCCAGAAGAGAGACAGGCAAGTGGGGGAGGCTGAGGAGAAAGTCTAAGCAGCAGCTCCAGCAGAAACTGCAGGCTGAGCAAGTGAAGGAGGCTTCCTAACACCAAAAAGCTCTGGCTGAGCTTCTGGCAAGTTAGGGGAGGCTATGTAACAGCAGAATCGGGGGCTAGCTCTGTGTGACAAGGAAGCAAAGCGGCTGGCAGGGGAGGAGAAGCGAGCCAGGGCGACTAGCCACAGAAAAGGCTGGCAAGGCAGCGCTGGAGATCCAGCTGCAAAGACCCCACCAATGAGCCCCGTGTGGAGGTCTCTGGCCTCCAGGAAGAGGCAGCCAGAGCCCAGAGCTGGTAGGGGAAAGAGGGAGCTGGAGGAATTGCGCTTGAAGAACAACTCTAGCAGCGAAGAGCTGAGAGACCTGCAAAAGACTGCCAGCAAGCTGAAAGGGGAACTGGCTACTGTGAAGGCACTGAAGGAGAGGGAAGCCAAAATGCAGAATGAGCTGCAGGGCGTCCTGGAGGTGGCCAAGACCTAGGAAGCAGAGCTGAGAGGATTGGTTCAGCCGTGATTTCACTACAGACAAGTTTGGTTGGGAAACCTGACTGTATTGGCTCTGCAAACCAAGGTGCCTGTGGCTGGCTGTCAGGTGAAGACTAAGGAGTGGTTTTGTCCATCTTCCCACAGACTGAGACAGGCAGGGGCTTGGAACTGTGACATCCTAGAATGAGAAGTTGGCAGCAGGAGCATGGACAACACAGGGGAAAGGCAGAGTCCTAGGTGCAAGGCAGTCCAGATTGCGAGGGGCCCACCAGTTCCCGATAGAGCGGTAGCTGGTAGAGTCTCTGGCCCAGCTGCAGGAGAAGCTGACCCAGCCCCAGCAGTCCAAGGAGGTGATAGAGCACCTCTTTGAGCTGGGAGGGGGAGGCGATAGAGCGCCTCTCCAGGCTGGATCTGGAAGTGGAGCTGCGGCTGAAGGACTCTTTGACCGAGAAGGCGGAGAAGAAGGAGCGGCAGAGCTGAAGGCCGTGGGACAGCCAGGAGAAGCAGCCCCAAAAGCCCACACCATATAGGCTCAGACCTGCATTTGTCCACAAGATCATCAAAGATTAAACCACTGCTCTAGGAAACATCTGGAAATTACATTGCACCTACAGACTTCAGAACTTAGGAAAGGTGGAGAGGATGAATCGGATCCTGAAGACACAGTAGTCCAAATTGTGCCAAGAAACGAGGCTGAAGTGGCTGGATGTTCTTTCCACAGCCCCTTTAGGATAAGGCATAGGATAAGGTGCACACCTCACTGAACCATAGGGTTGTCCCCTTTTAGCCGAAGTATGAAGCCATCTTGGGAGGATTAAGGGGAGACACAAAGGAATTGGGAAACAAAACTCTACAGGAGGAGGTTAACACATTAGGAAAAGCTATGAATAAAATAAGGGAGTAAATGTTAGTATAATGACTCCCCTTTCTACAGACACAGGCACACACCCTTCCAACCAGGAGATATGGGTGAAGGATTGGAAAGGGGAGCCTTTTGGTTCTGGGTGGAGGGACCCTACCAGGTAGTAGTGACAACTCCCACTGTAGTGAATGTGGCAGGGTTGAAGCCTTGGGTGCATTACACTAGGATAAAAAGGCTCACTCTGACTGGACTGTTGCCCCAAACACAGGGCAACCTTTGAAGCTGAAAGTTATCAGAAAGCAGTAAGGAAGACTGGGACTAGGCCCTGCTGTGTTCACATACTGGGAAGCTGAACACCCAGCGCATGGCCAGATCCCCATCTGGAGAGGAAAAGAAGATTGGGACTAGGCCTTACTGCAGTTGCTACCAGACGCACTGTTCTACGTACAGTCAGATCCTGAATGTGGGAGACAATATTGTGGGTCTTGACAGGCATAGGAGGGGCATGAAGCCTGGCCTACATATTTTACCACTTCAGATGGTCGTTCTGTGGGGTTGGAAGATATGTGTATATGGGGATTGTTGGTGCTGAAGAGGATGATGCTGAGCAAGGGAGGCTGGGAAGTGAATTGGTTCCAGATCTTGAGCACCCTGGATGTCAGTAATTGTTGGGTATGTTCTCATGGGCCAAGCTCAGGAGACTATCCCAATTGCAATGTAATGTTTGAAATCCCTGAATCTCCACAGGCATGCCCAGGAAAATATCCCAATGTCGACTTTTTCTTTAGTTGTCGCAATGGTTTCATTGAGTTATATGGGAATAAGGGGGGCTGGTCCTCTTTAAATAAGTTCCAGGAAGAAACCAGCTTTCATAATGGTAAATGGATATATGGTCTACCTCCAGGGATGAATTGGCTATGTGGAAACCGGGCAGGGAAATTACGTCCCCTGGTGTGAAATACACCTGTGCCTTTGGGAGTTTGGCCACTGTGGGTATCACCTTTCACTCAGTGCACCAAGCAATGCAGGCATAGGATAGCCAGTTTGGCTTGGCAAGAATGAAAAGAGCTTATGATGAAAACTATGGGTATGATCCTGACAACACGTATCTGAGAGGTTGGAAGTCATCATGTTCCCCATGGTGGGAGTTGCTCTTAATGTAAGACAGATACATCACCTGTCAGCCCAGTTAGAAATGTTAGCAAATTCAACAGCAAAAGGGCTTAGTGCTTTGCAACAGGCGGTAGATTCATTGGCCTCTGTTGTAACCCAGCATAAAATAGCTTTAGATTACCTCCTCAGCTGTGAAGAGGGTTTATGTATTTGGCTAAATACCACATGTTGACATTATATAAATAAGACTGGAATAATAGAAACTAATGTGGAATGTATACATTCTGTAGTTTCAACTATTAGAAAATCATTCTTGTAGTCTGCAGACATGTGGACATGATTATCTGGTTCCCTAATTTAGCATGGTTAAAGACATGGTTTGTAGGGTTGTGTTGTGTATTGATAATGGGCATTCTGATTTGCATAACAGTACCTTGCATGTTACAGTTTTTTCAATCTGCAATGAATGAAGTAATGGATGGACAGGTTGCTGTATATGCCCTGATGGCACTGCCAGAATGGTTATGCCTGAATTGCTAACGAATTCAGCATAAAGGGGGGAATGTGGTGGGTCAGCCTAGATGACCTCAAGTTATGGGAAAAAGCAGATAATTTTCTCTGCAGTTGAAGTCCCTCTGTGTTTGAAAGAAATACAATAGAACTCTGTAAGATAGAATGTTAGGGAGGATGGAATGTGGCTCGCTATGCTTCCTTTACTTTGCAACATTTGTAAGATTATGCTAGAGAATGGTAGGAACCTTCGTATGCATCAGTTTCCTTTCTTGAACATGTGATGACTGTACTGGAAAATGTATAAATCGCTGTGAAAATGAAGAGACGGGGCTCAGACTTTTGGGAACGATCCTACTGAGACATGATGCCGGCTACAATAAACATTTTTCCTTAATCCGTGGGTCTCTATCTCTGTTCTGTAACAGTATTACCATTATAGGGAGGCAGGAAATATCTGGATTTCAAATATCTGCCCAGAGTTACTTTCAAGTAAGCATGAACAGTTTCACACTCTTAACATCTACTGCCTGATAGCACCATTTCAGATTAAGTCTACAAACTTGGAGGCAACTGCGTTAGAGGGTTACATAAGGCTAGGATTTATTTATCTACTAAGAAAATCTGTGCATCACTCCTCAGTTTCATAGAACAGTGTTAGTTCTGTACTGTAATGCGCGGACAAAAAAACCACCTGTCAGTGACGAGTGCAGAAGGGGCACCCAAGCCTCGCACTCAAGGCCTGCCCAGCCTGACACCTCTTTGTGTTCAGGTCTGAATAGCCAGGGAGATCTCTGAATCAAGCCAGGGCCAGGACAAACAGGTCTGCCTCAGTTCTCCCTCTCTGAGAATGCAGTCCCCTCCTCACCCTTGGCTTCTTCCTTTCAGGACTCTCCCCCTTTACTGCCTTCCCTGAATCTGCCCTTCTCCCAGATGTAAGGATCAGCAGTGATTCATATTTTTTAAGACTGTGGTACTGTTGGCACTAAGGTCAAGATGATATTATTGGTAGCATGTATATTCCAGGATTCAAAATAAGACTCTGTGACACTGTTCTAAGGAACACAAAACTTCAAACATTTATTGCAACACTGTTGCTTTAAATGTGTTTTGTATCTAAATGTTTATAAACAGCACACCATTCTCCTCTCTCTCTTTCAATTCATTCATTGTCTCTCATACACCCAATTTCTCAGTTCTCTCTCCCACAGAGCTCTTGAAATCTCCAACCTCTCCCAAACACACCACAAATCACACTCCTCTTCAAACACACACCAGACAGTTAAAATCCGTTATTTTTCCTCTTTCCACTAGCCCCTCCCCTGGGCTAGCCAAAGCTCCATTTCACCAGCCAATCAGCTTAAACACTCTCAGTTACCAAGGAGGCGCCATTGACAAGACCCCCTCCCATCAGGTTCGTCACATGTAGATATAAGGAATGTCTAATATTTGCTCCTACTAAACAACAGACCCTCCCTTACCACCATCCTGCACGGCAAACAACTTCTGACAGCAATCAGAGCTTAAAAAGCAATCTGTGATTCTGGCATACCAAGGCCATCTGGCAGTGTTCTCCAAGCTGATGCCTTCTAGATGTGTTTGACTGGAGCCCTCCTGGACATGTTACCTATAGATGATGTGTGTGTGTGTGTGTGTGTGTGTGCACATGTGCGTGCACGCCTTCGAGTTGCCTGTCCACTTGGGGTGACCCCATGAATTTCAAAGGATTTTTCGTCAGAGGTGGTTTTGCCTTTGAAATATAGCATACAGCATCTGGTATTCATTCAAGGAAAACCCATAGCTGAGATGATTCAGGCTACCCTAAATTACACCTTTAGAAACTGGTTGATATGTTTTGAGATTTCACAAAAAAATTTCAGCCTTATTTTTTTTCCTTTTAAAAACCATACACTGATACGTTTAGAAATATCACGATATCATTCTTTCTTTTCATTTGACTTTTTCTATTTTCTGTGGCTGAGAATCAAGGTTACCTTTTTTTTCCAGTGTGGACATACAGAGGAAGCCACTTTGCACTATAACTGCTTCAAACCTTTTAGCAAACAAGTTCAAGGCACAATGATTTTATTTTTTGATATAAGGTCTTTTTATCTTAATATCAATCACCATCTCATTGGGCAAAGATCCACGTGAAGTAAATAGGATGCTATGGAAGACCCAAGTTCCAGAATCTGAGAGGGTGTGCAAAAGCATTGCACCAATGCCAACTCACAGTACTGACTTTGGAAAATGATTGCCAAAGACACTCAGTGAATTATGGATTGTGTATTTGGGTGAGCTCAGGCTCACTGCACCGGAACAGATTTGTGGGTGATCAGACTGAGGCATAGCTATTGGCACAAAATGGATGCAAGAGGTGTTTTGGAGTAGAGAAAAGCATCTACATGTTTGTCTGTTAGCTGATAGGGAACCGGAATCCCTTCACAGCTGATGAGTCCATAAGCAACAGATCCTACCCAGAGCACCCCTACAGTCAACATAGAATTTCTAGGTTAATGCATGCTTCCTCTGTTTCACCCAAAATATGGGCATTAGCATGAAGCTTAAATATCAAAGGGCTACATAAAGGATTTCCTACAGGAAAGGTATGCTATTCTCCTACCTCTAGAAATTGAGAATGGGAAAAATAAAGAACTCACATAAAACCATTCCTTCACACTTTTTCTAGGTAGGTTGCATATTCTCACAAGAAAGCACATACTTTGTTCACCTCTACATTGGCAGGAATGCTCTGCCAGGAGGCACAGTGAGGCTTAACTCTAGCAAGTACAAAATAGCACTTCTCTGTACCACTGGGTAATCTTCTAGTGGCTATTTGAGATCCTGGCAATTATTCCAAATGCCACACTGGGTGCAGTGTGTTAACAGGATCTGTTAATAGCGATCTGATAACACCTCATTAAATGGAGTTGACAGCATATGCTGTTGGAAAAGTGGGAAGTTTTTACCATTTTCTGCAGCAGCCACACCCTCTCTCAGTTGCTGATCTTAGGTAAACAAGCTCATTGAAACTGCTGCCAAACTCTGATATTTATTTTACCATCTTACTTCTGAATCCAAAAACCTTTATTATTTGTCATATATTAAAGTTCAATATCCTCCTGAGTTTATTATTGCTATTATATATAATCAAAAACAACAAAAGTGATACAGGGGCAGCTAAAAATGCCAAGAAAAAGCACGAATACTACAGTGGGGGTTGCACCCAGAGTGCAATATTGTGCAGTCTTGAAAGAAGACCAGTTTAATTCAATGGGATGTTAACAGTCAAACTTCTTTGGTAAGTGTATCTGTATTTTATCTATGTATGTCTGAACCCTACCCTGTGACTAGAATAAAGTAGAAACTTTTAGCATTAGTCTAAGAAATTTCCTATAAACTAATATAATTCTTAAGAATAAACACAAGAAACTTCAGGGAAACATATCAAGAAGAGTATCAGTAAAAATCTGGTGTAGAAAATGGGTTATATAAAAATGCACAGTTACTGAATATGAATTCCTTGCAACATACAAAGGCAATATAAAACCTCAGTTTTCTCATCAACAATATGGTGAATAATAAAAGAGCTCAGAAAATTTTTTTAGACTATATCTCCCAGGATCCTCAGTCCCTTGGCAATGTTGACAGAGGGAATTAATTGTATATCAAAAAACTAGAACTTTTCTAAATTCTGCTTTGCAGACAGCTGATTTGGGACAATTCAGCATACAGAAAAAAAACGATAAAAGCAAAACTGTTCATGCAACATACTACACAAATTGTTTGCACAAAAAACATGACATCTGAAGAATGGCTTTTACTAAAAGTTATGCTGGCCTGGTGTTTAGCACGTTTAGATCAGGTGGTGCAACTGCCCAAACCTAAACGTTCACTGAGAACATTATAATGATGCAGCTCTATCAGTTTTTGTGCCAGCTCAGCTACGATAGCAAAATCCTGCTCCTAAGTTAAGCAAGCTGAAAGAGAAAATAATTTTCCACAGACCTCAGTTTGATAATGACCCCAAACCATTTTTACTCACACCTTTGCATAAGCAGATGTCTTAATGAACCACTGTTTGAGGTACTTCTTCTCCACTTTTGCTCCAGAACGCCATGAATAGCCATTTTCATCCACCTGTTCATTAGCAAGCACAGTTTGGTCCACTGGGTCCCAATTAACCATTGCCTAAATGATTCCATGAATCAAAGAAGTAGAAATATTGGTATTAGTAAGCATGTTACCAAAATGTGCAGCCAACTTTTCAGATAGATGTTGGGTACTATAAATACTTTTTCTGTGGGCTCTCAAAGCACATGCCAATCTGAAAAAGCACATGGCAATTAGAGGCACAACCAATGATTTCCTTTTCCAACTTTAGTGAGGTACATATGTCAGGATTTACTTATTTTTAAGATGTCTCATTAAAAAGCTTACATAAAATGGCATACAGTGTAAATGTTGAACTGAAGTCTAATGTACCTAATTAAAGGTCAGAGAAATTAGGGCAAAAATTGAAAGTGATTCTATAGATATGTTCCAATGAATTGCAGACACCTAGCGAAATCTCCCCCCACCACTTTTGGAATGATAGATTCTGATAAAGTACCTCAACTATTTTTGAACTGTTCCTCAGTTTAAAATATGGTTTGCTATGTATTATGTGAAGTTCGCCATTCGTGAAAACAAAGCAAATCTTCCTTGGAGGCTTGAAACTAACTGCATGCCTTTTCGGACCCTGGTCTTAGACTTCTTTATCAGATCTTTACCAGTTCAAGTCTTTGGCTGCTGCTTTTGAATAAACACAGAACTGCGCAAAAAGAAGTGACAGCATTTGTATCTAAATGCTCTGTTAAACAGAATAGTCTGCTGAATAGGAATGACATATTAAGAGGTAGCGTGTTCCTTTTCCCATTCTTAGGATCAAGAAGTACATTTTATCACCCAAACCTGCAGACCTTTCATTAGAAGAAAAGGTAAAAATGATCTGGTGGCCCGAGTGGTCTATGTTATCAATTCTATCAGTATAAGACCTGAGAAGCATATTTACTCATTGTTCAAGCCAGTCAAATTCAACACATTCCCATTGCAAGGACAGGCATCTTCTGCTTCTTTTACAATACTTAGCCATTTGTACATTACTGATGATGAACAGATAATATAACAACATAAATTAAAACAACTCTACATGAATACAGGTTAATACAAATTTATCTCAGAGGACTGAGTTATCTTTTTTCTCTCTTTTGTATAGATACAATACTTTTCTTATCCTTCTATATTCAAGGGAAATTAAAAGTCACACATATTATTAAAATCCTGTTTATTGTCGATCCCTTCAGTACTTAACAGTGCTTTGGCTTATATATGAACATGTATTTTACAGACATCAATTCCAAATAAGTATGTTTTTGGACACATGAACATATATGTGTAGCCCACGTCCATATCCTATGTATTTCTCTCCCTCCTTTTTCCTATCCTTCTTTTCTTTTTTATAGTCCTTTTCATTGCATTTATATTTTAGAAATTCTCCCCCTCCCATATATTTTTAAATACACTGCTTTGCCCTGAATCCAACCCTTGATTCTCAAGCGAAAGCTTTGACCATACATATGGAGTTTGGTTCCATGACACTTGCTCTCCACCATGCGGTCTCTTGCAGGGAGGGATACAACATTGTCTTGACCACAGATAAAAAAACAGTCTCTCCAGAAAGAGAGAAAGAAACAAGGCATGTGGTCTTAATAACTGATATTTAGTGTGGTAAGAAACATAAAATATGTTTTATTTCTCATACAGTATACTGTGCTGAAATTTTTATGAAGTGATAAAAGAGCATGATGAAGTAAGGACTCAAAGCACCAGTCCTTTCTATATTGCTCCAGAGGGTCTTGCTGGGGCAAAAAGAGCAAGCAGATCCAACCCAAGACATTTAATTGTCTGAAGCGAAGCACAAAACTGCATCAGTCCTGCATTCCACATAAAGAAGCTGACTGGACTGGTCCTTGAATCTTACTTCAACAATGATGATGGTTCACCACACCTGAGAAAAGTAGACCAGCTATGGGGTTTAGCCCAAGAGCATCTTGCTATCACTCCTCACCACTCAATATCTCCCAAGTGAAGCAGCTATCTTTCTCCTTAATGGTAGAGCCAGCATCAAGAGGGAAAAAAGAAAGGCAATGTCTTCACGCTGCCACATTGAAGCAGAAATTCTTCCACTCACAGACAGGGTTGTATCTTTAAAGCAAAGTATTGTCTTTTTTCAGCAGAAGATACAAACATGCAATATACCGTAATTCTGTTCAAATTATAACTGAGAAATCATGCTTTTCTCAGAAATAAAGGAAATATGCTAGACGGGGCATTCTGCAACTTGCTATTAAACCAATGGCTAAAAAAAAATTCTGTTTTTTTAAAAAATGCCAGAGGAATAATCTGTCAAAAATAGCAGGTACTCTGATGAAACTAATTGTCTACATTCAGTTCAATCTGTTTCCAGGCCTGATTTTTGTACAGAAACTGCTTTGGCTACCTTGTGGCACAGCAACCTGTACCAGGAGTCAGACAGTGCAGTAAGATATCAAGCAGCTTTTGACATACTAGCTCAGAAGAGCTGCTCTTTTGAACTTAGGTCCCAGAATCCCATAAGCACAGCAATGCTGGCTATAGTTCAAAAAAGTAAGATTTCTAAGATTTACATGGATGTTCCAGCAGCTTTTGATTCGCTCCCTAGAAAGGTATGTTTGGTGTATGAATTATTGTATTTCCATCACCAGACAAAGACTTTCTTACTTTCTGAACCATTTTAGGAACTATTTGCATGTTTTTAGATCTATGTACTGTTTCTTCACTGCTTTTGTGTTTATCTCAGTTTTATCTCCGATTTGACTAAATCCAATATTAACTCTACCTAGAATCCTAACACCACAAGAGACTGGATTATTAAGTACACAAGACAAGGTTCTCTTTGTACAGTAACACCTTTGCTGATAGCAAATTTCTCTCCCAATAAAAGTCAGGCTGGCTCTGACCCTATTGGGCTTCTCAGGGCAGCAAAGACTGCATTGTTTCACACACTCTTTAACTCTTAAAACTATTTCTAGGGTTTGCTTTTTAGGATTTTTTAAAAAAATCTGTTCTTGAAAAACATTAGGTTTTAAAGACTAGTTTTGGAAGATATTTTGATCACTTTTTAAATAATGTTTTTCTGTTACATATCTTGGAAACATTTTGAGTTAAGAATGGAAAATAATTTAAATAAAAAAAAGAATAATGGAGTAGATCAATTGAAATCAATGAAACTTATGTTAACTACAACTAAAAATTCCATTCCAATCCAGTCGGTCTACTTTAGGTAGGAGAGACCCTGGACTTTGCCCATTGGCTTACTATTATCATTCATTTTATGTTTTTGATTTATCAGAACATCAGTTATTTGGTAGCTGGACAGTTCATTAAATAAACAATCCAAGAAAGCACAGAGACTCACTGTAGGTAGTTTGGAATGAGGTAAACTGTAACTTTTTAACTAACTTTTCAAATATTGCAGAGGCAATCTCTGCCTTTGAAAACTGCTAGCATGCTGATCCCTTGTGCAAATGAAGCCCTGTCTGTTTGTTTCACCCTCTGTCTTCAAGTCCTGCTCAAAACCTCATTCCTTCAGACTACCCTTTTAGATAGAAGTCTCTGCTGTGTGAATACGGAAGGTAGCTGTCACTCACAGACATGTCTTTCTGGCTCTCAGCAAATTAGGTCCACAGAAAAAATGTCTCTGCACAGCGATTCTTATCTTTATCTTCTTCACCCACTGCTGTTTAAGGGCTTATTAAGGCTAAACTGTAGCAAACTCAACACATTGTGTGTCTAGGCATCTAAAATATGAGTGCAATTTTTTTTTCTATCCTATCAGCCAAGATTCTACGTAAAGTTGGCAGAAGAGAAAGCTCTAACACCATACTTGTGCAGGCCCGTAAGTTTTTCAAAGGGAGGATGGACACATGCCTTTCAGCAGGAGCAGGAACAGTACTAGCATCCAACTGGGAGCTTCCCGGCACAACTCACAGGCCAATCAATGATAATATTCGTTGTAGAAAAGAGAGATGAGCTGTGCCTTAACACTGAATTGGCGTATACACTGGGATGCTGGGTTGCCAAGTGAATTCAGGTAACTGATTGTATGAGGAGGTAGGTGTCTTGGAAAAAATACAGGCACCAGCACAATCGTGATTGCACCTGCACAGTGCCTCAATAGGGTCCAAAACTGATGTTCAATTCTTTCTTGCATTTATTTGTCACATCTTGATCACCAAAACTAATACAACTTTTATAGCAAGGGAAAAAGAATCTCCCAGTGAGATTTTTCTAGCACTGGAAAATTACTGAGTATAGAAAGCAATACTTCTTTGGAGCATTTAAGCAACAATCCTATATCCTGTATTGGGATTAAAATCAAAGGAACTTAGATCTAAGTAGACCTACAGTGGATTGATTTCTATGACGTGAAGGACAGTAAGCCCTCTACATTTGCAACTTTCACTTTTGCAGATTTGATTATTCACCGATTATTTGCTGTCACCTCTGCTGCCTCCCTGTGCAGTTTTTAATAGGGACTGCAAGCCTCAAGAGATTGAGAAACTGCGAATGAAGCTAGTAAGTCCCTATTAAAAATGGTGCGGAGCAGCAGTGGAGGTGGCAGTAAGCCCCATCAGCCACCCACTCCTGCCTTTGAAGGAACCCTGATGCCTCAAAGGAATCCATGGTGGGTTGAATATGGTTTGGGAAGGCCTAGACTAGAGTTATTCATGGTTTTTCCACATTCACAGGAGTCCTGTGGCCCTAACCCTAGCGAATGTGGAAGAATGACTGCAATCCTTTTAGAATATCAGAATATCTTCTAGAGAGAACAAAGATCCCAGACTACCCACAAACTTTAGTTCTATGATGGCAGTCTACATTATTAAACTTGGACGGAGAATGATGATTTCACCTTATCCTCAAGGTTCGATTATTATATCTGAGGCTGTATCTGAAAGCACTTCAAATATTTGAGTTAGCCCAAAATATAGCCTAACCTACTAACACTAGTTGCCAGCCCATTTCCATGTCTGATTCAAATTTCTGACACATTTAATGGCCTACCTAACTTGATAGCCTGGCTAGCTGAAGGATAGTATCATACCTCTACAGGATCGTCTCTGTAGCCATTCATAGCGGCCTTCCTTCAAATGCCTTCTCAGGTGAGGCACCAGAAACTGGGGAGAAAGCCTGCTTGACTGTGGTGTACCACCTTCTTCCTTTTTTAAAAAAAGGGATGTTTGCTTGGTAGGTATTTTTATGTCTTTCTAAAGCCAAGCAAGAGACATATTTTAAGACATATTTAAAGATTTTGGTTAAATGAGTTTTATGCTATAACTGGAATTTTTTTACTATTCTGTTGTATTTACTCAATATTTCATTATTGTAAAGTTCTTATTTATTTGCATTATTAACCATGTGGGAAATAATAAATAGTGATATTGAAGTGTAAGGGTTGAAAATTTTAAAGAAAACAGACAATTTTTCAGTAACTAATGTGATGAAGAATACATCACCTTATCTCTCTCCCTCTCTCTCCGTCCCCCCTCACACACACACAGAATATTGTCTATAATAAGCCGGAAAGTTATCAAATAAGCAACAATCTCCCAAGGCTTTTCAAGCCGCATCCATAATCCGATACAACTTAGCTCGACTTACTTCATTTTGATAGATTAATCCAGCTTCATAAAGTTTAACAAACATATATTGTGTCCACTTATAGTAGTCTGGGAAACAAGTGGTTATTTCCTGAAAACAAAAGAACAGCTCCAATGTGAGATCAACATAATACAAATCATTCACTCCACAAGCAGCTACCAAAATATAATGTGTTTAAAAATGATTGGGGGTTTTCACATGTGTTTTGAAAAAAATGAAACATTCTGGTACTGCATAAATCTTTCTTCTTCAATTTCCATTAGCTCAAGGTTTTGGGGTGATGAAAACTGCAGTCCAACATGAGGGCCTTGGATTGCAGAAAGCTGGTTTAGATAATTTAGATTCTATAAATGTACTGTTTATATATAAAATTTGTTCTTGTTAATTGCTGGCAAGTGGGCTTTGACTTATAGCAATTCTGTGAATGAAAGCCTCCAAGACACCCTATTATCAACAGTCCTGCTCAGGTCTTGAAAACTCAAGGCCATGGCTTCCTTGAGTCTTCCTCTATTCCTGCTGCTGCTGTCTCACAATATGTCTGAAGTATGACAGCCTCAGTTTAGTCATTTAGCTTTCTAATGAAAGCACAGACTTAATTTAAAACATATTTGAAATATGTCACCGTATTTTAAAAACTTACCCGATCCCAGCTAAAAGAGAGACCTAAGGCATCAAGCTGCTCCCGCATGTGTTGAATGTTACTATAAAACAAAATAAAATACATATTTAAACAGAAAAACCATTTTTTTCAGGGGAAACTGCTGCTACAGATAAGAGGCTGTGCTTTAAACTCCACTTGCTTAAGCCCCTTGCAGAAGGGCAGAGCAAGGACAGCTCTTCCCATCCATGTCACAGCTCTAGCCATCACTCCCTTTGCAATAATTTTCCAAGACAGCTTTCTTTCTAAATTTGCTAGAATGGTCCAGTGTGAAGAAAGAGTGAGCAGCAAACTCTCATACACACATACCTGGAGTAGCTAACCAGAGTTCAGAAAAAATATTCTTTTGCTTGACAACTCCCCCGAACCGGTCACGGTGGCTGGAGATTTCTGGCAGCTATAGTCTAAAAAAATAACTTTTCCAAGCACTGAAGTTAATGGATGGCCTAATGTGCTGCAGGGTCATATCTTTCTCCCTCTCTCCCCAATACAGGAGAAAATATCCAGTTGTTCACAATGAGCCAGGAAAATACAATCCTAATATTTGCCACCATACAGCATAACATATGAACTCTAAGGATTGACACGTTGTTCAACATCTACACATAAACTGCTACTTTTTCTGTGGAGGGGAGGAGAAATGACTCTGGAAGGGAGCAAAAGCAGCAATCAAACCATGACAACATCCTCCTTCAGCACTCCCAAGTTTGACAAGTAACTAGAAAAACAAGCACCTTTGTGTCCAGTTTGCTGGATGCAATCCATGTTCAACTGCTGCATTCTCTGCAGGTAATCCAAAAGCATCCCATCCCATTGGATTTATCACCTGCAACAAAAATAAGAAATGTCATACTTCGTCACTTTCCAGAGTGGATTTAGTAATACCTCCAGGGTTCAAAATAATGAAGCCTCTTTCCAAATTCAGCATTTTTGCTTGTTCATTGAATCAGCCAAATTGTGTCTGTCACAAACAATTTAGCTTTGAACACAACATATGCCATCATTTTTGTCTTGCTTGAAGGGCTCCATTTGTCCCCTCCTTCAACACACAAGCAGATAAACAAAAAAGGTGTTCTTTTTTTCCATCTGCAGGTTTTTCTTCTGAACCTTTCTTAATCTAGCACATATCCTGCCCAGATTTTTGCTATGGCAGCCATAACAGTTTGAACTGAGAGGTAAACTTGACCACATCAAGAATGGCTAAGTTTCTCAGTTCAATAGCCCTTCTAAATAATTCTAGTAATGCCCAGGAAGGCAGCAACTGTTACAAACATGGAATATCTGCTTGTCAATACTGAAAGCTAACATGAGGACATACCCCTATGGTGCATGCTAGAGGACTGGGAACCAGTATTCAGCATTCTTAGGGCTACAGGCAGGCAGGAAAGGGAAAGAAGCAATGTGTTGTGAGCCAGCACTACATTGGATTTAGCCGATGAAGCAGTATTGCTTTTTACCGTTGCTGTTGTACTTGTGTGTATTTCTTAGTCATCTTTCAAGATCTTAGTTTTCTTGAGGTGGCTTACAATATTAAACATTAATATCATTGTAAGATCACCATAAATCAGTTTGAAAGAAATATGAAATCTAAAACTTAAATAAAAGCTTCTGTAATAAAAAGCAGTGTTTAGTAAAAACATTTCAGTTTAATGTTGAAGAAAACAAATACATTTTAATCTCTCTTTCTAAAACAGGAACAGATAAGAGACATGTGTAGATGTGATAGAGAATTCCATAAGAGCCATGTCTGTCAATGTGGAAGCCCTCTCTCTTGAGTTCCTACATGACAGGTTATCTAACAGTGCTCAAATTTGTAAAAAGGGAGGTAATTCTTCATATAACCTAGACTAAATGGTTTAAAGCTTTAATGGCCAAAACTAGCTTGGAAGCTACCAGGGAATACTGCAGCTGGTACACAATTGTCCTAATTCTATCCATCCATCCCATTCCAACTGGCTAGGTCTCAATTGTCCATAATATAACTGAAGCATATCACAAATATAGACTAAAATTAAACCAAAAGAAACCAAAGGATGACTTAAACCTGAAAAGTTAATACTATATATTGTTACAGCAAGCCTATCAAAGTAATAAGTCATGAATTCCATCTTTTTTAAGATCCGTCATGGACATGAAGAACTCTACATCATGTTGCCTGGTTCTTCTGAGTCCAGTAGCATGTAGCACCATCACTTTATCGTTACTTATGCAATTTCTACAAGAAGATGCACATTTAGGCTTACACCGTATAAGCAAACAAACTAAAATTCCTACAAAAACAAAGACTCTAAGTCCCGAGAAGAGTTGCTTCGTGCACATGAAACCAGGAAGCCAGGAGGTGAGCCAGCAAAGATTGGATACCATCTGAGTGCTTTATACGTGTTATTAACTGACAGTAGCCTCTTGCCCCGAGTATAAGTATCAGGACAATCAAATGTTGTAGATCCTCATTTCCTTAAAAATGATCCATAGCTTTCCATGATCTACATAATCAAAGGCTTTGATATAAAGCATAGGTTGATTTTCTTCAAAATTCACTGGTGCACTCCATCATGTGAACATTTTACAATAGGATCTCTAATTCCCATTACCTTTCTTAATCCATCTTGGATATCTAGCATTTCTCATTCACTTTGCTTACATAGAAGATTAATGTTAGAATAGAGTCTGTCCCTGCAGCTTGCAACAGCTGTATTAATACGCACCTGTTCCTGATGATTCATTTCTCCCAAGTGCTTTGAGCACAGCTTCCACTTCATTTTCTAAAATTGTGAGTTCATTTTCAAAATAGTTCTTCCTTGAATTAATCTGTCACCCTTTGATCTCTTTTTACACAGTTCTTCAGTGTGTTATGTCCATCATCTTTTTACTTCTTCTTGGTTGTGTAATGTATTCCCCTGCTGGTCACATAGCATTTGCGCTGTTGGTTTAACTTTCCCTTCAATTTCCTGGTTCTTGCAGGTTTCCTGTTCTACAATTTTGTCTTCTTCTCTCATTTCTGCACATTGACTATTACAGTAGGGGGTTTTTTTGCCCCTGCACACAAGTTGCTGATTTGACTTTCTAACCCTATTTGTCAATTTTTACTTTTGCTTCTTGCACATCACTGTTTGAACAGTGTCATCTGTCATTCAATGAAGTTTCTCTTTCTTGTTGGCTGCCAATGTTTTATTCTTTCTTTCTTTCATTCATTTTCTTCCTTGACAATATCCCTCACTCTGGTCCAGAGTTCTTTAGCTCCTAGTCAATTAGGCTTAGTAATGCAAATCTACCTTTAAAAGTGGGAGGTGGTCTTTAAATTCTACAGGGATGTTCTTCAGGTTGCATTCTGGCATGCTGATTGGATTAGTGTTCTTCTTCAGCTTTACTCTAATTTGTCATAATAGCAGTTTGTGCTCTGTGCCAAAATCTGCTCCTGGTCTTGTTTTTGCAAAAAAAAGGGAGATTCTCCACCTTCTGCTTCCAATTATGTAGTGAGGATTTAGTAGTGAGGATTTAGCCCTTATAAAGAAGTGAAACACTTAGCCTTGAAAGATTGGAAGGGATGTGTGCTATACCACACTATGCTATGGAGGTTCAGGGATGACAGTCAGGCTTGGTGCTCTGCCTTTCAGGAGTATATAGCCTCGGAGGGGGAGATGGAAAACGTAATAGCTTTCGTGATCTCCAAATAATGCTAGAAGGTTCATGCAATAAGGTTAGGAAGAAGCATATTTATTAGAGGCCAGGATGTATTAAGAATTCTTATTTTGTATCTCAGCATGCACTGAAAAAAAATGGTACCAGTTGAACTGAAGTTGGTTTCCTAATCCCTGTTTGTCTTGAGTATGGCTTTGCATAATAACAGATCAATCAGTAAACTCAGGGTTAGGGATTACACTCCTGGAACCTGGAGAACCACACTACCACAAACTCCAATGGGGTGGAGAGAAGTGGCTATTCATGCCCCAGACAGTAATTGTGCCTTCACACTGGTCAGGCCCAGAAAGGCCTTTTTGGAAAATAGGTTCTCCCAGAGCTTTCTAGTTTCAGAAGTGTCTTATAATCAAGGCTCCACAAATGAAATCACTTTATTGCTCACCAATAACAGCTGTTCCAGACATTCAGCACAAAGATTTCTACTTAGCCCACAACTTAGTTTTGGTGCAAAACAGAAACTCAGTAGAAATATATTTGTTGTTCAATGTCCCATAAACTGAGACTACAATCCTATGAAAACTTACTTGGAAGTTTAACTGAATTCAGTGGAATCTTCTGCTGGGTAAATATGCACAGAATCATGCTGCAGTTTTCCTAACATTTCCCCTGCCTTTCATTTTGTTAGCTTAATTCTTAAAGGTACTGCCCCTTCTCTTACTTCACAAGCCAGTAATCTGGTTGTCATCTTTGAAGATTCAAGTCTTTAAAATTTGTATTATCAACTTCTAGATATTGTAAATATTTACATAACAAGTTCTCTCTCTGAAGATACAACTAAACCAGTCATTCAACTTTTCTGATAGACCTGATTATTAGTATCTACAATGTATATAAAATTATTTCATGTATTTATATTTCACATTACCCTTCATCTCTCTGTTTTCCTTCCCTTCAGTAGGATCCAGTCTCTTCCTTCTTTTACTTAATTACTTTTCATATACCTAGATCTTCATGTTCCTTTGGTAGTAGCATCATAGATATAACACTGCCTCTGTTGTTTCAAACCTCCATCTATTGTTTTCAAGCAGCACGTTATTTTTGGAACTCATTGTCTCCAGATATTCGTCCTCCAATTCAAAGCTCAACTGAAATCTATTGTGCTAATTTTATTGAACAAATTGCCATACCAATTAACTGAGGTATCTTACCGTGGTGTTTTCCTTTGCCCTGTGTTCTCCTTTTCCTTTTATGTGGTGTTTGTCAGGATTACAATTTTATTTCTTTTATTCTATGTTTTATGTCTTGTTTTCTTTTAATCAATATTATCATCATTGACTATAGTGAAGCAAAATCAATGCCTCCCTGCAAATACTCAGTACAAAGTTAGAAAACAACTCTTTCCTTTGCTGAAACTGACCTCGTTTTAGTTGTTTTATCTACATGTAAACATCTGGGTAAAAAGAAGTATTAATTAGTCTCTGGAACAGAGGTATTTAGCTGATACTGCAAGGATAAACATACTATACAAAACACATAAGGAACTAACAATTATCCGTAGACCACATATAGAAGCAGATGTATTTATCTGTTACCATGGAGACTAATACTTTCAAAATTCATTAGGGAAAACCATTGTTTCAAGTCCATTGTATCTTCACACTAGGATGCAAATAGATTTTAAAGGTGTTACCAATAATGTACTTTTCTGAAACTGTGATAGACCAGTATTCAATGAAAGCATATTATTCAAAGAAAATAACATTCTTTGAATTACCTTCAAAGAGACTGAGTGGAGACAAGATCAGAGAAGGGTTAACACTACAAATGGTGATGCTACAATCTCAAAAAAATTAAAAATTTAAAAAAATATCCAACCTGGCAAACCTACAGAGACCATTCTTATTCATAGAAGGAAGGAAGGAGAAAAATTACAGCACAGTAGACAGCATATGGATACTCCTACCAGTTCCTTAGTTTCTGAATCACTGTTCTTTACCAGGGGAGTTCAACAGCCTCATCTGACAACACAGACAGACAACAAAATTTACTGTATTTGTCTCATAGCTGAAAAAAATTGTTGAGAAAGAGAGTGAATGTTGTGTGATATGTAGTTATCTCTTAAGAATAATGCATGCTTCCCGTTCCTTCAACTTTTGTACATTAAATATTCAATACATTAATAAATAGTAAAACAGATTAATAAATGATTAATCAGCTACTGTTGTAATCCTATGTAAGTTTACCTAGAAGCAAGCTTCATTTAATACAGTGGAAGTTAATTCAACATAAACATGAACAGGATTATGCTGTAAGATTTCTTCAAGCAGGGAACAACTCTGATTTACATGTTTAGCCTGACTTAAATCTATTTGTTTGCTACAACAGCAGCACCAAATATACCAGTAAGGAATGTACTGAAACAAACTGAACTCCATTTAATAGGACTGATCAATCACCACTAAAACTCTGTTCAAAAAGGAATCTTCCCTTTCTGGCCCTCTCTTCTCTCTCTTTATTCACCTTCCACTATCCCTTCTCCCCACTTCTCTACTTCTATCATCTCCTTCTGTCCCTCTCTCCTTTCCTTCTGCCTCCTATCTCTCTCCTCATCTCCTTCTATCACACTTTTTTCTACATTTCTCCTTCTGTCAGCTCCCTACTCTTTCTCGCCAACTCATCTTCTGCTATCCTTCCTTTTTACACCTTTCCTTCTGTGACCTCCAACTCCTTCATCTCTCCTTCTGTAACTTCTTTTCAAACCTCTCATTCTATTATCATCCCTTCTCCCTTCATCTTCTGTACCTCCATCTTTCTCTCTCTCTCCCCCTCCATCTCCCGTATTCTCTTTTTCTCTCTCTATCCCATCTCATTTCTTTTTCTACCACCAATCTTTCTATCAATATGAGGCCCAAAATAGTTCACAGTAGGCTCCTTCTGCTATTGTCTGCCTGCCCACCTCTGTAGCCCAGAAGTGGCAAATGTCAAGAGTTGGGGGGCCACACTGGGGGAGCACATCTCAGAGGGCTTCCCTGCCTTGACCCCTGTTTTTTTTTTCTTTTATAACTAAAAACATCCCCCACCCTCACATGCTTCTGATTTGCAGTGGGTTCTTTTAGGCCCAGGAGAGACCATTATTTAATGAGGAAGAGAACCAGAAGTTGATTGCTGTATAGAAAAACGCAGACTTTTAATGTAAGCCATTTCAATGTTCTGTGAATAATTCCGTTCAGGTCTAAGTGCAAACAGCAAATTCCCTATGATACAGCATGACTCGGGACCCAATCCCTGATCAGTACTGGAAACTTATTGTCCTGTCACAAGTGGAATGGTTAAGCCTTACCAGTCATTACTGACATTCATCTCTTTCAAAAGAGATACATGGATGCACCAGGAGGTGACAGAACCCCCAAATATACATCTAAAAATGTTACGGCAGGAAAAAGAACAGCCTTGGTACTCTATAAGTGTTCCAAATTAAGATTAGGTAAGCATGGCAAGTGTGATTTTATGGGTTTATACAAGAAGCATAGGAGCCAGCGTGGTGTAGTGACTTGAATGTTAGACTGAGTGGGGTTCAAATCCCCACTCAGACATGCAAACCGACTGAGTGACCTTGGAAAACCCTCTCTCAGCCTCAGAAGGCGGCAGTGGTACCTCCTTTGAACAAATCTTGCCTAGAAAACCCTATGATGGCACTGCCGTAAGCTGGAATCAGCTTGAACACATGTAACAGCAACAACGTAAGATGTATACAGATGTCAAAGAAACAGGGTGGTAGAGCAATATATATACAGAAAGATAGACACAAACTGTGCATAGAATAGGTAATAAGAACAGGGCAATGAGAAACCCAAAAAACTCACAACAGTAATGGCAGTTATGTTACTAGATTTTTAATGATTGTTTATTGCACTTCACAGTGGCTATTTGTTATAAGATATGCTGTAAAAGCATAGACAGCCAGTCTGCTCATTTTAATAGTAATTCTAAATTGATCTCTTTCTTTCAATGTCCATTTCCTCTCTTTCTCAGGGTGTTTAAAACTGCAATGAGAATTCATGACAAATTAAACCAGTATCTTTTGCTGGGCCAGCAGCTACCTTAAAATTATTGCAAGCTTACAAAAAGCACCGAATTTTAACCAGGTGTTATAAGTCCAGGTTGACGGATATTAAACTAAGTACAATGCTCTTCACAGAAATGAGGTGGGTCAGTAAAAAGAACAGAGAAAGGGAACAAACTTTTGGAAAGAGTAATATATTGGAGAGTAATTAACAATATGGCCACTAATTTTTTTATAATCTTGTGTAGCTTCTTGCAATTTATTATTATTATTACCTCTGCTTTGATCTGCTCTTGAATATGTTCTGTCACTAAAACAAGTAGCATGAGCTTTTCACGTAGCCTAAAAATTATTTGAGTAGAGTCAATACACACCTGCAATCCTCTCATTTTCTGAAACCTTGCAACTGTATCACTGATGGTGTAGACTCGAACATGGCCCATGTGAAGCTTTCCAGAAGGGTATGGAAACATTGACAGGACATAAAACTTTGGTCTTGAGTTCTAGTCAAAAACAGATTTAAAAAGATAGTCTGTAAAATATTCACTCTGAAAACTTTTCTCATCAAATTTGATTTTTAAAAATCCCACATGAGTTTTCTTTCTTTTTGTATTGCTTGTCTCAAAGAGCAGGGCTGAATCTTTGACTGCTAGAAACCTAATGATTATGGTAAATTTTAATAACTAAGACAGATATTTACTCATATATTTTAAAAAATTAAGAGTACTTTTGTTCTGGTATAAGAGGAGATGACAAAGGAAATGTTAAATACGACCTTTTCCTTCAGGTAATAATTGATAGCTTTTGTTTAATTAATTATATGTTCTCATTTTCCTTAATACTCTCAAAGGTACAGATTGTGACATTTTAGTACTGTGTGTTCAAAGTAATAGCTCTTGAACAATCTGGAGCCCTTCTGATGTGTGGGACTACAACTCCTGTCAACACAATCAGCATGATGTAGTCACGATTTTTTAGGGTTAACAGAATTTTTAACCCAATACAAACACAGCACAGCTGAGGAAGACTAAGGTAATCTACTAAAATACATATGGAAAGTCAAACAACAATCCTTTAAGTTGGTTCAGTCTTGCTGTTGATGTTTGTATGACTAATCCCTCTCTGCAAACCTCTTAGCACTATTTTCTGAAATATTTATCTATGATGAGCAATCAAATATGCCAGAATACTGATTTTATAAAACATTTCTGACTCCCAATGTAGTCAGAAAGCATTTTGGTGCATTTGGTTCTTTGGCCCTACATGTCTTTCATTTATTCCATTTGAGCCCAGGATCAAAACAAGAATAAGCTCATTCCCACCTTGGACATGCTATTAGCGCTTGTTCTTTTAAAGGCCAGATTCAAGAGTATATCTGTGAGGAATACCTGAAAGGTAGCCAGTTGGAGAAAGTTCCATTTTGCCCCAGTATAATAGTGGTTTCTGAACTTTGTAACTTCATGAACTCCACCCACAAAACTTAATTTCTATTAATCTCAGACACCACTGATTTGAATTTGGCTGTGGTAACATTTATCAGTTTATTTCCAGCCCTAAGATGGCCCATTATGAAAAAACAGTGAGTGAATGTCTCTTGTAGAAGTAGGAATAAGTACAAGAAAGCAGAAAAAAGGAGACTAGGCTCCATGTGCTTATGGATGGTCCAAGTTTATTCTTTAAAAAGCCCAACACATTTCAACCTGTTTATAAATTAGCCTCCTTCAGTGGTGACATTAAAAACACACACACACACATATATATCAATTTTACAATCTTGTAAATACAATGAACATATGCATATGTATATTATTTGTTATATAAATTGTATATTTCACTATGTGAATTTGGAAATATCATATAATTTTATATATGTGTTCTTCCTTGTTTTATATGTATGTATGTATGTGTATATGTGTATATATATATAATACAGATCCTGAAGAAGGCCAGTTAGACAGGCCAAAACACATTGAGTTTAAAAAAAAAAAAACTTGGACCATCCATAAGCATGAGGAGACTAGTCTCCTTTTTCTGCTGAATGTCTCCTCTACAATTAGCCCAACAAATCTTTTCTCAAACTTCTCACACAGATTCACCCTAGATCAGAGCTTAAAACTCTAAGTCCTTTCTACCTGCTCTTTACAATGGAAGAAATCTTATCAGTGTTGGTCTTTTCTTGAAAAAGATATCCAATACATCATAATTATCTTCATCAATTGAAAATAAGCAGCCAGCTTTTCCCAGATAGGATCTTACTCCTTTTACAGAGCATGAAAAACAAAAATGTAGTAAATGAATGTTTCCCATTACACAAATGCAATGACAGAAGAGTCTCACAAGCTGAATTTCTGTTTGTCATGGTGCTGGCTGTTAAAAGAAACAACCATCCTACAGGGAGAAAAAGGTAGCAACTCTAGGTCAGCAGTTCTGTGTTCTTCTGATTCTCATCTGCCTCAGATTCTGACCACAAAAAAAATTTTAATTTTAGAAGAAAATTCCAATGATACTGGAGTTTACTTTCTGTGATGTCAAGTCCATGAATTCAACACATATATGACCTAGTTTCATTCAGGCGAAGTTTCAGTGACCATGCAACACCAGTCTAGGAGCTCTAATAGGTTCTGCATGAGTGTGGAGAGCCAGAATGATGAAGCAGTTAAAAGTGCTGAATTTGTACTGATGAGATTTGGGTTCAAATCCCCACCCAAACAGGAATCTTACTGGGTAACTAGTTATCAGTTCTCCACCCAGCTTACTTTATAGAGAAAATGGCATAACTACGTTTCTGAGCAACTAGAAGGAAGGACAGGATACAAACATAAAACAATGATACTTATTAAATGTTATCTGCATTGGTGTAACAGCCAGCTGAGAACTGGAAATGCCTGGTAAAAGCTTATACATGTGGAACAGCAATGTTTCTGAAAAAGACTGGTGTGCTGCATGCACTTAAAAGAAAGAGTCAAAATAATCATGTACCTCTAATTGCTAGCAGATAGCAAATAACCCTCAAAATCTGAATTATAATCCTTGGGTTCTGCAGAATATTCTGATGATTTGAGTGGCATATATCAATTATTTCAGACTGGAGATGAAATATAATGAGCTGAGGATAGAAACAGACAGTAGCTGGCAACTGGTGTGGGAAGGATGAAGTAGAAGATGAAGATGCATACCCCAAAAGGTTGAAATGGAAACACATGGTGAGGACGTTCTAATGGCAGACACAATTTTATGAACTCAGTAAAATGCTGTGGTGTAGTACACAATCATTAATCAAAGTTTTCAAGTACAATGAATACTTAATACAGAGGAGAAAAGGAAGTGAATGTTACCATAATCCTTACATCTGTTTCATCAGTTTTCTTCAACTGTTCCTTTATTCTTGAATGCCACCAGCTTTCTACTTTCTTCCTAGTCGTCAATCCATATTTTTTTTCCCATTTTCCTGTTTCACTATAAATAGATCTGGTACAATTTGGAACTACTATCTTCTGCCATTTCATTAGGTCTACTACTCCACTTAATTGTCTTCTCCAACATGAAGAACATGGAAAGACTCTGCGGTAAGGGAACCACATTCTGCCACATATGTCAGGAAGCCTGTTTAAAACAAAAGTCAACTGTAATTAAAATTACAGGCAGCCTATGACGGAAAAGAGAAAAATTATCACTGTGACAGACGTGCAATGCTTTGCTCTAAAAGTAAAACAATGACACTTTTTAAAGTTTTAATCGTGAAACATTTCCATTCAGAGACACATACATCAGGCAGGTAAACGCTCTGAGCCAAACAAAGGTTCAGAAAGATATCCACCTGTTGAGATTTCCAATAAAACAACAACTTCGCTTTCTGTGTGTGTCACTCATTCACATATATATACTGAAGAGAGCTGAAGTTATTTCTGAAAGTGCCCACTATCTGCAGGAAGTTTATCTAACTGAAACCACTCCTTGAGTTTGCCTATACTTTTCAGAGGCAACTAAATTTGCCCTCAGATTGCAAGTAACATGGCAGTTGAACATTGATCCTTCTCTTGAGTTGTTGGGACTTCTGCTGTCCATTGCTATGTTACTATAAAGTAGCCAATGTTTTCTTTTCATGTGCATCAGAGCCAATGCAGCATTGCCTCTGGACAAAAGGTTGGTGGGGTTTTTTAAATAAATAAAATAAATTTTAAATTAATAGGTACATCTGCATGAAGTTTCTGTTGGGACAGTGCTATCTTAAGAATTGTGCACATTAAAGATACTAGAACATATACAATCTTGCACAACATCTTCCACAATAATGGTGTTTTACACATCCAAGAGAATCATAAAATGTTTCTTGTTGGATCAGACTAAAAGTCTACATAGACTTGACACTGGAAAAGTTGGTTTTTGGACTACAACTCCAGACACTTAGCCACTATGACCTGTAAATTCTAAGAGGTTTACCCCCCAAAAAAGTAACTTTTCCAATCCTAGCTAGCTCAGCATTCTGCTCCCACAGTGACCAACCAGATGAGCCAAATAGTACCCTCCAACTCATCTGCCTAACCAACTGATATTGACTGATCTAGGAGCTCATACACAGGCATTATTCCTAATATCCATTGATGGTCTTTGTTCTTTTAAAACCATCCATGTTGGCAGCCATCAATACATCTCAGGATGGTGAATTTCACAACTATGTGGTGTGTGAAGAATCATATTATCAGATACACTTGTTGGAATTGTAAAACCATATTTTAAACCAGATCTTCGGAGCTTGCATGACTGATTCGTCCCAAGTCAAAAGCTCCAGACTGTTGTAATTGGAAACTACCAGAGAATGGTTCTAACTCAACTGTCCTCCTGTACTGTAGGTCTCAGGAGTTTGGGATAAATGGGTTTCTTGCTGTGACGGGCCAAACGTAGAGATCCACAAGACCAACATCGTGCTAGATTTTTTATTGTTTTTGTTACTGTATCAGTTCTGGGCACCCCAATTCAAGAGGGATATTGACAAGCTGGAGCAAGTCCAGAGGAGGGCGACCAAAATGGTGAGAGGCCTGGAAACCATGCCCTATGGGGATAGACTTAGAGAGCTGGGTATGTTTAGCCTGCAGAAGAGAAGGTTAAGAGGGGACATGATAGCCATGTTTAAATATTTGAAGAGATGCCACGTAGAGGAAGGAGAGGGCTTGTTTTCTGCTGCTCCAGAGACCAGGACAAGGAGCAATGGATTCAAGCTGCAGGAAAGAAGATTCCACCTGAACCTCAGGAAGAACTTCCTGACGGTCAGGGCTGTCCAGCAGTGGAATCTGCTGCCTCGGAGTGTAGTGGAGTCTCCTTCCTTGGAGGTTTTTAAGCAGAGGCTTGATGGCCATCTGTCGGGATTGATTTGAGGATGTTCCTGCATGGCAGGGGGTTGGACTGGATGCCCCCTGTGGTCTCTTCCAACTCTACATTTCAATGATTCTATGATTCTATGATTATTATTATAGATTTACTATGCATGTGCCACAATCTTTGAGCAAGGAGATTGAAACCTTCAACATGAAATAAACACATACAATAAGGGTAAGTGAAAAAGCAGAAGGCATAAAGAAACTGAGAGGCTGAAGTGGAGCGCCTGAGCAGTTCTTCGCGCTCCATCTTTCCCTCCACCAGGCACAGGCCGTGTGCAGCAGTTGCTGGCTTTCTCCCTGAGCTGCTAACTTACAGATTTCAGGGTGCGAGAGAAAAAAGAGAATATTTGAAACCCAAGGGAAAGGAACAACCTACCCATATACCGTAGGGAGGAGCCTCCCAAAAACTCCCAACCCCAGAGAATACTCTCATTCCCCACCAGACTAAAATTCTTTTGAAAAATAAGAAACCAAAAGGCACTGACTGCTACTTTCTGCTGTTATTGCCTCAGGCAACCATCCCCGTCTGCTGTTCCTGCTCACCTCCGCGGCTCCTGCTGCTACTACTATTCCCAACGCTCACCCAGCTACCTCCGAAAACCCGAGGACATCCCCAGCACGACAGAGAAGGGAAAGGAGAGTTCCTGTCACTCGCACCCGCCACCCTTCGATTACTCAGATGGGCGCCGCCATCTTGCTTTCTTCGAGACCGAAAGCCCTCTTTGCGCAGGCGCAGAACGGACACCGGCGAAGGGGCGTGGTTGGGAAGAAGTCGCCGTACAGCAGCTGAGTGTGCGCGCGGAGTTTGAAAGAGGAGAGCTTTGCAGTTACTGTGAATTATAGCAGCGAGGCTCCAGGTGGGTTTAGCTGTGCCTTTACACACCTTTTTTCCTTCGTTTACTTCTCGTGCTTCTCGCCTTGGGTCTTTTTTTCTTGTCGTCCCCGCTGGCCAAAGGAGGGGGGAGGGTGTATGTGCTCCACATGAGTGCAATAAAAATAATTTTGAAAGAAAGAAAATGGAATTCCCTCGATTTCCTGTAAGGAACACACTGTTTTCCCGCTTCAGTATAGGTTGGCTGTGGTACGATGCTTTATTGCCCGGCTTCTGGCCTTGCATAGAGCTTTCTGCTAGCAGCGCAATCTCATTTTAAACTTCGCCGTTTCCGCACCAGACTGTTATAGCGCTATTATCCCGCTTTCAACATCCTATGGAATCCTGGGGTTAGGCCCCTCCCTAAACTGCAAACCCTAGGATTCCATAGGATGTTGAAAGTGGGATAATAGCGCTCTAACAGTCTGGTGCGGAAATGGAATCGTGGCTTTTGGCTTTTTTCAACCGAAGCCTTCTATATAGCAATGGTAGAGGGCTGCTGAGACTACAAATGGCTGTTGCAAGCGCTATCTCCGTTATATTATTGTGTCTCCTTAGCTAACAGCTAGGCCAAGCTGGGGGAAAATATGTTTAAAATAAAGAGCTCTCTCTGATTGGTCCTCCTTCCTTGAGCCCTATGGAGTTATGGCATTCTGGGAGAAACTCTTGAATCAGGAATGTCTTTGGCAGCTCTCCTGTAGGGTTGAAATGAATCTGTAGGAACAGAAGGGCTGTGCATTTTTTAGCCAGTAATTTCCTGGTTTTGCTACCTTTCAGTTTGTTTGCAATTGCCTGAGGTAGAGCAATGCCTGTAATGAAGAAATCACAATATAAAGAGCAGACTATTCTTTTTTAATATAAATCATTTTTTATTAATTTCCATTATAATCACCTGGAACAGACAAATAACAATGACTGAAAAAAGAAAAATAGCATAGAAACAACAATTGGAGAAACATTATACTACATAGACAACTAAGAAATGATAAAAACAAAACGATGGCGATCTACATAAACAATAACGTGGAAAAAAACAGAACTATATTCTCAGTTGTAATTTAGAACATTCTGTCATTGAAACACATTGGTATTAACTATTTATCTAATCATTCAGCCATGGTTTGTTAACCGTTGACTAGTTATATAGATCACTGTCTTTGCAGAACTTTCCTATCATAGTAACTTACGTGTGTTGATAACATTATCACAGAGCATTCTGATTCCATACTATCAATTTCTTATCTCCTTTGTTGCAAATATCTAGTTTTATTTGTGAAAATACATGTTGCACAATTTATAAACAGTTAGCTCTTATGTTAAATTTTACTTTACCCTTTGCAAGTAACTTAGAAATGGTTGCCATGTTTGAAGAAATTTGTGATTTGGCTTATTATCTAGAAGATAAGTGAGCTTATCCATTTCTACCACTTCTATTAATTTACTAGATCTGATAGTTTACAAGAAAATGCTTTGAAGGTGATGTTTAGGTGGCACCTTCCCCCAGTGAGGATTGCTTTAATTTCCATTCATTTAAATTTATTTTAATATCTTGTTTCCAATGTTGAGCATAGGTTAATCTAGCTGCTGTAACTAAATGTAACTTTTTTTTGTTTTCTAATTTCTGCCTTGGTTTTATTATATTCAATAAATATAATTCAGGTATCATTTCAAAATTCATTTTGAATATTTTTTTGAATTTCATCATGTATTTCTTTCCAAAATTTCTTCACCTTTTTACATGTCCACCATATATGATAAAATGTTCCCTCTTTTTCTCTGCACTTCCAGCATTTTGAATTTCCATTCTTTATAATTTTTTGTAATCTCTCTGGTGTCATATACCATCTATGCAACATTTTATAATAGTTTTCTCTTAAATTTAAATTCAATAAATGTAAATCTTAAATCTGTTTTCCATACCATTCATTCTCCAACTCAATATCTATTGAATGTCCTGTATTTTGTGACCATTTCACCATGGTTTGAAGCGTTTAAAATTTCCCCAACAAAAGAAAGGAAAATGCTGACATACCAGGACATACTCATTTGGGATGGAAATAAACCAAGAATGAAAATGCTAAAAGAAATGAAGGAGGCTGGACACGAAATGAATTGGTTTCCATGAAGACAAATGACAGAAAGGTACAAAATGGACCTAAAATTATTTGGATTTGAGAAGAAGGAAAACAAACTGGATATACTCATGAAAGAAAATCAAAAGAAAAGAATATCCAAACTTTATAAATTGTTACTACAAAGAGAAATGGAACAGGAAAGAATTAAGGATTGCTAAGATGTTCAAAAATACAAAAGATAAATGTTGGAAATGTCAGAAAGAAAAGGGCACATTTTTTCACCAATGGTGGGGTGGTAACAAAGCACAGAGTATTTTTCTTGCCTCCTCCCATCTCTTCTTTAAACTATTCTTGCATTCCTCCCCTTTTATTTTGTTTCTGGCTGCTAGTGACTGTATCTTTCAAGATTGTTTTGTGCAGAACAGCCATCTCATATCATTGTAAATACTGCAAAAAACAGTAATTACTTTGTTTTATTTTGTTTCTTTGTATAGTTGGGCATTTTATAATGACGTGTGATTTTAGAGAGACATAGATTGTATCAAGGATTGGAGATGTCTGGCCCTGCATATATTGCTTAACAGCTCCCATCATCATTCATTTTTGAATATGCTGGCCAGAACTAGGAACTGTAGTCCAACAACATTTGGAGGGTGACGCATTTCTCATTACTAAGTCTTAACACATTTACTGTCTCAACTGAATTGGAAGGTTCATTGGGGCCCTTTACGTAAGAGGTGAACTGGATTGCAACACCCGTCAGCTCTTGTCTAGTAAGAAATAGTAGGAGTTGAAATGCAGCAACATTAGAAAAGCCACATTGTGCTTACTCTCAGTTTAACACTGACATTGAGCTCGGTATTGTTTGTACCTTGGACTGGGAGCTGTAATGCTCTCAGAGGCCACAATTCTTCCTCATCCTCCCTGAAAGAAGTTGGCAGACTGGACATCATTTTGTGGGGCAGACTTGGCCCTCAGGTCCTTCTCTCGTCCATATTGCACCCTCAGAGAGAATGTCCTTGTTTTCACTGATAACACTGATCAGTGATAACAGCAGAATTCCTTTCCTGCCCTGCCCTGCTCATGTTATTCACTGAAAAGGCAAGTGACACAGAGAAGAAATGTGATTGTTTTTCTGATCAATGACTAAATGTAATGGCATACTTCATGTGCCTTTTTCCTTGAGCACTCCCAACTGAGAGCATTAGTCCAACACATATGGAGGGCAACAGTTTGGGAAAGGATGCCTTGTGCTTTCCCAGGTTTCTGACAGGGCTCCTTCCAAACCTATCTGATTTGGATATTGGAATTAGAACCTTCTGCATGCCAAACATTTATTTATTTATGATTTGTCAAAATATTTTAATCTTATCCATTTTTCTCCATGAAGTTGGGAAAGCATGATGGCTAGCTTGTGTAAGTCCTACTCTACCAGCCTGAAAATTACACAGACTTGGAAAAGGTGCTGAAATAGTCTCAGGCATGATGACTTAATGTTTTCACCTAAGTTGATGTCTTTTGTGCCTGTTGTACTTAACAATCATGCAGTGGGTTATTTATCATAATGAATCAGAATTGTCTTCTGTAGGCTGCCTGGCACCCAGCTGTATGTAAGCTGTATATCATTTTAGAACATCACTTTTTTAGCATTTGGAAAGTGCGGAGGCTGTGGATATGTTCTTGGGATTTTATTTTTAATATAATAACATCAACAACAATAATAACATTTTTATTTGTTTCCTGCCTCTACTTAAGACTCAAGGCAGAGTACAACAGATGTTAGAATACAATTAAAAATATATAATTAAAATACACTGAAAATATAAAACTATTCAAATACAAATATATCATAATTAAAATCATAATTAAAATACATTATAATTAAAAATAATGTGGGTTGGCCTTCCAGAAGACATAAGTCTTCAGCAGTTTTTAAAATTCAGACAGCCTATTTTGCTGTGGACTTTTCTGGCAGGTAATTCTACAGTCCAATATGCACCATACAATCCTCATTGAAAAATAATCCAGGATACAGGGTCAGTGTATTTGCAATCTCAGGTTGTGGAGCCAGATCTTGCCCTCCTGGGCTACAGCCTTGGATAACTTCTTTGAAACTGAATTTCATCCCTATGTTGAAAGAGCTTTTCCACTCTTGCTGCAAGTGCACATCATTGATGAAGACAAGTAGGGGCTGATTTTGCAAACCTCCCCCCTAATTTTTGCCATCTTTTGTGTTGTAGAGGTCTCAGAATGCCCCGACAAGGCCGCAAATCAGCCAAATCTGTTTCCACGCCTCGATGTACACTAGACAGTGGCTTTTCATGTCAACCAGCCAATGGGACAATATCAGTGGACTACAGCGCCTTAAAAAGGGCACAGCTGCAACAGCATTGTAAGAAGTTGGGAATTCGTGCCACAGGGAAGGTGAGAGGAGATTGTTCCAATCTTGAACTTCTGTGTCATGTCTTTGCCCCGCTGCTTGGGACTTGCATGGGTCCAGATACTTACTGGATTACATCCCCTCATTGATAAATGATGAAAGAAGTCCTGCTGCCCTCTTCTGCATTTAGATGACAACCAGGAAGTCCTGCCTACAACATTCAACTTCCTTAGAGTAAAATAAAGCCAGTCTGGTGTAGAGTTCAAATCCCTGCAGTTACATTATGAGCACTGGCCATTAACAAAACTCCTTGTGTTTGACAAAGGGGGTTGTGATTCACAAAATGTCACGCTATAATAAATTTGTTAGTCTTAAAGGGGCTGCATAGCTCTTGGCGGTTTCATTGCATAACAGTATCCCTTTGAAATTTATTACAAAATGTTGGGAGAGTTTAGAAACAACAGTTGAGGTGATGCATGTATACACTGGTAAGACTTCGCTCATAAGTATTTTTAACCTGGAAGGATGTATTACCAAGACTGGTCTTGTCCCCTGGCATCTTGGAGTAGCTGCTAGAGCCCGAGTACGACTGGCAGGACCACCACTGACAACTGCCATGGGGCCACCTTCACATTTTTCCCCTACCACAGTTCTCCAAATGGCTGAACCTAGCTGCCATTTTGATTTTCCACAATACCCTCAATATGGCATCACTCTAAGCATCTGAGGGAAATTTAAAACGGCAGCTTCTGACCACATGGTGCTAGTGGGAGGGCTCTGGCTTCTGATGCTGCAAGTTAAGCTGCCAGGTTGTCCATCTCAAAACTGGAACTGCCTCCAACTATTAAATACTTCAGTCTGCTTACATTTGTTGCCCCTCCTCCCAGAATGCTGAACTTGTAGAAAGGCTGACAGCCTTTCACAGAGAACCTGTGCAGAAAACAGTAAGTGGCAAAGAAGAAAATGCAAAGAAGAATGAAGAGCAAGGCCAAAAGCCTCAGGTTAGTAGCTGCGGGTCTAAAGTAACTATTCCAAGCTCTGGTTGAAGAGCTGTTGGTTAAATGGGGAAAAAAGTTCTACTGAGTTCGAAATGAGAATTCTGAAAAAATGGTGTAAAAATATTTTGGAAGGGGTAGATGGTGACAGATTTCTGTTTCTCACCTTAACACAAAGGTTGGTGACTTGCGGCATTCCTGATTTTTTTTTTTTGCATTGCAACTCCCATGATACCTTGCCATTGGTTCTTTTGGTGAGTGCTGATGGGAACTGTACTCCAGCAGCTTCTGAAGGGCCACCCCTTCCTCACATCTTCTTAGAAAGACATTTTTTAAAAATATATTTATATCCTGCCTTTCTCCTATCATGTGATTCAAGACCATGTCCGGCAGCTTAAAAACGTACAATTTAAAAAGATCTTAATGCAAAAGTTAAAACACATTGATGTTAAAAACACAAATTAAAAGAGCATTAAAAACATTATAGCAGAATGAAATTTTAAAAAATCCAGTATACCCTTTATTAAATGTTCCATCTGCGGCAACGTACTAAATTGAATGGCTCCTTAAATAAAAAAAGATCTCTACTTCCTGGCAGAAGGACAATAAGGAGGGGGACAACTGGACCTGCCAAGGAAATCGCAGCTAAAGGGATCTGAGGCTGCTTCATATTATGGATTTTTTTCTACTTTTATTGGGGGACAACTGTATTACTGTTACTTATCTATGAGAGCCAAATGGAACTTCAGATAACTTCAGTATCTTTGAATACTGGAGAGTAAGAATGAAGAATATGGGGGTGGGCTGTTGCTTTCATGCACTACTTGTGAGCATCCCCAAAATATCTGCTTTGCTACTGCTAGACTAAATTGACCTTTTACTCTCTGATGATCCAGCAGGGCTCTTCCATTCCTGCTGCTACCACTTATCGCTTCTGTGCTGATCCTGGACCAAATTCAGCTGTGGCTCCCTGTCAAAGTAAAGAAGGAACAAAAAAGGTGAAGGGAGAGGGCAGGCGGTGGATAAGGGTTAGAACTCAGAAACGTTGCTTTTGGTTGGGAGATCTGGGAAGCTACAGTTCAAAAAGTAATTTTTTCTGCTCAAGGAAGGCTGCTGCACAGCTAGGACTCTAGAGTTCAAAATGGCTTACAGAAGAAGTGGACTTAGTGGCAGAAAAGTGGAAAGGGAGAGACTACTTTAACTGTGGAAAGCAATGAGCCAATTGAATGAAAGAAAGGAAGTGCTTTGTGTGAAATAATGTAACGCATACAGTCATGAATATGGAGGTGAAGCTGAACTGTGTCTCTGTGTGAATGAATGTAAACCATATAGTCATGAATATGGAGGTGAAGCTGAACTGTGTCTCTAACATCCTCATCTCTGCCCCATTTTAGGTTCCACCAGCAGTTCCTCCTGTGAACCTGACCAAGGAAATAAAAACTGAGGCCTCTGAAGAGAAAACAGGTGACCAGATGGTTTCTTGGGTGGTGGGTTAAGGAATTTAGGATTAAAGGTAAAAATGTGCTGAAGGAAGAAATATGAGACTGCTAGAAGAGGTGGTGGTGACAGGGTGGACTTGGTGAAGGAGTATGCATGAAACCAAAAGCACTTTCACACTACATAATTATAGTGTTACTTTCAGTGCATCTGTGGAATCTTGGGGTCCGTAGTTTGAGGAAGTACTACAGCTCTGTGGCTGAGAATTGTAAATATTCCTCCCTGTACTGCAAATTTGAGGATTCCATAGGATGCAGCTATGGAAGCATAGTGCTATAACTGAGTAGTATGAAAGGGCTCCAGGTCTGTGGCTTGCTACTTTGCCAACCTATTTTCCTTTCAGACTTGGTTCGTGGCTGGTGTGTGGTCCATGGCATGGTACTCTACCGGCCAGTATCCAGTTGGTCTCCTTTGTTGCTCCGTGGTGGCATGGTCTTTGTCCAGGATGGGGAGAACCTCGTCCCATTTCACCTGCCCCCACTAAACATCTCTGTTCCTGATGGCCTGTCAGACAACTACATCTGTGAGGACTGCGTGCGGAGGTAATGCAACATTCTTGCCTCTTCTCCAGAGTTCAGAAAACTCCCACAGTCCCCCATCTAGCATGGTGACTAGTGGGATTCTGGGACTCTTACTCCAAAAAAATTAACTTCTCCAAGTCAGCTGGGAGTTCTTCTCCAGTGTTCTAGCTTTAACACCTTGGTTCACTGCCACAGGAACCAAGAAAAGCCAAAGAGATGTCCCTTGTGCCAGCAAATACCAGGAAAAGGCAATCAGGTTTACTTACCCAAGATTTACTTAAAGAACCTGACCACTGCTCTGGATAGCACAGCTCAGCCTTCAGTCCGTTCATCCAGCATCTCCAGCGACAAGAGAAGGTGAGTAGAATATATATGGAGCTGCCTATCTCTGAAGCCAGGGAATTCTATGGCCCGTGGGCTGCATGTGCCACCTTAGAATTTTAAACTCTCTGCTGACAAAACAAACCAACCAACCTGTAGCAACATTTCTTGATTTTTGCCTTAAAACAAGGTGCAGGGTTCATCCTTCACCTTGTTTTGCCCACTGTAAAAATCTCAAAGAGGATTTACAAAATCAAAATCTTACTTCTGGCCAAGTTCAGGGTTTTTTGTTTGTTTTTGTTTTGTGGTTTTCTGGGCTGATGTGGCCTGGTGGAGCCTTGGGGGTGAAAACTGGTTCCCAGACTTCTGGAACTTGCTCATGTCTGATTAAGACCATATGCTTATGAGAATAATAATCATTGAGACAGAAACTTCTGATCAACTGGAGTAGTGGTGGAATGGATGAGGGTTTCAGGCAGCAGTTTCAAAATTTTAAATCAAGCTCCTAGTGGGCTTTAGATGGTGGCCCACAAATGAGATTCACACTCTGATTACACCTTATTGCAGAGGTAAGTAACCTGATGTCTTCCAGATTTTTGGGTCTCAGAGCCTCAGCAACCCCAATGAAGTTGGCTCAGTGGTCAGGAATGGTGGAAGTTGGAGTAGATTTGTACCACATCTCATGTGATACAATGGAAGCATTCAGGTGTACCTGATGGAACAGTGTTGCTTGTTTTCAGAGTAAAAGTGTAACATTTCCAAACAGCATGAGACTGGAGTGAAGGATATGTCTTTCTAGTCCTGTTCTTATAGGTTTAGGACAGAGCTTTCCAAACTTTTCATGTTGGTGACATACTTTTTAGACATGCATCATTTCACGACACAATAATTCAGTTTTACATATTATAAATAAAGTATAAAGCATATATTTTTAAAAATATAAATGAAAGGTTTTCATGAGCTATGTTTTGTCCCCATACATTTTGTTATTACAATTTATGTATCTGTCCATAGTTACTAGCAAGCCAGAGGTTAAACTAACTAACTGCTGTTCTCACTGGAGTCCTTCTCAGCCGGGGGTGGTGATGACACACCTAAATGCTGCAGCAGACACTCTTAACATGTCACAACACACAGTTTGGAAAGCTCTGGTTTAGGAAGTGCAATTTAACTTTGAGATAAACTGACATATGTGCAAAATATATTTTCTTACAGCCAGCTGCTCCAAAAACACAAATTTCATCATCTGTAATTTTGTGAATAGATAAAATTATAGATGGTGGCATATTTCTAGAACTATAGAGCAATTCTATATATGGTTGCTTGGAAATTAAACCAGCTCTATATGGTACAGTATAGTCCTAAATTGGAATGTAAACAGTACTCAATAGATTACTTACCCTTAACAAGAAAGCATATCTTGGGATGCTGTTTGTTTATTTGTTTTGTTTAATAAATTCATACCCTCACCTTTCTCCTGCCATGGATTTCATAACTGCTTACAATAATGGCACTATTGAAACCACCATGAGATTTTTCTCAATATCAGTGTGAGTAAGAGGTAGTGAGCAAGGCTTTTTTTTCAGTCAAGATCTTCACAATCTGTGTAAGAAACCTCTATGAGAAATTAGTCTCTCTATCTCTTTTTTTGCTTTGTAAAGCAAAATACACCCTAATAGCAAGCACAGAAGACAGGATTATTGATCAAAAAGGCACAAATAATCCATCCAGTGTTTCTGTTTTCACAAAGTCCATGCAACAAGACCTCCTGTAACTGAAATTTGCTTTAAAATTGTAAGTGCATCTTGTGCGAAAACCAGTCTTGTAACGGAATAACCCTTTCCAAAATGCACAAAACCCCACTTAGTCTCACCCAGCACAGAGAAGAGTTTTGAGATTTTTTTTGTTATTCCATGTGAGGGCAACATAAGTAAAAATTTACATTTCTGCTCTCAAGTAAGTGCAAATAGAATGGCAGCCTCAAAAGTATACATGCTTCAGTTTGTACAAGCAAAAATGAAAATATATCAAATACAAGAGAAAGAGGGGCTCTCTCTATAATACTTAAGTGCAGAAATGCATTTATGTTTTGAGTGCTGCACATTCTACAGGAATAACCACTCTCCAATCCGTGGATTATCTGAAATGGAACTGTTCATGGAAACTTTGAGTGAGTAAAAGCTGATCTTAAAAAAATTTCACTTGGATTTTATCAAGAGAGTATTTTGTAGGTTTTTGTTCCTCTAGATGTCCAATATATTAATCGTAAAAGCTGGGGTGGGGAGAACCCGCAGTGTCCCCTCCCCACATTCCTGTTCTCTCCCTTCCCCCTATCTGGTTTAGAGAGGGATTTTTACTGGGTCTCTGTGCAAGTTGCTGCTGTAGGCTTACCTACATACCAGGGTATTTGTGGCCAATTCCTGATACTGGGTTCCAACTCTCATCAGCCTCAGCCAATGTAACCAACCATTGTGGATGATGAGAGTTAACATCCAAAATTCATTTGTAGCTAGAGGGGTTAAAATATGCCTCCAGTTTAATTGTATGTGTACCCATCTTTTGTGAGAACTTTGAGAAATGTTAGAGTCCCAGTATGCATAGTGATATGATAGCAGTGACGATGGTTTGTATGCATGTTGCAAATAAAGCGAACAAGTACCAGAAAATGTTGCGGTGGTGACTTCTCCTTTCTCAAGATGGTAAAGATCTTGTTCCTTCTACTAGGCTTATGTTTACCTTTGACAGCAATGGATCAAGAAGACATAACTAGAATTGGGAAGATACTTTTTTGGACTATAAGTCCAGTCCTTTCCCTAGCCACTGGTATGGGGATTCTGGTAGTTGCAGTCCAAATATAACTTTTCTAGGTTCTGATCAGTCTTGTTTCTCTTTCCTGCTGTCCCTTCTTCTTGTTTGGACATGGTTGCTTTTTAGTAAGGAGAGTCTTGCATGAGATAGCTTACAGAGATCATGTTATGTCCTTTACTCACGCTAATTAAGCTCTTCCATCTACTCCTGGCTCTGCAGGACCACAGAAATTAAGAAACTCTACCAGCCCCAAGAGGACCAAGCTTATGCTCAGCGAGTAAGTGTCAAGGAGCGGGAAAAGGAGCCATGTTTCCAGCAGCAATGCTGTTCTTCACCTTACAAAGGCCATTGCTGTGGAGATCCTCCTTATTTGAGGGGAATCAGTACCATGGGTTGTGGTGACAGCTATCAGTGTACATGGCTTTGAATGGGAATTAGTTAATTCTGTGGAAGTTAAACATTGTCAGTGGTGTTTGATCATGATGGCTACCTCCAATATATCTATATATATGTGTGTGTGTGTGTGTGTGTGAGAGAGAGAGAGAGAGAGTGATATGGTAGAATTTGTAATACCAGCTCTAGGGAACAGCACTATTACACTCATGTCTTCTGGGTTTCTGGGGCATCTTTGGGAAGGCGGCTGCAAGAGCAGATGGATCTTTGGTCAGATCCATCAGAATTCTTCTTTTGTGGGTATATCCTGATACTCACATCACTGAATCTTTCTCCTGAGGTAAGAACTGCCACAGGAAAGGGGTACCATTATAACTCAGGTGATACCAGGCTGCACATTTAAATGACAATCCAGTCTGATTGATTTGGAAGCAGCGGAGGATGTTTCTGTACAGTACGCAAGGATGATTTATTCACTGAGGACAGAATTTGGAAACTTACTTTTTTGAACTATAGCTCCCAGAATCCTGAAGCCAGCATGTCATAGTCCAAAAACTACTTTTCTGAACTCTTTCTGAGAGCTACATGGATGAGTAGTGCTGTGATTCCACTTGCCATAGCAACATCCTGAGTTTAGAATTCTGAGAGAGCTCTAGTGCCGGACCAAACTATGACCCCCAGGATTCCATAGGATGCAGTCATGGCATTAGAGGAAAATCAAAACACTTTAACTATGTAGAGTGAAAGAGTCCTAATGGCTGTATGTAAGGAGAGCCTGAAGATTTATACTGTACAAGTGATTGTGGCTTGGATCTGCTCCAACCATTCTTTCTCATGCAGGTGGATGGGCTTCTTTCCCAGATGGCCCGTGGTGAACTTGGGATGGACCGAGCTTTGCGTCCCCTCCAGCCCCTGGTTGTCCATTCCCCAGCTCCTTTTGAGAGATAAGGTGTATATAGGTGGTGGGTGAGAACTGATGAAAAGCCTGAGAAGGAAGATCTGAAAGAAACACTTTCTCATAATCTAGTACTTGTACATATGCTTACAGGATGGTCATTTTAACCTTTTACTTGTCTGCTTTAATAAAGAGCCCTTGGAAATAAATCTTGGAACTTTCCTGCCATCACAGTCTGAAATGAGATTTTACAGCTGTTCATTCAATTTATTTAGGATTTTAAAAATATTTTAAGTATTAGGCTGATAACAAATGTCTAATAAAAGCCCCAGGTGAGACCAACTAACAGATGGCCTCTCAGTTTCCAAGTCACCTTGCTTTATCTTCTACTTTTAAATTCTCTGCTATAGAGAGTGCCTGCATATTTGAAATTGCGACTTTCTTTTTCTTACAAGGAACTTTGAGATTCTGCTTGCTCCTCAGAATTCCATGTGGTAATTACTATGACTGAGAGAAGGGCACGCTTCAGGCTTCCTGAATCTACTTTACAACAGTAAAACAACAACAACTAGAAACCCACAATCTGCCAACCACAGCTTGGTGCAAAAGACATACACTTAGATTTGGAATTCTGAGCCAAGAGATTTGTTCTGAGTACCAGAAGTGGATGGAATTCACTGTCTTTAACTATCCCAAGCTTTCTTTATTTCAATAGTATGTTTTGAGGGGGGAAGGATGATATTTTGTTGCTGCTGTTGATAGTCAGTTGGAATTCAAAATCTGCTAAAAGATACCCAGGGGTCTACCAATAGATCCTGATACACCTTCTGCTGCAAATGGAGTAGCAAGATAGAGAGCTCAGAGTTTCTTCTAAGCTTCTCTTCCTGCTGCACACGAATCTAGAAGGCTGGTCCCAAAGAGATCCTTCTCTCTTATCTGCCATTGAGACTACATCTTCAGAAGACATAGACAGTGGTTAGTAAATATTTTCAGAAGGTACTGAGTATCTGCTGTGGTCATGAGATGTGAGTTTCGTATCCTATTTGTGACCAGCAGCTGCAAAATGAATTCTGACTAATAAGAGTAAAGAATAGCACTCTTTCTCTTATGTTTAACTTGTTATTAAGCATAATACATTCTGCATCTGCTGGTCACAAAGACAATGTTAAGCTCAAAACACAAGACCACAAGGGATATTCAGCATCCTCTGGAAATATTTAATATCCAACACCTACATGTTCTGAAAAATATCCTTGGAGCCTCAGTGGCTAGAAATTGAAAAAGTTTGAATAACAAAAAGCAAAGATTCTCCAGGAGTGTTGATTCCCATACTCCCAGCATGTTCTACACTGGCAGAGAAAAACTTCTAAGAGTAAAGTAAAAAATAAAGAGTAGCAAGAGAGCCCGCATGGTGTAGTGGTTTGAGTGTTGCAGCAATAAATCAGAAAAGACTTGAAAGTTCACAACAGCAACAAATATTTAAACTATGTTGTACTTATTTTAATTTGAAAGCACATAACAAAGAATAGCAACATTATTTTTGTTTATTTTTACAGCTGGAATGCTTGTCTGTTAAGTAAGTCCCATTGAACCTAGTGCAGCTTATTCCCAAATAAGTGTGCATAGGACTGCTGCCAAAATGCTTGTAATCAATTCTAGGCTATCTTTTAACAGTTTCTAGTAAGAGTCTGAGGTGAGAACTGTTCTTTCCTGCCTTTCACACATGCAAAGGATTAATCAAAAAGTTACTTTCTGAAAGGAGATCTGATGTCATGGAGAGACAAAAAATCAATTTTCTTCATATAAGAGAAATTCTGGTTTTTAATTTCTCATTTTGAGAGATGTATCCTCTTCTGCACTTCTAGATAGTGAGAATGATCAAAAGTAGGCAAGAATCCCTTTTCTTGTATTTTCAAATTGAAGCTAAGATGGGGAGATGGGTGCGGATTGCATCAAAATCTTACCAGGCTAATAGGAATCACTTCTAGGATAAAGGTAGCAATCTTAGCATACTTATATTCAGTACTTGCTAGTTTGCATATTTTTCTAAGAGTTTAGACATAGCATGTGTTCATATAATTTCCTATTTGTTGGTCTTAGTTAAACCTGCTCTCTTCCTGGGTCACTTAGTCTGCAGTTAGTTTGAATTTGGTCATTCTTCCATTTTGTAGTTTGTTTGAACAGAACATGTTGCATAGCCTCTCACCATGAGATGTTTGAAACCTTTTAGTAAGTAAGTAAACCTACTTCATATGTTTTACTACAGAAGACTGTCTGATTTGTTTCTCTGCCAAATACACTCTGTGTGTATATGTGTGTGTGTGTGAGAGAGAGAGAGAGAGAGAGAAAACTTGTCATTGCTCACCTTCTTGCAATACTAATTACTCAGTTTGTGAATTAAACAATCCTCTCATATTTCTCCACACATCTTCCCTGTTGATTGGGTACTTCCTTCAGCTGTTGCTCCTGACAGCAAATCCAGCAGGCCTTTAGAGCGGCAAATGAAAAAAGGCTGTACTAAGCTATTGGTTTTTCCCTCTTTCTTCCCATCCCCCTTTTCCTTTTGTTTCCTGTCTTTTTTTCATTTTTCTCAAAGGGCTGTCTTTTTATTGATTGTGCGTAAACTTTTACAAGAACCTGATTGTTGGAGAAATGTGTTAAATAAATCTCTTCATCTTAGTAAACAGGTTGAGCCCTCAATAAAACATTAACTGGGTTAATATCTTTGCTGTCTTTTGGTAACCTTTTTGGTAGTTCTAGATTGGCCTGTGGCCCTTTTAGCACAGAGATCAGAATCATACAGCCCTGCAGATGTTATCAGGCTGCCCAGCAGGCCTAGTCTCATAGCTAATGGTGAGGAGTGCTGGGAACGGTTGTTGAGCAATGTCTACAGACCCACTTGATTCTTACCCTTGTTTTCATGACATGAGCCTTGCAAACTTGTGTGACTGTAGTAATGTTACCTTTGCTATTGGGGAGATGCTACAGTATGGACTCCACTCTTATCCTGCTTACAGCATGTGAAAATCAAGGCCACATGAGAAGACCTCTTCACAACAGTGATCAGTATTGTCGGGGCAGTTCAGAAAGAGCCTTTATATCAGTAGATTCAATGGCTCAAAACAGAGGTGGACCTCACATGTGGCCCATTTGTTTTGAGGCCTGCAGAAGTCCCACCCCAGAAAAAAATATTTTTTTAAAATGAAGTCATATGCTTCATGAAGTATAGTTCTCATTTCAAGGAACAGGTGCACATATATGCCCTGTTTTTGTTTAAACAATTTTTTAAATGTAACAAATTCCCGTTTCAACAAGCAGCAGGGATTTGGCTCCTGAGTTGCCCACCTTTGCCTTAAAGTATCATCAGAAAGGAGTTTTAGACTTTCTCAGTCCTGATGTGTCAAATAATACCTGGGCATTCTTCTTTCAGCCACCGTATCCTGTTTTTGGAAGATCTCTGGCTTTCCCCATGTTGCTGTATGGCCATCCAAACATTAGACTCTTTTTGTATCCGCTAGTCTGGTCAGTTGTGAATTACATAGCAAAGATAGTTCACAGTATCTGGAGGGCTACAGATTCCCCACCTCTCCTTTATAGGTTCTTGTTTGGTTGGGCTCACCATTTGCTAACATGAACTAATCATGGTTGCAATTCTAAACCAATTTAATACAATGGACATATTTCCAAGTAAACATAAAAAAGGCTACATTGCATATGGAGATTCTGATTGACTGCATTTTGTATTTTCATATAAAATTTTTATTATCTGAAGTAGTAACTAGGTATTTGCTGTAATGAATAAGCACAATATTTATTTCACACAGTCACTTGAATTGTGAAAGGTAATTTTGTGATTAATTGCCATGAATTCACTATTCCCTTTTTCTCCCTGGAGGTACATCTGCCTGCCAGAATGAAATGAAGTTAATACTTAATGGGACTAATAAAGTGGACTTCAGTCCAAAAATCTTTTGCTGTCATACTTTATGGAGCTCTCAACCCAAGGATGTTAGGCTGGCTCCATCTCTGTTGAGCTTCCAGCGGGCAGCTAAAACAGTGCTCTTCTACATGGCCTTTAAAGTCTGAAACTGCTCCAATTGTTTTAAAATTGCATTTATGATTATTTTTAGACTGTTTTCAAATGTTTGTAAAGAGTATTTTAATGTGTTTTTAAATGTTTAAATCTTTTTACTATTTTAATTGCTTTTATTTGTTCATCTCCCCGCTAACACTTATGGAGTGGGCGGCAATATAGAAATACCTTAACTTACATAATAAATAAATTGGTTAGGCTTTAAGGCAGGACTGAGGATCATGCTATTAGATGGCAGCTCCCATCATTCCTTTTCCTTAATTGTGGTAGGCGGGGCTGGTGGGATCTACAGGGCTGCCCAATTCATTCCTCTACATTAAGGCATTGTAAGACTCTTGTTTTTAAGTCTTTAGAGCAAGGATGGAACTCATATGGCCCAATGGGCAGCATGTGATCCCTTGTAGGGTCCATAAACTGTTTAAACCATGCACTTAATAACAGAATTGATCTAACGATTTTTTAAACATTTGTAAAATAAGACTTTAGCTAAATTTTTGTTTTGAAATTATTGTAATTTGTTTTTGGTCCCATATTGGGAGGAAGGAAAGGTGTAAATTAAATAAACATCACCTTTGTGGGGGTATTAGATGCTTTTTGTGTGAGCTCCACTTCAAAACACAGTGGTGGCCTGAGAGGGAACAAGGATTGTTCTTGTGCTTGTGTGCTTTCAAGTCATTTCTAACTTACAGAGACCCTATTACAGAGTCTTCTTGTCAAGATTTATTCAAAAGAGATTTGCCTTTCCCTTCCTCCGAGGCTGAAAGAGTGTGACTTGCCCAAGGTCACCCAGTGGTCTTCCATGCCTGAATGAGGATTTGAACGTTGGTGTCCAGACTCATAGTCCCAACACTCAAACCACTACACCAGTTTGGCTGGGACTGACACCCTGTCTTTTCCATTTGCCCCAGATTGCTGCCATGATACTTTGCAAACCTCTATAAAAGCCAAAGAAATCAGACAATATCTTCAGGAATCCAGAGCTTACCTGTTCTTGCTTTAAGTAGAAATAAGAAAACCCTATGAAATTCATGGGGTTGCCAGAAGTCAATAGGTAACTTGAAGCCATACACAACATACACATACACAATCTTAACTTGCCCTTTTCCAAAATGCTAACATTGATGAGTTCATGGGGTTGGATCTACACTTATTCATGCTTAGAGTAGACTCATTGAAATAAACAGGACTTTTCAGGCATAACTGAAGTTCCAGTGATCTCAAAGGGAATCCTTTAAATACAAATTAGTTTGGAACAAATAATGTTTTGACTTTCATTGAGCTAATAGAGTGGGCTGCCTGAAAGACATTTAGATTTTCACTCCTGTTAAGCTATTTGCTTCCAATGATTCCAAAGGCAGCCAGTCAACAATCTGACTTGTAAATGGAAAAAAAATTAAGCTGTTTCACATTTCTGAAAGGTGTCACTAAATTATCAGTGTTATTTTGAGTATTTGGTCACTTGGGAGACAAGCTTGTGAGTGAGCACGGCTGATTGTAAAACAGTTAAGACATGCACAGTTCAGTGGAAAATGCTGCGTATGTGACAGGGAATCTTTCTAAACATGACAAGCTCTTCCCTTTTAGCTTTGATCTTTGGCTTTCTAATCTGCAGTAACAAGAGTGCAGATCAAAATGCCAGCTGGTCTCTTGAGGAATCTGGATTTGATTCTTTATGCTCACGAACATGAATGTGCAGTCTGAGAATGGCTCATGGAGAATCTTGTTGGATTTTCTAAATCTGCCTTCACCATCCTGGTTCTGGTGCCAACAGTCTGGTCCCTGTCTTGACTGTACATTTGCCTTGCCCTTTCCCAAAATGCCTTTCCAATGCATTATTGTACAGTTGTGCCTCTCCTTCTAATTGTTTCTTACTATCTGTAAACAGAAAAATTAAAACACAGCCTTTTAATTGAGAGGATCATCACAATGTGTTTCTGGTCTTAGGAGCTCCTTATGTCCATGCTGGTCATCTAAACAGCTTAGGTGGAGTGTGGTATTCACCTCAGGCAGCAGATTCAAGGCATCATTTAAAGCCGTTGAATTTATTGCTATTGTATCTTTATAGGCATGGGAGGAGGTGCATGCAGGATTTCCTGACTTGTGTTCCAAACTAATGTGGCTGATTTGATCGAAAGAAGAACCATTGGCTCTGCCTCAGGCAGCAAAAGGACTTGAGCCAGACCTGATGCAGCTGCAGTTATGTTCAGTAAGATATATAGCAGAGCTTTCCAAACTTTCCATGTTGGGGACACATTTTTTAGACATACATCATTTTGCGACACAGTAATTCAGTTTTACTAGCAAACTGGAAGTTAAACTAACCCCTTATAAGAGATATACACACACACACATAAATTCCAATAACAACATATCTCATGAAAACCTTTCATATATTTTTAAAAATATATGATTTATAAATAGTAACATACATTTCCAAGATTTAAAGTCGAAGGCTTTCACGGCCGGAATCCATAGGTTGTTGTGGGTTTTCCGGGCTTTGAGGCCGTCTTCTATTAGTATTTTCTCCTGAGGTTTCGTCTGCATCTGTGGCTGGCATCTTCAGAGGATTGTCTGAAGATGCCAGCCACAGATACAGGCGAAATGTCAGGCGAAAATACTAATAGAACATGGCCTCAAAGCCTGGAAAACTCACAACAACCTATTTCCAAGATTGTAGGCAACACGCTTACACACTTCAGGGGACATACTAATGTGGCACAGCACAGCGTTTGGAAAGCCTTGATATATTGACTCCAATTCACCTGTTAAACTCTGGTGCCAAACTGCCTAACTTAGAAAAGCCACGTTGGGGAACTACAACTTCCAGACTCTTCTGGTCAGCATGGCTACTAACTAGGCTAGCTAGGGGATTCTAGGAGTGGTAGTTTTAAAAAGTAATGTTTCAAATTTTGCCCCACTTCTTTTAAAAGCCAATCAAAAAAGGTTACCATGGGTCAGCTTCCCCCAACCCAATCTCTTCAGGATCTTATCATCTACAGCTAGCACACTGTGTTGTGGTCTTAACACATCTCAAAGACCCCAGAAATAGGGCTTACATCTGTTAAATTCTAGCACCCATCATCCTCTGATAACTATTGTGATGGCTAGGGCTCGTGGGAGTTGCTATCCAACATTCCACACCCAATGCTTTCAGACCATAAATCCTACATGCCACTAACCATTGGGCTTGCCTACCTTTCAGCTGTACCACAACTGTTCCTTTTGTGTAATACATCGGGTGATGGAAAAAAAAGAGCCCTCAAGCCTCCAGATCCCTTTGACTTCAGCTCTCAGAAGCCCCGGCCACTTTCATAATAGCATGGGATTGTGGGACTCAGAGTCCAAAATAACCAAGTAGGCCAAGTGCTTCCCCATCCATGCTATATACTTCTGCAGTAGAGATCACATGTCCTTGGAATAAAGCATCCACATATATACATAAATGCCATATTTTTATACTGTGTTAAAGAGATACATGATGGAGGTTGTTATTATATCTGGTGCTGTTGTAGGTCTGTGTATGTTACATGGCATTTTAATTGTGGGCTAAAATGACCAAAGGTCTAAGTTTGAGAAAGTTTTAAAAAACAAGAAAAGGTTTCAAAAAAATGATATAAGTCACACATAGAGAAAGCTACTCGTGGTTCTCAAGTCGCATTGCAGGCAGAAACTGGCTCACGCAGCTAACTAGTCATACCTGCTTCTGTCTGCAATGACAGTTGTTGCTTTTACTTTTTTTGACTTAAAATGTGTACAAAAAATGACTACGTGATTCTGCAGCAGTAAGAGAAGTGTGAAGAAGTGCTTGGAGGTTCACTTGTCTCAGCTTAATTATTGCTTAAAACGGCTGATACGTCATGCTGACATGGAGACTTAACTTCAGTACTCTTTTGTTCTTACTCAACTAGAAAAGGGCAACTGAAGATAAGAAGTACCTGCACGTCTGGGTGTCTGGTCTTTTTGTTGGTGCTTCTCCATGGCACTGCAGTTTGGGGCGATTATCCCTTGATAATTGCCAGGAGACTGCAGTCTTATTAATTGCTCCTTCCAGCAACACAAGTAGGATAGCTGTCATGATGGTTTCTCTGTATAATCATTAAAGTTTGGCTTTTCTCAGAAATTTCATCAAGTAGCAAAGAAAATGACAGAGCTGCAAGAAGCTGTTCACATCTCTGCGAGACACTAATATGTTCTGTTCTATTTTGGAATAGTTAGCAATGCAGACCATTATCTTTGCTGAACCTATTGCATGTGCTAAAAGAGGGGAAAGAGCTTCCTGAAAGACTTAAGTTTTCCATGACTAATGCCCTCTGCACATAATAAACTCCAAATCCCATCACACTGGCTGGAAATCATGGGAGTGATGGTCCAAAACATCTGGGAGATGACTGCAAATTGAAGAAGGCTGTTAGTGGAACTTTTTTTTAATTTTTATTTTTTTGTCCAAATCCATGCAGAATTCTCCATATGTCGTGATTCCCTACACATGCAACATGTTGTGTGTAGGTGTAGAATTCAGCTTCTCAGACACCTGTTTCGTCTTCATAAAATCAGTTTCTAGTGTTATGTTTTTTGTAAAAAAAAACTGCTAGAAATGTATGGAAAATGCCATCTTGGAGAATGACCTTGAGAAAGTTACCTCATTTGGCATGGCCAGTTGCTGCCTAAGAAGACAGTATATTAGTGACCAATAGCTGTAGTCCAAAAAATGTAAGCTCTCCAGGATCTTCCTGGAAGTCAATTAGAGAGACTGAGATAATATATAGTCAGAGAGCCAGGATGGCTTTGTGCTCATTTCCATTGGATACCATGTAAGCATCAATTTTATTTGGAAAAGGCACACTGAATAGCACAAATTGCTGACAAATAGGGTTTCTGTTCAGACACCTTTGAGACGATAATGTCTGGGGATTTTCATGTGATCACCTTACTTTTGTAGCAGGATGTGTGTTCTTAAGCTATGAGAGGAGCCCCAATATGTGTTCAATCATTTGTAGTTAAAGTCTTTTTCCAGTTGTGTTCTTGCATCATATGAATCCTACCATGAAGTTCTACAAGTATCCATAAATCATCTCTGAAGGACCAGTTTAACAAGTTCACTATTTCTGGAAAGGCATAAATGCTATTATAAGCCACCAGGAATGTTCCAATCATGTCAAAGAATTTACCTCCCCCGCAACAAACATTTGTCATTACTCCTCATTGAAAACATTAAAGGATCTATGTTAGACTGGCTGATGATCAGTAGGTACAAGCCCTTTTTGTGGTAGCCATGAGATTATGAGTTGTACTAGAAAAAGCAGTTGTGGAATAAAGGTTGATATCTCCCAGAAGTATAACTGATAGGTCTTCTACACTAACTTTGAGACTGTCTCCTTCAACAAATGCAAGGGAAGAAGTTCACTATTTGGCAGTGGGGTTACCATCCCAAACCTATCCCTAGCATCCAATACCAGATAGAAACTAGAATTTGAATAAGTTATTTGAGTATAGCATTCAGAATCCCTCAGCCGGTATGGTCATATATCACCATAATTCACTTTTTCCCCTTATTCCCATTTCTTCCAAGCTAAGCAGATTTGCATAATGTACACTTCCCTTGTCAGGAAGTTGTTCCAGTTCCTAGATCACATTCTTTGCTCTTTTCAGCTCTTCAGTGTCTCTGGTGCACTGACCAGTACTGAGCACAGCATTCTTGATCTGGTCAAACAGAGGATTTATATAATGATTATATGATTTTGGCTGTCCCATTTAGTTGCAGAGAACTTCAAAAGGATCTTTCCAAACCAGGAGAAAGGAAAACGAAATGGAAAGTGCAGTTCAGTGTAAAGCAAGAAAATCCAGGACCAGAAATTCCCTTCTGTTGTACTCTGCAATGGAATTTACTTTTTAAAAAAAATACAAATACACTGGGTTAACATTTTGATTGAGCTGTCTCTTACAACCCCAGGATCCCTTTCTTGATCATAGAATCATAGAGTTGGAGAAGACCACAAAGACTTTCCAGTCCAACCCCCTGCCATGTAGGAATATACCATCAAACCATTCCCGACAAATGGCCATCCGATTTCTGTTTAAAAGCCTCCAAAGAAGGAGACTCCAGCTCATTCTCAGACAGCATATTCCACTGTCGAACTGGTCTTACAGTTTTCCTAATGTTCTTCCTAATGTTTAGGTGGAATCTCTTTTCCTGTAGTTGGAAGCCATTACTCTGTGTCCTAGTCTCTAGAGCAGCAGAAAACAAGTTTGCTCCATCATCCATGTTACATTCCTTCAAATAGTTAAACATGACTATCGTGTCACCTCTTAACCTTTTCTTCTCCAGGCTAAACATACCCAGCTCTGTAAGCTGCTCCACAGAGGGCATGGTTTCCAGATCTTCTACCATTTTGGTTGCCCTCCTCGACATGCTTCAACTTGTCAATATCCTTCGGAACTGTGATGCCCAAAACTGGACACAATATTCCAGGTGGGATCAGACCAAAGCAGAATACTATCACTTCCCTTGACCTAGACACAAAACTGCCTGATCTTGAAGCAACCTCTCTTTCTCTCTCTGTCACATCCTGTCCTGCTATTATCCTACTGTTCCAAGGATAATAAAGTAAAAGCAAGGAGCGTCTTGTACTCTGTCTTGAACTTGAGGAAAATTAAGATATAAATGTAAAAAATGAATAATATTTAATAGCAACGTAGCTCATATTTGAGGTTGTGAGTGCTGTTGTGGATGTAGCCCAAATGGTGCCACTCATGCACAAATGGAAAGTGCAGCCATATCTCAGTTAACAAAGCCTCTGACAAAGAAACTTACTTTTACAAGATCTTTTATACTCACTCAGCTTCTCCTTCTCTCCTCATCCTTTGTACAGCTGGTAGGTTTTTAGCTGCATCAGCAGTAAGAGGAATGTAAAGCAGAATAAAAGAAACAAATTTCCTAGAATTCATTTGGCTTTGTGTGTGGGGAGGACAGGGTAGGAGGGGGAAAGAATTAGGGTATGCTGGAGGAGGGAGCTAAACAAGAAACTCTGTACTGCAACATTTTGTTGCAGGTTCTGCTTGAACTTACTTAATGCTTCCACTTACTTTTTAAGCAAGGCAACATATGTGCACTGGCAGCAACAGATGACATTTTAAATTAAAGAACAAAATTGCTGTAACTTCAGGTTTAGATGCTATATTAGGCTCTTCTGTCTTGTTCATCATCCCCAATTGTAATTCAGGACAGATGACAGCCAAGTCTGCTTAGGAAAGAATTATTTAGTTCCATAAAATGTAGAAAGAAATGCTCAAGTTTTTTTTTAAAAAAAAAGCATAGCTTGTTGGCATACAAGATGACAAATCCTCTGACTTAACAGCCATATTATAAGGTAGTTCTGAGTTTTCCAGTTAGAGGTCAAAACAGCTTCTGGCTAAATTATCTAGACAAATGAGAGACTTCCCTTCCATAGCAACAGTTGAAATCCTTTTCCAGTAGCAGAAGGGCTTTGCCTTAGTAGAACTCTATAAGTACAGAATATTTGCAAAGCTTCCAAACACTAACCCACATTGGTTGGGACCTAAGGACATTTGTGTATAGTTCTTAACCAAGAAATGTGAGTCCTCTAAGAATACAAGCATGGAATGAGATACCGGGCAAATAATATGATGTTCTGGACATTCCCCCTTCCCATCTTTTGAAAACATCTTTCTAATCCTTTAAAATGTGGAAATTTCTTTTTATTTTTCATTAATATTGTTATATTTCATGATTTTAATTTACTGTATACTGCTTTGAAATCTGCTAGGGTTATGGATACCAAAATTCATGGATGCTCAAGTCCCATTATGTACAATGGTGTAGTAAAAAAGGCATCTCTTATATAAAAAGGCAAAATCAAAAGTCTGCATTTTGGAATTTTATTTTTTTGGAATATTTTCAAGCTGTGACAGGTTGAATCTATGGATACAGAATTCAGAGGGAGGGTTGACTGTATTTAGGCTAGTAAGGGGTTACACCAAGGTATTTTTCAGTCTTCATATTGGAAGAAGCTATGGCAATCACAGTTCACCCAAATGCAGCCTGCTCCTGACCCTAGTTTTCCAAAGAATCTTTGAGAATTCTTGTTCCAGAAATCAAACCAACCAGTCTGTTTTGGTGGAAAATATAAAACTGCCTGCTAATTAGCTGCTGCCACAAAAGCCAATAGACATGATAGTGGTGTTGTTTTGCAATGGCCTTTGACAAAGGACAGTTTGCTCTGAACGGATGTCAGTTCCTTTGTGTAATTACTAACTCTAGGACAATCTGTCTGCCCTTTTAATATGTAGCATCAAATCAGCATGGTAAATATACTGAATTTGTGTTTGGTTCAGTTATTTCTTGATTAGACCGAAAGCAACAAAAAGAACAAGAGAGGCTATGCTATGATTGGTGATTTTACCTGCCACCTATACCACACAAAGAATGCACCCAAGGATATGAAAATAGGGTAACCTTTTCTGTTGTGGAATTGACCTTCTAAATAAAGTTCAGCCTCCTATCTTGGATAAAATACAAGCAGCAGAACAGTGGAGAGAAGTGCTCAAAGACCAGAGAAAGTAAATAGCAGGGGAATCAAATTGGTAAGGCTTTTTCAGTTTGGTTTCCGGCTCAAATGAATCAGTTCTGCAAATATTGCAATGCATACTGTTAGTGCTTGATGTCAGGCCAGTTGCATGGTCATCAAAAGCAGCATCCGTATCACATTTTCTTTGGCTATGCTGGCTGGAGGATTCTGACAGTTACAGTCCAAAAAGTATGTTTTCCAGGCTCACCAGGTTGCTTGCTTCCTGTTTCTATTTCAGCAGATTTTTGGTAGATTTTCTGGATTCCGGGGTTTTTTCAAGGTATGTGTGGGGGAACTGAAGGAGTTAAACTGCTGCATTTTGCAGCAATTGTGAGTTGTTGGGAGGGGGGTTGAGAAATTGCCTGAAAAATGTTTAAAAAATAAGGTGATCTAAGACCTTTGGTGTGCCAGCACAGCCTGCCAGAGAGCATGGGGATAAAAATTGGCCCAATCTCCTCCACTTTTGCCCACTCTGCTTTATCTCAGTGTAGTTGTCCCCACCATGATCTTGGGATCTTGTAGTGTATTAATTTGTGTGAGAGAGGCCCAAATATTATCTGCTACATATGAACAGATTCCTCCCTCATCATTCAAGCCAGGAGAAAAAGAAGTAGGAGGTTAGTTAACTGAAATCAGACTGGTAACTTTCACCTGCATTAATTTGTAACACCTACAGGTTATTGTCTTGTTTTTCTGCCTCACTCATGCAATTAAAAGATGAAAAAAAGAACTTTCTCTAGCTATTCTTTTATGGCAGCTGAAAGTGAAAACTATTATTGACTTTGAGCTGACAACTGTTAATGGAAAATGCAAATATATAGCAGTAGGCTTTAGGAATGCTAGAGCTCACATATCATGCCACAAGGTTATAAAATTTCTGGTGTTTGATTGCAAGTGGCTACTGGTGGTGGAGAGCTTATTGTATGGAAAAGGTCATTGTGCTAACTTTAGAGTTGAAAGCACCTGTCTGGTTGTAAAGCAAGTCTGGATACAAGTGGGATCTTCAGTACAAAAATAAATTAGACCAATGTAATGCTTTCAAGAATGGACTGCTATCAAAATTGTCACCACCCTATAAATTGTGGAACTTCATTTCTCTCAAATTCCTGTTTCTTTTACGGAAGGCTTCCCAACTATTTTCCACACATTACAAATGAATTTCCTGGCATGTTCAACCAAATCTTCTGGAAGGAATCAATTGTTTTGACAGCCCTTGCCTGGAAGACAGATGCTGCTGAACAAACATCTGTGCAATATATGCATTTAACAGAAATAAACATTCCTGAACACTTGTCTTTAACAAGTTTCCATATGAGTGGATTTTAGGCTGCACTTTAAAGAAGTTTTAAAAGTTGCTGAATCCTGGTCCTAAAACAGGTTCCTTAACTTGCATATTCCTTCTCAAGATTGGACTCAAGCCCAGAGTGGATTTACTAGTCACATGTAGTTCACACATATATTTACCTCTTCTGTTTCTCCTCTATACTTGGCTAAAATACACTTGAGATAACTCAGATATGTACATTATCACTTGGTTGCATTACAGTTGATGATCTGACCATATCTACTCTTGTTGGGTTTTATGCTAATATGAACATCTACTCTGTATGGATGAAAGAAGACCATATGTCCAGTCTTGCTTTTATGCAGCTTCAGTTCAATTAGTTGGAAGGTAGCTTAGGGGTTAATCCAACCTCCTGATAAAAGTAGAATCTGAAATCTGTCTATACATCCTTTATGGATGTTCATCCATTACTGAAATACTCCAATGACACAATATCACTACCTCCTGAGGCAATCCATTCCACTGGTGAACTACTGTCATTATAAGGAAGTTTCTCCTAATGTTTAGCCAGAGCTTGTAAAAGTCACATTTTAGACTACAATGGTCAGAATCCTCCAACCAACATGGCCTCTAAGCTCTGTGTTTCACCTCCATCTGCTTCCCTGGAATTGACATTGATTAGGTCTAATCCAGTACTTGCTCTGGAGCAAAGGGACAACAACATCTGCAGAACAATCTTTGATGCCAATAAAAAAAATGGAAAATGTTCAGAGGTGTGCAAGCTAGTTGTTTTTTGGAATAGTGCAACAAGATTTTTCAAAATATTAGCTCCAGCTTGGGATGGGCAAAATTTGGATTCCACTTCAGTCACCAAATTGTCTGCGGCTCGCACTGTCTGCTTATCAGTGTACAGGGGAATAAATACAGTCTCCAAATAAATGAAGAGTATTTTCAAAGTTTTGGGATAGGGTACTATGTCACTATCATCCTGACAAGAAAGGGACATTTAAAGGTCCTGAAGAAAGAGATGGAAGGGGCATTTTTATACAGCCAGCATGACCCCCAAGTCAGAAGAAGGTTTAGAAAGTAGAGTTCTTATATAAGTAGGATTCCTGCAAGTTTAGGTCAGGGTAGTTCAGTTCTTCTTCAATGTTTGCTCATTCTAATGACCGCTTAGATGTGGAAGACAAACATAAGCTTCACCTAGGCTAAAATATTTTTGCTGCCTGAGGCAAAGCAGCAAGTCCCACCTCCGCCACATCCTTTTACCAGTGCTGGCAGGGGCTTCCATGTCAGTAGCTTGCTGAATACACTCTGAGTTTTAGTCTGAACCAATTCTATTTTGGCTCACTCTATCTCCACAACAGGTTCAGGACCTTGAATAGCTTTTTTAAAGTTCAACAGTGCAGATTCACAACCTCACTGACATGAGAATGACCAGCTACCACTGCTACTCTGCTTCGGCAAGGTATAGCATGGCACCTAAAGCCACCTCAATTATTTTGAAACATGGGATAGAAATTCCACCCTATTCCTAGTGGTTAAAAAAGACAGCAACAATAATTATTTGCTGTCCTTTGATGGCATCTGAAATCTTGCCTTACTCCATCCACCTAATGGTAGGGTTGGCACAATTTGCCAATTTTGTAACTTTGTGATTACATTTTTAGAACTTCTCTTTTTCAGAAAGCAGGGATGTAGCTAATGTTGACAATGGCTGTGTCATGGCTGTGTCAGTCATGACAATTATGAGCAATTTCATCTTGACCAATTGTACCAATTACTCATGCCTTTTAAGAAGAAGCTGGTAGTGGATAATGGCTCCATGCCAAACTATGCTTGGTGAGAATCTGCATATATACCATTGAGGGAGACAGATTTGAATCTCTCTGCTCTACCAGTCAATATAATGAGAAAAAGCCTATCTGAAAGGAAGAAAAAAAATATCCTCAGATAAGCAGCTGTTCTTGCCTGCCTTCTGCCCAGTAGAATGGATGCATGACTGAGGATTACATTGAAGGCTGGGACACAATTAGAGTCAGAACTTCTTCATCGCAACAGCTGAATATGAAAGCTCAGAGACAGAGACAGAGAGATTTCTCACACCTTTGAAAAACATCCTCTGAGGGACAAGCCACTTCTCCATTGGGATGGAAGTCCAAGTTTAGCAAGGAAGAGGGGCCAGGAGCTTTCCAAATGTTTATCTCAGGGTTTGAGCCAGGCTGTAAGATTCTTAGTACAAAGTGACCTCCAGCCAGAGTTTTAAAAAGTCATACAACTCTCTCTTTCAGCCAACATGAAGACTGGCTAGGGGATTCTGGAAGTTACAGATTTTTAAAAAGTAACAGTTTGAGTGACCTCAAGCAATATTAATTACTTCTACAATTGTAAAAGTACAGCATGATCACTAGATCATAGCACCCTTCCCCAACTAGGCTGCGGGGGTTCCACATTAGTGGAACAGTGAATTAAGCTTATCCTCAAAATAGGTTCCTGGTGCCCCAGATAGAGTTCCCCAAATGGGTCCAGCACATTGGATCGCTCCTTTACAGTTCAGACTACAAGCCCAGAGTGGATTTACCATGCCACTGACAGGGAAGTGACTGATGGAAGTTCTAGCCCAGCATTTCAGGAAGGTACCTCACTGGGGAAGTTTCCCCCAAGAACAATGCATCCATTACACAAGTCCATACCAAACAGTTCATCCAGTGCACAAGGCAGGGACCAAACAATTGCTTTGACACATGCTCCAAAAAGAGATCTTCTACCATTCCTCGTAATCATGCCTATGAACACATGGCTTAGAGTGTGGTGGCGTCTCCTCTGGAGGTTTTTAAACAGAAGATGGGTGGTCATCTGTCAGGAGTGCTTTGATTGTGTGTTCCTGCATGGCAGGGGGTTCGATCGGATGGCCCTTGTGGTCTCTTCCAGTTCTATGATTCTACTAACCAAAAAAAGAGATCTTCTGTCAAATTGCATTTGCTTCTGTATTGCTTGTTCTTGCCATGAGATCTTTGGACATAAGGCAGGGTATAAACATTTTATTAATAAGTATGAACTACAAGAAGGCACGTGAGAAGTACCAAAAATGGGAGGTGGAGTTTTCAGGTATCTCTCTGGATCTGTACCAGATTTACAACCTTGGCCCCAAGATGGTACTAAAATGCCATTTTTAATTTGAAGTTTCCAATTTTTTAAAAATTAAGATTTTCACTCTTTTAGTTAGGCTGATAGAGGAGGAAAATTAGTTGCTCGGTAAGAATGAAATTTTCTCCCATCTTGGCCAATGAAGTATTTAATTATCTAATAAAATCAAATTATCCGACTTTTTAAATTTAATTTTCATACCAAACAGTCCAACAATACATATTGCAATAGTACATTAACATACTCTGTTTTTGTTTCCGTAATGTGTATAGAAAGAAAACATATTATATATGTACAGTAATTTTTAACATTTGCAGTCTTTTTACATTATAAATTATAAAAGCCCTATTACTCTCCCTCCCATTCCATATTTGAGCGTATTTTATGTTATATTAGTGTTCTAATCCTTCCTTCCCTCTTTCCCTCCTCATCTTTCCCTTTTGTTAATCCCACCCTTCTCTCCTCCCTACTTTTTACTGCATTTTCTTCAAGTCCAAACCGCTTTCAAATGTTTCAAATGACTTCATTTTTTAAACTTATTTTAAAGTACATACATTTGGCTTTTTGTTCCACGCCCACCTAACCTAACCTAAGAAAACACATTTCATGTTTTTGCTGTATTCTTGCCTGTGTTTGCCAATTAACAGAAGAAATAATGTGAGCCTGATCAACACTGTATGTGCAAACCCAGTTTTTTTTTTTAAAGGAAAGAAAAGATTTCTTCCAATAATGGCTGTTTAGTGATGTAGTGATCTTATGGGAAGAAGCCAGGAAGCTGAGCCTTAATTAAGGACAGAAATATGGTCTGTCAGGGCTGCCTCTACTCTTAGTCAAAGTAAGGCAACTATCTCCAGTGGCAGATGCTGAGAAACAGCAGTGGTAGCTTCCCAACCATTCCTTCTGAATCTGCTGCCAGCTTCCCGTGTTGAAGTTTACTGGTATGGGTCTGTATCTCCTAAATTATCCTGCTGCCTTGAAGTACAGCAGGGAGGGGATCCTGCTGTACCGCCAGTACTGAAGTAAGATTCAATTGCTACTTCAGTGCAATTCTATACATAGCAGAGAGAGGCATTGTCCATTGCCTCAGGTGCACAAGGACCTGGCCCAGCTTTGCGGGGAGTATTAGCTATTCATTGTTATCTAGGGAAGCAAATCTGCAAAAATGTGGATAGTCTAGATATAGACATATTGAACTCTGTTCTTTAGTGGAAAAAGTTAGTTACTCGTAAAGAAATTTTGAAAACAGGGTGTTTTCATACACATGAAGCTTAAATCAATAAATTATTAGAATACATTATTGGGTTGGTAAATTTTGGCACTTGAGATGTTTTGGACTTTGTCATGGCCAATGGGAAGGGATGACGGAAGCTGTCGCTCAGCAACATCTGCAGGATGAAAAGTTCTCCACCTTTGCCTTAGAGCAGCCTTAAAAGATAAGCCAGGATCTCCATTGCAGGTAGCTTATTTTAACTCTTTCTAAATGTGTAATGGAAATGGCCCTTGAAGATCCATAATCCTCTTGGTGCAGATAGTCCTTCCACCAAGGAGGAGCACAACTGTTCCACCATTGTTGTTGTTATACCCCTAGGACCCCCAAAAACCATGTCCTGAGAAACCTAATTATTTTATATCAAACATAGTGAGCCACAGAGATAAACTGGAAAGGACATGTAGGCAGGAGATTTCTGTTTTCTGTCATACATCCTGGAGTTATCTGGCAGACGGCTCAACGGAAACTTGAAAGGATGGTTAGCAGCCATCAGGAAGACCATTACTCTCTGAGAGTAAATTAACAATGCAAGCCGCCTGGAATTTGACATCTTAAGGCATGCAGGAATCTCCGGAGAGATACTGATCTTACAGGAAACTACAAGGATTTTTTTTGAACTAAAAAGGAAATACTCCATCTTAATAAAAAGATGCAATATCTGGTTTTTCCCAGGACATGGGACATATAACTAGGGATTTTCTGATTCTTTTTGGAGTTGAAGAGATTTTTTTGAAGGAGTTGGAGTTGGAGATAGTTCTTGAGGAAGTGTGGAGGCTTGAGAGCTTAAAGTAAGGTGCTGTCTCAAATCTGCAAAACAATGAAGCTTTTAAACTCCCCTCAGCCCTTCAAGGCGTGGCTGAGATCGTTTCTTCCAGCTGAAGAATTCTGGATTGGTATTGTATTGAATCAAACTCTTATGTCTCTTTCTCTTTCTTAATTTTCATCTCTTTCTAACTTTCTATAGTCTTGTATGCTTGCAGTGTGTGTGAAGTTGAGTGATTGTATGAATCTTAACTTTCTATAATCTATTAGCTCTTGCAGTGAGTGTGGGTGTATGAGCTTAAGTACAACCTATTGTTAGTCAATAAAAGCTATTCATTAAATCCCTTTGTGTGATTTCTGACTGGCCTGACTTGGTTAAAATTGGGTTGAAAAGATCTTTAATTACCCTGTCCTCTTTGCATGGCTAAAAGGAGTGCTCAGAGCTAAATTTTTCCCCACAAGAGATGATTTTGACAGCTTTTGGGAATCCTCTTAATGGAGTCCTAAGAAAACCTGGTAACAGATTGGTGGAGCAACGCGGGCAAATCCCTGTACCCCTAATTTGAGTGGAAGTCGCAACCTACTCAGATAAGGTTGGTACAGACATAGGGAACAGCCAGATCAAAATCCTGGAGGGATAGGACAGAAAGAGTGTTTGTGAATCTGTATGTTGGAGCCACAGGGCAACTCTTCTTTTCTATCTTGGTCTTAACTGGAGAACTATTGTGGGTTGGAAATCTGAGTGTTAGATTGCTAGGCTAGGTTCAGCTCACACACGCACACACAAGGTAGTGGACATGCTACCACTGGCAGGATCCAGATGAATCCTGGACTGCTATTGGAAATAGGTGTGGGTGGTGATTCCCAACCTAAATAGGGTTTTAAAAGGTTTTCCCGAGGTAGAGGAAGGCGCCCCTCACCCAAAAAACTATGCTAGGAATGGTTCAGATAGGGTCCTCTCCCTCTTCCCCCGCTGCTTGGCCAGGCAGCGCTGTAAGTTCCTGTGAGTTCATTCTCCCCTTTCATTGTCACGCAGAGTCCTAGTGAGGATTTCCCCTGGATCGAGGCAATCCTGAGGCAATCCTCCCGTATCCCTGAACTGCAGCCTTGTTCTGCTCCTAAGCTGTCGAGGTGGGGGGGAACCAGGCTAAGGAAGACAAAAAGTGACCTTTTCTGGGCGGACTAGAGACAGGCTACCTTTCCCTCCTTCCTATATTAGTTCCACTGAGTTCGTTTCCCTAAAAATCCCCAGGGGATCTCGGTGATTCCCCCCGTCACTCTAAGTCCCGGTCCTACTCTAGTGTTAAAAATGGAAGTGAAGGATTTCATGAAAGAAGAGGAGGTGACAGGAAAATTGGAACAATGGGTCTTGAAGAAAGGAAAATGTCCCTGGAAGGAAACATGCTTTGGGACAGCAGCAGATCCTTTTGCCACTTTAAAAGAAGCTTATGTACAAGCACGTAAATCAAGGAATCTTTCTGGTCCATCCAAAGATGCTTTGGCAGCTTGGGGACTTTGGCTTACAGCTCATGATGCTTCAAGCACCCTAGTTGTTGCCAGAGCAAAAACAGAAGAGATAACTAAGGAAAATGCCCAGCTTCATGCCAAAAATGAAGTTCTGCGCGCAAACTGGCATTTGCATCTGTGGTGCAGAACACTTCTCAAAAACTTCAAAATATTGCCATCCAATCCCAAACTTGGGAAGAAAAGGCTAAATTATTAGAACAAGAATTATCCCAAATGAGGTCTGCTGCTAAGTTTATGGCCAATCAAGTTAAGGAGCAGCAGGATAATGTCAGTCATGCGGGATGTAATAGGCGAATTGAGGTCTTGGAGAATCAGCTTCAAAATCGTCAGGCAGTGATTTCTGCTGACTGTCCCAAGTTTCTCCCCTCATTTCCGCTTGAGGAGCCGCTGCCCGAGGATGCCTTGGCTAAACACCCTCAAAACCCGGACTGGAATGACCCAAATGTACCAGTAAATCCAGTAGAGACTAGGTCCACAGCTAGGAGAAAGGTAGGACGAGGAGAGGAGGAAGAGACGCGGGAAATCCAGGAAGTTGAAACTAGAATTCCCTGGAAAGCCATGGAAGCCAAGGCAATTGCTGATCAACTTGGCCCCCTAAATAGGCATACAGGAATCATGTGGCTTAATTCCATGATTCTCTCACCCCACTGCCAACAGCCAAGATCTAACGCAATTAGCCTGACTGTGTATGTCATCATCAGAACTTCCTACTCTAGATTCATCCGTGGCTGCTCGAGGGTTGGTGAGATTAGAAGCCCATGATTGGGTGAGGGAGATAATTAGGATTTTGTGGCCAGGACAGAATGCAGGAGTTCTGTATGCAATGGAGCAGCAGGGACATAAAGAGAATCCCAAGGCTTATGTGGCTAGGAAACAGCTCCTGGGCATTTTAGCAGAAGAGGTCCCATTAGCTCCAGGAGGGTACAATTTCAACCAGGCAAAATTCAAAACTCTCCTTTATGGAGGCTTGAACTATGAGACTAAAATGGCTTTGGGTCTCATAAATTCCGAGACCACAACCTGGGATAACTTTAATGCCAATCTCCGAAGAGTCTCTGACTTGCTCCGTGAGGCTGGAGCTTTGAAACCCCCACAGAAGTCCCACAAAAAGGAAGCTGAAAATTGGGAGCCCATACAGGAGGTAACTTACTCTAATTATGGATCCCATTCAAGATTTAGAAAGCCAGCCCCTGGGAAATGGAATTTTAGACCTTCTACTAGACAGGAACAGGAATCCTGGCGAGCCAGAGATCCCTTAAGTTCACTAAATGGAGTGGGAAACTCCACACCTAAACCTCAGGCTCCCTGGTCCAACCCAGACAACGATGCTCCTCGAGAGTCATCCAGAGGATATGATCCCACTATACAGACTTACTCTGCAGAAAGAATGAGACTTTGGGGTGCTCTGAAAAAGTTAGGACTTAACATGAGTCAGTTTGACAAACGACCCACCCTAGAGCTCATTGACGCACTGGCAAAACACTCCAGACCTGGAGGTGATCAACTGGTGAGCGCAGTGACTAATGGTCCTCCTCCGGCTGGACTCTATCCCAGTTTGGATTTTTCAGAATAGGGGTGCCCTCAGTCTAAGGAACTCCCTAGTAATGTTGTGGCCAAATTGAAGCCTGACAGATGGGGAAATTCCTGGGTGAAGGCAGGCATTGAGACTGATAGGGACAAAACTCCTGCCACTGGACTTGTAGATTCTGGAGCAGCACTAAATGTGCTGCATCCTATTCATGCAGCATGTCACAAATGGACAGAAGAGCTTGAGAGGGAGCTCCAAACCCAGAAGGCAGTCAGTTCTGCTGTTTGCCCTGAGGCCGCCCTCAGAGAAAAGCTGCCTGAGGACACAATCTCTGCCACTATTTTAGTTGACTCAAAAGAAGCCCTGAACATCCAGGAGCTCACCAAAAAAGCTGAGAGACAGGCCCAAGAATTGGAGCAACTGAGAGCACAGAACAGAGCCCTGCAAGCAGATAAGTTGGCTCTTTCATCTGCTGTTCAGGAAGTCCAGGCCAAATTTGAGAAAGCCTCAGTGCAAATCCAAATACTTCAGAGTAGACTAGCCACTCAAGAGGAAGAACATGCCAAAACACTACATGTTAGCCAGACAAAACAACATGTTAGCCATGAGGAGATTGCTAAAACTGCAGAACTAACACAAAGCTTACTGGAAAAGGAAACTGTCATTTTAAAAAGCTACCTTCAAGTTCCTAGTCCTCAAAGTTGCTGTCGCTTAGAGGGCTCAGCTAGACAGCCGCAGACCTCACATGGTTTCATTAGCAAAGACAACCTTTTCTCTCTGTGGCTTCTTTCGAAGGAAAACAAAGGAGGTGTGAATTTGGAGCAATTTGGTGAAGAGAATGAGCCAGCTCTCATTTCTGAGGAGAAATTAAAGTTCGATTGGAAACCTCCATGAACTAACACAGTTTTTGGTTTGCTTTGTGTAAGCATATGATTTTTTATTTTATTTCGCATTTTCTTATTTTTGATTTCTAGAGAAATGTTTTAAAATGCTTACAGAAAGCCTGAGCACAGGAAACATTTAGTTTTTTTTAAAGCTGTCTCCTGGTGCTGCAAAGCTCTTTGTCTCACTGTTAAGAGTAGTTTTTTCTCTCTCCTCAATTCTTGAGCATTTGCATAACTATGAGGCAATGACTCTTCAACAGCTCACTTTTTAAAAAAAAATCTTTTGGTTTGAAAAGGTGAGGGTCTTGAGACAAACCTCGTTTTAAACTTCATCCAAAATATAGAGATTGCTAACTGCCAGTCAATTAAGAACTTTTGTTTCAACCTTTTTGCAGACCACTACAAAATATGGCAATGGCCTCTCATGTGATTAATACTTTTCTTTTGTGTGATTTTAATTTTGGTATTCCAAATTGTTCCTCTTTGTGCCTCAGAGCTAAATTGTGCCTCAGAGCTAAACTTTTCCCCACAAGAGATGATTTTGACAGCTTTTGGGAATCCTCTTAATGGAGTCCTAAGAAAACAGTGTAATAATGTGTTCATAGCTGCTGTTGCCAACTCATCACCGAGTTAGCTCATGTATTGGTGACAAGCCTCTTTGTATTTTGCTAGGCTGGTTCTCAGACTGAAGTCCTCCATGGGGGCAATACTCAAAGCCTTGCCAGCCTTACAGAACCTGTCACAATTTAGGCTGTGCTGGCAAAGCTTTTAGGCCCTTGTATACACCGCAGTTATAATGCTATGATTTCACTTTAACTGCCATAGCAGATAGCAGTCCTGGGATTGGCAGTTCTATAGTGGCTATAATGGTGGGTGAAAGAGTCCTTTGAGATCCCAGTGCCACATCCATGCCACAATGAGGTGGAAAGAAGAACTCTGTGGAAATTTCAGGAAGTACCTTTTTTTAAAAAATGCCCCTAAACATTCTCTCCTTTTCTAAAGTATGAGAACCAACAAGAACCTCCTTGTTTTTCATGTCTGCTGGGAAATTGCCCAAGAAAGCACTCTAGGCCCCCCCCCAAGCACTTCCCTATTAGACTTTGTACTGACCCACACTCTGCTTTTCCTTTCTTCGCTGAAAATTGACCTAATCATGCTGTGCAATGGATGATGAGCTGCTGTACTGGGTATTTTATTATCTTGAGTTTCAATTCCAGTCTCACAGTTTCCTCCTTCCTATTATTTCTCATGTCTAAACCTTCTAATTGCCTCTAAATGATTGTCTCTTGTTGCCTCTATTATTTGATTACACAGCTGCTATGCTAGGGTCAAGGGGAAAAGCTATAGGAAAGAGCAGATGAGATTTAATGATCTTAAATTTTTCATGTTGATTAGATAGCGGGAAAGTGGTGTGTTTCTGCACTTGCAAACACAATAGGCACTTCTTTTGGCATTACAAAGGATGAAGGCACATGGGAGCTTCTGATACTTTGTCGACAATCCCACAGTCCCCAACCTCATGTGGCCAATGACCATGTGCTCTGGAAGATTCTGGGAGCTGTATTCCAAAAAGTAATGTTTCTAAGATCTAATGCATATGTGCAGTGCAAAGATGGGCCAGTTTACATTGGTGCCATGTGTCTAAACAGTAGTGCAATTCCTCAATTAACAAAATAGATGTGTTCCTAAGAGATGGGCGTGTAAGCTTCCCCAGCCTTAAGCAGTTTTTAATCCCAAAGATTTCAGCAGGAGTGTTCAAAGCATGTGTTTAATGCTGCCATCAAACTAAATCATCTCACAAAAATGCTTAATGGCCAGAGTGTACCCCATGAAAATTAATTGTGAGCACTGCCACCTACCTGGGGAGAATGATGGCGATTAGCTGCATATGTAATGCTTCAATAAATATGCACCATAAAGCAAAATGCTAAATGAACATGCAGGGCTTTTATTCCACATGTGAGACTATAGCAGTGGATACCTGTTGTACAACCGATAATAATAGAATTGCTTACTTTCTGTGCAATAACAGGGATGTTTAATTACCAGAGATGAAGCTTAATGAAAGCTTTACTCTTTTACCTATAATTTTACCCTTCATTATCCCAGAGTTGTGTAGTGGTTTGTGGGTATGGGGGGAAGATACTCTGCACATGGTCAGAGATACTCTCTATTTTTCTTGTTGCAAAGGATTAGCAGGTTTTTTTTAACCTAAGGAAGCACAGCTGAGGTTGAATAAGCTGTTTTTTTGCATTTGGAAGACAGTTTTTTCAGTGCCAGCTATGCTAATCATTCAGTCCAAAAACACACACACACACACATATATATATTTTAATAACCTGAGTGATTTTAAGCCAAGCATATTTTGGAAACATACAGAGTCTACAGCAATTAGAAGTGCCAATCTGCCAGCTTAAAAGGGCATACTGCTAAGATTTCTTACTGGAATATCAGCACAGTGATGCTGGGATGTTTGGATGAGAAGGTGACTTGTGGAAGTCTGCTGATGAAGGTAATCAAGAAAAGAGAGAAAGTTTTTTTCCCCTGAAACTGTTACAACTCAACTTGATATACCAGGCTAGCTGTCACATATAAAATGGTGAGTGTCTAATTTAACACCACAAAGAGCGCATCAATGAGAAAACAAGACACACTGCTCACCTTTCTCACACCTCTCCTGAGGTGCTTTTCTTTGCTCATTTCTGTTATTTTTTTCTGCGGAAAAAAATGCTTCAGATGGTCGAGTGTGTGAAAGTAAAGTAGGATATAAGGGAAGTTTCCATTCCCCTCACCTGTACCGCTTTTGGTGTTAAAGGCAGGCATCCCCCATGCTATATATGTGAACAAGGCAGAAAAGCTAAACCAAAATGGCTGGCCTCATGCACATCTTTCAAGCAGTGCTGTAGGAGCTGCTCTTCCACACCATCATTTGCAAGACAATAACTGTGTTATTTTGACAGGACTGACCTTACAAAATGAGGCCGCATCTCACTTCAAGTTGTATATCTTTGCAGAGAGGTGGCAGTGTTACTATGGTTCAGACATATCCAGTGATAGCACTAGATATCTCTTGATATCAAACTTATTTGGCCTTCACTTGACCTTTCTCTGCCACCCTGCTCCACGTGTTTGCGAGGCCACCGGACAGGCACGTAAACAGGCGCGGCCAGTTAATGGTTGGACGTTCCAATCCCCACTTAGGCAGACAGATTAACGCCACTCCGTTGCTTCAGGGACCTCTTTTGCAGACACACCTTGCTTAAGCACGACTTTACACAAAGACGCTCGGCCCCGAGGCGGCACTCCCGTAATGCCAAGCTATTTCCATACTGGCTACTCTATTGTTAAATCTGCGCTAAGATGATCATGTAAAACTTGACCTTTCCCAAAGCTTTGTCCCGCTCCAAACTCGCATTGTTCTCACCGAGTATGGCATGGCCTGTAGGCACAATCCACCCTATAAAAACTCCCGGATTCCAAGCACACCTCGGAACGCTCCGGACTGCTATTCTGCCTTGCTGTCGCTTGGTCCAGCGAGTCGCCCCCTCAGCGAACCGCACTGAGCTTCCTTCCTTGCAATCCTCCGCTTTTCTCCAGGACAATGAGATAAGGTGTTGTATCACCCAGTTCCCCCGAAAACTCTCTTTCTAATTTCTAGTTAGCTGTGCGCTTGTGTTGTCTTTTCTGTTGTTTGTCCTTTAATAAAGATATCATTTTTACTATTTTAAAACTTGTCTGACTACTCTTCTGACCTGACCCTGTAGACATTGGGTTACATGATCCCTGCTAAGTTACCCTGCCTCTCACTAGCTTAAGAGAGTGCTTGAGTTAAATTTCCTCATCTTGTGTTTTTGCTTGGTTATTTGGGCACCCCTCCCAGGACCCCCAGAGAACAGGGTAACAGCAGGAAAACGTTAATGAAGAGAGTATGGTACTACCTTCAGGAATAGTGGTGGATCTTGTCTCATTGCCACTGCTGACTGTAGATTCAATTGCCAATCCAGTTCGCTTTTGTACATGGAACATCTTTTTCTGGTCATTTTTTTCTTTAACCCATGCAACTGATCAATTTCTTGGACTAACCCTTTAGTCTGGCCACTTGCACAGGTTCTTCTAACTGAAGGATGGGAATTGTATGGCAAACAGGCCTTATGCAAACCTTGCAAGGGTTCTATGTGAGCACCCAAACCACTCCATGTTTTAGCATGATGTTTAAAGGAGCTAAACAAGGTGCTGAACCTATTATGGGTTTGGTATTATGCAAAGGAGAAAGCAGCATGATATATAGGTAAAATGTTGGACCAGGACTCTTGGAGACTGGAATTTTAATCCCCACTTAACCATGGAAAACTACTGGGTGATCTTTGGCAAATCACACTCTCTCAACCTTAAACAGGAAGGCAAACCTCCTTTAGTAAATTTTGCCAAGAAAACCTTCTGACGAGTCACTGTAAGTCAACATCAACTTGAAGGCACAGAACAACAACAAATTTGAAAAGCTCCTTTAAGTTTGAGCTAAAACCCACCACAGAGTCACTGCCCCGTGACATGGAAGCTGAATCTATGTTCTTTGCTGGCAATGGAATGATATCCTCCTCTTTAACAGATGGTAGCAGGTTGGCTTAGGAAAGGTAGGGCTGTCTCCTTCAACACCATACTGCCACCTCCCAGCTCTGCTGCCTAAGGCCACGTGTGATTGACCTGTCCATAATACCCCAAGCATTTATTGCAGTGGTAAACCCTAAAGGGTAGCTTTACCATAACAATGTGCAAAGACACCTTATAGAAATCAATTCTTAAGGGAGGCGATTCTGAAAATATATCAACTTCCATTGACAAGTTACGCTAATGGATGAGAATTGCAACACAACATCAAAAGGAAACAAAGATCACAAATAAGAATGAATTAGTGAAGTTTTGTGCCTCTCTTTGGCGCAGCCTTCTAATCTTTAGAGGCACTTTGGTTAATTAGCAGGCTTCAAGGATACATGTTAGAATACTGAAAACATTGTAGAAGTCTCCAGAGAAAGTTCTAAAGAGCCATTTGAATTGCTTCGACTCATGCTAATACCCTGATAATTTATTAGTAAACTTAGTTATTTTTTGTTGAATAATTTGCAATGTGACAGTAGGTGGCAAAGGGACTGAAATTAATCAAAAGCTTGCATTTAAACAATTTCACTGTCTGTATTTCCTCCCAGTTTCAGAATTATCAATTTGCTATGGCTTGCCAAAATTCATATATTGTAGCATGCTAATAATTCTTTTTTAAAAAAGTGCTCCACAGCTGTTTGGTTGGGAATTCTTAACATTTTCTCAGTTGGAATATTTCTGGTTGGATAGTGTTTGACTGCTTGACATATTGTGGCTGCTTTTTATATTTTCTAGCCATAACGGGAAAAGCACAAATAAATGAATATGCCTGCTTTCCTATCAAGTCAGGTTTTCTTGGAGTTATAACAGCAGCTCATTTCTCCTGTAACTTTTGAATTTTCATCCACAAACACTTGGCTTTCAAGAGCATGTATTTATGTGTGCAGTGGTGGGAGCAAGGTCATAATAAACGAAAAGGGAACATGAAAAGCTATCCTGAACTAGCTATTTTTCTGTTTAGCCCAGTATTGTGTATTCCAGAGTGTATTTATACTGCAGACTTATACCACAAGGGATTCATCCTATGGAATTCTGGGATTTGTAGATTGGCAAAGTACATAGAATTATTTACTATACTCCCCTGAAATACAGCACTAGAGCCTAGATGCATTGGACTACAACCACCTTAATTCCCAAACAGTTTGATTTCAGAAATAAAATTCTGGTTGCTTCTGATGTGTGTGTGTGTGTGTGTGTGTGAGAGAGAGAGAGAGAGAGAGAGAGACTATTTGCATTTTTGAGGAAATGCAGGTCACAGTTGGTCACTAGGGGGCAAAAAAAGGTCAGTGAACTTGCCAAACTTGCCCACTGCTTGTGTATATCCTGATGAAAAAAATATTGCTACAGCATGATAGTAACATGCTGTAGTTCTCTTTTAATATAGTTTTTAATATAGTAGCTCTTAATACATGATACTGGTAAGTATTTATGAAGGAACTAGATAACATACTCAGGTATAAATATATTAAATACCAAAGTTAGAATCATCCCTGCCATTTCTGATTTCTGTATACGGATGTGAAAGCTGGACAGTGAAGAAAGGCGAGAGAAAAAAAATCAAGGCATTGGAAATGTGATGCTCATGGAGAATTCTGTAGATACTGTGGATTGCCAAAAAGACAAACCAATGGGCCATAGAGCAAATCAAGCCTGACCTCTCACTAGAAGCCAAAATGACCAAATGGAAGCTCTTGTACTTTGGACAGGTCATGAGACAGTATAACTGTGCCAAAGCCTGCTTTTTCTCCTCATAGACTGGTATGGCAGCTTCCCCAGTATGCTAAAGCACCCTGTCACTCCACTAACCTCTGCCTTCCCCTTCAAATCACCACCTTCTTGTAAAAAGGGTAAAGACTTTCAGTTGTTATTTAGAACCCCTTTAATGATTTATGGTACCGTGGTTCTACTGAGAATCATTTAGCTGAGTCAAAATTTATAAAAATATACTATAATCTTTATTAAAATAACAACCAGAATAAAGTATTGGTTTTCATATCTATGGCCATTTCCGCACTTGATTGCTATAGTGCTATGATTCCACTTTCAATATCCTATGGAATCCTGGAGTTTGCAGTTTAGGGAGGGGCCAGTTACCTCAGGAAATACCACTTCATTCTTTTGCTTAAACCACCTTGACAGTTTCAGATCACACAGTGTATGTTTTTTATTCTTAGAACTGAGAATTTTTTGTCCTGTACCAGCCATTGATATTCATATGGCAGGAAGTTATAAAATTATTCAAGCCCTATGAGCTCCTGCAGCTCAAAAGAAAAGAAAATTTCTGTGTCCAAGCTCAAACAGATCTTCAGAATATGTTTATACGGTTTCTTATCTCTTTACATCTGCATAAAGGCACAGGTCTCTCACACGCAGCCCTCTGGCTACCCTTTTGCCAAAGGCTCAGTTCCCACATCTAGGTCACACTAGATTCAGACCAGATTCAAAAGTGGGTTGATTTCTTTTCTGCCTTTCTCTCTAGGCTTTATCTGAGAAAATACACCCTTCTCGCTCAAAGCCCTCTGGTTGACTGAGAACCTCTCTGGCTGAAGAACTGACTCTTAGCCCTTCCTCCCTGAAATTCTGCCCAAAACCAATTCAGTGTGCCTGCTATATATCGGTACACATTTCCCTCTCAGGCTTCCAACCTCTCCTTCACACTAATGGGCTGGGTTTTTCTCTGGAGTGGCTATTTTGGTTGCCTGGCAACCTATTGCTGGATGGCTTTCTGCCACTCAGTATAGTCACTCCCCCAGACTCCATCCCAATAGCTCATTAGAAAAGATGATAGTGTTTGATAAACTGGAAAGCAGTAGGAAAGACCACAGTACAGGTGGATAGACTCAATCAAGGAAGCCACAGCCCTGAGTTTTCAATACCCGAGCACGGCTGCTGATGACCAGGGCTCAGGAAGTCTTTTATTCATAGGGTCACCATAGGTCAAAGCTGACTTGACAGCAAACAACAACAAAATCATACCAGTAACTTTGGACAATAGGACCACATAGAGAGGTGGATCATGTTTGAGGTTCCAGTGGTGGAAGCAATGCCATTATTTTCCAAGATGCAGCAAGGATGTAGGAACTTTCTATATTGTCCTCCCATTCAGGTGATTCCATCAGCACGTGTTACCTGTGAGACATGGGATCCAGTCAGAGCAAAGGGCAAACCATTTGTGTGTTAATTTTTAAACTAAACAACCCCAGAATTTATGAAGACATGCTTGTGGGGGCATGGTAAATGGTAACACTGGTGAGGTTATAGGTGTTATCTGAAACGTATTATCATAAGTCACACAGTCCCATTTTAGATAGGATCTCAGGAGCACTACCAGAAAAAAGAATTGTTTTCAACCATCTCTAGCAAATTTTAGCTGAAAGATCATGCAATAGGAAGCAAGATGTCTGCACTTCCTGCAGCAGTAAATTATGGGATCATGATATCAGTCTTTATAAAGCTTAGGGACAGGCTTTCAGTTCAGGTATCACCAGGAATGCAAACTGTATATCACTTGTGTCTCCAGCAGCCTAGTGCCATTCACAAATGTGTTGGAGTATAATTCTAATCATCCTCAGACAACATTCAGTTTCTAACCTAGTGTGCTTTGCCACAACCTTCTTGGTAAACTGGCAAAAGTGATTTGTTCTGTAGTCCAACACATTAGAAAAACTTCAGATTTAAAGAAGGTTATCCATTCAATTACCCCATTTTACTTGCAAAGATAATGCTTAACAGTAGAATTAGCAAAGGAATTTTCTTCATCATTAGAACTATGAGTTCTGGTTATAGAGATGCAGGCACAGATGGTGTGAATTATCATAACACAACCTCCACATATATCAATTGCACTGGTATGATTTTTTGTGTGTGCATGTGCCACAGTCTCTTCTTCCCGTAACACTTTGTTCTAAGGCACAGACGCAGCTGAAGAACTCTGGGTTCTCTTCCCTGGCACTGATTTTATTGGTGGGTAGCCATCACAAATGTTGCACTGTTGATTTTTGGGAGACAAATCCAGTACTCCCTGCTCAGAGCCAACTGTTGGATAGGTTTAGCAACACCTGCCTGCTAATAACAGAAGGAACACTTTGGCATCTATGGCTTCCTCTGCTTCTAGGATTTAATGTGAGCAAGGACTCAGCCTAGAATATTGTTTTTAATGGGCTCATTGTATTTCAGCACATGAAAAGTGATGTTTCTTATACTTAAACAATGCTTGACTTTTTTAGCGTTATAAAGAGTAATCTATTTATCCGGCAAGATACAGGATGTACATGATACATCCACTGTAGGAAATCTAAAATGTGACTGAAGTCAGCTATCCATTCTTGCTTATTAGAGCCCTATCACTACAACCAGCTAAATTTGTTAGAGGCAGCCAGAGGCAAAGGAGGCCTCCCACTAGAGCATGGCTTTCCAAACGGTGTGCCATGACACGTTAGGTGTGTCACCTACAATCCTGGAAATGTATGTTATTATTTATAAATCATATATTTTTAAAAATATATAAAAGGTTTTCATGAGATATGTTGTGTCCTCATACATTTTGTTATTATAATTTATGCACATGTCTGTATATAAGGGGTTAGTTTAACCTCCAGTTTACTAGTAAAACTGACATTTCTGTGTCGCGAAATGATGTGTGTCTAAAAAGTGTTTCACCAACATGAAAAGTTTGGAAAGCTCTGCACTAGAGCATATCGTTCAAGATCTCTGTAGCAGAAGTAGCTTCTGTCTCCAGACAGAGGGGTTATGGAATTCCTGTCTCCATCATGGCCAAACATTAAACAGCTGTTCACTGGCTAGAAAAAGGTTTGTTTTCTGTACTATTAGAGCTAGCTGGGTTGTTTATGGTAGCTTAGTAAATCAAGAAGATAAGACACAAGAAATTGGCAGCACCTACTCTCTCCTGTCTCTGCCTACTTCCCCGTGGCTTAGGCCCTTTCCGCACCTTACCTTTTTCGGGCGCTGGGGTGCAGGGATCACGCAAGCAGCCTCCAGCGAGAGGCTCTTGTGTCCCTGCTGCTTCAGCTCCGCACAAGCTGCCTGCTCACACGAGAACCCCGCCTCTTCCTTCCGCAGTGCAGCCTGGGAGTTTCCCAGGCTGCTTTGGGGCAGGAAGTGTGACCAGCATGGCTTCGGAGGCGCCGCATGCCAGGTAAGTGCACACGAGACCCAGGAGCAACGCGCGATCCACACCATTTTCGGCTTCCAGCTAAAAATGAAAAGGTGCGCGATCAGCGCCTGCCAGCCCCTGGAGCATCACACGATTGTGAGTGCGTCATGCAGATCGCTCCTCACAATTGCACAACACTCCAGGCGCCCTTTCGCATGGCAAATGCCATGCGAAAAGGACCTTAGTTAGGAATGGCAGGAAGTGACTTTTCCCTTGCAGGCTTGTGTGCTACTTTTCTCAAGCTTTCTCAAACAGGCTGAGTTCCAACTTACATAGTTAAGTTTTCTCTGTTTGGTTCTGTTCCACTTAAGATGAGGTTGTAAACTCTTGCCTTCATCTCAGGGTAGTGGCTTGCATTTTTGGAAGGCTAGTGAGGAGTGTAGTTACTGGGCTTCTAATCCGTCATATACTGTCATGATGCATAATGAGAAGATGGCTCAGGGTGCAATCTACTTTGGCACTTTGAATTCAGCTTGCAGCGACTGAAATAAGCTGAGGACAGAGAAAGGAAGTGGGAGAAGAAGAGAAAGGCTGGGACACTTTCCATTTTGGAAAAGTGGAACAACAGAGAATTAATCTGTACCATCCTTGCCTACCTAGGACAATTGTAGGATATGGAAGTCCCCATAATGCAAGCTGAGGGTTGGTGAGCATAGGCATGCAAACGTTGCTCACTTTAACATAAGAGGCCTATGTCCCTCTGCTGGAGTTTCATATAATAATTAAAGGGGGCCCAGAGCAGCAAAGTAGAGATAGTATAATCCACAGATCTATCTAGCTGCAGTTAGGCCATGCCAGCCTCTTTACTCATAGGGCAGTTATTTCCAAGAAGAGGGATATCTTCTGACTCTCAGCTCCAAGGGAAAAAAGATGGAGGGGAATAAAACCTCCTTCCAACCTGTAAACATAACTGCAGTTTCTAGAAAGTCAGTTCTGTGGGGGTGTGAAACTGCCACCTATTAGGGTATTTCTTTGTTTTGTTTCTGAAGAGCAAAATACCAATGCCTTGTCTAGGAGATCTAGAGACCAGAGAAGTGAGCAATGTCCTATTGTGTTTTGAAACATAAAGACACATTAATGTGCATCTGTGTTCAGCTTAAGGGACATGAGAATATTTCTGTCACCAATAGTTTTACTTAGGGATGGGCCAACCGAATCCTCGAATCCTCGGCAGGGATTCGAGATTCGGGAATCTGAATCCCTGTGCAAAAATAGGCAAACCAAATCTTTCGAATCCACCACCCAAACAGTTTGTTGGAGACTGCGATGCCTGAAAACCTGGGAGACTGGAACACCTGAAAACTTGAGAGACTAGATACACAAGGAGAGATGGAAAGTAGGTGAATTTTTCGCTTGGAGTAATAATGGTCTTTGCTAACAAATTCACAAATTACATCTAGGGTTGTATTCTAAGATATTTAAATTGAACATTTCATATTTAAGTTCAGCACTTGACTGGAAGCTACAGGCTTGAGATTTCAAGGACAGCTGAAACATTCCTTTGCATAGCTCACTTGCAAAGCTCTTTCAGACACAATTCTGGGATTTGGAGTTTTACAAGGTGTCACAGCCTTCTCTGCCAAAGTGTGCTGGTGCATCATCAAACTACAAACCCCAGAATGCCAGAAGGAGCTATGCAACCTAGATTATCTCTGTACTGTAGTTTACACAGGCAGGAAAACATGGGATTAATCCACATTTTCCTGCCTGTGCAGAAAGGGCCTTCATGTCATTTTCAGTCTGGGGAGATCCTGAGGCCAAACTATGACAGTTGTTCTGGCTAGATTTCTTCAGAGGGAGGTTTGCCTTTGCCTAAGCTTTTGCTAAGGTTGAGAGAGTGTGTCTTGCCCAAGATTATCCTTCTTTCCCTTGCTTTTTAAATCCTTTTTTTAAAAAAGGATTCGAAACATTTGAGATCTCGTGCGATTCGTGGATTCTCATAACATTCCAGAGATTCGGATCCAGATTTGGATTTGGAAAATTCTGGATTTGTCGCATCTCTAGTTTTACTTGAATGTATCCTTTGAACCTGGTTTGGTCAGGAAGAGAGGGAGCAGACCCCCTTCCCTGAGCATTGCATGCCCCCCACCTCAGCTAACCAGTGATCCAGCTATGGGAATCTGTTTGGCCCTGGGATTACCTCATGTCCTCCAACATTTCACAGATGAAAAGTGGGAGACACGTGACCAAGTGATGTCAGAGTGTGGTCAAGATGATAAAAGTTATTAATGAGGAAAAACATGCAGCCTAGGAGAGGCTGCTGCCGTTTGCTTTTGCCTGAGCTGACTGGGAAGGGCAAGATTCCACCTCCTCCGCTGTTCTCCCCATGGTGATGTTACTGGCAACAAACTCTGTTTGCACAAGTCAATCCCTTTTTGCATGTTACCTGTTTGCGCTGCTGGGTTGGGGTCCTCACGCAAGAAACCTTGGAAGGAATGCTGCTTCGGCTGCTGCTTCCCTGCTGCTTCGGCTCTGCAGCTCCTTCCTCCTCGTGCAAGCACCCCACCTCTCCCGTTCGCAGTGCAGCCTGGGACCTCACAGGCTGCACTGAGGAGAGGACGTATGACCTGCCCGGCTCCCAAGGCACCGCATGCCAGGTAAGTGCACACGAGGCCCGGGAGCATTGCGTGACGGCACACCATTTTCAGTTTTAAGCAGAAAATGAAAAGGTGCGTGCCCGCTCTGCATCTGGCCCTTGAGCATTGCATAAATGTGAGTGCGTCATGCAGACCGCTCCTCACATTTATGAGATGCTCAAGGGGCCCTTTTGCTTCAAAAATGCTGTGCGAAAAGGGCCTCAGTTTGCAGCAATTAAAGTAAGCTGTGAACAAGGGAGGAAAGTGGGAGGAGGAGAGAAAAACCAGGGGGGGGGGTTAAAAGCATCTGAGAAAGTGAAATGACAGATGATTAATCTGGACTGTCCCTGCCAAATTAGAACAGTTGGAAAGTATGTTGCTGGACCAAGAGCTGTTGTTTATGGGCTTGCTCTGCCAATCTGCTATGAGGGGATGCTGGGTATCCATCATCTAAAAGGGTTATAATGCTTTCCTCTACTGTAGATCATCATCTGCATCAGTCATCACCAATAAAGCTTATATTGCAGCCATAACTTGTATCAGCCTTGATACCAAATAAGCCCTTAAGAGGTTTAACATTACACCCTGCTGCAACTCAGAACAACCCACTCAGATCTGGAGGCAGCCCTAACTGTGCTTTGGCCCCCATCAGAAAAGCTTCATGTCTTCATTTATTTACCTCCCTTTTCGACTGAAAAGGTTTAAGTTACAAAAACAAGGAGATGTGGCATGGCACTGAGATAGGTAATTGCAATTAAAAGGGCTGGGTAAGGGCCAGGAGACTCACTGTTTATTTTAGACAGAAAGGGCAGAGGTGTCTAATAGAATGAAAGACACACTGAAAGTAAATAGTTACTGCTATTTATTCTTTCCCATAATAACACAAGAACCAGGAAGCACCAAGTGAAACTCCAAGGCAACAGATTAAAAACCATTTCTCTGCTACATCTTTAATTTGGAGCTGGAGGAAGAGGTGAGGAGGGGAAGATATAGCCCTGAGGTAAATGAATTGATTATTTTGCTAAACCACACAGTACAGGAGCAAACTGGTCTGGAATCAAGAGGCTTGCGGCTTTCCCCCTCTTCTAAAGCAGATATGTTTTTAACAGGCACGTGAAAGGCAGCCACACCAGGGCACTGCAGCTACAAAGATACTGTCATCTCTTAAAGAACCTGTGGCAAGGACAAGGCTGGCTCAGGACATGTTGCCACCTGAGGGAAAGGGAAAGGTAATGCCATGTACAGAAGCTGCTTGAGTTGTTTGTAGATGGAGTGGCATCCTCCACCACATCTGTGGCAGTGAGGGCATTCAGAGGGCTGAGGATGGGCCATATGGTATATCCTCATCTTGCATCCAGCTCCGGAGAAAAACCTGAGGTACCTAGCAGGAGGAAAACAGCATGGTGTAGTGGTGTGAGCATTGGATGATAATCTGGAGACCAGAGTTCAATTCCTCGCTTGGCCATGAAAATCCACTGGGTGATCTTGGGTGTGTTACACATACACAGCCCCAGAAAACCCTGTGATGGATTTGCTTTAAGGTCACTGTGAGTCAGAAACGACTTGAAGGCACACAACAACAATTAAGCAGGAATAGACTGAGGAGCTGCCACCCCCCCCATTCCCAGTCACCTGAGGCAACTGCTTCACTGTGGCCCATTAGCCTGATATGGCCCCAAGGCTTCTGCTGTAATCCACAAAAATTCTCCTCACAACCCTTGTTTTATTTCATAGTAAGTTTGGTCCTGTGCAGAAAAATGTAAAGTAAGCAACCGTAGAATCAGTATTCCACAAGTGTAATGTATGGCGCTAACACCGGCTCTCAAAATTTCTTTGTAACAATGGTTCTCTGTTCTCACACACTTTGCCCCATAGATCATTTGAAATTTGCTGCGTGTCCCCATGGATAACCTCATAAACCTTTTCCACAGTTCAAAGGATGTACATAGCTCCTGTTCAACAACTGCAACGTGTCTAATATGGTAAATTTGTCTGTTTTTGTGAATCTGCCCCCCCATGCTCTCAGTGGCTCGAAGGGGGAGGTGACTTTGCTGTCCCCCCTTGGGAAAGGACCATGTCACCAGTGTGACCAAAGTCATGCTGGCTGCCAGGACAGGGGGCGGGCCAGACTAAACAGACCTCCCCACCCCCTGCCCTTGTTTGTAGTGTAAGCTTGCTGGTCACTTCAGCGGGGGTCGCTTATCCTACACTGCAGCAAGGGACTGAGCGATTGGCTTTCAGGGTGGTGTCTTAATTAGGATTCAAGTAGGTTTCTCAGGCAGATGAGGGGGGGCATTAAGGCATCAGTGAATACCTTTGGTACAAGGTGGTGTAGGATATGCCTCTGGAGCTCACTCTCCTGGTCATCAGGCACGGGGAGAAGGGTGAAGAAGGAGGGCATCTTTGGGGTGGGCCACATATTTATGCCCTCATTTCAGGGCTCAATGGCAGGTGGTGGGCTATTCGTGGGGCCCACCTCCCAGAGGAGGTCACCAAAGTAGCAACCCAGGATCAGTGGTTTGCCCTCGGGACCAGGTATCTTGCTATCATGTACAAAACCCCCATGAGATCAAGTTCAAAGTCATGTCCAAGGTCAAATTCAAGTGCATGTCTAAATAGGCAATAAATAATATAATTGCCCGTATTCATCCCAAGTCCTGTTGTGTGGTCTTTTCATTTCGAGGGGTGGGCAGCAAAGAGATGTCAAATCTGTTATAAAATTTGTCAAGCCAAATACAGATAATCTACAACCTTGCATAGATCATCTGAATAGAACTATGGACCACAATCTGAGAACCTCTGCTTGCTAGCATGGCTCATGCAGCCTGTTATACTATCAACAGGAACAATTTGGGTAGTCACTGTCGGGGACATTTCTCTCTCTCTCTCTCTCTCTCTCTCGCTGTCTCTGTCTCTGTCTCTCTCTCTCTCTCTCTCTCCCCCCTCTCCCCTTCTCTCTCTGAGTATGGAGGAGAAGCTAACGCAGAGATAAAGAACTTAACCTCTCCTTTTCATTCTTTTATGTTACTGTGGGAGTCATGGGAGTGATCTGTAATATTCTCTGACTTTCCCACTGAGACACAGAGCCTACTGTAAAAATTAAGTGAAATAAAATACCACACAAATTGTATTGCACTGTACCTTACCCTAATCTCAGTACGAATAAATGGAAGCGTGGGCAGTAAATCACCGCCTTTCTCTACGGGGAGCCCTCCTTTTGCCGCAAATGCAGTTTTTGCCTGTTTAGTTTTCACTGTTGGAAGATGCTTGTCCTTTATCACTGACGTGTTCCAAGCTCTTTTCTTTACATTATTCTAAAGACAACTGTCAGCAGCCTCAGTTTATTTATTATCAAAATAACATCAATTCAGCTAAGCAGACTCCTGTGGATTCTATTAGGCAGGCAAGGGGCTCAGTTGAAATCTAGATCTGACACCTGTAATAAATACTGCAAGCTCTAGGCATTCAAAGTCTCTCCCCACAGAATTCGTTAGGGAACTATTTATTATTTGTTTCTTTAATACCAAAGTGCATGTTACCAAATGTCCCTCTGGTTTTAAGAGGAAAATTTTTTTGCAGAGCCACTGATCATGTTAGCTGTGGGCTTCTGGAAGTTACAGTCTCCCCCTCCAAAATAACCTAAGTTTGATCCTTTGGGAAAATTGAAAATTACATGTCCAGCTAGGAGGCTTCAGGGTGTAATTCTCTTTGGAGTGCCATCACCAGTGGAGAAGAAGCCCTGCTAGACTAGCAGAATGCCAGAAGTTCCAGCAACATAAAAATATATCAGTGAAAAGCTTCAGCTATGCTAGCAGGGCTACTCTGGGATGTGATGTATGTTTATGAATTGATTTAATATTGATCTATTTCTTTTATATGCTGCCTTTCTCCTGGAGTGAGACCGAAGCCAGATCACAAAAAGAATCAGCTAAAACCTAACAATAAAATGTTAAACACAATTCAAACTTATCCCATTAAAACAATAGCAAATACACAGTATGAAATCATTAAAAAAAATTGAAAGTTAAAAGTAAAGGACCTCCTCCCCTTAAGAAGGCTCCCTGAAAGCAATTACTGTACACATTAAAAGTCTGCTTGAAAAAGAAAGTTTTTGTCTACTCGCAAAAGCAGAATAGGGTAGGGGATTTAGTCTACTGTCTCATGAAAGGGAATTCCACAGGGTGAGAGCAGCCATGTCCTCCCCAAGTGAGCCTGTGATGTGTAAGACAAGATACACTACACTAGCACCATATCTTTCTTATTTGTTGTGTGCCTTTGAGTTGACCCTCGCTTATGGTAATCCTATCCTAGGATTTTCTTGCCAATATTTTTTAACAGAAGTTTGCCATTGTCTTCCTCTAAGGCTGAGAGAGTGGGACTTGTCAATCAGGCTTCCATGGCTGAGTGGGAATTTGAACTCTGTTCTCCCAGAGTCCTACTCCAGCATTCAGACCCAGGCTATCACCATATCCTCATATCCCTTCGAAATACAGCCATCTGCTTTTCAATAGCACAACTTTACATGATCACAAGATCTGCACATTAACTTATTGAGAGAGTCCTATATATATCTTCTGACATGTGTTTTAATCCTCTGTTAATAAGATAGTCATAGTATTATTGATGCTGGTTAAAAAGACTTTTAACTATGCCAGATGCTGTGTCTCTGTTCTCAGCAGTGCAGAATTAGGAAGCATGGAAAGTAGTTACAAAAGAACATCAGGCAGCATCAGCGTTACATCACATTCTCCTGGCCCTCTACTCTGACATTAAGATTATTTAGATTTATACTATCCCTCCTTTTAGTGCCAAAATGTAATAATACACAAGACAACCTGCAATCATACTAAGTAATTGATAATAATACATAAAGGAATCTGGCAGTACCTTTGAGACTACATGGGAGGGAAAAAATTCTAGCATAAACTTTGGTGAACTGCATCTGGTGAAATAGACAAAGTCCATGAAAGCTTATGCTAGAAATTTCTTCCTCACAATTAGTCTCAGTGATATTATTGGATTCCTTGATGTCTCTTTGAATTAACAATAATACAATTAAAACTAAATAGACAACAGCAATAAAAACCAAAAGTAAGAACTTCTTTAGGAGACTATAATCAGACGTTGCTTTACATAATCAGTTGTTGAAACGACCAAATGTTTAAGTGACAATAGGAGGGAAGAAAATTGGTGAAAACTGAGCATCCTGAAGCATGAAGTCCCAAAGCTGGGAAGTACCCAGAAGGCAGCTTTCTCTTCCACATACTCAGATTTTTCAAAATCACAAATGTTCCCTACAAAAAAATAAAGCAAGCTGTTGGAGCTTACTGACTCCATCAGTGGTAACAGCCTCGCTGACCCCTGCATTTCTTGCTTGTGTTCCTTGGACCTTTGCCTGGACTATGGATTCTGCTCTTGGACATTCTCTCCTTGGACACTTGGTAAATTCACACTTGGTTACTCTAAGCTTGTTAAGAACCTGAACTGATCAGAAAACAAACTCTGTCTGCTAGCTCCTGTTATCAGCCTGGTTACTCAGCTGGGAAGCCTCATCAGGCTGCTAGCATAGGGACACTACTTGCTGTGCAGCAAGAATCTTCTTTTTACCTGTTGATCCTTCCCTTGTTGACAAGATCATGTACTGTTGCTTTTCAACTGAAACATGCATGATAATGACTCAGAAGGTGATACAATCTGGACCTGATTCACCAGTTTGAATCTGGGTCTCCAATGCACTCCCCTCCCAATCAATAAAATGTACCATGTAAAGGGTGTTCAGCATTTCTTCCCTCCCATAGGACAGAAAGTTAATGTATGATTTGCTTCTATACTCTAAAAGATAGAGAGAGAGAGAGAGAGAGAGAGAGAAGGAAAGAAAGAAAGAAAGAAAGAAAGAAAGAAAGAAAGAAAGAAAGAAAGAAGAAACCTGACACACCCTTTGGTGCCTTTCCTCCCCTATCCATTCCTATAACCTTTACATTTTCTCACATTACATATCTTTCCCCTTTATAATGTTTTCATGCTTCATGTCCCTTAGAAAAAAACACAGTCCTTCAGCATAAATCTAGATTATTTACCTTTTGCTGAGCATGGAGTGAAGGTGGGGGGGCTGAAAATGCTGTTCACACATTTCCCATCCTTCATTCTGACTGAAAAATAATATACAACAAAAGCGTTTCAGAAGATGCTTGGTAACACGTTTACATGAAAATAAAGTAGTCAATGTACTTAAAACTGACAACTGAAAGGATGGACATTTCCCACCCCCATCTGCTGTATTTTCTGCAGTACAGTACAATCAGAGATGTTGTGGACACTCAAGAGGTTCCTGTCTGAATATGCCTGCAATATTCCACAGCAATTACATTCCACAAACACCACAGGATTATTCTTCATTAAAACTCATTAAGAACAGGCATCTATTACAGTCACTATGGCAGTGCTGAAAACAGAATCCTTTCTTCCACAAAACAACATGAATATACACTCAGGTGATACAAAGCCTAGTCAGAGCAAATGAGCTCATTGGTCCCTGGTAGTAGTTTTTCAGGATGCCAGACAAGAGGTTTTTTTTTACCCTTCCTGGAAAGGCTAGAAATTGAATCTGAAACTTCATACATGCAAATTGCATGTTTTATCACTGAGTTACGGCCCATTCCTATGACTTTATAAAGTCCTGTGTTTGTTTCTTACCTGCAGGCACTAAGCAATTGGAGGAAGGACCAATTTTCCTGGCTGTGATGAGAGATCCTAGTGCATTTTCAGGTAAAAGACACCTGAATCAGCAAAAGTCAGCCAAATTTGTTGACTAGACCTTGGAGCCCCCTTCCTTGGGGTTGCTAGCTTTATGTAATTTTCAGGCTACAATTTTACCACTTCTGCACTAAATCGTACTTTCATATGGCAAGTGCTGAAATGCCGAACCCCATTGACTAGCTTTCTGTTCTACTTTTTTCAAATCAATATAACTATTTTGGGGGGAAAAAACTAACTCAACTATAAGAAAATCAAAGGGAACAGATACTGTATAGATGATGCTACTGGCAAGGCCAAAGGAGATAGAGATGATGATGATGATGATGATGATGATGATGATGATGATGATGATGATAATTCAGTCAGGAAGGCAACAAATTAATATTTTGTCCATTCTGGTGGTGTACTTTGAAAACACGGCAAGGCTGAGCATTTTCAGGGATCCATGACACCAGTGATGTCACCAAACATATTAGTGCTGTCTATGCAAGATGGGAATCAGAAAACTCAGTTTGTATGCTCTGTCTGTTCCATATTGGAACAGGGAGAATTGGTAGGGAGAGAAAGGGTTGGGTGCTTTGCAAAAGGGCCCAGTATTCTGCAGCTAACACTAATGATCTGATCTGGGAAACATGGGTGTATTCGAAACACTCTTGGAAATGCAGCAGTGTTCTTGGTTGCTTTTTGAACCAGGTTTGAATTTGATGCATGGGACTTGATGTGTGCATGAGTGTGTATTGCCATATAGTACATGCTGCTGAAAACCTTCAAAGATCAAGTAAATTGCAACTGCATCAGGATTATAGTGCCTTCTGTTAGGGCTTCCCGCATGATGTTGTTGCTCTTCTATTGTTTTGTGAGACCATTTTAAAGGTGACTCTTTTCACTAATACAAACAATCTGTCAATTATTTCCCTTTTTTGCTTTTGTCATGCTATGATTTCCCATGTGAAAGTTCAGGTGCTCTTTTATTCTGATTTTGGGAGGTCAGTTGGAGAGCTTTCGATGGGAAAACTATGAGTCACAGGGAGATACAGCTCCATTCTAGAATCTGTTGCTACAATGCTACAACACCATCGTGTGCTAAGGGACTCGTTCTCTCTGTCTCTCCATCTCCCCCCTCCCTCCCTCCCTCCCTCCCGGAAATGTAAGAGGAAAGGCTTACAGTTTTTTAAAAAGCATTTATTTAGTGAACCGTCTGCCTCTTATTTGCTGTTTCTTCCTTCACACACATACATGCATGCGCCCCAAACAATGAAAAGGGGCAAGGATAGTGCCTTTGGGGAGCTAGTGGGTGTGCAGTCCAAAATGGCGTGTGCAGTACAGTTTTAGTGAAAATGGAAGCTGCAATCCTGGAATGATTCTGAAGCTGCACAAGGAAAGAGAGCAATCCCAATTAAATAGTGTTTTTACAGATAATGCAGTTGTAGTGGGAGAGGAGCCTTGTGTGATAAGGCTGTAAGATAATGCTCTTAATTAAAATAAGAATAAATTGAAACATTTTGCTAATATTAAGAAGAAATGTGATGTATACAAAGCAACAGGCTGTGCTAATCAGTATATTGTCTGTGAAGCGAAGGATTGTTCCCAGTTTGTTGTTCTCAGGAACTTCTTACTCCTTGGCAAATTTCTGTCTGTTCGTACCATACTGCTACATTCCAAGAGAAAAGAGTGGAAAAAGTAGTGGTACTTCTTGTATGTGCCTTCAAGCTAACACTGACTTATAGCTACCTTATTGTAGGATTTTCTCGGCAAGAGTTATTCAGCGTATGTTTGCCATGATCTTTTTCTTACGCTGAGAGAGTGTGACTTGTCCAAGTTCACCCAGTGGGTTTTCCCACCAGAGTAGGGATTCAAACCTTGATCTCCCAAAGCCCTAGTCCAGCACTCAAACTATTACACCATACTGGCTCTTAGTGGTACTAGGGTAATATATTTGTATGACAGGTCGATGGATAAGATGAGGTAACATGGTAACTTAGCAACCATAACATTATCTCCTTTCCCTACGCAGTGGTGCTGGCAGACTTTTGGGGAGAAGTCCAAGGAGGATGAATGAAGTATATCTTCTGTGTGAAAAGCAGCCATGCCTTGGTTGGTACTGGCTTAAAACAAAGCTCTGCTAATATTGCATGAGCAATCGTTTTAGACTCATGGCTATATTAATTGTGACAACAAACAAATTGAGGGAAGGAAGCTGCCGGAAGCAGGACCTTAAAGATGCTTCCAGATATTGAGATGCTGGCATTGGTGCTCAAATAACATAGGAAACCCTTCCCATGGAAGAAACTCTGGGGAAATTATATTTTTGTATTCAACTACTTTATACATGGGAGGCTGCAAGTAGAAAACATTGGATTCCCCCCATCTGTGAATGAGGAAATTGTACAATAAGGTCCTCATCTGTGACAGGGGCAGCTCAGCTATTAACCAGAGTGAGGGTGTCATCTCAGATAGTAAGGGCCTTTCTGCACCATACCTCAATAGTGAGTTATTCTGTGACAATCCCAGCATTGCCATTTCCATGATAGTGTTGGGTTAGGAACGCTCTCTTCTGCATCCTTTCGCCTTACGTGGATGAGTAGCGTTACTGCCACCATCGTTCCCCCTGCACTACAAGTGTCATTGGCCAATCTCTTTCTCCACCTTTTCCCTGCCCTACAGCTCCTGATTGGTTGGGTTTTTTTTCCGGTTTTTTAAATAAGCCGTACTAGTGCAGCCACGTTGTAACAACATGACATGCCAGTACATTATAGCGTTTTTGCACTATAATGCTAAAAAATGTATTTAAAAAAATTAAAATATTAACTCAAAGTAGAAATTTAAAATAAACATGGAGAGATGGTAGATTCTAAACTTGCCACGCCATGGGAGTCACTGAGGGAGGGACAAGCTGGACATGCCCACACCCTGCCCACTGCTGCATCTGCAATGACCGGAAGTGCTACGAAGCGCTATTATGGAACCACATTGATCCAGCTGATGAGATTATAGTGCTAAAGGAGAATCTTAAAGGATTTTTTTCTGGAAATTAAATAGGGCTCATTTGCAACGCTTGGGAATGGGATAGCAGCTGGATAGCGATAACATTGTATGGTAGCATGGCTTCTGGACTGGGAACAACCTGTTGCTGTGGTGAGATGACAACATTGTGCAGAAAGGGCCTCATGTTTGAGAGGGAGAAGCAAGGTATTGGAAAGGAAAGCCCGGTACTCTCTACACTAGCCTGCTGCATTCACATATGATGGAAAATGCTTTCCCATCAGCAGAGGTGAAGAAAGATTTGACCACCAGTTTGGTTTACTTTTGTACTTCCATACCTGCCAACACTGTATGAAAGAAAACTGGGACACCTCTGGCCAAGTATCACCATAATGTGATCAAAATGGCAAAAGTTATTAATGAGTAAGATCAAATAAGCCGGGGGAGACTGCAGCAGTTTGCTTTTGCCTAAGTCTATAGAGAAAGGCAAGATTCTGTCTTCTCCTCTCCTGCTGAATTAATTGAGTGCAAACTATTTTTGCACTTTTAACTTAGTTTGCCACAACTGAAGTAAGCTAAGGACAAAAGAGGAAAGTGGGAGAAAGAGAGAAAAATTGGGACATTTTTTAAACCATCTGAAAAAGTGAGATGATAGAGGACTAATGTGGGCTGTCCATGCCAGAGTTGGAGTGCATGTACTTAGACTGGGAAAAGCTACCATTTTATTCTTCATCTTAGGCCTCAAAATACATTTGGCCAACCCTGGTCTAGAAGCACTCTCAGTCTTCGCAGCAGCTCAGGGGTATTCACTGCTGTCTCAACTATAGGCCTTCCCCTCTCTGTTCTGCAAACTCCAATCATGCAAGAGGGGGATGCTTTGTAAAAAGACTCAATGGCCAATGTATCTTCCACATAGACAGAGAGATGATCCCCTTAACACTTGTTGGAAAGGTTGTTCTGTTCTCACTTATTTCAAAAGTCAGGGTAGAGATGCTTGTTCCTTGTATCATACACTCATAGCAAGTTTTAAGTAACTGTAATTGTCCAAGTAATTTGAAAGATATTGTGGTTTTGGAAGTGCACATAAGATGAAGGAGAAAGCGCTAACCCAAAGTATACTTGGACTGGAATAAGAGTGATAATAGCACTAGTTTATCCCATGATCAATTTGCGCAGGATCTACAAATCCTATGCAAATCAGTTTGAGGTCCCACACTGAGACCTCAAACTGAGCTCTTAATTGGCTTAGAAAAAGATCCTTACAAAGATCCAAACAAGTTCTTCTAATTCCCCATCTATGGTCCTCCAGAGCTATTATCCAGAGAGTTGCAAGACTGAATCATTTTCAAGGGAGTTGATTCTACCTAATCATAGCTAATGGCATAAATGCTGCTTTAAGTGGGACAACATTAACATAAAATCTGCTTAGTGAGGTTAGCACATTAAAGCTGTTTTAATACTAACAGGCAACAAGTACTAAAGCAAGATGAAAAATTTCAAATTCTGAACTTTAAAGACATTGCCATACACAGACCCTGACCTATAAAAAACTCCAGCTGTTTTAAAAGCGAATCCTTAGCCTTGCCTCCTTCTCATCCAGTATCACCTTTTCCCCTTCTACTGTGAGTTTGTATGTATGAATACAAAATATGAATATAAAGATGTATGTGCTCTGTTACCTACACTTGGTGTGGCACATTTGTATTGAGAATAGGACAACAAAGGCAGAGCAGATTGCTATAAACCCATCTGTATTGGCTCCCATCCTTTCTAAGCACTTTGAGTTGGAAATGGGAAACAGGATAGAAAGCTGAGAAGGACAGCAGCTGCAGATTAGAAAGTGATAGTTGTTTTGGGGCTCAAAATATAAATACAGTACTGCATGTTCTGACTGATGCAGAACATGTAAGGACATCTGTCCATAGTAGCAATACTTTTCAAACTGTTTCAAGGGCCAGGGCCAGTAAATTGAAAGCCATATGGACGACCACACCATAGAGATACACATCAATACACTTTGGGCCTTTCCGCACTACACAGTTATAGAGCTATTATTCCACTTTCAATATCCTGTAGAATTCTGGGGTCTGTAGTTTGTTGGGGCCAAGGAGCTCTCTGCCTAATTCTAAATGCCCTTCCCTAAACTACAAACCCCAGAATTCCACAGGATATTGAAAGTGGAATAATAGCACTATACCAGTGTAGTGCTGAAAGGCTTTGAGAAACACAGTAAGTAAGTAAATAAGTAAGTAAACAAACAAACAAATAAATAAATATAAATCAGCTACATTTTAACAACACATTTTTATTTGTATATTTCCTTAGTATCTAACTATGCACAATACTACATCTTGTACTATATAAGGAAAACAACAAAGATATTTATGGGTACCTTTGAAGATTAGCACATTTCTTATGGTGTAAGTTTCAGAGGAATAAAGCCCACTTCCTCAAATGAATGATCAACTGGATGTATCTAAGTTGGCAATCATTCATATGTGTGTTTGTATGTACCTTCAAGTTGCCAGTTGGCTACTGGTGACCCCATGAATCTCATTGGGTTTTCTTAGGCAAGGAATACTCAGAGGTGGTTTTGCCAGTTCCTTCCTCTGAAATATAGCTTACAGCATTTGGCATTCATTGGTGGTCTCCCGTTCAAGTAGTGATCAGGGCTGAACCTGCTTTAGCTTCCAAAATCAAATGGGATCTGTTGCCTTTAAGTATTTAGGCCTGCTATACATCGCCTTGCTAGTTCTTCCTGTAGGTAGCTTGTTTCTACATAATACACATACATAATTTAGCCCCTCCCTAAACTGCAAACCCCAGGATTCCATAGGATGTTGAAAGTGGAATGATAGTGCTGTAACAGTCTAGTGCGGAAATGGCCAAAGTGATGATTATGTAGAAACAAAATACTTATAGGAAGAATTAACAAGGCAATGTTAATAGTAACAGAATTATTTTGACATTGCTAAATTAACACATATAGTGAGATTAAAATTTGTAACCTTTGTTCAGGCTACATGTGGTAAAAGTGACTTTCCCTGTCAATAGTAGTCCAACAGTTTCACATTGTTAGACTCCTCAAATGCCACAGTGTTTTGATTACTTGTGGCTAAATCCTAATTACTAAATGCATATGTTTCCCATGTAGTTTGGCTACACCTAATGTATGGAACCTCTGATAATGTATGATTAATTATCTCAACATATGTTCCCATGGCATTGTCAGCATATAGATTTTCCTGGGAGATGATTGGGAAGTGCAGTGGATGTGACAGGGCAGCTGGGTTTTAGAATTCTTGTCAGCAGCATGGCCAAATTGAACAGTTGTCCAATGGCACTGAAAGAATTATTTTGTGTTCAGTAAGCCCTGCTAGCACAGCTAGTGTAGTGTAGTGGTTTGAGTTCTCTGGGAGAACAATGTCTGAATCTCCCCTCAGCCATTATAACCCACTGGGTGACCTTGGGCAAGTCACATTCTCTCAGCCTTAGTGGAAGGCAATGACAAGCCTCCTCTGAATAAAACTTGCAAAGAAAACCCTGTGATAGAGTTGTCATGACTTGGAGCTGACTTCAAGATACATAAAAACAACAAGAAAACCCTGCTAGATGGTTAATGTTTTAGCCTGGCAGATGAGGGAAATAAAGCCTCTTGTTACCAACTTGCTTGCATTGTCTTGCTGTCTTTTAGGATGGGACATGTGCCGCGCCTGTGAAATTCAGCTCCGTATGTTTGATTCTGCTTTATAGGACTGCAGATATTCTCATCTTTCAATTGCCTTGCCACAGGCATGGTACTTCCAGCTCTTGGGTGGACAACAGTGTTGACTTTGGGATGCTCTATGTAGAATTCAGTGTTCAGGTGCTTGCTTCTACCACTCACTATGAGTATAGGTTGGAACCCATCAACTAAAGATCTCTGATGCTTTTCTGTGTTGCAGACCACCTACAGCAGTGGCCTTTGTATAGGACTTTGCTGTTACAAAAGTCTGTCCCCTCCAAGACTTCTAAGGCTGAGTGTCACACACTTCCTGACAGTTTCTGAAATGACTCTTACTAGTAGTGTTCCTTTTTATCACACGGGGCAAGATTTACATATGTAAAATCCAGATATTTCTTTGAACCTCAGTTGGTAAAAATTTGACTTTATGACTTGTTTCACAAGTGCTTCGTTAGCATGTGTCATGTGATGATATTGCTCACAGAAGGTTTTGCTCGTCATGCTTTCTCATCTCTTGGTGATGTCTATGTGTTTTGATCCTGTCCTAAGATTTTTGTCTATGTATTTATGTTTATGGAAGAGATCACTAATAAATATTTATTCTTTACCTGATAGATCTGGCTGAACTATGTTTTATACTGGCACTATTTGCCTGTCTGTTGATCTTGCTTTTTTTTTTTAATTACCTTAAGGTTCTCACCACAGAACCCCTCTGAGGTATTTGTAGAATCAGTTTTAGCCACCTTAACTTTCAATTCCAGAGTTAATTATTAAATCATTTGTGACATCTTTTTAATGTTATCACTCCTTTACTCTCTATCCCTACCGTCGTGTATCTTCAAGTCATTTCTTACTTATGGCAAACCTAGGGTGAACCTATCATGAGATTTTCTGGGGTTGAGAGTATATGAAACACCCAAGGTCATCCAGTGGGTTTCCATGGCTGAGTAGTGAATCACACCCTGGTTTCCAGTCTCATGGTCCAACGCTCAAACCACTACACAATGGTGACTATCTCTATAGTTCTTAATTGTGAACCACTAAACATTTTCAGATGACTTATTTTATAAAAACGTATATTGACTGGAAAGATAAAGCTGGAAATCCTAATTGGCCTTTCCATCAAAACCAACACAGAAACATGTGACAGCAGGAAGCAGAAATTATCAGTTGTACGGACACACAATTCTTTCTCCAAAGCAGTTTTTTTTAAAAGCCCTAATAAATATGTGTTATGATTAGAAGGTAAATCTATCAATCATTGCACCTCTCCCCTTCCTCTGGGTGTTTTCAGAGAAATGAAACCCAAATTGACAAACCCAAATTTGGGCAAATTATTTCATTATTTTTTTAAATAGACAGGCTACCTTTCCAAAGTTGGAATTGCTCATGAAATTTTGTACAAGTCCAGGATCCATTCTGGCAACTTTTGAAATAAATGTACATTAGTTTTGGAAGCCCAGAACTGGCCTAAAATGACTCAATTTATCTGAAACCAATGCACATCCTTAAAAGCTAGTTCTCTGATTGAGAGTTGTTATCCAACAGGTTAGAACTTCTCACAGATTCCACTCCCATACACACACACACACACATTCTTGTGATTTTTCACGTTTTCCATAGTTTTCTTTCATAGACTGTAAGAAACCATGAAGAAAGAACCTGAGAAAAATGCTGAAGACTGTACTGTACGTCCTAAGTTCTCCCATAGGGTGGCCCTCAGAACTTTGACTAACTGAGCAATGCTTTGGTACATTTAAAAAATGCCAAATATAATAGTACACATCTATTACTTACCTGTATTCTTTCTGCATTCTCATTTTAGCCTGAATATGGGACATTAAAAAGTCTAGTAAGGCATCATCAAGCCTGGATGTCATGACAACTTGGAGGGGAAGGCACCGGCATGAATAGTTTTAATAGTGGCACACCCACAGTGTCATCACACATTCATGCCCTAACCATTCCCAATTTTGGGAAACCAAAACAATGGAAAGAACATGTGAAAGATCAAATGCCATATGTCATAAAAACAAAAGGAATTCTTGTAATGTGAACAGATGTATCAATATGAAGCAATATAGTAACAATTTTTTAAAAAATGTGGAGGCATTCATGACTACACAAAGTATATAACTGGGCATGGATTCACCCATGGTGTCTACAAAGATTATGCCCTTGATTAGCACCAGTCTGCAAGGACAGTATGGAAATGATCAAGAGTCAATTCGGTGGTTCTTCATCTTAATTTAGCCACATAACAGTCCTAAGAAGTAGATAAGCTAAAAAGCAGAGAGTTGGTTGAGACCACCCAATCAGCTTCATAGCTCACTGAAGATTTGAATGTAGCAATGAAAATAATTTTCCTCTCATGCCATGAAATGCAGTTTCAGAGGCCAAGAAGTGGGAAGCACAACAGAAAAGATTTGAACCCTGCAGTTTAAGTTCTGTTTGGATTACATTCTTCACCGCCTCTCTTCCCTTCCAAAGTTTGGGTGGGTGAAGTGGGGTTATAGTTCATTTCCATATTGCAACTTATATTTGAATACAGTCAATAAAGATTAACAAAAAAAATTATCTCATTAAAATACTCTTCGTCTTGTTCAGTCTATAATTGTCAGCTACATTCACTAGATTCTAAAGAGCCTGTCTCTGTCTGTCTGTCTATTTGTCTGTCTGTCAGGTATGAGTGTGTGTGTGTGTGTGTGTGTGTGCGAGAGAGAGAGAGAGAGAGAGAGAGTTCAATTCATAATGAAGTCTTTCTAAAAAGCAACAATAATGATTTGAAATATATATTAATAAACTGTGGAAATAATCTTGCATATGTTTTGCACCTTTCCTCCCACAGCATCCCAAGGTACTGTTGCTAACTGCATGAATCATATTATCATTCTTCAGTATACAAGACCTAATGTTGATCTCAAGCATATTTTTCTAGTTCTGAAGGATATCTCTTCCACCCCCATCTCCTAGCATCTGGTTTCCTGTACTGTAGGAGAAAGTTGCTTTCTGATGTTTTTCTCAAAGAAAACCAATGTGTTTTCTCATATATTACTCTAACTTTGCCAAACAATTAGCACTCTTAAAACATTAGGTATTCTGAACGTGTTGAATTGTTTATATCAGTTTATGACATTTTACAGAAGAGGAGGGGATGAAATCTTGCCCTTCCCAGTCAGTTTCAGGCAAAAGCAAGCTGCTGCAGCCTCTTTAGTTTCCTCATTAATATTGCCATCTTGACCACAATCAGATGTCACTGGTTACATGTGTCCTGGTCTTCATCTATGAAAGGTTGGTGGGTGTGGATATGAGGTGCCTAACTCTTCCCACATACTGTTTCCCTGCAGTATATATTTCTCCCACCCAATTTTTGTTCTCCATATAAGAATCCATTGTTCAAGGGGCATTTCTGAGGAAAAGGATTTGGACTGAGGAAATGACAGAAGGGAGCGGATTAAGCACCCCCTGCTGTTTTTCTACTCCAAATCCCCCTCTCCTGATGCTGTTTTTCTCCCCCCTTCTCTTTAAGGGTAGTGGTGTTCTGTTAGATTAAATGCAACTGCATATAATATGGACAGAGAGCTCTCTTTCAAAGAGTTGTCCTTCATTCCAGGAATAATTTGGATATAATTAAAAATCCATTTGTTCTTCTAAAATGTTAAAAATTTCAATAATGGTTTTAAAGTGTGTTATTTCAATCACTAAATACCCTCATTAATGATATCATTTTAGTGACTATTAACCGTTCTCAATACTTTGATTTGCTGTTGACCATTTTGATCACTTTAACTAGGCTTTTTATAAAAAAAGAAAAAAGAATTGAAAAGGGGTGAAGGAAAAGGAATCTAGCAGCACCTTTAACTGGTTTGCTTCAGCATGAGATTTCACTGATATCAACGCACTTCAGATATACTAAAGCAGTGCTAATGTAGCTATTTGTTTATTTAATGACTAATCAAATTAATTAAATGTATGAATCATTTTTCAAAATTAATTCATTAATTTTCATATATATTAATGAATTGGTGCAAATACTAAGTTCCTGACTTCCAGAATGCCAAAGTTCTGGGTTCTACTAAGCACAAGTTACGTTCTTCTTTGCAATTGCTGCACTTGGATTTCCATCAAACATAATGAGCATGGTTTATCTTGAAAAATGGCCTCTGACGTTCACCAGAACTCTCAGTGCATAATCATGAAAATACTCCCATTTAAGGGTTACAAGTATCCAATGGGGCCTTTGGGTTCATCAAAAAAACAAGCAGTACAGAGAAGCAAGAAGTAAGACAAGTCAAACTCTGGCCTACATCAGTACTTGGAGATTCACAAGGGCATCATTGTTTGACAGAGCACGCAAAGAGAGTCAAGGGTCTGATTTTGTCCTAATGATTCCTAATGGAAGGCAGGTAGCAGATGAAAAAGAAGTCTAGGAAACATGCCAAGAGTCAAGAAGGTCAGATTACAAGCAGGAATGCTAGAAGCAGAGATCACAGCTGACAAAGACAGAAATGACTCCAGCAAATGTGGCATCTCAGCTGCTTATATAAAGCTCATGGGAGCAAAGTTCTAGCTATCACTAATTAGAACAGATTCTGCTGAATGAAGCCATGCTGGATTCTTAATCTTTGTTGTAGCTGAGTTTGTTAATGCTGCCTACGTTTGCCAGTTCAAGATGACCCAAGACCCCAAAGTTTCTGGGTCAAAACAGAGACCTAAGGTCAGCTCCACTGGTGCATTTAGTGTAGTCTATTTTATTCTAGACAGAAAGTGGATTCAACCAGAGTGGAGGATGAACCTTGGTGCCACAATGACTAGGAAGTGCATAGACCTCCCTGGAAGATCTTTGTAAATTGCAGCAACAGTCATGCAACTTGTAGCTCTGTTAGCTGAGCTGGAGATTTATACAGCCACTTTCTCTTGGTCAGAGCTGAACTCACTGTAACTGGAGAATTTGCACACGCATTTCTTGCCTGAGGGTGACCCACAGCAACTGAAGACTCAGAACTAGGACTTGAAATCTGGCAATCCTAAATTTCTCCCTCTTCTAATGTGGTCTTTCCTCAGGGCCTCTACTTCCAAATCTACATTGGCTCCCTGGTACTGTGAGGAAGATGGAACATCTTTGGTGGACCTAGCCTGAAACCATTTCCGCACTAGACTGTTATAGCGCTATGATTCCACTTTCAACATCCTATGAAATCCTGGAGTTTGCAGTTTGGGGAGGGGCCAGCTGGCCCCTCCCGAAACTGCAAGCCCCAGGATTCCATAGGATGTTGAAAGTGGAATCATAGCACTATAACAGTCTAGTGAGGAAATGGCCTTAGTCTCCACTTCAGCTTCCTGTGATCCAGGAGGGGGGCTGTCAGCTGGAGCCTCCAATTAAGCCTCTTATTCCTCCTGCCTCTTCTCTTCTACTGAGGAGGACTTCTTCAGGTGAAGCATTTTAGAGCCCTCCAATGTTGTATAAGAAGCAGTAGTTGGAAAGGAAATCTGGTGCTTCTGTGTGTTTACACAAGTGCTTGAGTGCAAGTACAGGATAGTTTGGATCCTGGCCTATGGCTCTAACATTTTGATGGTTTGGGGGAGCTGTAGTAAGCCAGCTTTCCTCAAGCTGTTGTTTGCATACTATAATGCCCATCATCCTCCCCCAGTCAATGTGGCCCAGTAACCATTGCTATGTTGCTGGGAATAATGCGAGGTAGAGCCCAGAACATCTGGAGCACATCCTCCACCATTTCACAGATGAAAACTAGGCCATATGTGGCCAAATATCATCAGAGTGTGGTCAAGATTATAAAAGTTATTAATGAGGAAGAGCACACACTCTAGAAGAAGCCATTGCAGTTTGTTTTTGCTTGAAGGTATTGAGAAGGGCAACATTAGATCCCTTTTTCTCTTCTCCTCTTTGCTGATTTAATTGAGTACAAGCTACTTTTACATTTTGAACTCAGTTTACAGCACTTGAATTAAGCTGAGGACAAAGCCCTTTTTGCAGGGCATTTGCCATGAGAAAGGGCACCTGGAGTGTTGCGCGATTGTGAGGAGCGATCTGCTTTCAGCTGAAAATGGTGTGTGATCGCGCATTGCTCCAGGGCCCTGTGCGCACTTGCTGTGCATGCAGAGCGTCCGGAGCCGCGGTGGTCACGCTTCCTGCCCCAGCGCAGAAGAAAGAGGTGGGGCTCTCGCACTGCCTGCTTGGGAGCAGGCAGCTCATGCATAGCTGAAGCAGCGGGGACATGACAGCCTCTCAGCAGAGGCTGCTCGCGTGATACCTGCTCCCCAGTGCTGAGAGAAGGTAAGTTGTGGAAAGGGCCAAAGAGGGGAAAGTAAGATGAAGAGAGAGAAACTGGGACACTTTAAGAGCAGCTGAAAAAGTGGAACAACAGAGGCTTAATCAGGATTAGTGCTGCCAAATCAGGAGAAATATGCTGCCAAATCAGGAGGGGACATCAGATCAGAGAAAGGTGCAATAAGATCATTCCCCCCCATAGTAAACTCAGGTGGTAAACTGTTGGGCCAATAAATTTGGAAGCAAAAGTGGGTCATCCCAGAACAACAGAGTGGTTTCTCTGTCCTGAAGGGACTTTTTAGTTATGCAGAGTAAGTAGACTTGTAAATTAAAAAAAAAAGATTTTTAAAGAACAACAAGAAGCCCAAACTCCTTGACAAGAATGTATGAGTTTATAGAATACTAATAGCAGTTTAGCTTGGAAAAGAAAGAGAGAGAAGCTCTTTGTGTGTTCACACAGATATAGCACTCCACTCCACTTAACTGCCATGGCTATATCCTATTGAATTCTGGGGTTTCCAGTTTAGGGAGGGGGCATTTAGAACTCTCAGCTGGAGAGCTTTAGTGCATAACCAAACTACATACCACAGGATTTCTTTGGATGCAGCCATGGCAATTAAAGTGGAATCATAGTGCTATAAATGTGTAGTGTAAAAGGGCCCCTGAAGTCAGCAGACTTTTAAGGCTGCGGCTGAGAGCAACTAAGATGGAGAAAATTAAGATATCAACTGAGACGGGAAATGAGAAACAAAAAGTTGGACAGAGAAGGAGGTTTCAAGCATGACTGCAACCTCTTACTATTCAATAAAGCTATAACATGTTCAGAATCAGGATTTGAGTTAATAAGGTAGTCTTTTAGTATTATAAAGAACAGCCAGTCTTACGGGGAGAGGGAATACTGTATTCCCATCCTTTATCCATTGATGAAACGTCTGCTCCACTCCATAACTGAGCAACTTCTGTGTATTCAGGGAACTCCCTGGATATACGTAACAAATCTTTGTTACAAATGGTTTCTGTTTAGGGAGTGTAGTATACATTGTAGTCACTACTGCTAACTTATGTTTGCCCCATTCACACTTTGTGTTTTGGGTTGCACATTTGAAATACCTCACATGTTATACCTAAATGTGCAACACATGAAGAGGTCTTTAGGCACATGTCACACAATTATAGTATGCAACATCATGTCCTGCAGCTCTCCTGATTTATTAGCAATTGTCCTGATTAAGCCTTTGTTCACTTTTTCAGCTGCTTTTAAAGTTTTCCAGTTTCCCCCTCCTCATCTCACTTTCCCCCTTTGTCCTTAGCTTATTGCAATTGCTGTAAACGGAATTCAGAGTGCAAAAAGTATTTTGCATTCAATTAACTCAGTAAGGGGGAGAAGACAAGAGAGAAATCTTGTCCTTTCCTGTAGACTCAGTCAAAAGCAAGCTGATGCAGCCTTTCCTAGCTTGTGTGTTCTTACACAATACAGTTGCCTGGCCACATTCACTAGGCTTTTGCAGGACCCTCACAAAAAGTAGGAAAATCGCAAATATCAAAATGTGTGTGTGGGGGGGAAGGAGGTTGAGGCATGGTGGGGAGAACAGACACCCAGAGTCCAAACCAGGTTAGGAAAAGGACAGGGAAGGGTGGGAGTTAGCATGGTGGCTCTATATTTCCTGTCTCTTGCCTATCTCTTTCCGTGAGCATCTGTGTCGGCACTGGGAAAGGATTTGTGGTGTTGAGAAATTGGGCTGTGAGCCGTCCTTAGCTGGGCAGGTAGCAGTAGATGGAGGAGGAGGAGGAGGAGGAGAAGCAAGTTTTTAAAGGGCTGTGCAGCCTGAGCCACCAAAATGGAAGATTCTCCTGGACAAGAAGTGCCTAAGGTGGGAGGGAGCAGGAGCTGGAGAAACTCGCAGATAATCAAATCTGTGAAAATCAAATCTACAAATACAGAGTGCCAACTGTGATAACTTTTAGCATCTTGACCACACTCTGATATTGCTCGGCAACACATGTCCCAGTTTTCATCTGTGAAATGTTGGCGGGGGGGGGGCGCGGTATAGGACATCAATATCTGCATTAAGAAACACCAGGCATTTCATTGCTGAAATGTGAATACTTCCTGTTGTTATGGGCATGCTTATGTGCAAAAGTCACATTTTTAGTGTTTTGTTGAATGAGTTTGAAAATAGGCTATGCCTGTCATTTTCTATCCAGTGTTTGCAAGTTCTGACATGACTTTGCATTCTCCGTATGAAGAATATTATCAGGAAAACAGTGTTTTTGTTAAACATTAGACCAATTATTATGCCTTAATCTTTCTGTCAAGATTATCTTCTTTGCTCTGATAGCACACAAGTGATGTCAGTATATTTTCTGCATTGTTGTGCACTGAGAATCCCTTAGGGACTAATTAAACATTATTGGTATGTGCTAAAAATGCAGGGAATTAGTTTAAATCCCTGCTCTTTTGTTTATGTGAGTTTAATAGGCATCTTGGATTAAGCATGCCCTCTCAAATGTAGGCTAACCTTCTAACCTTTCACACTGACTGGTAGCCTACTGCTCTGAATCCTAATTGAGCCCTACCTTGCTGGTGTCTAATGCAAGGATGACAAATGTGCTGGCAGGGAATGGCCGTTTGTCCTACACACTGGGAACACTAATAGCTAGGGTTGCTATGCCAGATATCCAGTGATGAAAGCCAGAGATCTCTCATGTCCAATACTGTGTCAGGAAAGATATTGCGACTCCTACATCATGCCATCAGATCCCCCAGAGGATACTGAATAACCCAGAGCTGTTCACTGGGGCTACTTTTCTACCATAGGTCCCTGCATGAAAACAATATAACACATGCAAGCATGTAAAAATTTAGTTTGGACTGGATTTTGCTCACTGAACCTAGTGGTTCTTCATACAGCTTAGTGGATGCCTGTGTTCATGGAATCATAGAGTTGGAAGAGACCACAGGGGCTATCCAGGCCAACCCTCTGCCATGCAGGAACCCACATCAAAGCACTCCCAACAGATGGCCATTCAGTCTCTGCTAAAAAACTTCCAAAGAAGGAGACTCCACCACACTCCAAGGCAGCATATTCCATTCTAACTATGTGTGTTTGGCAAAGTTTGAGAAAATTCTGTTTGTTTGTTTGTTTGTTTGTTTGTTTGTTTGTTTGTTTGTTTTGGGGGGTTTTCAACTATCACTCCCAGGATCCCCCAGCCAGCATAAGCAGTGCTGCTTAAGGGATGCTAACAGTTGTCAACAAGAAACTTTTCTGAGCTCTGCTTTTTTGTTTTGTTTTGTTTCCTGTCATTGAAAGACACACTCTGATCATGCAGCATGAAAGTAGGTGTTCTTTGTTGAAAGGCATTGGACCCCCTATGTCTACATAATTGTCATAATCTCTCTCTTGTATTTGAGAGGTATGGAAGATTCTTACATAAAGAACAGATAGGGAGCTGTCATCAGTGCCACTCACTATGACAAAAGAGGATTAAGTTCAGTGGTTATGTTGCATCTCCTCTCTGCTTGTTCTCAGGTACATGGCAGTGGAAAGATATTCTTGTTCAGCTGATGACAGAATATTGTGAGGAAAGAGGAGAAATCTTGTTAGAGGAAAAGCAAGAACTGGGTAACCACCACTTAAAGAGTGGAACAGTCGTCTAGTCAAACTTCTTGCCAGTGCAGGAAACCTACATAGCTCCAGTTAAGTTGCTCTCAACAGAAAATGCCATGTGTGCGCGCATGTGGATACACAATGGAGTATCTTGAAAAGGGAATGTCCTTGGGTACGAGAACTCAACATGGCAACATTTTGTCACTTATTATTAAACAATTGGTTGATACTTTATTTTGGCCACAGGCAAGCAAAAATGAATTACTAAGTGTGATATGATGAATTTAAAAGAAATAAATATAAACTAAGATACAATACTGTGAAAAAAAAGAAAATGTTTCTCAAAAAGTAGAAATACAAAATGATATTAATAAAGTATTTCTTGTAAGGGCTCAAAGAACTTCACAGACATAATCTTAATAAGGATAAGAAGAATCCTACCAAGCAGGGCAATTATACCGATCCCCATATTATGGAGGATAAAGGTGAAGAGGCCGAGACTGATGTTACCCAGTAATTGGTAGCTGAACTTTGTGAACTGTGGATTTTTCATTTCATTGTTCATGTTCTTAACTATTACGAAATACATCACCAGACAGGTAGATTATGAAGAATGCTTTAGAAAAGGAGAGCAAGTTAATCCCTTTTTCTCTCTTCCTCCTCTTTTTTGTTTCAGTCCCCAGATATATCCAGCTCCTGTTGCCTTATTTTTGTGTACTAAATCCCAGTGATGTAGACTCAAGTTGATTGATTCGGACTGTTATGCTGGCTGTGTTACCCCAGATGGGGGCCCCTAGATATCTCTTTGATATCGTTTAATTCGGCCTTTGCTAGACCCCTCTCCGTTGCCCCGCTACACGTGTTTGGGTGTTTTCCGTACAGGCACGTACTGGCTGCGGCTGATTAATAGCTCAACATTCCATTATCCATTCAAGCCGGCAATTCCCAAGCCTCACGTAGCTTTAGGGGACTCCCATACCCACACTCCACTATAGCAGCGCAGCTTCCCGTCAAAGCATACCTTTTAGAGGGCCATCAACCTACCGGCCATTCCATTGTCTTGCAATGCAAATCCTATCGTGTTAACGATGACCTCATCAAGTCCTTTTGTCCAGTGCCAAAACTTCTTTATTCCTACCTGGTTTACCATATCCGACAGGCAGATCCCACCCTATAAAAGGTCCTCATTTTGAGACCTCATTGGTTCCCCTTGAACATCCATCCCGTCTTGCTGCCGGTTTGTTCAGGAGGTCTCCTCAGCAAACACGCTGAGCCCATCTTCTTCTGCCCCCGTATCTTCAGGACAACGCGATCAGGTGTTGTATCACCCGTCTTCCCTTCTGTGTCTGTTTCTTCATTCTTTAAGTTAGGAGTTAGCGTGCTTGTTGCTGATTGCTGTTTGTGTTAATAAAGTTCATACTTGTTTATTTAAATCCTGTTGGCTTGCTCTCTGACCTGAAGCTGTAGACATAGGGTAAAAGATCTCGCTACGTTACCCTGCCTCTCGCTAGCTAAAACAGTGGTCTGAGTTCTAATTTCCCCACATTTGGTATTTGTAATTGGCAACCCGGGCACCCCTCACGGGACCCCCAAATTCTCAGGGTAACAGGACTTGTATGTTTTTAGTGACTGACGTGCTGCCCTTGTTTCAGTAATGTAACCCATTCATCCAGAAACTTTATGCCTTCGAAAATCCTTCCATCTCTTTTTGCCTACTGGTCATGTGACAATCTCTCTCAAGTCCAAAGTATGGGCACATTTCTTGGAGGAGAACAGCACATGTGTTAGGCCAGTGGTTCTCAACCTTCCTAATGCTGCAACCCCTTAATACAGTTCCTCATGTTGTGGTGACCCCCAATCATAAAATCATTTTTGTTATTTATTATTTATTTATTTATTTATTAGTTAGTTAGTTAGTTAGTTAGTTAGTTAGTTCCAACATCAAATAGATTGGAAACACTGCCCTAAATCACTGCTCTGGATAGACTTCTAATGCCTAAAAACTGGTAACCCTCCCCCCCTTTTTTAAGCACAGAAAGCGTCCATCAATGCCAGTATTAAGGCAGTAGTTCTAGTTCTGAATGTTGTGTTTCCACAGTTCAAAAAGCCAGTCACTCCCAAAGGTAGTGCCGAAACAGTCCACATTTTACATGAGGGGCAGGGAGGAAAGGACAGGGAGAGAGGAAAGATGGCGGCGGCATAAGCAGATGCATTTTGTTTCCCTCCATCCCTCCCTCCCTCCCTTAAAGGGAGTGCGGACGCTGAACATACAAAAAAGCAAGGAATGCAAGACAGTCAGGGCGAAGAACACAACACGTGCGTGTGACAAGCGCCAAGGGTCCACGAACAACAAAAGCGAGAGGAGAAAGTCATCCTGGCTATTTCTGCCCTAGACTGTTATAGCGTATTATTCCACTTTCACTATCCTATGGAATCCTGGAGTTTGCAGTTTGAACTGCAAACCCCAGGATTCCATAGGATGGTGAAAGTGGAATCATAGCGCTATAACACTGGAATGTGGAAATGGCCAAAGTCCACAGGATGGATCAGAGCAGCGCTTTCGGGTCAAAAAACCAAAAAACAAAACAAAAAACAAACCAACCAAGGAGCCTCAGGGGCTCTTGCTACACAAACTGAAGCCCTTGGCTGACGCCCCCTGCTCCTTTCCCGGCCGAGTTCTTGGTCTCGGAGGGACTACGTTCCCCTGTCAGATGGCAGATCCGCCGCAGGAAAGTTTCCCCCTTTGCCTGCCAGACCAAAGGCGACAGCCACACTGACAACTCCCACAGAGCGGCGTGCCCAGAATGAATGGGCGACCGGGCGATCGCCGCTTCTGCAGCCCCGCCACTTTGGGAAGCAAGCGGAGCCCAGCTGCTCGCTCGCCCCGGCAAGCAACTCTGCTCACCAGCATGAATGAGCATGAGGCGAAGAGGGTGAGGGGACGGGGTCTTACCTCCCAGATGTCCCGCTGCAGCGCCATAAACCCTGAATGGGAAGCCCTCTGTGTGTGTGTGTGTGTGTGTGTGGTGCGGGCGCGAGTGTCCAAGCAGCGCCCGGCTGCTCACTCACCCCGGCAAGCAACTCTGACTCTGCAAGCTGGCATGAAGGGGAAAGGGAACACTGCAGGGGAAGCCCTCCGTGTGTGCGTGTGTGTGTGGTGCAGGCGCGAGCATCCAAGCAGCGCCCGGCTGCGCCCGGCTGCATGCCTCCTCTCCCCTCCCGCCAGCGCGGGGTCTCCTCTCCTCACCTCCGCCTTAACGCTCCAGCTCCAGCTCTCTCCTCTCGGTGTCCTCACCTCCGCCTTAACATTCAGGCTCCAGCTCTCTCCTCCCGCTCTCCGCATCTCCGGTTCCACCTCAGGCTCCTCCAGTGCTTTCCCACCAGGCAGGGAAAGACGGGGAAACACCCAGCATGCCTCCTCTCCCCTCCTCCCAGCGCAGGGGTCTCAGAAGCACTGCTCCCATTAGCTGTGAGGCCACCTTCTTTTAAAAGGGGGGCAGGATTGAGGAGTGGTGACCCCTGTGAAATGGTCGTTCGACCCCCAAAGGGGTCCCGACCCCCAGGTTGAGAACCACTGTGTTAGGCAATGGGCTTGAGGTGGAGTTGAAGTCTGCTCAGCAGCCTATCCCTGCTACATATTGGAGACGCCTTCTAAAACTTTTTCCCAAGAGCAGAAGGCAATATTCACCCTAGAGCACAGGGCACATTTCTCAGAGAACAGCAAATGTGTTAGGCAATAGGCTTGAGGAAGAAGGATCCTTTTTTCTAAAGCTTTTGAAGCTTCAGTAATGGGGAATAAGAAGGATCCTATTCCTCACTTCAGAGCCTGCAGACTCTTTCATACCCATTGACACAAAAGCCTCCAGCTTGAGGATGGGGAGTAAGATGGATTCTATTCCCTACTTATGAAGCGGCAGACTGTTCTAAGCCCATTGACCCTGTCCATATACACATCTGTTTTTTTCTGTTCAAGTTGGCCCCCACACTTGAAACTTGACTTGAAAGGACTTGAGACTTGACTTGAGACTTGAAAGTAGAGACTTGAGACTTGGAGTAAAAAACTTAAATACATCACTGCTAAATCCTAGGAAGGTGTTTCAGCCTATATAGATGTTCTCTCTTTCAGAGACTGATATACAGGTAGGCAGATGGCATGGTTGGGACCCTGTGCTGAATAGAACTTTGAGAGAAACTACCTTCCAGGACATGTCCCTCACTCTCAGTTGTAATATAACATGGTATCAAATCAGAAGCTTGGGGAGACAGATTGAATCTGAAAAGCAGGTAGCAAAACCATGAATAAGAGAACAACAGGACTACATTAAAAGGGGGTTACAAACAATAACAATAATCAGTGGTGCAGTGATAATGTTGAAGTGGAAGCCATCATCATGACAGTGCTTATAAGTAGCACCCAGAAGGAAAAGTGGGGGGAAAAAAGCAGGTACTGCTGTTGATCTGTATTTTAGACAGAGAAGTTTTCATCTTTGCCTGGAGTAGGTCTCAAACTAATGGGTCTTGTCCACTGAAGTCTAGGGCCATTTCCGCACGACACTCTTCTAGCGCGATGATTCCACTTTCAACCTCCTATGGAATCCTGGGGTTTGCAGTTCCGGGAGGGGCCGGCCGGCCCCTCCCGGAACTGCAAACCCCAGGATTCCATAGGAGGTTGAAAGTGGAATCATCGCGCTAGAAGAGTGTCGTGCAGAAATGGCCTAAGACAGCCCAAATACTTCAAATTGCAACAAAGATAGCTCATAACAATACAGCAGTGTTGGGAAAATTCATTTCCTCTCTGCTTACTGTTGAGATTGCAGCTAAACTCACAGGGGAGTCCAAAGCAGCTGGCAGATGATGTAATTGTCCATGCTAATCAAACAATCCCAAGTCTTCAGTCTTGCAAGCCCTGGCTTTACTATACCACTGACAACAACAAGTATCAGTCAGAACTTTGGTGATGGTCGTGGGTGTGTGCACGCAAGTGTGCATATCTTGATGTCTGCCTAAATACCCTAAAGGCAGCAGATCCCATATGGTCTTGAAAGCTAAGCAGGGTAATCTCTGGTTGGTATTTGGATAGGGATCAGCAAAGAATACCAGGTGCTGTAGGCTGTATTTCAGAGGAAAGAACTGGCAGGCCACCTCTGAGTATTTGTTAAGAAAATCCTATGAAATTCATGAGGTCACCATAAGTCAAGAAGCATCTTGAAGGCATGTGCGCATGCACGTGCATACACATGCATGCATGCTTGCACGTGCACACGCACACACACACACACACACCCTTGGAAGTTTATGATATTTTTTTAAAGCACTGTAGTCTGCTTTACTGCTAAACTGAGAGTAGCAAAGACAGAAAAAAAAAAGACCACTTAATCTGTTCCATGTGTAATCTCCATGCTATAAGATAATTGTATCAACAAGAAGCAATGTCAATCTTCTTCTACATACCCTGCAAATGCCCCAGTTTGGCATGGACAGTCCTAGTTAATCCTCTGTTGCCCCACTTTTTCAGCTGCTTTTAAAATGTCACAGTTTCTTTGTCCTCCTCCTGCTTTCTCCCCACATTCTGGCTTCCTTCAATTGCAGCAAAATGGGTTCGAAATACCAAAATAGTTTTCACTCTATGAATGCAGTTGGGAGGAAAGCCGAGGGAAGGGGGTGGTATTTTGTCCTTTCCGAGAGGCTCAGGCAGACACAAGCTGCTGCAGCCTTTCCTAGCTTGTGTGTTCCTCCTTACTATCACCTTTCACCAACATGGCCGTTTCTGCACTACACTGTTATAGTGCTATAACTCCACTTTCAACATCCTCTGGAATCCTGGGGTTTGCAGTTTAGGGAGGAGCATTTAGAATTCACAGCCAGAGAGCTCTTTGGCCTCAATAAACTACAAACCCCAGAATTCCACAGGATGTTGAAAGTAGAATAATAGCACTATGACAGTGTAGTGTGGAAATGGCCCTTGACTGCATTCTGATGCTGCTTGGCCACATATGTCATGGTTTTAATTCATGAAATGTTGGAGTGTATGTTTCTATGGTACTGTACATCTAATCTATGACTTTCAAACCTGTAGGTTTTATCCATGTTGGAAATTGCTGAGTATGTAAAAGCCCTGAACTTGCTTTATTAACTGAAAAGTCAACTTTATTTTTTTTTTAGATAAAATTTGATGTGAAAAACAAATATACTCATCTTCGCCTTAATTAAAGGCCAGGAAAGGGCTCTCTATAATAAAATTGGTCTACCAAGCTGTTAGAGCAGGGGTGAAAAATATGCAGCCCTCCAGATGTTATTCAACTGTAGCACCCAGTATTCCTCACCATGGGCTATGCTGCTTAGGGCTGCTAGGACATTTGCCTGGAGGGCTGCATGGCATGTCTTAGAACAATCGCATTTTAAAATGGTCAGTTTTAGTGGAAAAAGAACCCAGGAAGTATAGTTTTTACTCCCACTCATTTTTAGTCAACAGTACATTTGGAGGGCAGCTGGTGCTTTGTGAATAACAAGCTATTCAGTGAAAAGAAAAACCTGTCATTGCTGTGTTGTTTTCTCCCCCCCATTCTCTATTTTCCCCAGTTCTTCATCACTAGGGCTATTTGCATAACAAGAGGGTGAACTTTGGTGCTGAAGAGATGATGTCTGAAATGTTTATTTCGTTTCTTACTTTCATATCAAAGAAACATTCTCTTTTCACTTACACAGGTGTAAATTGGTGTGCCCACTACAATGGATGCTGAAAGCATATGTCATTTGATTAGTATGATAAATCTGCTATGGGATTACTTGCTGACTTAAAACTGTGAATTGTTAATTGGGTTTCTGTCTGAATCATGAAATTATTGTCAGTGCTGATGGCTTGCTAGAAGCAACCTTCTCTGTGTACATCTGTGCTCTCAACTGGCCGCAATCACAGATTTCATGTGTAATTTGATACACATGCAAAATACTATCCTAAATGAGCTTTATCTTGGTGGAGAGATATCATGCTATGTACCAATCTTTGCATACATGCAAAAGTTATTTCTAAACTGATGTGAGTGAGGGGCTGTGGGAGAATAAACCTCACCGATTTATTCATGTGCCCATGAACTTGCTAGACTGCAGTCTCTCTCTTCATTCTTTGGAAAATTATTCCAAAGGTTTGGAATTACAGTAGGCCTTCCACATTTGTGGGGGTTAGGGATACAGAACCCCCGTGAAAGTCAAATAACCACGAATAACATCCCCTGCACTCTCCTGCGCCACTGCAGGCATGCTCACGTGGGTAGTGGGCGGGAGAATGCAGGAGGGGAGAAGATCTTTTCCCTTGCCGCCCAAAGATCTTCCTTTCTCTGCACTTTCTTGTCCCCACCCTTGTGATCACGCAGAGAGCAGCGCAGGAGAGAGAGAGAGAGAAAGATCTTTAGTCCCCTTCACTCTCTTGCTCTCCACTCACACGATCCCACAGGCAGTGGTGTGGGAGAGCAAGGGAGAGAAGGGTCACTCCTCCCTTTCACTCTCTTGCCCTGGCTGCTGGTGGACAGGAGGAGGGAGAGGCAACCATATTGCAAATAATCAAACCTGCAAATGTAGGGGGAGAACTGTATTCCAAAATACAGTAGTGAGTAGTGACCTCATTACTAGATTCATCTAAAAAATCAAGATAAGGAAACACGTTGCTCTCTAAATGATGTGGGATGGCAACTCCCATCATCCCTCATCTTTGGCTATGCCAGTCCAGATTTATAGGTGTTATCAACAAGATCAACAAGGGAGTTTTGCAGACTGCATTCAATGTTAGTCACAATTAGAGCAGAACAACTGAATGATTAGGACTTATTAGTCCTCGGCTACATTAATGATTTTTTTTTTTAGTGGTCAGCTTTAATTGATTCTAACCTCAGATTTAGACTGATGTCTATAACTATGTTACTGTTTGCAACTTTAAAAAAAGTTTTGGATAAAAACTTTTCTTTTCTTTTCAAGCATTTTTTTGACCATGCCCACACTTGAGAATCAATTGTGCAAGATCAATCCTTATGCTGCCGAGGCTATCAGAAGATGGTGTGTTTCACATTTGTCAAATATGGGATCTGGATGGTAAATCTGGCTTGCAAATAAGCCATATGGGAAAGATATTCTAAGAAGCATAGCCTTACTGGCAGAATCATGTCAGTCCTTGAACATACTCTATGTTCTAGTGTTCTGAAATTTAATGCTTCTGACATCCTAGAAATAATTAGTGCTTTAGTCATCAGTTCATTGCTTTTCCATCCAGAAAAATTGTCACAAGCACTTAAAGGAAGCCTACAGGAAGCAAACACTGAAAATGCTAGTTAATGGCTTTGGTTTGCAATGCCTAATACTTTCTTGGTTAGCATCTTACAATGAGCACTTCTGAAAGTTCTATTAAATCCCAGGCCAACCTGCAAAATATTAATGTATCTTATGTACTGATATTATTTGGTGATGTCAAGGGAACTTCATTCATCCCGTTAGCTCTAATAATGTCAAAAGAAATAATTCTTTGATTGCAGCCTTCAGGGGGGGAAATTTGTTTAATTAGAAATTGGACATTTCTTCAGAACCCATGCCTTGTGTTTCTAATTTGGCTCCTATTCAAAGCTTGATTTATACTCAAAACTTTGTTCTTTGAGCTGCAGAGCCAATTTTTTGAACACTTTACTGTATTCTCAAAGCAAATGTCTGTTTGGCTAGTTTATCATTATCATGCACATCCAAAAGCACTGACGGTACTATTGAGAAACCCTGCTCTGAGGGGAGTTGAGATAGGATATCCTGAGAACACCTAAAAATGTAAAATATGAATGCAGATAGCACATTCCTCAGGGAGCATTAATTAGCTCCAGCTCTCTTTTGAATGTACATTCAATGAAGGAGAAAGCTAGGTTTATCAATAAACAATGGGTGAGATGCCTCAGAATACAGAACTCCTTCTAGCGTTCTCTGTACATATTGTAGAAATCCTGCTGGCCTCCACTCAGCTTCATCAGATAGATGAAGACTGGAGAGAATACATGTTATTAGCTTTGGCTGCCTCAGCAATAGTATGAAATCACAAAACAGAACCATTTTGTTGACATTCGAGCAATGTTTCTCTGGTGCTGTGGGCAAATTTGCTGGCATCATGTGTAGTGGTAGGGTGTCTGTATGCTACCATAGAACTAGTAATTTACTTTGCAGGAAGGAACACACATTCTTGGACTATCATGTCTACAGGTTTCTTGGGAGGGGTGTGCTAAAGAAAGATATGTCACTATATTAGCCACAGAAAAGGTAGGCATGTGTGTATCTGTCTGTAAATCTGTTTTTCAACTTACTGACAGTTAACCTTCCTTTTCTCTCTGCACCATAGAGATTTCTCTACAGGTCTCTTCATCTCTTTTGTTTTAACTACGGTATCTCTCCCTTTCTTCATGGACTCTAGAACTGGAGGGGGTGGAAAGAGGGCTCAAGCTCCCTTAAGACTAGATTAGGGAGTGGGCTGAAATTCCTCTGAAAGGACCTGGTAAAATTAGACCATCAAGCCTCCTCTGTAATTGCAAGTGTACTATATGATCAAGCACTAAAAAATAGACAGCTATTGTTGTTGGGCCTTCCTAGGAATAATAAAGGCTGCCTGCAATCTATCCCAGCACTCTTACTTGGGAGTAAGATATACTGGATGTACGCAGGGTACTTCTAAGTATAGTGCTTATAAGTGTCTTCATATTTAAGGCTGTTTGAATGATAGTGGATAGGAAAAGTAATCTGCCTTCACCCTTTTAAAGATGTTTAAAAATCATAAAGGAGAAGAAAAGTGATGATGCTAGAGTCAGAGGCCTACATTTTGCATCAGATGTTGTTTCTGTTGGTTTGGAGGAATTGCAACACAGGCAGTCACTCCCTTCTTGGCCATGTGGGGACTGAGACACGGCTAAGACAGCAAGTGGCCTCTGCCTGCACCAAGATTCCTCTAACCCAACTGAGTTACAAAAAAACAACATTTGATACAAAATGTAGGCCTGCAGCTCTGACATCACTTTTCTTCTCCTGTGTTATTTTTAATTATCTTTTATCTGATGAAGAAGCTAGTGGAACTTTGTATGCTTGTATGATATATTTTGTGCACTTTGGATTTTGTTCTAATATGAATTAAAACAGAACACAGCCAGGAGTCACCCATCCTATATCTATGCATTTCATTTTTTCCTGCCTAAACATAGTACTTTACCTATATCCCTGTTGAAATTCATTTTGTTATTTTTTAACCCAGCTCTTCAATCCGTTAAGGTCATTTTGAATTCTGTTGCTGTCCTCTGGGGTATTTGCTACTCCCTCCCACCCAATTTGATGTCATCTGCAGATTTGAAAAGCATACCTTCTGTTCCATCATCTAAATCATTTATAAAGATGTTAACACCTGGCCCAGGACTGAACCTTGAGGCACCCTATTTTCATGTCTCTCCAGGATGAAGAGCAGTCATTGGTAAGCACTCTGTGGGATCGATCTGTCAACCAATTATGGATCCACCTAACTGTAACGCTGTCTAGCCCACAGTTCTCATGATTGTTTAATCATGAGTCAGATCCCATTTTCAAACTATGTGGTGCCAAATTTCATTAATATATGTTGCATCTGTGAAGATAAGAATACAGAACCAGCCAACAGTACCCAGCTTGTTTTCTGGCACCTGTGTGTCATTGCTCTGCCTGAAGAACAGATCTGTCCACTGGGAGAATCTGTTACCTGCCTTGAGCAAATAGGCATGCAACTAACTACAAGTTCCCTTTTCCCCTCCAGTGAGATGTGACAGATACAAGACCAGGCAATGCACATTTCATGCCAGAACAGCATGAGCTGTGAAAATAAGCATCGCCTTGGGATTTTGGCATAATGGCTTGAAATAAGTGTGATTTTTCAATTAAGAGTATCCTTGAACAGGTGCAGCAGTTCCTTAATTGGATGTCAAATGTTTCCAGGCGCAGGTCCACTTGCTCTCTTCTGTTCAAAAATTCCATCTGACTTGGTATAGAGAGATTTATTTACAGTGCAGTCCTTGATACATGTCTTCTACCATGTAAGGCCTCCTCAGCTCACTGAGATTCACTCCCAGATAAATATATTCAGAATCATTACCTTATTTTACATCTACTAGATCAGTACAAACATACAAACTCAGTCAAATAACCTTTAAAATCTACTGCCTGAGATCAATAATGCAGATCTTATAAAGTTCTGTAGCAGGCAAAGGAACAAGTTGACATTATAAGCCAAAAATAGAAAAAAAAAAAAAAAAAAAAAGTGAAAATAAATTTCATAACAGCTACAGCAACAGCTTCACTAAATTTAGGAATAACTGCCATTCTTAAACCTGCATACCTTTGGCTTCATGGTAGCTGGCAATGGCATTCTAGCTTAGCTATTGTATGTAATTCACAAAAAGCATGTCACTTGGCAAATAAAATCCAGCAAACTGGAAAAAGCAGTAAATACTATCTAGTACAAATCTGAGATGAGCACTGGGAAAGATATACAGATTTGGACCAGTGAAGTTGAATCGGTCCTCAGGGAAAGCAGAGGGATGGAGAATCACTTGCTTCAAGGTGTTATTTTCAATGTCACAAGTCATTTATACATTCATTATAATTGAATAAACATGAGTTTTTTAATATAATGCAAATTTATGGCAATATAATCCTATTAAAGTCCTCTAGATCAAGATTTGGTCAATCATTTGAAATTAGGACGTAAATGTTAGCTTTCTACACTGTGTACTCTCATCTTATGTATTTCTCTGACCATTCTCTTCCCCTGTGTTATAAATTGGGGAGGGGGTGTTTGATCTAAATGACCTCATAAGGTGTTTTCCAATCTATGGCTGTGAAACTAGAATCTGGTCTCAACAACATAAGATCCCTGGAAGCAGACAAACTTGCAAAACCATTTTACTCAATAAAATAGTGGCAAGATAACTTTCCTCTTTTTCTCTTCCTTTTAGGAGACAATCTTTTGTGAAGATGAGGGAAAAGGCCAGACAAGAATGTATCTTTCTGTCTTTTCTCTCCAGGAATGAGATTGTTAAGATATATGTTTGGGAAAAATCTGCAAGTGATATTTTTGAGAAGACTCAGAAGAGAAGGCTGACTTGATCTTTGCAGGAAATCCTATTGTGCTATGGGTTGCTCTAAAAATCTGATGGGGAACAGGAGCCTGTAGGGAATGTTAACACTGTGAACCCACACTTTATGCTCAGCTTGTAGACTTGTAAATGAATTTTATAGCAGAGAAGTTCCAGGAGTCCTTCAGATGGTACTGAACTGCAACTCCCAGCAGCCCTAGCTACTATTGTCAGTAACGGGGAATGCAGAGAGTTGAAGGTCCACAACATCTAGAAGACTTTACAACTCCCACCCCAATCTCAGTTTTCTCCCAAAAAGATAGAAGTACCCAACCTGGGGGGTGCGGAGCACGTGAGGAAGAGGGGGAAATGCAGCACAGAATAGGTAGAGAAGTAGTACAGGAATACCTGGCTAAACTAGATGAATTCAAGTCTCTAGGGCCAGATGAATTACATTCAAGGATATTAAAAGAACTGGCAGAAGTAATTTCAGAACCACTTGCAATAATCTTTGAGAACTCTTGGAGAACAAGAGAAGTCCCAGCAGACTGGAGGAGGGTAAATGTTGTCCCTATCTTCAAGAAGGGGGAAAAAAGAGGACTGAAATAATTATTGCCTGCTCAGCCTGACATCAATACCAGGAAAGATCATAGAGCAGATCATTAAACAGTCAGTTGGTAGTTACTTAGAAAGCAATGCCGTAATCACTAAAAGTCAAAATGGATTTCTAAAAAATAAGTCATGCCAGACTAATCTTATCTCTTTTTATGATAGAGTTACAAGCTTGACAGATAAAGAGAATGCTGTGGACATGGCATATTTTGATTTCAGTAAGGCCTTTGACGAAGTTCCCCATGACATTCTTGCAAAGAAGCTAGTAAAATGTAGGCTAGACGGGGCTACTGTTAGGTGGATTTGTAATTGGTTGACTGACCGAACTCAAAGGGTGCTCACCAATGGCCGCTTTTCATCCTGGAGAGAAGTGACTAGTGGAGTGCCACAAGTTTCTGTCCTGGGCCCAGTGCTATTCAACATCTTCATCAATGATTTGGATGAAGGCGTAGAGGGTATGCTGATCAAATTTGCAGATGACACCAAATTGAGAGGGGTTGCTAATATACCAGAGGACAGGATCAAAATTCAAAATGACCTTCACAGATTGGAGAGCTGGGCCAAATCTAACAAAATGAATTTGAACAGAGACAAATGTAAGATCCTGCATTTAGGCAAAAAAAATGGAATGCACAAATATAGGATGGGGGACACGTGGCTGGATAACAGTACGTGTGAAAGGGAACTAAGAGTCTTGGTAGATCATAAGCTGAACATGAGTCAGCAATGTGATGTGGGCAGCCAAGAAAACCAACACAATTCTTGGTTGCATCAATAGAAATATGGTGTCTAGATCAAGGGAGGTAATAGTACCACTCTATTCTGCTTTGGTTAGACGTCATTTGGAATACTGTGTCCACTTCTGGGCACCTCAGTTCAAGAAGGATATCAACAAGCTGGAGCATGTCCAGAGGACGGTGACCAAAATGGTGAATGGTCTGGAAACCATGCCCTATGAGGAGTGGCTTAAAGAGGTGGGTATGTTTAGTCTGCAGAAGAGAAGGTTAAGAAGAGACATGATAGCCATGCCAAATATTTGCAGGGATGTCATGTCAAGGAGAGAGTGGGCTTGTTTTCCACTGCTCCAGAGACTAGGACAAGGAGCAATGGATTCAAGCTGCAGGAAAAGATTCCACCTGAACCTCAGGAAGAACTTCCTGATGGTCAGAGTTGTCTGACAGTGGAATATGCTGCCTCAGAGTATGGTGGAGTCTCCTTCTTTGGAGGTTTTTAAACAGAGGCTGGATGGCCATCTGTTGGGAGTGCTTTGATGTGCGTTCTTGCATAGCAGATTGGACTGGATGGCCCCTGTGGTCTCTTCCAACTCTATGATTCTATGAACTCTCCAGATGTGGCTGAGCTGTAATTCTCATCATTTCTCACCAAGAGTTATCAACAGCCCATAACTTTGACTAGTTTCTCTATCTGATGGAGCCACTGTGCCAGTGCAGGATAGTGGCTTGAGTGTTGGACTAGGACAGTAGGAGACCAGCGTTTGAATCCATGCTCAGCCATAGACACTCACTTGGTCACATAACATCTCATCTGAACAAAGCTTGTCAAGAAAACCAAGTTGGAAATGACTTGAAGGCACACAACAAATGTTCTGTTTGAGGAATTGTATTCTTACTGCTGATGTTATGCTTGTTACACCTTTTCTTTACATAAATTAAACATTTTAATTAACAAAATCATGGCCAGTACTGGTTCACAGCCAGCATCACACTACATTACATTATCTACTCACCTTGCCTTTGTCCCCCAAGTTAAAACTGAACTTCTTATCTCATCACCATACCCACAAGTTTGCTATTCACATACAGAACCTGCACATCCATAGCTATAAAGGTCTATTCCTAGGCACTTAATGTATCTGATGAAGTAGATTTAAGTCTACAAAAGCTTACACTACCAACTTTCTCTCAGTTAGCGTCAAAGATGTTACAAAATCTCTTCGCATGAAAGTATGAGTAATTCTTCCACTGTAAAGTAATGAGTCCAAAAGAGCACAAAAATGATGACACTCCTTTGTTAATGATATAAATCTATCAATTTAATGCCACTTTTTATAATTCTTGCAATCAGTTTCATGTTGAAATGACTTATGTCAGGATTCACTGTTCCTTAGCTCTAAAGCTTCAAAGCTGAATCATTTATGAATATGTAATTTGCCTAAAATGGAGATGGGAACCATCAGGCAGAGGTTCTGACTACAGTTTTCTTCCCTGCCTCTGCTACATCAATATGCCTGCTAGAACTATCACTTGTGGAGGATACAGAGTATCTAAAGAAGTGGATTGTTTTTAAAGTGGAGAACACAGCTGCAAGATCACATGTGCAGTTCAAACAGCTTCTCCTTCTAGAAGTAGTAGAGAATAAACACATCTACAGTAGCCTGGAAGATCCAGCATTGCATAGTGGTTTGAGTGTTTGACAAGAACTTTGGGAGATCAGTGTTCAAAACTTGCTGTGAAAATCCCATAATAGGGTCACCTTAGGGCCACCATAAATCAGAAATGACTCAAAGGCACACAACAATAAACAGTACCCTGGGACTCCAATCACCCCTGCAACATTAAACAATGAGATCTGTAGTCTGTCCATGTCCAGAGGGCCACAGTTTTAGGAATATCGCATTGTTCATTCCTCCAACACAATTTGGAGTCATCCATTGATTTTGGTTGTCAGTACAAATAAAGAAGACAGCTTTTTTTTTTTTTTAAAGTAGTGGACAATTGATTTATAGAATTATTTGCCAAAGGATGTTTGGATGGCCCCAGCACAAGAAATTCTTAATAGGTTATATTAAATTCATGGTGGACTCAATTGTTATTAGCCATGATGGCTAAACTTTGTAAGTAAATTAATTATTTTAAAAAAAACATTTGGCATATTTTAAAAGAAGTAACTATGTTAGTCCCTTGCAGCATAGAAAGGAGGAAGGGAGGAGAACTGCGGGGGGAGGGCTGTAAAAGTATTTTTAAGACTGTTTTTTAAATTTTTGCATGAACTTTCATGCACATCAACCTTCAGGCACAGTACAGAATGATAATAAATGCTCAGGTATAAAGTATATTTAAACATTTGTGGGACTGGGATAGAATATAATAGTATTCAGAAGAATGCAAATCACGGCTCTGGCTCGAAATGGTCAGTGACACTGCTTTAGGCACCTGTATGGCATTGTATGGCTGACCTGAAACAATGCTTCATCAGCACATGTACCCAGAAACCTCGCCTCTACCTGCAATTCCCTGGTGACATTTTTGTTAACTGGACACACAGAAAGGAATCACCAGGATTTCAATAACTTCCACCCTATCATCAGCCTGAGCCTGTAACAATCCACACAACAAATTCACTTTCTTGACACAACTGTGCAACTCCACAATGGACTTCTAGGCACCACAGTCTATCAAAAACCCAGAGATTACCACATATACTTACATGCCTCCATTTTCCACCCAGAATACACTATAAAATCTGTTGTTTACAGCCAAGTCCTCTAATACAATCACATCTACTCAGCCCCTTAAGACAGAGACTCAAAATTCTTGGATTTACAATAGGCATTTCTCAGGCAACAATATCCACTTAAGGAGCTGAAGAAACAAATTAACAAGACAAGGTTAGTACCCAGGAACAATCTACTACAGAGCGAGTCAAAACCACAAAATGACAGAACACACCTAGTGGTCACCTACTGTGTCCAGCTGAGACCATTCAGCTGGACACATCATCAGTGGGCTACAACCAATTCTGGAGAATAACACAGCCCTCTCATGAGCTGGGAAGCAGGTCTTTATTGGCCTACAGACAGCCTCCAAATATTAAACAGTTCCTTGCTTGCAACAGAATTCCTAACATGGATGTTAATACAAGAACAAGACCCACATCTACTCTGGGAGCAATATTACAGGGGCTGATAAATTACCCACAACATCAGAAATACATTTACTTGCTTTTCCTCCAATGTGATATATGCCATCCTATAACACCAATGCCCCTCTACGCTCTACATTGGACAAACAAAACTGTCTCAGTATAAGAAGATAAGTGGACACAAATATTACATTAAAAATGGCAATATCCAAAAACCTGTTGTGGAATATTTCAGCCTTCCTGGACATACAGTATGGGATTTAAAGGTTGCTGTCTTAGAACAAGGAAATTACAAAAGAAGACTACAAAGAGAAACAGTTGAATTAATCCATTAACTGAAGTAGGAACAAAAACCATGGCTTCATGGCACACTATATATATTAATACAATAATCACCACTACTGTAACAAAAGGAATTTTCTCAGAGAAGGCTTTGAAGCCAAGGAAATGGACTTTTGGTAAGCTTTCATACATTAGTACTAACTGACCAAGATCTGAAAGACTTGTACCACCTTTGAAAATTTAGGGTGAGTATCATGATTTGCATCTTTTTAAACACTATTACATTCCATCTCCCGCAACTATACAATTTTTTTTTATACCTGAGCATTTATTATTACTCTGTACTGCATCTGAAGTAGATCTTTATCAATGAAAGCTCATGAAAAAATAAAAGCCATTTAGTCTTAAGGGTGCTGCTACATTATATTTTCCCCTCCTCCCTCCCTTCCTCATTTTTACATTTGGAGTATATGTCTCTCTATCCTTCCCTGCCCCTCGAAACGCAGGTTTAAGAGTTTGTTTTGATGAAGAGGCTTATGGACACCAAGACTGGCTCTCTCATGAGACAGTGTGAACCACCTGCCTCAGACAGTTAAGTCAAAAAGAATACTGAAATCCCCTCTGTGCTCCCTTGCACTGCTTCACTGAAGAAAGGAGGCACCATGACAGGTGCCCTGGAGCAGAAGCTTATCTAATCAGTGCCTAGGGCAGGCTGGGAAGTTGCACCCTTACCTCCAAAGCAGCTTCTTCCTCCTCTTCCTCCTCTGTTGCTTCTGGCACTGCTTTTTGCATCCTCCAGCACTGGCGCCCAGGGCACATACCCTACTTGCCCCACCCTAGATACGCCTCTGCCCTGGAGAGCCCCTTTAACCCTTCTGCTGTGGAAAAGACAGACATAGGAGGCCTGAAGACCCTCTGTCCACAACACTGGTCTCCCAGGTTCTACTCCCCTTCCCCAGCAACTGGGCCTGAATAGTTCTCTGACAAGAGTCTGCTTGCCTTCTGGTTCATTCTGAGAGGATCCTGAGCATGTGAGCAGCGGTGACAGGACGCTGGTGCTGTAGCAGCAACATGTGTCCTCCTGCTTAGGTGGCCTGATGACACTATTACTGATGAACACTGTCTGAAACAATTTGTCAAGGATCGATGGGAAAGAGTGACAACAGCAGCAGAAGAAACCACAGCAGTAGATGGGGACCAGAAAATGCCGCTGAAACAAGTTTCAATTCATTGTGACTCAGTCTGTGAACTACTTTCACATGGTTCATTGTACTGTGGGGTTTATTTCATGTATTGAAGCAGCTTTGCTTAGAAAGATGAATTTTAGAAGCAGCTTAAATGTGGGTGAAATGTCAAGGTGCTGTGGCTCCAGCAGAAGATAGGTTTTCTGTTATTGGGTACAAGGGGTAAGATGGTCAGAGTGTTACTTCTTGGAATGTAAACAGAACCTGAGAGGGAGGAACTGAAAATATGCTGGGTTGCAGATTTGAAGGGGAGTGGACTAAAGGGAATGATTTTGCGGTCTGTGTCTATAAAATAACTTTGCAACCGTGTTTCGGGGCTTTTTGGCACTTTTGGGAGAAATCCTGGCCAGTAAGCTCATGCGTTAATAAATTCTCTTTTTCTTACTCTGTGGTCTCTTTGTCTCTGTGTGCCTGCAACAGTATTACATATTTGTTTCCTAGTTATGTTCATATCTCACCTTTCTTCCAGTGCGTTGACTAGTGGTATACTTGGCTGTTTTTCTCTTTCAATTTTATCTTCACAACCTTGTGGAGTGAGTTAGGCTGACAGTAACCAGCTCAACGCCACCCACTGAATTTCAAGGCTCAGAGCTAGAAATGTGGATCTCCCAGGTTCCCCCACCTAACACTGTTACACCACACAGATTCACTGCAGCATCAAGGACATTTAAGCAGTTAAGAAAGCCAACTCTGCCCCTCATAAACCAGCACAGTGGGCTTACAACACAAAATCTCACTGAAACACAAAGCTGTTGGATATTATAGCTAAGGGAATCAAGACATCTGTGAAGCTGCAAGTTATGAAGGTCATGACATCCATGTATCTTTCAAGGATATTTGGAAAAGAGAAACTATACTCTGAAATCATGAATTGTGGGGTTTTGCTTTATGTGAAAGTGTTTTTTTTAAGGTGTCTCATGCAACTCTGTGTGTGTGTCTGTGTGCTTTCGTTCTTGGTGACCCCATGAATTTCACAGGGTTTTCTTACCCAAAGAACACTCAAGGGGGGTCTGTCATGGCCCTCTTCTGAAAGATAGCCTCAGAGCTCCTGGTGTTCGTTGGAGATCTCCCATCCAAGCGCGAACCAGGGCTGAGCCTGCTTAGCTTCCAAGATCAGTCCGGACCTGATACCACCGTCCGCCAGTCAACCTGCTGTTCCCACCACCGAGGGCAGCACTCCGTCCTGCTTTTGGTCGTTCTGAGGTGCGTTCCGGGGACTCGTATCCACCTGGGCTTCAACGGACACAGTCAGTTTACAAAATAACAGCGCTACAATTTATTCCCCCACCCATACGTACGTTAAAAAAAAATCCAGAATCTTCCAATGGATTAGGTAGCTTAAAACCGCACACTCCGGATCGCCCAGCCCCGTGGGAAAGAATACGTGTTCTTTATTTTACAAAAGCCGAGAAGTCCTGGTTTGAGAAGGGGACTCGCGGCATGAAGGCGGAGAGGCGAGTCCCTGAGGAAGAAGCGCGGCAGGGAAGGGTCCGGGGCTGGCCGCGGGGGAGGGCGTGGGTAACACCGCGCGTGTCTTCTTTTCCACGGAGCAAGGCGGGTTTTATTCTCCCGGTGGGCGAGCGAGGAGGAGGCCGCCAGCCGGGCACTTCGCCGTCGCACGAGAAAGGGGAGGGGGGGCGCCGGGAGATCCTGAGTGACGAAAGAAGGGAACTCCTTATCGGTGAGGAGGGAGAGCGAGCGAGCGAGGCAGGGAATCCTGTGGCGAGCCGAACCGCTGACTAACCGCCCGTCCGCCTGCCTGGATGCACAAGAGGACTTGGCGGGCTCGCCTCTCCCTCGTCTGAGGGGAGCCACGCATTCGTTGCTGCGCAGGGCCGAGCCAGACTACGGCGGGCTTGGCCGCTGAACCCTGAACCGGGGCGGAAGGGCAAGGGCTGCTCCGGCGACCGGCGCTCCTGTACCCGTCTGTCTATAGCCTTTGACGCACGGGCGCGAGCGCTTCCTCCCTCACACACGCGCGCCTTGTCTGGTCTCTCGACGGCGGCTGCCTTGCGCTCTCTCTCGCTCGCTCGCTCTCTCCACCGCCCCCCCCGTCTTCTCTGCGCTCCCTCTCTGGGAAGGCGTGCAGCCTCCCTCTCTCCCTCCCCACCCCATGGCAAACAGGAGCAGCGCCGGCGCCATGCAGCCTCCTTCACCTCCCCGGGCGCGCCTCTGAGCCCCTGTGCCATGCTGCTGCTGCCGCTCTTGTCGGCGCTGCTGGCCGCTCTGGCGCCCTCCGTGCCGTGCCGAGGCGGGTCGCCCTCCTCGGCCGCTTCAGCCCCGGGGCGGAAGGACACGCCGCTGCCGCCGCCGCCGCCCCCTCCGCCCGCCGCCAACTCCTCGGCTTCCCACCCCACCGCGAAGTCGCCCGTCGCCACCGCCGGAGGCGCCTCGGCCGCGGACTTCGCAGAAGCGCGGGAAAAGGCCACCGAGGCGGCCAACCCCGGACCCACCGCCTCGGCGGCGGCAGCAGCAGCGGCCCCTTCGCCCGGGCCGCCCCGCCCCGCGCCTCCCCCCCACCAGCCGCCGCCGCCGCCGCCGCCCCGCGAGGACCCGCCGTCGTGCAACATCAGCGTCCAGCGGCAGATGCTGAGCTCGCTGCTGGTGCGCTGGAGCCCGCTGGGCTTCCAGACCCAGTGCGACCTCGTGCTCTTCTCCACCGGCGGGGGCGGCGGGCGCGCCTTCTTCTCGGCCGCCTTCCACCGCGTCGGGCCGCCTCCGCTGCTCATCGAGCACGTCGGGCTGGCGGCCGGCGGCGTCCAGCAAGACCTCCGCCTCTGCGTGGGCTGCAGCTGGGCGCGGGGCCGGCGCGTGGGGCGCCTCCGCCCGGGAACCACCTCCTCGAACCCGGCGTCGTCCTCGTCGTCGTCCGCCGCCCTCTTCTCCTCCTCGGTGCCCTCGTCGGAGCACGGACAGCCCTGGCAGCAAGGGGAGCGGCTCCATTTCTGCTGCCTGGACTTCAGCCTGGAGGAGCTCAAGGGGGACCCCGGCTGGAGGATGAACCGAAAGCCCATCGAGTCCACCTTGGTGGCTTGCTTCATGACTCTGGTCATCATCGTGTGGAGCGTGGCCGCCCTCATCTGGCCGGTGCCCATCATCGCCGGCTTCCTGCCCAACGGCATGGAGCAGAGGAGGAGCGCCGCCACCTCGGGGAACCCGCCTGGGGCCGGGGCGGCGGCTAAATCGACCCCCGGCCCCTCCGCCTGCCAGACCCTTCCTCCGGGCGCCTTCCTTGCCGCCGCCGCCGCTGCCGCTTCGTCGCCGTCTGATCTAAGCCGGGTCCGAACACTGTGGGGCCTCTGGGCAAGAGGGATCTGATTCATGTTTTCTCCCTCTCTCTCTCCTTTTTCTTTTTTTGGTAACGTTTAAAGAAATATATTTTGTAGATGATCACCTTAAAGCCATCTTCTTGGCGTCGAATGCAGAAGCTTGGATTTGGGGGGTGGAATTCTAGCTGGATGGGTTCCTCGCCAGTGAATCTTTCGAGGGCAAAAAACCCTCTGGTTTAGAGATATTTTTCATGTGCTCAAATTCAGAAAAAATGTGCTCAAATTCAGAAAAAAAAAATGACCAAAAACCTGTGTATTTGCTTTATACAGTATATATATATATATTAAAAAAAAAAACTCTTTTAAGTCGATATTTTAGTAAAGACCGCACACACAAAGCCAGTGCACTTTGCCGTAGTAGTTAAGTCAGAGTGCTTCTTTGTACATGAATAATACACTTTGTCTTTGCAAATTTTTGTTTACTAAAAGAGAAAAACTTTTTTTGGCAGGATTTTAAATTTGCTAATATACATATAAATAGATATATTGTTCTTGGAGAACCTGGACCTCACTCTTTTACAGTGTGTGTGTGCTTCTTATTTGAGATATTGTGTGGTTACTACTGTAAGTCTCTTAGATTATTAATACACATATTTTCTTTGCTCTAACATTAAGACTTTGTTTCATGTGTTTCTCTCAGAGTAGTTTTCCAAGGCAGGAAATCCAGAGTAAGTCAGGTCTAGGTAGGAACAGAGGTTTAAAGCCCATTTTCACCCCCCTCCCCATAACCACCCCAATGTTCTTGTGGAATGACAGGTCACACTTCTTGAACTCATTTCAGCTTCTGTTTTGTTAACTCATTCCAGGAGTCAGTTTAAAGGCTTAAGCAGTATGATCTGTTGACTCTTTTACCTCATAATCAGTAATGCGTTTATGTGCCTTCCAGTTGCCTGTCAATTTATGGTGACTCCTTGACTTGCATAGGGTTTTCTTAGGCAGGGAATACTCAGAAGTGGTCTTGCCAGATCCTTCCTCTGAAATACAGCACCTGATATATGATAGCAATCTCTGATCCAAGTACTAACCAGGGGTGACCTTGCTTAGCTTCCTAGATCAGAGAGGATCTGGTACCTTTATGTTATTAGTAGTTCAGTATAAATAAAAGCAGGGTGATATCTCTGTGACTGAATTTTATGGTGATATACAGTGACATGTGAATGACAAAGTAAAAAAAAATGGCATCTTCCAGCTTGATATGAAATATTCATACAGAGTTTCAGTGAAAAGTTCAGATTAGTTTATTTGCAACTCAGTGTGTTTATTTTACTTTATTTAGTTTATTTGCAGCTGAATGTGTGTATCCTAAGTTCACATCTCAAATTCTGAATATTCAATTTCATTTAGAAATTTAGACAAGGAATGTTTATTCATCAGCAAATAGTGATTGATTTTTATGAGACAATCCACTATTAGGAAGGGTTTTTTGCAGGGGAGGGTCATCTTGCTAAGCTAATAAGCAACCATGATACAATTGGTTTATGCCCAAGTTGTAATTTTGTGGCTCTCCAGATATTATTGGGCTGTAGCATTTGCTGTGCTGACTGGGGCTGACAGAAACTGCACTCGGTAGCATTTTGATGTACAGGTGCTCAGTGTTTTTCCATATGAACACATTAGTTTCAGCAGTTTTCATCTCCAAGTTTTTTGTAAAACATATGGGCCTTAACTGCCTGTCAGTGAGCAAGCCGCTTTCCAAAGCCTGCACACTGCAACTGAGATACCTCACAATAATATATTACTCCTGGGAACATTAATTTCTCCCCCGGCTTCTGTGCAGCTATGCGCAGAGGGAAGATTGAAGACTGGGTTGAGAAGAGATAGTGGCAAATGAGGTCATCAGTGTTGCTTGTCAAAAGCCCTGGTGCTTAAAAGTCTGTGAACTCTGCCTCCACTTCACCACTGAGTGCAGCTCAGCAACATTTGAAGGGCCACAAGTTGCCCTTGCCTGGTTTATGGAACTGAAGTTAGAAAGAAAGAGCTAAAGCTAAATGGTATCCCCCCTCCCCTTTGCCTTTCTCTCCAGCTATGGAAGTTTTTTAAAAACTGATTTGTGAGCACTGTTGTTCTGCAGTCTGGATGTCCGGCATATCGAGCTTTAATCAGAGAAAATAGAAATGTTATCATAGTAAAGATTGCAAGACAGTCTTTAGAATATCATGGCCTGCCCCAAACTCTGAAAGTTTCAAATCCATCTGATCTTGGAAGCTACGCAGGGTCAGGCCTGGTTAGTAATTGGAAAGGAGACACCAAAGAATATCAGGTGCTATTGGCTATATTCAGGGGAAGGCAGTGGCAAACCTTTCCTGAACAAATCTTGCCAAGAAAACCTTCCGGTAGTTTTGAAATAAGTGGGTATACTGCTTCTGGTCCAACCCAAGAAATCTGTGTTAAGCAGCCCTCCCCAAGTGATTTTGATGACTGTGCACATCTCTATAAGCATCACTGTCTGCATCATAATATCCTTCTGAGCTCTATTGAACTGGCTGGATGCTGTGTGTTTATATTGGCAAATATATGCACGTACATCCAGGGCTTGTCTTCCAGTTGAATTGGGACTTTGGGCTATTAATAAAAGGAAGGATTGATAACTCAGTGGAGTTTTCCTTCTAGCTGTTAATGAAAACGTTATCTTAAATTAGGCTTGTACTTTTTATTGACCAAGTCATAATCAATCTTTAATGCTTTGCATCTCTCTATCAGAAATCACATTATTTGATTTTCATATTGGAGGAATAACATTTTGTTCTCACTGCATTTTTACAAAAAGCCACCAAATTTTCTGCCTCTGGGAACCTCTAGGGGACATACAGAGTGCCAGAAATCCTGATCCCACCCCCCTCAAAGTCAGAAGTAAGTATAAGCCTACTTTTGGATTTGAAAAATATTTTCTAGATGCTAAATAGTGCAGGATCCCCTTTGTAACCTATTTAAAAGGTGAATTCCAAAACAGGCAGTTCATTCTTTCTTCTCCTATCTCTCAATCTCTCTTTCCAGAAAAATGGTGGCCTAGGGAATCAGGGAGAATTGAAGGCCCTTGTGGGGTTGTGCATGGCCCAGGACCACACTTGCCCACTCCTCAATCTAGAGTTGGGAGTGTAAGTGATGGAGGGCATCCAAACACTGATAATAAACTGGAATAGATTTAGCTGCTTTGAGTTCTTCAATGAAAAAAGCAGGGTATAAATAAAGATAATAATACTAGTAGATTTACAGCCAGTGTGGTGTAACGGTCTGAGCGTTAGACTATGACCCTGGAGATTTCCTGCTTGGCCATGGAAACCCACTGGGTGGTCTTGGGTGCATCACACACTCTCAGTCCTGGAAAACCCTGTGAGGGTCACTGTAAGTCAGAAATGAAGGAAAACAACAAGAAAAACAACATCCCAGTTAAATTAAAATTTTCATTTATATGGAGCAAGGCAACACCCTTTTTATTTTTTCAGTAGCATGCCATTGTTGCCTGTGGTCATCTTCTGCCCACATATCTGAGATCAACAGCCAGATTTACTGCTTTTTGGAAGCTCCATTTAATTTGGTGAGATCTCAATATAAATGTATTTAGAATTGAGCTGTGAGGCTGCAGTCCTAATTATACTTGGAAATCAATGCTATTGAATATAGCAAGACTGGCTTCTGACTAAACATCACACAATAGTTAGCAGTGTTTATGTAAGTTAGTGAGGTATTGTTTCAGCTTCAGATGTAAGTGTCCTTGATCAGGTCTTTTTATGTATCAGTGTACTTACTGAATGTGAGGATTTGCTCAACTTGAAACCTGGTTTCATGAAACAGTTGTATGTCTACTTGTGTTTTTCTGTTGCAGCACAATATTAATTTTAATCTTTCAAGATACTATTTGAAGATATAAATTGGGTTTATCTCCATCAGTGGGCAATATTGAGACTGTTTTTTCCTCTGTCTTTAAACTGAAGAGCCATTAACCAGAGCCTATTGCAGGAGATGAATACTTAGAATTCAAGCATCCTGGGCCAGGAATTTACCTGCAATGCCAAAAATAAAGCTAATTCATAGTCATTCTATGCAAAAGTTGGTTATCTCAACCTTCCATCATTTCAGTGGCATAATTTTCAGGGTTGAATAAAAGGTGTGTTGTTTTGTTGCTGCCATTGTTCAACAATTGGACCTCAGAGACCTTCCTCAATTTACTGAACATATTTCAAAAGTCCACTGCTAGCTCCAGATCTACCTTCATACTACTTACTACAGAAGTTATTTTAACAAACTGAATTGTTGGTTCAGCCACATCATATTTACTGGGGGTGTCGTCGTTTCAACCACTCTTGTTTTATAGACAGAGAATCTACTAGTCAGTCATTCTCAACCACTCTGTACATTGGGGGTTTGCACTGATTTCTACCCACCTCTGCATTTCTAAACGAGTGACAGGTCTTTGGTTGAAACAAGAGCATTTCCCTTGCCTTCAAAGACTGATATGAGTGAAGAGATTACTATTTCAGTACCTTGAGTCATACAAACAAGGTCTTCATGTTCTACCATAATCACCATTGTAATAGTGATGTTTTGTTTCTAATAATGCCAAATAATTCAAGAATATCATTTTCTTTGATCATAGCTTCAGATAGATAGACAGACAGATAGATAGATATAACATATATATATATATATATATATATATATTTGTTTTGCATTCATATCTTCAATATATATATTTGTTTTGCATTTATATCTTCAAATATGTGTCATGCAAGATGGACAAAATTTCTTCAGGTCACTTCCTCCTGACAGTGAGTTTTTGTAATCTCTATCGAGGGTAACATTTAAGCCATACTATGTATTTCATTTTAGGGTCTATTTTGAAAACCACATATAAGCATTCCATAGTTTGTTTTTTTTTGTTGAAAATCTGCATTAGGACTAAAATCTCCAATCTTGAGAGTCATGGTGGAAAACTTATGGTACAAACCTACATATATCTACAGAGAAATAAAGCTCATTCAGGTCAATAGACCTGGTGAGTGTGCTTAGGACCGCAGTCTCAGTGTATAGGTTGTATTTTTCTCAGGATGGAATGGGAAAATTGCAAGTAAGTCATAACTGAAACAAGGCATGTTGTGGCCTCAGCAGTACTGGCCACTTTCTCATTGAAAATGAGAAACTCTTGATCTCAAACTGTGTCTTTTAAATGATGGCATTTGGATGAATTGAAGAGTAGGATTTTTTGCTTGACTTTTCTTCCTGTAGAATTCCTCCATGGTTATTAAATTTTTAGGAATATAATGGTGAGAAGGGGTGAGGAAGATTTCAAAGACGATGGAAGATGTTTTTTGAATTAAAAAAAAACTGTGTGGCCTGAAAGATTAGCAGATATTTTCTGGCATAAGCATTTTGTAGGACCAAAGTTCCTTTTATCAGATGGGCACTTTGTGGCTCTATTTGTGTGATGTGTCTGAATTTTTTTAAAAAATTGTCCTCAGTACAGTGCATTAGGTGTAGAATCCCATGATCCAGCCATGCTTGAACAAAGAGAGAAGCATATGGCCTTAAATTTAGAAAACAATACAAGTTTTGCTTCCAGTACCATCCGTGCTTTGTTGCTGTGACGTGCCTTCAAATTGTTTCTGATTTATGGTGACCCTAAGGGTGAACTTTTCATAGGCAAGGTTTGTTCACAGAGAGTTTGCCCTTGCCTCCCTATGAGGCTGACTGTGTGTGTCTTGGCTAAGGTCACTCAGTGGGTTTCCATGGCTAAGCATGCATTTGAATCCTGCTCTCCACAGTTGTAGTTCAGTGCTCAAACCACTATACTATACTGGCTCTATTCTGTGCTTAGATCTTGTAAATTCTATAACTGCTACAGGATGCTGTTTATCATTCTCAATCCAGCTGGTGTCACTGAGGGTGATAGAAACCAAATGTGTCATGTCTTAAACATATAAATACTTATTTTCAGTCATTTTATTAAATCTTTTTCAATTTCCTGGTATCTTACTGACATCCAGTGCTGTTCAGTTGCTTTATTCCTTCTGAGAAGCAATGCTGTTCAGTTGCTTTTATTCAAATCGGTCTGTCGTATCTGAAAAATACGGGTGTGTTTGTGTGTCTGTCTGCTTATCTATCATTCTTGAACATGGAACACAACAATTTCCAGAAACTAACTTGCATTCCACACCAACCAGTAACGTCTAATGTGAGGCCATTTCTACACTAAACTGTTAAAGTCTAATCCACTTTCAACATCCTATGGAATCTTGGGCTTTGTAGTTTAGAGAGGGGCCTTTAGAATTCTTGGCAGGAGAGCATTTTGGCCTCAGTAAACTGCAAACCCCAGAATTCCACAGGATGTTGAAAGTGGAACAATAGCACTATGACAGTCTAGTACAGAAATGGCCTGACAGTCAAATTGCTCTGCAGTTTTCCAGTGGAGAACACAGAAGAGTTAGGAAAGTGTCCAGAAGTCAGCTGTGCTTGATTCATTGTATTAAAGTGTGCTTTTCCTAAAACAGGAACACAGTTTCATCGAACTATGTCCTATTGAAATTAATGGTGGACACACCACTAATACACGTTCAATTCAAATACACATATTTAAGTCTGACCTTAGTGGAGTGATTGATACTCAGTGGGGCCACATTTTGCTGAATTTGGCTATAGTTTGAATATAGTTTCCTGTCATTGGTACCACTGGAAAGATGGAGAGGTCAACACAAGTTATCACTTCAGTTATTTGGGTATGCCTCTGAAGCAATCCAGATCACAATTTAACCCTTCCTGCAAAATTTAACAAAAAATGGTTAAATAATGAAAATGTAATCCAGATTTAGAATGCCAAAAGACTATCTCTGAGTCTTTTAGCTATAACATGAGTTGGCTTATTCAGTTCAAAAAACGATTGTGTGAAATCAGCCTTAATGCCCATATGAAAATGACTTTTCCTCAAGTTGCACTTGGTTAAAATTCTGGGTTCATTAGATAGTTACTGAACCATGATCACCAGTTATCTTGTCTTGCGATTGATTTCTCTCTGTGAATTGCAGTTTGCTCCATACAAAGCAAGGATACCATGGAAAAAACAGCACTTCAGCTGATTGAGAAGATGTTGCTAAGCAATGTGAAGTTAGAGAGATACATGAAGAACACTAAAAGAGGATAATAAGCCAAGAAAAACAGAAGAACTGCCATTCTTTATTTGAAAAGACTGCAGACTGGTTGAAAAGAGGCATAAAAAGTAGAATAAGAGGCATAAAAAGTAGAATAAGAAGCAAAAGTAGGAAAGAAAAAAAGATGATTTCAAAGTCCCTTTTCATCGTGTAATGATAACTCAAAGACCTTCTTTGGCATGGGATGAAGAAGGCACATGGGGTAATCTGAAGGATCTGTGTTATATCTAATCCAGCAATAAATCTGTACTTAGGAATAATCTATTACAGAACAGACAAAGGACAGGAAATGACAGAACCTCACTAGTGGTACATATGGCTCCCAACTGAAACCGCTCAAGACTTGTCAATAAACTACAAACTATTCTGTACAATAATGCTGCCTTCTCAAAGGCTCTTGATGGCAGGCCTTTACTTGTCTGCAAAAAGCCTCACAATGTCAAACAGTTACTTACCTCCTGGAGGGCACATGACACAGATAGGGAGATGAGTATAAGACCTTGCCACAAATCCAGAGGCCAACTCTGCCCACACATCTACTCAAGAAATATCATCACATCACTCATAATGTTAGAGGTACTTTTACTCGCTCATCCTCTAATGTGACATATGCCATCCTTAGTCAACAATGTTCTTCAGCACTCTACATTGGGTCAATCTCTGCCCCAGAGCATAAATAGACATAAATCGGACATTAGGAATGGGAATACACAAAAATCAGTCGCAGAACAGTTCAGTCTCACTGAGCATTCCATCTTGGACCTCAGAACAGCAGTCCTTGATTGGAAAGAGAAACAGGAGAATAAGACCATATTCAGAAACTCCAGTTCGTTGATGGTTGAACAGAGGCAATGTTTTCCTGGGACACTGCACATATTAGAACACTAAACACTCCACCCTCATGAGAGTTATCTTGGCCAGTTTATCACATATCATTTCTGGTTCCCAGCCAACATCACACTACATTCCAATTAACTCCTTCCAACATTCATATGATTATCTACTCATCTTGACTTTAGGCATCATCATTCCCCCTGCCCTTGCCACCACACTCACAAGCTTTGCATTTCTGTTGCTGTTCACAATCTGCTTATTCATAGCTATGAAAGTCTATTCCTAGGCACTGTACTCCATGCATCTGATGAAGCAGATTTGAGTCTACGAAAGCTTATGCTACCAACATCTTTCTCAGTCTCAAAGATGCTACAAGATCCCTTTGCATATTGTTGTAATTGTGATGGATCACCCCTATTAGGGTGACTTTCCCACTACCTAAGTATAGCAATATAAGGCCACTTCAATTGCCATGGCAACCTCCTATGGAATCCTGGGATTTGCAGTTTCAGAAGGGGTACTTAGAATTCTCAGGGAGGTCTTAATACCTTACCAAACTACATACCCCAGAATTTGACATGATTTTGCCATGGCAATTAAAGTGGCATTATAGTGCTATAATTGAGTAATCTGAATGGTGCCAACTCCAGGCTCGTGTGACCATGCACCTAAAACCTTTGAACCACAGCTTGGTTTATTATTTGGGTGTCCTAAGGTGGTTACAACACTGGACCAATGAATGTTTCCTATTTGGTTTCAGATTTGTATGTGTATGGCTGATTTCCCCTCACAAATCTTAAATGAATTACAATCAGGCAGAGATGTAAACAATTAAAATAACAAAAGGTGCAGCACATAAGAGTAGTGAAGCATGAAAACTGGCTCTCTGCATATTCCAGTGTAACCACTTGTTCCTACTTTAAACTGCAGTTTCCCCCCAGACATTTCATCAGCAGCTTTTCCTTCCTAGTTCCCAACACACAACAAATTTTAATCTATCCCCTGTTTTGTCCCCTTGTGAAAGTTAAACAGGCAAGCATCTACTGTTATATTTTTTCCTCATCAGCTCCTCCCACCAAAAGCATTTGTTGGCTGGCTCTACACACACTAGGCAGGCCTCCTGCCCTGCAGACCATCATAAGGGTGAAGTAGACTGTGCCTCTCACATTCACTGTGACTTGGCCAGAGCAGGGCTCTTTCACATGACACAAATATGCAGCTATGATTCTACTTTCTCTGCCATGGTTCCATCCTGTAGAGAGCCAGGGCTTGAATGCCCACTTGGATAACGAAGCTTACTGGGTCTCATAGGAAGGTAATGGAAAAACTCATCTGAACAAAGAAAACCACATAATAGGTTCTCAGTAGGGTCACCACATATTAGATACTTGAAGGCTCACAACAAATGTAACCCATCCCACCCATTCTATCTTAAGATCCTGACCATGTGAACGTTATGATTCCAATGTCAAATCAGATTCTCCCTCTTTCATCCAACTGTCCATTCCTGCTTTTTCTTCTATTTTTCCTGATGATGAAATCTTAATGTCCTGAGTACTTTGAGTTCCATCCTGCTGAATCCTGGGGCTTGTAGTTTGGGAAGGCACTAAAGCACTCTGGCTGAGCATTCTAAATGCTCCTCTCTAAACTGCATATCTCCGAATTTCCTGGGATGGAACTGTAGCAGTTAAAGTGGAATCATAACACTATAATTGCTTAGTGTGAAAGGGCCCCTGGAAAAAACTATTTCAAAAGAGTATGCATTAGTGATTACTTTTCAAAGCAATGCTCTTTGTAATAAGTACTTAAGTACTTAAATTATTTAAACAGTGGCATATTAGTAACAAGTTACTTTTTAGTTACCCTTTTCTCCAAGATTACATTTAAAAATACAAAACTAGTTACAGACCCCTGAAAACGACTTCCCCCAGGCCAATGCATTGTAGGTAATGAGTAAATGATAATCATCATTCCAAAGATATAGTCTCATTATCAGTAACAACATTGTTAAAAAGTAACAACACTGATAATGTTGTGGCCCCCAAAGTAACATGTTACGGCTAATGCTCTTACAGGAAAGATGTTGCCTCCGAGTTCTGGTGTATGTGTATGTATGTGTGCCTTTAAGTTACCTGTCAATTTGTGGTGACCCCATGAATTTCATAGGGTTTTCTTAGGCAAGGAATACTCAGAGGTAGTTTTGCAAGTTTCTTCCTCTGAAATTCCTCTGTTTACAGCATCTGGCATTCATTGGCAATCTTTCATCCAAGTACTAACCAGGGCAAATTCTCATACTGGTTTACAAGAGTTTGAAGGAAGGGAAGACAAATATGGCAGAAATAAAAAATCATTAAGTTAAGAGGAAATTGACTATATTTATTATTGTAGTTCCAAGGATGTTCAATCACGAGTCATGTCTGTTAAGGCTGATATTACACATAATGAAAAGAAAGAAAGCAATATACTGTACTGAAAGGTTTCATGGACTGAAATGTCCTCCTAGGGGAAAAGAATTGTTGATGCTATGCAAGGAAATAAGCAAGCAAAGATAATAACTCATATCTCAAATGACCACCATATGTGAAAATATTCAAAATTATACTTTAAAAAACTCTTTTGGATTACAAGCATAAACAAAGCAATTCTAAAGTTGCAAAGTAAGAATATGTCATGTTTACATTTTCTGTGCAGTGGAGTCCACCTTTAATGTGCTATCAAAGAGAATGCAGGATTATCCCTTACTTGCCTAAATAACCTGAAGGAACCAGATCCCATTTGATCTTGGAAGCTATACAGAGGGTCATTCCTGGCTAGTACTTGGATGGGAGATTGCCAAGGAATTCAAGAAGCTGTAGGTTATGTTTCAGAGGAAGGCAATGGCAAACTGCTTCTGAAAAACCTATGAAATTCATGGGTTCACCATAAGTTGAGAAGTGATTTGAAAGACACACTTGCACACACTTATGTGAAGAAGTTTAATTAATTTTTTTTAAAAGGGTCATTGATAAATTAACCCCTATGAAAGAAATGCTTTATAAAACTGCTGAAGAAATATTTAGCGTTGCTGTCCTTTGTATTAGTCCCAAACAACTTCTGTCATTGGATTTAATAAGTTTATTTGTTTGGGTTTTTTGTCTTATTTGGTTTGTTGATGACTTGTACGAGGATTGGGGCTCATATGACAATCAAATAAAACAGTTAAAAATATTCAGAAATTTATTTTAGCTGAAAATGGTCTCCTCACTCTGCACTTGACTGCCCTGCAAAAGGAGAAAATCCATTATTTTAGAGATCCAGTAGCTAGTGATAGTAATTGAAATCAACCTATCAATTGAATATGTTCAAGTTCCACTGAAATATAATTCCTGGAATGGTAACCAAGTTTTTTTTCCCCCTATCACAGGAAAAATCCATTATGCTCAGGTTTGTTATTCACTGTAGCGGAACAGGTAAGTGCACTTACTTTATTTGTTCTGTATGTATATTCAAAGGAAATTGAACAATAGCAGAGTTCAGCTTAGAAAGTTGCTTTCAAAAATAATTGGTTAGAAATCACTCAAAGTATTGTTTTGCTGTTGTAGGACCTCTAACTTCCCTCTTTTCAAAAGTAACTATATGTAAAAGTAACTTTTAGTTCTAAAAACCCAAATGCTGCAATGGTACAAAGTACACTCTCCCTCTCTCCACCTCATAGGTCATTTCCGCACTGTAAACCCCAGGATTTCATAGGATGTTGAAAGTGGAATAATAGCACTATAATAGTCTAGTGCAGAAATGGCTATAGTCACCTCAATATCTACAACGCAGCAAGAGCTAGAGCATGAGGTAGCATTTGAACCATATGATATTCCTTGCTCACCACTAAATGGGCCTGTAATCATAAAAGTAACTATGCATTACAACTACAATGAAAAAGAAAAGAAATCGTCCCTTGTAAAGTTATATAATGTAATATACCTTTGTTAATGGAGTATGGAAATAATTATTTGCAAATAACTGATTATTTGTAACTGGTCAGTTCAAAATTTTGTATCAGAAACTACTAACATGAGGATTTTTCACATTTCTGCTAATCAAAATTATCTATTGTATCAGCTGAAGTGGTAGTAAGGTATATGCTGTGAATCTCAGAGGACTAGATAACTCATTTACACATCATTCAGTATCAAAGGCCTATTCATCAAGTAACACTAAATCACAGTTGAACACAATGTACATCACGACCAATAAGCAACAGGCTTTCATACTCTCCCTTTCTTCAGTGTGACCAGAATATTAGAAGTATTTGAACAAGATACTTCATCTTATCTCCAAACTCACAGGAACTCAAGGGTTACTTCAAAGTATGGTTTGTTCAAAAGGCACAATCATAGATCACAGTGATCCTGGCTTTCTGGAATAAAACATAGTTTAAAGTCACCAGACTTAAGTTTGGATGTAAAAAGGAATCTGATTTCCCTTCTATGCGAAGTCTAAGAGACCTTAAAATAGGAAGTCGATGTTTCCAGTCACCTCATGACAGCCATGTTGTAGAAGGAGAGGGAAGGGTTAAGTATGTAAGCCTTAGGTTCCTGTTGCTCATGTATGAAAAACAGGAGGGGGGAATCACAGGACTTCCAATTGCTTGGGACTTCAGCTTCCAGAAGTCCAAATTAGCATGGCTCATCATAAATGATTATGGAAACTTATGGTCCAAAGCACCTGGAGAGCCAAAGGCTGTTCCCAAATCCTTTATCTGTGGCTTAGTATGATACATGGTAATGGGCCATCATACATAGTTGAGAAAGGGGAAAAAAAGCTTCACCATTATTTAAGGTTGCAGAGAAAATAATAGTCATTCAGTCAGTCTTAAGGTCTTTTCATGTCTGATGTGCCTGACTAGCAAAATGCCTTTAAAGGGTCCTTCATCTTAGTGAAATGTCCACTTCACTTCTCCTGTTAATCAGTAGTTCTTCACATGAGAAGCTAAGGAGTTACAAGAGGAAGCTGTGCCACTTGCATAAGAACTTCCTTGATTATAGCAATCTTTCTGTATTTTCATTTCTCTTGGGGAAAGAGATAAACAACAGTTTGGGAAAGTTACTTTTGCGACAACATATTCCAGCTTCTCCTACCCAACCAAGCCATCATCAAGCGGGTTACAGGGTTCTGAGATCTGTAGTCCAAAAGGCAAATTCTGCAAGCTCTGAAAAAAAGTACCACTATCTATTCATTTCCCTGCCTGTCCTTCATGAAGGCTTCACTCCTCTGCACAGTTAATTAATTGGTCATGAGCTCACTGAACTCAGGGGGACTTTCTTCCATTTGAACCATGCATGGGATTGAGATGTATGGGAATCCCTCTTTTTAAAAAGTAAAAAATGAATTCCAACCCTAACAGAGTTTGAGCTTGACTGATTAAATTTCCTCATTTAGCCTCTCTGATTTCAGCTGATTACCTTAATATTCAGCACAACAACACACTTTATGTGGGTGTTTCCATCCCTCCTATCTCAGCTAATCAGCACTGCTTTTAATGAGACTTGTTTAATCCACAGAAAGTGGAAACTGTGAGGTGACACGAATCTTAAATATCAGAGCTGGGATCAGATTACCATCTGTGTATCAACAGCTGTTGAGAATGAATGCAAAGGGTTATGAATTCATCAAGATAAGACCTATTGAAAGCTTAAACAAGAAACTCTGACAGTCATTTTTCCTGTGTTCTAAATTCTTGGGATTAAATTATGCAGATTGAGAAAAGCAGCAATGTTTACTAACAAAACTGCTTACAGGATGTCATTTTGAGAAAGTGCTGTTGTGAATATGCATCACATCACAAATGTAAGTTTGGCTTATCTGTCTTTGTTGTACCCATCTGTTCACCTGAGTACAAAGAGCAATGCTTATGGAGGATTTGCCATGATACATGAAACCAGTTACCTGGAAGACAGTTCCTGCCTTGTAGGCCTTGTGAGAAAAATGTCCCTAGGGTGACTTCTTACATACACACATTCATACTCACCCATTATACACATGTACACAGTGATAACATCTAAATAAAACACATTCAAACAACAAAACGTATTTCGTAAAATATAACAATGAACAACTGTCTCCAGGCAACAACAGATGCACCTGCCATAATCCTCACAAGATAAAACAAGATTAAAAAATTGGTCATGTGTAACTAATTACTTCAAAGGATTTCAAAAGATTTTTCACCAGTCAAAACACTCTTTGGCAAAGTGGATTTCACTATCTCCCTAAAAGGAGATTGCTGCCTCCAACATGAGCCTCTGAAGATCTTCTTTATTCTGCAGTAGAACCTTGTGCATGGCTATTCTGAAGCAAGGCTGTAATAAGAACAGTGAGAATTAAACCCAAGTGAGTGTGTATAGAATTGTAGCCTTTGTTTGTGTCCACTGCCTTCCAAGATTACACAGGGAGGGGAGTCAGTATATGAGCTTTCTGAAGAACTGGAATACTCTCTCTAGGGAGAGTCACTTGGTATGCAGCCAGAGAGACTTATGGGAGCTGAACTCCAAAATATCCAGACTCAAAAGTTCTCCACCTATTCCTTGTTCTTGTTGTGTGCCTTCAAGTAGTTCTCAACTTATGGTAACCCTAAGGCGAACAGTCACATGGGGACATGGGGGCACGGGGGGTGATTTACCCCAGGTGGCAATGTTTTTGGGGTGTCCTGGTCTGTAACCACACACCTGTGCACCCTGGCCATGCCCCCATGCATTGCAGCCACACCCTCATGCACAGTGGCCCCACCCGTCGCACCATAGCCCCCCCTCCACACACTCCAAGCTCTGTCACTGAAGGCAAACCTATCATGGAGTTTTCCTGGGCTGAGAGTGTGATACACCAAGCTCACCTAGTGGGCTTCCATGGCTGAGCATGGAATCAAACCCTGGTCTCCAGGGTTGTCGTCCAGTGCTCGGACCACTACACCATGCTAGCTCTCATTCCTTGTCCTACTCTTCATGTTCTCTATCAAACAATGCTAGCAATCAAAGTAACATTCACTTCATGACCTTAGGATCTTGGGCGGGTCATGTAGAATTTTTCTTTCAGGTTCCTCAACTCTTCGGAGTAGTAGTTTTTACATAAAAACATTTCCACTAAAACAGCAGCGATACCACCACCTCCTCTTATATCAATTTTAAATAGATGCTAGGCAGACACATATTCTACATGGGTCATGATAGATAATGGATTGAGACCACAGGCAAGCACAGGAACAAGAGACTGAATTTATTTTATTCATCATTAATTCTGGAATAAAAGCTGTGAAACACAGCTGTTGTATCACAGCAAATAGCAAGCACTCATAATGCAGATCTTTGTTTTCGACTGAGAAATCAACATACCCCAGAGCTTAGCTTTAACAGTCTCTTAACAATGTTGGATAAAAGCTACTGAACTAGAGCTTTTTAGTTATGGAAATTAATATATGACATCTCAGACAAAGATATTTAGTCTGTTCTTTTCCAAAGGGTTAAAAGTAGGTAACACTACTCTCATCCCCATATGCTGTGTGGGTCAGGATTAAAGCACAGTGAATTTCAGTGGGTGAGACAGCGCAGTAAGAACACTATGATTCCACGTTAACTGTGTGAATCTGTCCTGTGGAATCCTGGGACCTCCAGTTTAGGGAGGGGTACTTAGAATTCTCACCCAGAGAGTTCTAGTGCCCCAACCAACTCTAAACCCCAGGATTCCACAGGGATTCTTGGGCGTACTGCCATGGCAGTTACAGTGGAATCACAGAGCTACAATTGTGTAGTGTGAAATGGCCCCAGGTCAGCAAAATACGGAAACAGGAAACACTGTGGAAGAAGCATAGTGGCTGTATCCTCTGCTAGATGGGCACTGAAGAGGTGCAGGGAACTTTTTTGTGTTGATGTTTAGTGAACCTAAGTAGACATAGTTTATTTGTATGTAATCTTAGGGTATATACCCGACATTGCCTGAGATTTTATCTTCTCATAGGTTATACTTGTTAGAAAGATTTGAGATCTTGTGTCTCTAATTCTCCAAATTGTCTTGTAAAGTACCTGTAACTTTTCCCCATATTCTCCAATCCAATCTATATTCAAGTCAGAGTTATTAACATACAGAGACTGGGTTCCTGAGGGAATACACTGCCCTTCTCCTTGCTGCTAGGCCTCATCTCCATAGCAGCTGGCCAGCCCCAAGAGCTCTCTGCCTGAGAATTCTCAAGGCGCCTCTCTAAACTGTAAACCCCAGGATTCCATAGATTCTTCACAATCAGCCAATCATATGAGCTCTTCACCTGCCTAACACAGACAAACAAACTAACTTTGACTTTTTTATATTGGTAGATTTTCCATATGTTGCAGTACAAACAGTTCACAAAAACAAAAACAAATTCAACAACAGTAATTCTAACACAGTGTGCCTTTTGTATACACAGGGGTTCTGTTCCAGGAATCCCCACATAAAACAAAACACAACACAAATGCTCATGTCCCATTATCTTCAACGGACATGATGTGCATATGCCTGTGGCAGCATAGGCACCTGCCCATTGTGTCCATTGATGATAATACATGCCACGCTTCGCATGACCTCAGATTCATGTATGCCGAGGTAGCACCACAAGAGGGCACACTGTATGCCATTGCATTAACTCAACTGAAATTCATTTAAAACATTTCTCAGGTTTCAATAAGAACTCTACATAACCGGAGGTCAGTTAACAGTGTCAGATACCAATCATACCAACATTGGTTCACTTAATTCTTTCCAAGTAACCTAGCAAACAGATAACTATGATTGCAACCTTTGTTGTTTAATTAAACAGCAGAGAGTTTTGTAGCACTTTTTAGGCTTAACTGATTTATTTTAGAAAGAGCTTTTGTAGACACCTCCACAGATGCACAGAGGGTAAAACTGATAGGAAGTGTCAGGAGTTGTGAGGGCTAACTCTGTGCACAATCATGTGTAGTAGCCCAAGTGATAAGCTGATCAGAACTGCATGTTGGAATATTTGCCAGCAAGTGAAGTATCTTTGGTCTGTGGACTAGTGCAGTAGTTCTTAAACTTTGGTCTTCCAGCTGTTTGGGACTTTAGCTCCTGAGCAGTATCCATACGGCCTAGAACTTCTGATAGGTCAAGTCAAAACTATGTGAAGAACCAGATTTTGAGAGCTCCTGGACAAGTCCTGTCCAACGAGGACATTGCCTCCTATAAAAATCTACTAAAAGCTTCCTGCTTGAGGACCCTGCCTGAGCAACAAGTTCTTCCTTGGTTTTGTTTTTCACCTCTCAGTACCTTGGCTTGGTCTTTTGCTTCTGACTCTTTGACTTAACTCATGGTTTACTGCTGACAGCAGCCTATATCTCAGCCTTGAGAGAAAGCCACTATTTTTTTAAATATCATTCTCTATCATTGACTAAATTCACAGCAATAGATTGTGGTGCCTGTTATCTACTTAATATCAAGGGTGTCTTCCTCACTTCTGAGACGTGGTGATCAGCAAGTTACAATTCCAGCTAGGCGATGCTGGCTGGAGATTGTGGGAGTTGTAGTTCAAAAAATAATTTCTCCAATTTCTGTTTATAATAACAAAACCAGACTAAAACCCTGACCTTGTCCTTTGTTGAGAAGTAGCAGCAATGGATAAGACTAGATTCAAGGCTTTCCACACAAGGGTCAGCTTGTTCGCTTTTGCTGCCACAGAGAATCACCCCCTCCCCGCACTACAGAGCAGCAGCAGCAGCAATTGTGGAAATTACTATATTGGCACTGGAGACTTAGGATTAAGGAATATAATGGTCAGTGGTGTAGCTGAGTCCAGGCGCATAGGGTTAAAGTGCTAGGACTTTCTGATCACTAGGAAGGATACAATCTATAATCCCTACTAGGTTCTCATGTTCCCTTTGAGTTTAGCTGCAATCCTCATAGTAGCTTAGTTAAATGACTTTTCCCAGTAATAATATTTTATTTTGAGTTATCCCAGTTGTAATGCAAAGTGTCTTGGTATGCAGAAACACACAAACAGAAACACACATGGAGCAACACAGATGCCTGTATCCAAAGATTTGCCCTCGAAGATGTGGCTATGTCACCCTGTGAAATTTGCCTCTTCACTGCTGAAAAGATCACAATTGCTTACCATGCGGTTTTGAAACTGTTCAGCCTCTCTAGCATCAGTGTAAACTAGTGTTAGCTGCAGCAGGTTTGCCCACTTCCTGTGACGAGAGGCCAGAGGGTAATTTTGTTTCACTCTGGCCAGCACCCCTTGCAAAACTGTTCTGTGAGCTCTACAAAGCAGGCTGCAACAGCAAGAACGCTGAATAAGATCCCTCAAAGTTTTTGAAAAGACAGCATTGTGGGAATGCAAAAATGACTCATAACTATGCTATCTTGACATGTGAAAACAAGACCTCAGGTGAAGTTCAGTACTAGGTGAGGCATAACTGATGAACCTTGGTGAAACTTTCATTAATGTTTCAGCCTTACATATCAGTATGTATCCAGCAATTCAACAACAGAAAAGTGAAGGCAAATTACATTGCTAGTTAATGCAACCATTCCATGTCTGCTTTTTCCCAGTCCAAATAGTGTTTTGGTGCTGAGTCTTGTCTTTTGAAAAACAGGAATGGGGAACTTGTGGCTCTCCATATGTTGAAGTACAATTCCCATTGTGCCAAATCATTGGGCAGGCTGCCTATTGCTGGAAGTAACTGGAGTCTGTGAACATTTGGAAGGCTAAAGGTTTCCCAACTCTTTTTTAAAGCAAGATATTTTCAATATTTAATAAGCAACAACCAAAATATGACACCAAAGAAACTTCCTATAACAAATGCTATTTTCTTGAACTCCTTAAAAAAGTGCTTCAAAACATTCTTGTACATTTTTATTTCCTCTCCATTTAGATCAGAGATCCGGATACTTGCTACAATTTTAGGCAATACAAACTGCCACAGATTCCAGTTATGTTTTATTTTAAGCATCTTCAAATCAGCATTCTCCCCATAAACACAAATATATACACTTGGGAACAATTATAATTAAATTTGAATGAACAGTGAACAATATTTATACTCATATTACACTTTGTATTTGTAGCAAGTGCCAACTTAATTCACACTGCCTACATTTGTATTTGTTTTCTGCCTACAGATCAGGAAAATAGGGCTTTACAAGAACAAATATGCCTGGGCTACAGTTTTAATCTCAACCAACTGACAGCAGTAACTTTCAGACAGTATAGTCAGTTAATAAGATTCATAATGTACATATTTACAACCGGAAATGTATTACAGGGTTCTACAGGTCACTCTCAGTTCACATCATTCCATGAAGATTAAGTCTCCAAAGTACTGGACATTTTTCATCCCATAAAGCAGAGGTGGGTATCTGACAGGGGTGGGGGAGGGCTTCATTAGCCCTAAGTAGGACCCCAAAGGACTATCTTCTGCTGTTCATAATGCTTGAAACTTTTTAAAAAACAATTCACAGCCCTCATTCCTGCTAGGCTTTTCAATTCCTGTTTGCATGGGCTTTCAAGTCATCTGTTAACTCATGGTGACCCCATGAGTTTCATAGGGTTTCTTAGGCAACGAATACTTGGAGGTGGTTTTGCCAGTTCCTTTCTCTAAAATATAGCCTATAGAAGTTGGTATTTGTTGGCACTTCACCATAAAATACTACCCAGGGCTGACTCTGCTTAGCAGCCAAAGTCAGATGAGATCTGGTACCTTAGGAGCATTTAGGCTCTATTTCTGGCTTACTTCCTGGTTAATTAAAGTATATGCCTCTTCAGGGTCTTAAAAAAAATCCAAGGTGGTTCAAAACATGGTGAAATTGCCTCCACATCCCCTAGGGGGCATGAAAGGTGTTCTGAGTTTTAAAAAAATCTGATTAAAAAAAGTCTGATTCCAAGAAGAGGAGAGTAGAGGGCAATTCCTCACCACTATGGTATTGCTGCTGCTAGGCTACAAAGCAACCAATGTATACCTTTTAAGAGCAGTGTTCTATTACTGAAAACCCAAAGCTTTACTGCATTAAAAAAAAAAATTGGTACTAATGATTTGATTTGAAAAGCAGGATATTTTTATTTTATTTATTTAGAAAAAAATTGCTAACATGCATTTCAATACAAAATTCCTGAAGGTAGGGAACAATAATATGATGGATCAACCATAATTTGTAATCAAGTAACTTTCAAACAGTCAAGACAAACAATAACTGAGGCTCCGGCTGACATATTCAACTAATCAAAAACTAGCGTGGTTTTCAAAGCTCTCTTAAACTGATTTGATCCCAAGATCTAGGAGACCTCTTGTGATAGACAGTTCAACAATTTTGGACGTATGAAGGGAAGATCCTCTTCTGTTACTGCTACTGAATTTTGCAAAGTAGGCATTAAAACTGTTGCTAGTAGAACTCAACACCTGGCAGAGAACATAATGGGGAAAACTCTATTATGGGGTGGGAATCATGTGGCCTCCAGATGTTGGACTGTAATTCCCAGCATTCCTCACCATTGCCTATGCCTGCTGGGTGGCTGGGATTTGCAGACCAATAACATCTGGAAGGCTGCCTGATCCCCATCTTTGCATATGTGATATGGGCCTGGAAATATTATTTTGGGCTATAACTCCCAGACTATCCCAAACAGCATGACCAGTGTCCAAGAGATGCTGGTTGACAGATTCTGGGAGTTGTCATCCAAAAAAGCAACTTTTCCATGCTCTGCATTAAATCTTAAAAGTATGGTTATGATGATGTGAGAGGAGGCAGCTAGTGCCTCCCATGAGAATGGGATAGTGAATCTGCTCTTGGTTTTATTCTGAAGTTTAAAGGAGCTATCCAAGGTGCTAATCCTATGTTTGGTGCTCTTTTAAAGTTCAGAATAAAACTTGAGGCCCTTTCACACTACACAGCTACAGTACTTTGATCCCACTTTAACTATCATGGTCCCATTCTATGAAATCCTAGGATTTGCACCTTAGGGAGGGGAATTTAGAATCCTCAGCCAGAGAGTTCTAGTGCCTCACCAAATTACAAACTCCAGGATCCCACAGGCAGTGAAACCAGAATCATAGCAATATGATAGTGTGGTGTGAAAGAGACTCCAGAAACTCACCAAACCACTAGCATGGAAGCCACCAGTTGCCACTGTGTTGAGGTATAACTGGGAGGAAGAGTATACAGAATACCTCTATACAATGTCTTGCTTGTTCTGTTAGTGTGAATGTCTAGATTTCTTCATGGCTTGTGGAAATCCTAAAACCTTCAGCTGAATTTCCATATTATCCATTCTGGTTAAGGTTAGCTGTTATTTCATTTGAGATTTCTTTTATATTACTTTTTACCACTCACTCTTAATTATGCACTGATCAGAGATCCAACTGTGATATGGGGGCACTGACATCACAGAAGAGATAGGACAATGAAAAAGTGATTGGTCATTATCATCCGTCAGTTAAAAGCTATCTTCTCCTCTCTTCTATTGTTAATTTCCCCAGATCTCAGCTCCTAAGAGCATTAGCAGTCATTCGTTATTTTTTTTAATTTAATTATTATATGTTCAATCCATTCAATAACAACAGGTCTTCATTAGCCTGCATATAAAGTCAGATTGATTTTGGATATAAATGCTGTTATCCATGGTTTAATCATAGAGGAGCAGACTTTTTCCTGTGTTCCAACTTGAGTAAATGTTAAATTAGCCTAGAAACATGGGAGCAATTTTGGTATTTTGAGCTGATTCTGTGTTAATTATCTATCACCTGGATGTGAGTTAGGACAATAAGCTCTTGGAGAGGAAGAAGAGTACTGTTTGTTTTTGTGTTTGTTTATTAATTAAAGTCATTTATTTATTACCTCTTGGCCCAGCCAGGGCCCCTGAGACAATGAGGTGATGCTGGGCTCCAGGTCAAAGGCCTCTCCTTTTAAGACTTTGCATGAAGCAGCAGAGCTTAGGAGAGGCAGTCTTGCCCAAGACGAATAACAGGCCCCAGTTGAGCTTCCAAGCTTCTTGGAGCAAGCAATTCACTTGAGTTTTCTGAAATGCTGCCTGAAATTGTGTGTTACTGACCTAACCATAGTGAAGACTGACTCACAATCTCTGCAAGTTTGTTGATCAAAGGCAATTGAGTCTCATTCCCAACTACATTGTGTGGTTCAGCTGCCTGCTTACTTGCTTATGTTAGACCTGTCAAGATATGTAATTGGTTAGTGTTACTTGATGCTGAGCTGCTTCTTCTGCTCTTGCCCTTTAAGATTAAGGTGTAGAGTGAGATGAGGCTACGCAGCTGTATGTTAATTTTATGTGTTTGACTCAGGCACTTGTAGAGTAATAATGTACAGCTGCGTAGAGTGTATATAAGCAGTTTGAAGAAACTGCTCTTTCTCTTTCTTTCCTTGTGTCTCCTTGCTGTGTTGGTTTGTATATTGCTCTGCTGTTTTTACTGTTTGACTTTATCATGTTTTGCTAAATGTCTTAACTTGTTATCTGCAATAAACCTTTTGTACTTTTTCTTTATTGCAGTTTGAAGTGGCTGTTTTTCCTCTAGGCTGTAGTTTTATTGCCAGAGGTTTTTTGGAGGTCCTTGTTTGTTTAAACAAGTACCCCAGATATAAGGCTCGCTATAGGCACGCAGCCGACAAGACCATTTTCTTCAAGTATAATTCTGAACCCTCCTTTTTGCTGGTCATGTAAGAACTTGACATTTTCTGCTGTGTCTGACCCTGTATATGGGATCCCAGCTCCTGTTTGATGCCTTCTCTCTTCTGATACTCAGTCCTAGCCAAACAAGGCTTTGCAGAGCAGAGCCAACAGATAGATGTGACTAGTTATTTGCTCCCTTGGAACCTGCACTCAGCTGCACAACTAAATAGATCTAGGCTAGACACCTCATTCCAAGGGAGATTGCTGCTTAGAAACAGAAAATATTGTGCTTCACATGGAAATGATGGGAAAGACAACTGGTGTAGTTATTTGAGCATTAAAGCATGAGTCTGAAGACCAGAATTTGAATTCCTGGTCAGCCATGGAAGGAAGGCAAACTCACTCTGAAGAAATCTTGCCAAGAAAACCTATGAAAGGTTCACTTTGGGTTGCCATAAATCATAAACAACTTGAAGGTACAGAATAACAACAACAATGGAAATTATGGAGACTTTGCTATTCTAAGTATTTTATCTAGGGTTGATAACACCAAAGAGTGTTCAGAAACTTTGGTTGGTATGAAGTGCCCTTGCTAAAATAGCTCCACTGGCTGCCAGTCTGTTTCCTCTGCAACCCCCTATATCATATCCTCCAACTGTCCCAATTTGCAGGGACAGTCCCAATTAATTCTCTGTCATCTCTCTACTTCTGCAGCTTTTAAAATGTCTCTGTTTGTCTGTCCTTCTCCCGCTTTGTTTCTTTGTCCTCAAAGAAGCGCAAAAGAAGCTTGCAATAAATGCAGCGGGGGGAGAGGAGAGAAGTGGGCAGAATCTTGCCTTTCCCTCTAGAGTCAGGCAAAAGCAAACTGCAGTGGCCTCTCCTAGCTTGTGTGTCCTTCCTCATTAATAATTTTTGCCATCTTGATCACACTTTGATGTTGTTCAAACAAACATGTCCCAGTTTTATCTGTGAAATATTGGAAGGTCTGCTATATGAATTAGGTCTAGGTCATTTGGGAAATCATAGCCCTCCATATGAGCCTGCCTAGGCCCTGAGGCTCTTCCCTGAATCAAGCTACCTTCCCAAGTATGGCTGCTGGGGGATGTGAGGCAGGGCTTTCTCGGTGTCTGCCCCTCGGCTCTGGAACTCCTTCCTGGGGGGCTTCCTTCTGCCAGCAAGTGAAAGTCCAACAGCCTTTTGAGAACTGAAACTTTTAAAGAAAGAGCTTTTAATAGGTTATTGTATTGATTGTATTGTTTTTAAATTGCTTTTTTATCATTTGTAATTGTTATTTGTTTGTTTTCAACATCTTAATATCTTAATTCTATTTTAATATTATTTTTAAAATTTTAATTATATTGTATTTATTTTAATTTGTAAGCTGTCTGGAGTATGGGTTTTAGGACAAAGGCAGGGTTTAAATAAAGTAGTTGATTATTATAATGATAATAAGGGTAACAGTAATCATCATCATTTGTTAGCCGGCGGATTTTATGCACATACATGTCAAGACTGTTTCAACATCCAACTCTTTGAGTGTAGGTAGTGCAGCCCTGCAAAATTCTTCCAAACCCTTTCTTTAGTTCCTGGATTTAACTCTTTCATCCCAGGGTACAGATTCGCCTGCCTTTGAACTGTTCAGGCTGCCACCAGTCCTATTTTCTTCTCCCCTGACACCCAAAAAGAAGTTGGGGCCTTTCTCCATTGTTGGGGGCCTTCTCACATTCTGCACCTCGGATCCTTCAGCAGCTGAATGCAGTTACGACCTCCCCCAAGTCATGGGCTTGTGGAATAAGGCATCTCAACAGAGACTTCTTTCTCAGTTCAAAGGAGCCTTTATTCTAAAAGAAAAAGTTACATTGGATCTTACATTGCTGGTTGTTATGAACAACCATTTTATTTTTGTTGGGATGTTTTAAAAACTTTGGTATGTTTTTAAAATGATTTCATGCTGTTTAAATTTTTAAATTTTATTGTAAATTTTTAAAAATCGACAGTTCTGGAAGCAGCCTTGGGTCCCACTCTGGGAGAAAGGTGGCACATAAATGCAATAAACAAATAAATAAACCTCAGAGTAACACAATGATCTATTGTAAAGGTAGGCAAGGTGTGGCCCATGAGCCGCATGCAGCCCCGAGGGCCATTTTTGCGCCCTCTGTGGCTGCACAGGAGTAAAAAAATGTTTGAACTTTTTCTCAAAAAACCTGTTCACCCCAGGATGTTCCCTACCAGTTGTGAGGGGCAATCTGCCACAACCACCCTATACTATTTTAGGCCCAGGAGAGGCCCTTTTACAAACAGCAAGTGAACTGGAAATGACTTCAGGGTTACTTCTTTTTCTCGAAAGGCATCTCCTGTACCTAAAATGGCCCAGAGGGGACACAAAATGTGGTGGAAATGTTCCTTACACCCTAGAATAGTCCTGCTGACCCCTGAGCTGCCAGGGAGCTGGTTGGGCAGCTTTATCTCCTGATGGGGATAGCTCTTGCTGTTTTTCCCCCTGCCACCACTACCCTCCAATCAAAAAAGTTACTTATATTAGCATAAATCGCTAACAGGATGGTAGTCAATATGTCCAAGCCACATAAACACAAACATTGCAAGGAAGCCAAAAACCTGATTACACTGAATAAAACATATTTTCTCCACTTATCTGCTGGTTCCCATTCCAGGGATCCCTAGATCAAATGGCCTCTAGTCAGCAACTTTAGTCACTCAGTTGTGAGTGTGCCAGGCACACATCCTGCTGTCTTTCTGGTCTGGGAACAAAAAAAAACAACAACAAAGAAGGGCCTGCAACTCGAAGTTCTCACTTGGATTCTGACAGATCACCCTTGATACCTTCTCTTTAGACTCACTTCTGGTTGTCTCACCCACTGTGGTGGTCTCAACCCCTTTTAGCACTAAGCTAAGACTGCCTAGCAGGTTTGTTACAACATCTAGTTAAAAGGTATTGCCCTGCCCTTTACAGCTTCTCTTATTAAATCAGTAGAACTTTGACTGGACAGTTGTGCTCTAGGAGAAAAAGTGGCTTAGGGCCCCTTAAAGACAATAAACTTTTTTTTTGGTGGAACCTTTCTTGGGCTCTGGCCCACTTCATCAGCTACATTATGTCACTTCATTGCACACCTGATGGAACATACAGGAGTCCACGAAAGCTTATGCCAAATAAATCTTGCTGTCTTGAAGATGTCACAAGGCTATGTATTTTATATCTAAACAGGCATTTTGACTGTAATTATTGATCACTGTTTACCACGTAGAATTGTACCAAGCTTTATTCCTAGGATCCCAAATTCTGTGAGGTCGAATCCATGCTGGCCAGAATAATGGATTCTGAAAAAGAATGTGGGTTATCATTGATGATTTTGATTTTTTTTTTCCTTTTAAGGGAGACAGCAATAGTACATTCAGGGATTCCTCTTCTTCAGAATGTTGCCTGCAAATGATCTTACATATTCCACTTTGTCAAACTTGTTTCCATAGTAACAGATCTAAGTTCACAGAACACCATAAAACATGGCATTGCTGTTTTCCCAGTGAGTGGTGAGCCTGATGACTGTATTTACTTTCATATTTACTCCTGGAAGAAGATATAGACGACTGGGTGGAATTCTGACAGCAGCTCTTTACCACTGCAAAATTTTGTTGCAGATGTCACATGTCCTTCCTGTCTTTTTTTAAACCTTAGTTTACTTAAAGCTATCATCCATTAAAACTGTATATTATTATGCTTTACTATTCCTGAACCGGAAATAGTGCTGCTGTTTTCAGAGATGACTGGGTAATAACACAACCTGGCAGCACATCCACCCACAAAATCAATGCTTGCACACAGTACCTGTTCCTTCTAAGGCCAGTTTCCTGTTGGTTTAGGATTTAAAGTAAAGCCTCGCTGCCTGAAGATCTGAGTTTGCTCTGCCTCCTTCAGAGAAGACCTCGGTACTTAGGAAAAGCCTTTCAAAACTATTGATGAGTACAAAAGTTTTCTGAAACTAGGCTCAAGACAAATTCTCCAAAATGCTGTGTCCTATATAATGTTAAACAGTTTTATCCAAAGTGGTGGTGCCTGGACTGGTGCCAATGGCATTGGCTGCCTCTGTCTGGCAAGTTTTGAGAAGAGAAACAAACTGTAACCAATGAGCACAAATATGATACAGGTCGCTGGCACCTTGGGGGAAAATTACCAGTCTCCCAGATCAGATAGCTTGAGATGCCTGAGTATAGAACACATGTGGAAATGCTTCCCCGCATTTTTTTGATGCTCATACGGAAAAGCAGTGCTTCACTTAACCAATTTTAGGCCATTTCTACTGTTATAGTGTTATTATTACATTTTCAATGTCCTGTGGAATTCTGGGGCTTGTAGTTTACTAAGGACAAAGAGCTCTCTGGCTGTGAATTCTAAATGCCCCTCCCTAACCCCAGGATTCCATAGGATGTTGAAAGTGGAATAATAGCACTATAATAGTGTAATGCAGAAAAGGCCTTAGACTTCATACAGTGGTCTTACTTGTCTCTCTCTATAGATGGCAAGTGTATTACTTCAAAATGTGGCAAGATAACTCTGCCATGTGTATGTGTGTGTATGCGGTGCTCCTTCTCACTCTATTGTATAGTTCTGCTCCAAAGTACAATCCTGATGATACCACTGCAGAAGGGCAGCAACAGTATTATTTCTAGTTTGAGTTCATTCTAAGCCAGTCATCAGTTTGAACAATGACAACAGTTAAAATTTTGCATTAGGCTGCAGAAAATTCTACATCTGATTTCAGCTCCTGCTACGTTCCACTGGAGCTACCCACTTTCTTTGTTAAGAGCCACATTCCTAATTTAACAGCATCGTGGCAACCAGAAATTAAGGAGGCAAAATTTTATCCATGCTGTTGATAACCTTGCCACAGTTACATGTTTTAAAAGAAATCTCAACAAACCACTACTGAAATATTATCACTGCTTGCCTTGCAATTGAACTCTAAGCAACAGGTTTTTTTAATTTTCCTATTTCATTCCCCTCCACTGAATTTTTTCCCCTCTTCCCAGAAAATTAGGTTCTGTTTACAGAAAGATACTGAAACAAAAAAACAGTACAGAAGCTCTCTTTCAAATGATCTAAACCAGCAGTAAACAATATAATATATAGAAAAGTCAATGCTTGTCTGGAAGTTTGTGAGTTTGTCTGTCTGTTTGCATCAGGCAGGCAAAGACCTCATATGATTGGCTGTGTGAGGTGAGAAGACCTCATATGATTGGCTGGCTGTGAAGATTCTATGGAATCCTGGGGTTGGCAGTTTAGGGAGGGGCCTTTAAATAAACTATAAATAAGATATATTTAGTAAACAACTTGCCACATATCACTAGAGAGGTTTGCCCACAGGTCCACAGCTGCAATGCTTGTGATGTACAATAAATTCTGGCCAAAGAAGTCAATGCCAACAGTGGCTTACTGGTATATTCCCAAATTAGATGCTTGAAATGAAGAGCAATGTGAAAAACATCACAATAAGGAAAATAATAGCCAACATGCAAAATTAAGAGTACTCTTACTTCCAGCATGCTCTTCAATAGTATTTATTTACCAGACTGAAATGTAAGAAACCTTTGGTTTTTCTCCAATTAGACCACTGGACTTTGTGGGGTATGATTATAGAGGGAGACTCATACTGCATTCAACATTCAGCTCCAGACTACATTTTCCTCCTATTTTACAGCAGACGTTAATATGTGAATGTTTTATTTTAACAGAGCAATTTGGAACTGCATCACCAGGTGCTCTTATCTGCCAAACAACCTTTAAAAATAATAATAATAAAAGAACCCACACAAAGAACTGTTACAGTAACAGAGCTTCTGTGCTTCTAAAACCCTCTTGCGGTATTGTATCTTGTTGTTCAGCTATCTATAATTTCCTGCCTCAGTAGAAGCACCCTCTTAGAGTTGGGGAGGGCTTGCAAGAAAGAAGAGGACAGGACACCCACAGTGAAATGGGCATTCAGTCTTTGAAATATGCAAATTGCCACTCACAGGTCATATTTCCTTTTTTTAACAAAAATCCCAATTTGGAAATTCAGTTTGACAATGAGGCACAATGCCAGATCTAAAAAGATCAGTTCTGCACTGAAAAAAAAATTGTCTGGGCAAGTCAGATACGAACCTGAAAGGCAAGAGACCAGAGGGAGAACATGAGAACAGTAAGTAAAATTCCTCACTTCACAGAAACCTCTAGATGCAGAAAGGGTGGGGGAGCAACTCAGTCCAAAGTTGTTCTTCTGTGCCAGTGGCACAGAAGGGAAATACACATACAAGCTTTCTACAGATCAGCTTCTTCACCCAGTCTATAGACTGTCTCAGCCCAGGTGGAGTGGGATTCACTGCAGACCAGAGGTGTATCCATGCTTCTGGTATCTGTACTTTGGTGAGGCACTCAGAATTCCCTGCTAGGGAGTTTCAGTGCTGTAGTTCAGATGAGTGGGCACTATTCCTCTCTAGCACAGAATTCTAAGTATCTCACCAAATTACAGATCTCAGAGTTCCATAAGATGAATTGAGTCATGGCAGCTGAAGTGGTATCAAACTGATACCATTACGTAGGTGGTGGGAGGTGCACCCAAATAGCTACAAAATCAAAAGCTCCTGCAAGCAGGCCATACCTTAATAAATGCCCATGTCCCATGCTTGGACTGTTGTGTCTTTTTTTTTCTCCCTCTAAGGAATGGTTTTATTATTTTAAAAAATTTGTTGTGATTTATTTTGATTCCTAGTACCCATGGGCATTGTTCTGAAGCAGAAAGGTAGGACTGATAAAGGGTCTATAAAGTGACAGGCCAAGTCAGAGTCAGATCTGACAATGGGTGAGCAACTAGAAAAGTGGGCAGAGTGACAGATGGAAGGGATTAAATGGGAACAGGGAATATATGACTTCCCTTCGCATGTTGTGGGACTGCAGCTCTTATCACCCCTCACCATTGGTTATTCAGGCTAATGGAATTGAGGTCCAATAACAACATTCTTCATCTCTGGTTCAAGGCTGGACCTTCATGTTACTTCTTGACCCAAGAAAAGGTGCTTCTGCAGCATGTGGTGAGCTGCACACTCTTTGTCACTACAAAGTAACTAACACAGTTATACTACAGAAAAAGTACAGTTGTCCCTTATTAAGGTGCAGTTACTATGAAATCTAATTATACCTCCATTATTGGAGGGAGGTTGAGAGCCAGCGTGGTGTTTTGAGCACAGTGTTGCTGCAAAGGGCAGTCTCCTGAGCCATAGTGGACTGTGACTCTGAAGACCAGGGTTCGAATCCCCACTTAGCCATAGAAATCCATTAGATGACTTTGGGCAAAACATGCTCCCAGCCTCAGAGGAAGGCAAAGGCAAATCCCCTCTGAACAAATCTTGCTGAGAGAACCCCATGATAAGTTCATCTTAGGGTTGCCATAAGTCAGAAATGACTTGAAGGCTCACAATAACAACAACTGGAGGGATGAGTTAATCACAAGGAACTCAATGTTTATGAAGTACTTCTTGTCTGCTATTGAAGATAGCCAGGTCAAAGCACGAGAGATATGGCAAGAAGTAGCACTGTCTAATTATGGAGGTCTGAACAATGTTTAGGCAAGGCATAAAGTGGGACCAAGAGGCTGTAAACAATTCAGTTGCAATTAGACCTTATCTGAACCCTCTTCCCTCTCGTGCCTAATCTGGTGCTTCCAAACTACCTTGGCAGATGGAATTCCTCTTTCACATTTGGAAAGCCTGGCTGCAAATAAATGCTTAGTCTGAAGCTTTGTTATTTTAACATTTCCCACTTGGCTTAAAGATAACTTCAAGATATACTTGTAGCTTTGCTGTACTCAGTGAATGTATATTTGCTCAGGTCCATGTCTGGAATAGCAACTCTAGCTCTGGTTTCCTAGACAACCTGTTTTAAGTGTATGCTGTGATCATTCCTTAGCATGGAAGGCTATGCAAGGACAATGAATGCCTTTCAACCATCCCGTTCCATTTTGTACAGAGGAAAAAATGTGGGAGTTCAAACAATCTTGTGGCATTTTAAATCAGGGAAGACAAGATTGCTCATATTAAGATTCTGACATGGGAACTGATGTTGACATATGTCACAGCTCAGAGGCTATTCAAAATGACTTCACAGGCCAGAGAGAACCACACTAGAATGACTTTTTAATACTGGTGAACAGAGCTTTGAACAAAATTTTTAGAAAGTAACATATTAAGCATTACTTATATCCCTCCAGTGCTATAGTAGTTATTCTCATTGCTTTAAGAGCAACAAGTTTGTTGTGTTTTAATAACATCATTTTTTCCTTTATGTTACTATTTCCCAAAAATACATTTGAAAATAAATGGTCTCAAATCTCATTAAATGGTCCCCCCAAAGTTTCTGAAACAAGTAAATGTTTGTTACACTAAAAATAGCAATGACATCATTCAGAAAAATGGGTTTGTCTATTAATTGTCAATGTATTATTTCACAAAAGGATTGTCATGACTCCATCCTTCCAAAAAGTAATGACTTATGGAGGAAATAATTAGTTGTAGCATGTTGCTTCCAGACTCTGCTTGTGAATGAGACCAGGCTTATTTTGATTCACAACACAATCCTGGACATGTTTGTACTCAGAGCGTGAAGCCTACTCAGTTCAATAGGACTTATTCTCAAATAAGATAGTTTAGATTGCAGACACAGAGCTTTATCACCTGTGGTGTTATACCGTCATAGCGATGCATTAGTCCCACTTTTGCTTCAGCCTTATTGCACAATGTCGTTGTGTTGTGTCATGTTGCAGAGTTGTTGACAACATGTTATTTTTCACAGTGGAAATAATCTATTAATGACCCTTTTTCATGCAACAATTCAGTAACCTGGTGGGGTGTGGATATCTCATAGCGCTTCTTTCCATCATAGCGTTGTGACATCATGGTGCAATTACAGCTACATGAACCAATCACAGAAGCAAGGGGTGGGTTATAGGTGTCTGTAATGGCATCTTAATGTGGATAAGCAAACCCTGTAAATGCTGTTATTAAAGTGCAAATGTGGAAAGGGTGTGATAGAGAGCTACTTAACAATCAGCTACTCTCATAAGAATGGCTGGAGTAGAATTTGAATGGAATAATGTGGCATAAAAGAGTGGTCTGATAAGGCTCTTGAATTCTGTAGCCATCATACTGGTGTATATAAACATCTGAATCCAGGCATAATTTTTTAAAATCACTTTTCATTATTTATTGATTTTATTGATTCCATACTTTTCTTCCAGAAGTGAGACTCAAATTATCTCATAACAAGATTAACAACCAATACAGATTAAAACCTAGGAGCAGTATGTCAGGACCTCTAAAAAAAAAATACACCTTTCTTCTAGACACCCAGGTTCTAGGTTTTATTCTCACAACAACCCTTTGAGGTAGTTTAGACTGAGAAAAGGCCTGCTCTTACTTCAGGTACTGTTCCAGTACAAGAAAGCTGGAGCTGGAGTCAGGAGTGTGGGAGCTGTCAGTTACTGGGAAGTTGGGAATGTTGTAAGGAGAAGAGGGTGAAAAGCATATGCAGAGAACAGTCCAAGATCCAGAGCTAGGCAGTAATTCAACATGAAAGTTCCAAACGATTCAGCAGCAAACAGGCATAAACAATCCAGCCCCATAAACAGCAGTCAAAAATTTCCAACAGAGATATACCTCAAGACTAGTGCTGTCTCCAATGCTGGACAAAGCTTATAAAGCTAGGATTCCTAGTCCTACCCAACTGTCCAGCTGTATTAAGTATGTCATTCCTAGATGCCTCCTCTTAAGCAAACCTCGATTGTAACCACACACTGCATCTGACTGGAAGAGTTTGGGCTAGCCACTTTTGCCTATACGCTTCTCAGGGACTGGATGGTTGTCCCCTATCCTGTTCTAATCCTGAGCTCTCTTACCCTACAGAAGCAGATCTGCCTAGTCTTTGGTTGTCTCAGTAGGTGAGTGCCCGGTCTCTTGCTCAGCATGCTGGCAAAGTAAAGCCTGCTCCTCATTTGATAAACAGTCCTCAGCAGGGAGCGCTACCTATCAGTCTCATAGATGAATGGGGATTAGAATCTGGATCTCTTTGTTTCCAGTTCAATATTCCATTTCTCTACCCTGGCTGTGTATTCCTAGAATCAAAGTTTTCAAACATAATACCTTCTGGATGTTTTGCAGAACAGCTCTCGTCATCTCTGACCACTGGGCATGCTCATGGGGCTGATAAGGAGTTGTAGTGCAAAATCTCAGGAAGACATTAGGTTGGAAAAGGTAGGCCTAGATACTATTTTGCTACAAAATGTTTCACAAGTTCAGTAACATCTTTAACCATCTGGATTCACTTTGTACAGACAAATGTTGGAGTTCAAGTCAATATAAAATTAACTGACACTTCTATATCCTTCTGGCTTTTCATTCCTCCTTCTATGCCCGGCTTTAGTGGACTGATGAGAGTAACATTCTGAGGCAAGATAAATCATAGCAAAATAAATTTCTATTGAAGGATAAACATGCCTTAGGCACTTCTAAAAGGAACATCTATTTGGAACTTCAAGACAGTAGCTCATGTAAATGATCCAGTTTAGATAGCCCAGGGATAGGAGAAAACTGTAGTTCCTAGTCACTTTAGAATAGATTAATCACTTAAGTGTTTTGTTAAAAAAAAAAAGCTTGATTGAAGAGACAATACAGAAAGCTGAGTGTAATGTGCAGTATATAGAGAAACACAGGACCAGAAAATCCCCATTGAAGCACAACTCTTAATCCTTGGTAACTTTTTACAAAAAAAGAGAGGTGCAAAATTCATTTAGAATCCAGGGTTGTTTGTAGACATGATAGATAACTAGGCAGTTTATTGGGAGCCTGGCAAATGAGAGGCATGGATATCAGCAACTTGGTGTCCCCACAGGGGTTGCTGGACTGCAACTCAGCACAACCAGTGGTAAGAGTGGATGGTGCCCTGCCTCATAGATATAGAAGCCACCAGTCAGTGTTGCATCCATTCCAAGTATCACCAGCTTGTGGCCCTGCAGAACAGATACAGCAGATGTTGATGGCACCTCTTTCTTACAAAACTCTTTTTAAAAACACCCTCTCTCTTTTTTTGAAAGAGGTGCAAAATTCACTTAGAACCTAGGGATGTTCATAGATGCCAAGATAACTAAGCACTGAAGAACTGAGAACCAATGTGGTATAGTGGGTAAATCAGAAATGGGAATTATGTGACATCCTCAAATGTTGTTGGTCTGCAACTCTCCACAGCTTCAGCCAGCATAAGCAATGCTGAAAAATGCTTGCAAATTGTATCTGGAGAGGTGCATGGTTCCCACCCCAGACATAGAAGGCTGGGATGAGAAATCCAGCTGCTAGTCTCCACAAAGCTATGAAAGTTACTAGGTGAACTTGAGAGTTGGTCACTCTCTCTCTCAGCCTGATCCCACCACATAGGGTTATGGTTAAAGGTAAACTGGGGAGAAAAGGAGTCATGTATGCTGCCTTTAGCCCAACAGAGGAAAGAAGGGATAGATGAAAACAACAACAAGCTTTACAACAACAGCCCGTTTGTAGCAAACTGGGATTCCTGTGGAAAGAAGTTAGATAGTTCTATCTATAAGATGTACAGGCCTTCCAAAGAACAGAAGTTTATCTCTACAGTTTAACCCTCCATTTTAAAATATATATGGTAGGTCTGTGACTTATTTCATAAGATTTTCTTAAGCAAGGCAACTCAAAAGTGCTTTTGCCAGTTCCTTCCTCTGAAATATAGCCTACCACACACATTATCCAAATTCTAAAGCATGAATTAATTTTAAAACTGTATTTTTCTAAAAGTCAGAAGAACCCCCAATCCGGTCAGAATATGACCATCTTGCTTCCCTGAAAGAGCCTTCTAATGGTTGCAAGACTAATTTTATTACATTAACATCCTCTCCTTTCTTCCAAGGAGCTCAAGACTTCCCCCATTTTATTTCCATAAGAACCCTGTGAGGGAAGATAGGTTGATGGACAGACTACCTTTGTAATTAAGTGGAGATTTAATCCTCTTCAGTACTGGTCAAACATTTTTAACTAGCATACCACATTATGGTGATTTTGTCCAAGAGAATACACAGGGTGTGAGGCAGTCAGTTATGTCAGATATATTATACTGTGAAGCATATATTTTAAAACCAATTACCCATGTCATCCTGTTGAGCATCTAGTCACTGAAAGCTGGTGCATTCCACATCAATGTGCTATGAGGGAAAGAGAGATGCATTCAAGGTTACTCTGTAAACTTCACGGCTCAGCAGGGACTAGACCTTGGATTTCCAACACTCTAAATTAGGCTGTGAATCATGCAAAATAGGAAAAGCATGCTGGATAATTCTTTAAAGTTAGAACCCAGAGCAGGTGGGCTGATATGGAAGCCACCAGCCACCACTAAGTCTAATTTGGCTGTGGGTTATTTATGACCCTTGATATTAGATGTTGGACTGCTTTCTCCTTGTCTCTCACCATAGCTTAGGCTAGCTAGGGTTGATTGGAGTTGCAGTCCAGCATCCTTTGTGGAGGCAAGATGTTGTCAAACTTTGATCTAATGTCTGTGCTGCTAATTTGCAAGGCTCCCAGTAGGCTATTGCAAACAACAAATAAACTTCCTAAATCAAAATAATTTAAGATGAAACAATGATTGGAGACATTCTAATTTAATAGAACATAAGCACATCCAAGTGAACACCACAACAAGGCACATGTTTGCAGACATAAACACATCTTGACTCTGTCTAATGTATGTCATCCCAGTCAGACACATGCTGGTGAAATCGATCCCTTAGTATATTTTCAATCTTCTTTGTTTCAGCCCACTATCCTTCCTTCTGTCCTGGTAATTACTAACCAACAAGAGGCGCTATCCATCTGAATTCCAGTCAGTTAAACGGGGATTACTTCTACATCTAAAACTCATAATGTTCTATCAGATTGTAACATCTGTTTTTCTGCTGAGTGCTAAACAACAATGTTTTGGTATGAACTCAAGTGTGTATCCATTGCAGTCTTTCATCACTTTGTTACCCTGAAAATTGGGGGTCCCGCAAGGGGCGCCCAGCTTTGCCAATTGAAAATACCAAGATGGGGAAATTAGACTCAGAGCACTGTTTTTGCTAGCGAGAACAGGGCAACGAAGCGAGATCTTTCACCCTATGTCTACAGCGTCAGGTTAGACAAGGTGGTTCCAAATAACAAACAATTCTTTATTAAGAACAAAACACAGAAGACAAACACAAACTAACTAGCTTAGAAAAGAAAGAGAGTTGCAGGGAGAGGCAATACGACCTGTTCCGTAGTCCTGGGGAGAGGTTGGAGATTCGAGGAAGGAAACTCAGCGTGGGGCGCTGAGGGGAGTCCCTTAAACACACCAACGGCAGGGCGGGATGGCAGTCAAAGGTGATCCGAGGATCGGTTAAAAGTGAGGGTTTTTATAGGGAAGATCGTACCTTTCGGCTATGGCAGTCCCAAAGGAGAACAAAAGAGGTTTTGGTGCTGGACAAAAGGATTTGGTGAGGTCAGGTTTCTCGTGATGAGATTTGCATGTAAAAACAATACCTTTGGCCGAAACGTTAATGGCCCAACTCACAAGAGTAGTTTGCCTGAGAGCCACGTGGCTATTGAGAAGTCTGTGCCGGGAAGTTCCCTAAAGCTTCGGGCGAGTTTTGGGTTGCTGGCTACAAAGAGAAATGGAATGTAAACCATTAACGGCCGCTTCTCTGTCCGTGCTTATCCGGAGAACTTTGCGAACACGTGAGATGAGGTAATCGCAAGCCAGTCCAGCTAAGACCAAATTAAATGATATCAAAAGGATATCTGGGGGTCCTCACTGAGGGTGCCATGGCTGAAATAACAACTTCCCTTTTTTAATTGCTTGCCACATCATCTAAGTATCTTCTAACTTCTTACTCCATACTCCAAATATCAGACTTTCCAAAATGTTCCCGCATTTAAGCTACAAGTGGTCCTAAACTTGTGCAGTCTTGATATTTCTGGACTGTAATTTCCATTATCCCTGACCACAGGCTAAGGGAAGGCTGACAGGAGTCATAGTTAAACAATATCCAGAGGACCACAAATCTCTCACCTGTACTTTATGCCAACATCTCCTTCTCTGTTGTTGTTTTTTTTAACTTTGAATTTGAGGCAGAAATCTGTGAAAACCAAGAGCTAGACCATCATTTTACTATTTCTTGTTGGTCCCAATCAAGGTGTCATGATACATACTGGTTTAGATTTGGTACCTGTGTGGTGTGACATTATGTAACACTTGACTTCCTTCTGAATACTTAAACATTGCATAATGGTGGTGGGGGCAGGAGCTGGCAATAGAAAAGGTGCTGCACTTCCTACACTTTCTCTCTCTTGGAAGCCAATACATACCTTCCAACTGTGCCCATTTTATAGATATAGAATGCATGTACAGGTTGCTAGTGTTCACCAATAGTATTTCACAGCCACCCCACTGTTTTTCATTTTTGCTGGAATCTGAAATACAATATGCTGGATTGTGACATTCTGAACATTTTGGTATTGTGGAAATGACAACTAATGTGCAAATACTTATATGATCTCTCTGTGTCTAAAGTACAAATAGTTATATGATATCTCTGTGTGCATTATGGATTGGGTATTTTTTAAATTTAATGCATCATTCTACACAGCATGAAGCATTTGGGTTTTGAAATTCATGCATTGCTAAATCATGCCTTGCTCTAATTGCTTAACCATTCTTCTACAGTCACAAAAATAACTTCTGCCCTTAAGCTGCTGCAAACTTCTACTGCACTTAACGTAAAAAGGAATTTCAGCAAGTGCAGCTAAATGTGGTAAAACCCCTTCCTACAGCAATCCTCTACTCCTTTGCAATAGGTCAGCCTAAGATGGAAATCACATTCTTGCCTTCTGGTACACAGGAACTGAGGTATTTAGAAGGATGTGAAAATCTGAGTGTTGGATTAGAACAAGCAGATATGAGTTCGAAACCTCAGTCAGCCATGAAGCTTAATCTTGGACAATTCACTTTATTCTCAGCCTAACCGTCTCATAGGATTGTTGTGACGAAAAAATGGGATACCATTTGCACATCCTTGCAGAAATATCAGAAGACGGCTTCAGTGGAGTATAACACCAGTACAACAATGTTATGATTGAACTTTTAAACAAGCACACAGGCAAAAGGGGGCACAAGTGTACAAACTCCATTATTTTACTTATGTGGCATTATTTGCTCCCCTTAGAGCAACTTTAAGAAATTAAATTGACAAATGTGGGCTCTATATTATGTATCTCTGTTCCTAGGGTCCTAGGCCAAGCTCAGAGTATGGCAGTGAAAACCAAGCAACTAAGTACACAATTTAAAATTAGAGGTTCTTTTTAATAATGTGCACACAAACACAAACTATAAGGAGTTATATTTATTATAAGGGTAAGAAATTGAGTATAGAATGTACAGAGTGACAAGGCAAAAGTCCCCTGTGAAGATATAACAAAGTTGTCAGGTTAAAAAAAAAAGTTAAATCCAATTTTAAAGGAAAATTTAACAGTAGCTCTGATAGGCACAGTTAACTAATCAAAAAGGATAAAGGTCCAAATACTCTATCATCTGTTTATCTGTAGGCATTCTCCACAACTCAGATGAAGAAATATTTCCTTTAGTGAGCAGGCCTTTCTTTGATCAACCTTGAGAAACTCAAAATGAAAGAGCACAAGGCCTTCATGAACACTGTGGGATATGAAAATGGGAATCCACAGAGGGAGAGGGAGAGGGAACGAGAGCATGACAGAACAAAAATTTCTTTATGAATGCATTCGCTCTTCACATTTTAGGTGTGCACTTTGGACAATTTACAAGTACAGTCAGCCCTCCACATTTGTGAGTTTCATTTTTGTGGATTTGATTATTCACAGATTATTTTATGTCACCTCTGCTGACATTTTTAATAGGAACTGCAAGCCTCGTGAGACTGAGAAACTGCAAACAAGGCTTGTAATTCCCTCTTAAAAATGGTGTGGGGCATCAGTGGAGGTGGCAGTAAGCCCCCCCAGCCACCCACTGCTGCCTTGTGAAGGAACTCTGATGCCTCAAAGTAATCCATGGTGGATTGAATAATGGTGATCATATTTTTTGTGTTAAATATGGTTGAGGGACCAGAGTTATATTTTTTTCAATTTCATAGGGGTCTTGTGCCCCAACCCTAGCGAATGTGGAGGGATGACTGTACTCCTTAAGGTCCTTGTCCACCCTAACATGCATAGGAAGTTAATTTAGATTTATAAAACAATCTCTGAGGCTCAAGCAATATTAGCACCATCTACAGGTTGAAAATTATTTTGACCCTTTGGGCACCTAATACATTTTATGTTTTAACTTGTTTTCACTAATACTATCATGTTTCATATATGAAAAGTACAGTTCATTCAGAAAATAATTACAAACTGAATTTACTTTTTAAACTTTCATTGCTACAAATGGAGATATAAGGTCCTGAACTGCAAAAGAATCCCTGAAATATAAGGAACCTCATTGCATTTGCCAGTTTATGAGATAAAAGGGGGGGGGATCAGAAACCATCAACACTGGCAAACAATTATTTTGCCTCCTCTAGTCCTCTGTAGTGCCAAGCAGACAGAAAACATTCATCCTCTTAAAAGGAACAGAAAAGAAACTGAGACCAGAAATCAAAACCACAAATCAAGACCAGGAATTGCAACAATGTTAAATACTGTCCATAGTCTTATATAAAAGTCTACCTGCTAGGTAATTTTCATAAATAAAGTGGGAGGAGTAAATATAGAAATGCCTTGTGTTAAATATTATATTCCTCATTCTAAAAATAAAATATTCTACAATCCATTCCATAATCCAAGAGGCAGGCACAGCTGCATCAGGCATAAACCTAGAAGCAGATGAAAATCACTCCCTCCATCTCAACAGCCACTGCCGTGGCCAAGGAAGGAGAGAAGAAGCAGCAGGTTAAGCTCCATCATGCATTGGCCCAAAAACAGATGAAAGGCCCTCCTTCCAGCCTGTCACTGTCCTGGTCTTGGCAGGAGAGAGGAAGAGGCAGTTTCCGATGGATTTAATCCTCTCCCACACTGCAATCCCCTCTTCCTTTTGTGTCATGTGTTGATTAGACTATAAGCCTGGGGGCAGGGAACTGCTTTGTTGTTTCTTAACTTGTAAAGCACCATGTACAGTGAAAGTGCAAAAATCAATAAATGAATGAATAATTTTCAATTTTCCAAGAAAAAAAAGGCTGGGGAGAGGCATGAAGTCACCTCATTTGTTTTTCAGCCTTCACATCTCTACATATAATAACAGCTTGGAAAAGTTAATGCTTGGATTTGTTGTTGTGTGCCTCCAAGTTGTTTCCAACTTATGATGACCCTAAGGCAAATCTATCATGGAGTCTTCTGGGGCTGAGAGTGTGTGATATGCCCAAGGTCACCCAGTGGGTTTCCATGGCCAAGTGGGGAATCAAACCCTAGTCTCTAGGGTCAAACCACTTAAAACTATCAAAAGTCCCCATCCATGACTAGAGGAAGCTATAGTCCCAAAATGTGATGCTTGCAAGCTCAGCAGGTACTACACACTCAATACAGGACCAACCTGTAAAGATTTGTACTTTAAATAATTTATATATTATCATCTCAAAAGTTCAATGTATGATGTACATTGGGCAGAAAATTACAATCTTGGTATAACTTTCAACATCTGATGGAGGCAAACCGCTATAGTCATTCTTTAGACAACTTTTAAACTATTGAAGTTTCAGCTTTGGGAAGAGGCAGGAGAATTTTATATATATATGTATGTGTGTGTGTGTGTGTATACATACATACATACATATAAAATACCACCACCACCAAACACAGACTGTTTTCCCTTGCAACTGGTCTTTCTGTTTCTGAACAGAAGATAGGAGTTGACTTTTATTGAGTCAGGCCATTGGTCCTTCTGTATTACTTACGTTGGTTGGCAGAGGTTTCAGTCCTATCTGGACATGTTTGGAACTGAACCTGGGTCCTTTTGCATGCAAAGCCTGTGCTCTTCCACTGAACTACAGCCCTTCTCTACTGTGCTGTCTCATTATTGTGACAAGGCGCTTGTCTCTTGGGAGGATTTCATGGTTACATAAGCCAGCAATGCATGTTTAGACAAGCTGTTCACAAACTATTTACATTCTACCTCCACATATAAGCTTTCAGTTCCAAAATGAGAACGGGGGAGAAAAATCAAGCAGGAAATGCAGGTTTTGGAAATTTCACATCAATTAAAACACCACCACCAAAAAGACTTTCTGGGAGTAGGAAATAACCTTGGGTGAATCGCACCACTTCAGCCTGAGACAAAGGCAAAAGCAAACCCCTTCTCAACAAGTCTTGTCAAGAAAACTCCATGATAGGGTCACCATCAGTTGGAAAGGACTTGAAGGCAAACAGCAATAACAAGAAGTAAATTATTTCAGAGCAAAGATATCTGGAACTTTTACAACTATTTCAAGATATAATGATTCTTCTTTTTAAACCTTTTATACTTTCCTCAGGAAGAAAAAAAAACAAAAGAAAAAGAGAATAATAAAGAAAAGAATCACTTGAGAGAATCCCATATCTCAACCATCGCCTGATGATGAAGAATCTTGATTACTGTGGTCTGAAATTCATCTATTAAATTTTTCAGAGGTTGAAAAAGACAGCTACTATCAGTTATATATCAAAGATTGGAATGGGCAATCTGTGGTACTCCAGATATTCTTGGATTGCAACCTCTCATTATGTTCACCAAGGGGTATATTGGCTAGTGCTGATGGGACTTGCAACTCAACAAAATTTAGACATTCACAAGACCAAATTGCTGGTCCAAGGCGATAGGCCTGCAAGCCCATACACAATGGGCAAGTTCACGCTAAAGAAGCCACCAGATTCAGGAGAATCCTTGCCCTAGTCTTCATAAAGAGCACAGTGGTGCATGTTACTGAATTGCTTCTGCTTGGCTATTCTTGACAGCAGTAGCAGTTTTATCAACCAGGAACTCACTTGTAAGAAAAACAGTAGTATTATGTCCAAACTCCCAGCTTTGCTCCCCACAAACTGTAAACCAGCTTCAGACTCTGACTCTGGTTTACTAGGAGACTGACAAACCAGGAGTCCAGTATGGCTCTAAATGCTAAGGGTTTTCTTTTTCCTCCTGGTAAGATCATGATCACTAAAACAGAGATAACAACTGAGTACAGTGCACCAGCAGGCTGGCTTGCTTGTCAACAATAAATCAGGATTCTTTGGTATCTTGGCTTTTCATTTTGTGTGAATATGATCATAACCTGGGAGTGGCCCCATTGAACATAATGAGACTTAGAAGTAGATGATGTGCATAGGATTATATGGTAGATAAGGTTTCAGCTGCAGAAACTCACTGAACTTAAAACCATTGCATTTGCTTCCACGTAAATCCATTGCACATGGAACTTGTTTTTCAACTGTAATCATAACTGTCAACCTCAAAATGAATTAAATTCAGCCTAAAGAAAGCTCATATTTAGTGCAAAGAATAAGTTATGCTAATAAATACAACTTGAAAGTTCATGATGTAAAAAAAAATTGTGCCATTTGCAAGTTTTGTTCTGAAAAGAACATAGAATTGTGGTGTCAAAAATTATTGCCAACTGGCCAGATAAACACCAAACAACTAGATTTGCACTGGTGCCGTTAATAGCAGCTTGGCATGAAGGAGGAAGGATAACATTAGGATAAACGCATCACTCGACAAGGAAAAGCAACCCGCCTACAGGACGAGCTGTAAGCCACACGAGGTAGCTGCCTCAGGCCGCTGATTTTGTTTTGTTTTTTATTATTATATTTTTATTATCGAAAGAAAAAATAGATAAAAGATGTATCTTACATTTACATCTATAATCATTTGTTACAAAAAGAAATTAGAAAAGAAGATGGTAATAAAAGGTTACAAAATATGCATTCTCAATTAGCAGTTATACAATTAGCACCCTCAGTCAACTAAACACCCAATCTTGTAACAAAGTTATCTTTATCTTACACCTTATCAACCATTCCTCAAAAATAGTTCTCTGGCATGTGTTTAATGTTTATTTTTAAACTCATTTAGGTCTTTTTCAAATTTCTTTACCTCTCCGTGACTTCCTTTTCTAAGATTATGGGTGATGGAAAATTTGGTTCTATCTCTCCGGCTAAAGTACACATACATACACATACATACATACACACACACACACACACCTACCTATATATACATATATTTATTTATCCCCAATTCCTACTGTCTTAAAGAAACAATTATATGTATGACATATATCTAATTCTTCTCATACGAACATTATTGTTTATCCTAAATGTAATTGCAATATTCCATTATAACCATTCTGAAGATATAGTAGACCATCAAATAAGGTCATTATAATTTATTTAGACACCACAACCATTGTTAATTTACCCCGCGTTGTCTCCAATAGAGAAGCAAAACGTCTTGGGCTGGCCTCATTTAGATAATAGGAGGTGAAATAGATGAAGACAGAAATTCAGTAGAATCTACATGGTGTAGCGAGACTTTAAAACATCAGCCCCAGTACATATACACTCACTCACTCACCCCCCCGTGTGTGTGTTCATATGCACGTGTGCGTCTGTGTCTAGGGAGGGAGAGGGGGAGAGAGAGAGAGAGCACGAGTGCGATTTGGGAGACATGGCAATGAAAGGTCCTTGCCCAGCATATGTTGTTCACATAGATGGGTGAAACATAGCAAGAGATTTATATATTTTGGGCCTAGCTCTTCCTACCTTCTTAAAAGCACTACCACTTACATAATTAATTAAACTGACTGGACAATATCTTTTACATAAAACGTCATTCTCCGTTATTATATTCTTCAGTGCTTTTGAACCTGACTTTAATGAAGCCGCAGTGTTTTCCTTGCTCCCTTGAGAGATTATTATGCAATCTAATACCTCTTGCCATTTCGCAATTATTCCTGCATGTAAGGAGTTACTATTTGCTCTGCTATGTTCTGCTACTTGTAATTACAATAGCTGTCACCCTTTAGGTCATGACATCATAAGAATATTCTATACTCTGCTGCTTTCAAGTCATTTTAATTGTAGTTTCATACTGCATTCCTTAAAAGGTAAGGTGTTTCTTTCAAAAATAATTTTCAGACATGACATGCTAAATTAAGTAGTACTCAGGTCTCTCTGTGGACCTTGAGGAAAAACTAGAATTATTTTTATTTCTATTTCTCCAGGGTCCCAAAACATCTAAAGTTCTTTGTTTTTCTTCTGATTATTTCTTAGTTTTTGAGAAAGTCATATTATCTCATCTAAATGTGGCATCTAGTGGGTCTCATGGCCTTAATCCTATGACTAGTCATCACTAGAGTAGACCCACTGAATCAGTGGGATTTACCTATGCATCTACTTACCATTCAACAACTGACTGAATTTGTCTACTCCATTTGGGACTAACCAACAAGATGCTAGCTCATATCTGCATGGCAGTGAATCTGCTCTGAGTTTTAATCCAAACTTTTTTAAAAGCTAAGATTCAAAGTCTATGCATCAGATGAGTTCAGTGCCTTAGGTACCTCATTGAAAATCTGAACAAAAATCTGGAATGGATTCATTGTCTCATGAACGTGGAAGCGACCAGCTGCCACTGACTTAAAAACAGGCACTTTAGAATTTACCTTGGCTATGCTACTAGTTTGCATGGCATGCTTTAACAGACCATTTCATTGTCTCCTCCATAGTCTCATGATTTGTGAAATGCAAAGGGTAACAATCCCCTGGATGTTATGCACATAGGACTCTTATTTATTTTACAATGGGAAAAAATGGTCCTCCTCTTTTGTAGGTCCTGCTCTGGGTCCCACCAGTGAGGTCAATACTGTGAGGATGTGGGAGGGGGTCTTCTCAGCTGTGGCACTCTAACTGTGGAATACCAACCTCTTGGTGACCTCTGGCCAAGATGGCTACCCGTTAGCAGCACAATTTGCATGTATGATTTATTATTAACTTTAGGTAGATAAAGATATGGAAGGAATCCACAAATGGGCTAGGGAGCTGTCTGGTAGAGACATGAGCCCTGGAAATGATAACATTCCCTGTTGCAAAGCTGAAGAATTACAAAGACTCATTAAGAACCTTTTGCAAACAAAGATTTACATTACTATCGAAGGACCCTGGATAACACATCTTGAACAGGGAAGACCTCTGTTGATGATTTATTATACTCGAATGAATACAAACAATTTGCATCCTAAATATACAAAGTGCAGTCTCTATTGATAATATTACTGGAAAGTGAAACCAAGCGTTCAGAGAGACAGTTTAATTTTCAGTTTTTGAGCGCTATGCTAAGTGGCAGCTTGGACTGGAAATAAGAAATATACTTGGTGAATTCAAGACTTAAACAATTAAAAGGTCAAAGATCTAAGATCTTTTGATAAAAGGCAGGAAAGAAATATTTTAAAAACAATAACAACAACAAGCATGTTCCCCTGCTCTCTGAAACTCTATGAGTGTCTCTACATTACATAGAGCAGTTTTATACCACTGTCACGGTTTTGTCTCATGGAATCTTGGAAGGGTACATGGAAGTGCCTATTGAGAGCTCTAGTGTTGCAGTTCTAGGCATCCACTAGAGCTTTCCAGAATTCTGAGTACCTCACCAAACTACACATGCCAGAATGGAGCCATGACAGTTAAAGTAGTATAAAACTACTACAACTGTGTAGATACTATGCAAAGAGATCTTGTAGCACCTTTGAGGCTGAGAGAAATAAGTTAGTTGATAGCACTGATAACATCCTGAGGAAGTGGATTGTAATCCACAAGAGCTCATGCTTTGTATAAAACTATAATAAGTAAGTAATAGTCAAATCTGAGGGAGAAAAAATCTGTGCTTCCTTGCAGCTGCTTTTAAAAACAACCCCAGTTCACTTGAGGTATGGCAAGTTCACAGATGCACACTTTTCACCTGCTAGGAACTAAGTGACACCGTGAATGTATGAAACACTGATCAATCATCGCATGTGGCACATGAGAAGCTTTCCTCTCGCCGCCTTGCAGACACTGCTTTTCCATGAGGGCAAACACACTTATTCAGCAACTGTGAGTCACTGGATGACAACCCATCCAGTGATTTACACACATGAGTGATTCAATGTCTTCACATGTGATGGGGATGTACAGAAAAGAGGAAGAGCCCAGGCCTTTTATGTTGTACTTCTGTATCATGTCACAAAGAGGCTTTTTTGAAACAGAATGTGCAAGCTATCCTTGCAACAACAGTTCGTGGGTATGTGAGTTCTTCCGTGTCAGTGGGGTGGTAAACCCATTCTGGAGGTATATTGAGATCAGCATATTAGACAGTGTCTTTAAAAATTAGACTAAACACCTGAGTGAACTCCCTCTCTCTCAGTCTGGAAGACATCAACTACCACTGTATTGTATCTTTTACTCACTGAGCTCATGGCTTTCTCTTCCATGCCATTTTATCCTCACAAAAACCTTGAGATAGGTCAGGCTGAGAGGTAGTGATTGGTCGTCATGGCTCACTGAGGATCTCCCAAGATCCCATCCAAGACTACACCACACTAGATCTCATTGATTAGCTTTTCATTAGAATTTTAAATTAGGTCAGACTGGATGATGGTTCTAAGGTTTTTCCTCACATGTTGCAACACACATTTAAGTAAGGCCCACATCATTTGCCGCTATTATAACAGAAACACATTCTTTGCCTCTAGAAGGAAGTGAATGTTGGATCTTTTTGCTTGTAAAAGGACATAATTTAATCTGAGTGCAAGCCATAGTCTTCCTAGACAGGAAAAACATCAGTAAACCATTGGCAGTGGTGTATTTTTCATTATTTTATTCATTCATTTTTAAGTCATCTTTTCCCCAATACTAGAACTCAAGATGGATTACAAAAATTAAAACAAAATACAACACAAATAAAGTTAAAACCACTTGCAAAGACATACTAAAAACATCTAAAAACTTACTATTTCTATTAAAATTAAATTAAATTATCCACAAAATTATCAGCAAAACAGCACACTGTTAAAAAAGCCCTTGCAGCCAACTCATAAGAGATTTTTTAAACAGAAAAGTTTTAATTTGCTGAAGGAAGGCCAGCAAGGAGGGAACCATTCAAGCCTCCCTACAGAGAGAGTCTGAAAGTCTATAAGGAGACACTGAGAACTCTCTGTCTCCTGTTCTCTCCAAGTGTGAAAGATGGCGTGGCAGAAAGAAGCTCCCTCCGCCCCCAAAGATCTTAGAGTCCAGTCAGGCTCATAGCAGAAGATAAAGTCTCCAGATCCTGCTACCAAGAAAGTTTTTTTTTTAACTAGATTATTGATGTCTCTTCCAAGCCCCAAAATCCCCAGTTGCTAAATTTGTACTAATAATGAACTCCTTCACCAGCTCACATAACAGATGACTGGTTAACAGTTACATCATGCCTTTCCTGTTGCAAAAGCAGATGGAAGAGCCGAGGCTCACTTGATCCAGTGCAATGTTTACGTTTATATCCTATGTTTAATTCAAGACAGCATAACGGGTTCTTCTCCTCCCCAATATATCCTCTCTACAACCCTGTAGGTAGGCTGGGCTGAGAGAAGGACAGAGTAACTGGCCCAATGTGATGGGGGGGGTCATGACTCCATAGGGCCTCAAATCTGGAACCCCAGACCCAATCCAACTTTTCAAACAACTGCTATACTACACTGGGAAGATGTGAGCAATTATTCCTCCCTGCCACATGTTCTTGCACCCACATTATTTATTATATTTATATGTTCCCTTTCTCCCACAGTGGGACCCAAGGCAGTTTCCCAAAAAGTTAAAAACATTGATAAAACATTTAAAACAAAAACATTGGAAAACATAAAATTATAAAAACCTACAAAAATTTAAAAATATCTTGAGAAACGAAAAGCCCACCTGCTTACATATTAAAAGCCTGCTTAAATAAGAATGTTTTTGCCTGCTGGTGAAAGGAAAGCAAAGAGGGGGCCAGCCTAGCTTTCTGAGGAAGGGAGTTCCAGAGGGTAGGAGCAGCCACTGAGAAGGCTTTCTCTTGTGTCCCCACCCAGACAAGCCTGGGATGATAGTGGGACAGAGAGAAAGCCTTCTCCTTCACACCTTAGAGTTTTGGCAGATTCATATAAGGAGATATAGTCTTTCACAAATCTATTGTATATTTACACACAGAGAGACAAGGCCCTAAATAGGGATGGGAATTATATAACCCTCCAGAGGTTTCTGGACTGCAGTTCCCAGCACTCCTCACCACTGCAGTCTAATAGAAGCCAGAGGAGCTCACATTTGCAGAGCTAGGAACAGATCCAACACATAAGGAAATTCTTTCACATTGTTCCCACTGAACTGAATGATGTACATGCAGGACAACCTCCCAGTGCAATGAACCTGGACCCTATGTTAATTAAGTAACTTTCAGAGAGGAAGCTGGTACCATTTGGATTTTCTGCTTCAGACACCAAACTCTTTAAAGTAAGCCTGGCATGTATCTTTCCCATTTCTCACTATTTTAGTGATATATGGAGGCAAAAAATGACATGTGAAATCACTCTGATCCATTCCAGTTGACCTCCACTAAGCCTCTGGATTCCTCTCTGTGTTCTGCAATGCACAAAGAGTTTGGAAACAGTACCTTTTTTAGGGCTACAACCCTGAGAAACCTCCCAGTAGCATGACCATTGCTCATGGAGGATTCTAAGAGTTAACAGCATGAAAAACTGATCACTTCCAAGTCTAGACTTAGACTCTATCATGCTTGGTTGGAAATACAGTTGGCCCTCCACATTTGCTACGGTTAGGGGCAAAAGTGGAAAAATTGCAAATATCAAAATATATGCATGTGTGCCTATGGAGAAGGGGGCTGAAGCATGGTGTGGAGAGCAGGCACCCAATATCCAAAGCAGGTCAAGGAACAGGGGTCAGTCAGCATGGTGGCCCTAACTTTCCTCCCTCTCCCTCATCTCCATCCTTTGGGTGTGGGGGGCATCAAGAGAGGTTTTGTGGTGCTGATAAACTGAGCTGCAACTGTCCTTAGCTGGGCAGAAAGCAGCTGGAGGAGGAGGAGGAGGACCACAGAAGTGAGTTTTTAAAGGGCTGTGCGGCCTGATAGGAGCCGCCAAGAAGGAAAAGGAGCACCTGAGGGAGGGGGCCAGGAGTTGGAGAAATTCACAAATAATCAAATCTGTGAAAGTCAAACCCACAAATATGGAGGGCCAACTGTAAATCTCTTTCTGCAGTGGGACTTACACCCAAATCAACACACAGGAGCTGGCAGCCACAGGCTATTTTAAAAACCAACCAGCCACAACCTTCATCCACTCAAGCCTGGGCAAGCATCAAATAGTCTCGACCGCCAGGGCTCTTTCCTGTGGAATACTGGGATATTTATTAAGATGGCCGGAGGGTCTGGAAGTCATGCCCTATGAGGAGTGGCTTAGGGAGCTGGGTATGTTTAGTCTGCAGAAGAGAAGGTTAAGAGGGGACATGATAGCCATGTTCAAATATTTGAAAGGTGGTCACATCGAAGAGGGAACAGGCTTGTTTTCCACTGCTTGAATTCAAGCTAAAGGAAAAGAGATTCCACCTGAACCTCAGGAAGAACTTCCTGATGGTCAGAGTTGTCCAGCCATGGAATATGCTGTCTCAGAGTGTGGTGGAGTATGACCCCTGTGGTCTCTTCCAACTCTTATGATTATATATGGCTTCTAGCCCATCTTTCTTTCAAAATAGGACTCAAACCTGCTTACACTATAAGTTAAAACAAAAGAGCCCTTTTTAGTTAGGTGCTTACAATTGGCTGCCATGGAGCTCTGATGAGGATGATGATGATGATGATGATAATAATAATAATAATAATAATAATAATAATAATAATAATAATAAAAATGTATATCTCACCTCTCCCCATGGATCGAGGTGGTACTACAATACATTAAATCTGAGGCAGTGGTTCAAGCGGAGTGCGCACTAGAACTCTCCTTGGAGCAGTCTCAGCGCCTCAGCAAACTACAAATCCCAGGTATCAGACTTTTATAACTGTACAGTGTAGATACACTCACACCTTTAGCCTCAGGAAGCCCCATACTTACCTGCAAAGCCAGCACTTCCCTGAGTTGCGGCCTTAAGGTACAAAATTATCCAAGCAATACAAATATCCAGACCCCCCAGCGGTGGTGAGGGATGTTTGACTGCCTTTCACGGTCCTTAAACTGTGAGAAACGCGGGCAATGTGGGACTTCCTTAAAGAACTGAAGGAGCCGCGTATCCCTCGCGGGTGGGACAATCCACACCCGCTTCTCTTCCCTCCCCTTTTCCCCACTGAGGCCGCCCACTCACCTCAAGGCTGGACATTTGGATAGATAAGGAGGCCCCACCCACAGGCGGGAGGGTCCAACAGGGGCCGGGGGGGGAGTCGGGGAGGAGCGCCAACTTTCTCACCCTTTGCCAATGGGGCAAGTAGAGTCCAACTCAGCCCGTCTCCCCCCGGGCTGTGCCTGCGTTAAGGAAGAGGCGGGGTTTTACCTGGAGCTCGGTATCAAGGGAGAGGGTGGAGCTGGGGCCGCCGCCCGCCTGATCCTACAGGGAGCAGGAAGGGGAGCTCGTCCCGCAGCCGCCGCGGGGGAGCCCGATTTTGGGCAGCCGCCATCCGCGGTCGAGCAAGGGGAGCGCGCTCCGAAAGACCCACTGGAGCTGGAGTTATAGGATCGCCGCAGCCACCGCCGAGAGGCGGATGCGCGGCGATGGCTGCGGAGCGGTGGGTCGCGCTGCCGCTGATGAACCTCCTGCTTGTAGCGGCGGCTTTCATCCTAGGACGGGGAGCAGGTAAGAGGGACCCCAGCGGCTTAGGTTTTCTGCCTCTCTGGCCACTTCCGCACGAGCCTGTTGTAACGCGATGATTCCACTTTCAACCTCCTCTGGAATCCTGGGGTTTGCAGTTTCGGGAGGGGCCGTCCGGCCCCTCCCGAAACTGCAAACCCCAGGATTCCAGAGGAGGTTGAAAGTGGAATCATCGCGTTACAACAGGCTCGTGCGGAAAGGGCCTCTGGGTGGATCCGATCTTGGGATGGAGTTAAAAGTGGGAGCCTCGTGTTGCTCCCGAGGAAGTTGGGTCTAAAAGCATCTGCGTCGATTAAGAGGTGGGCTTTTTTTTTTGTAAAGGTGTAATATGTATCGGAATTTGGATTTTGGAGGGTGCACTTGGATGTATTGGAAAACCTCTTCGCGCCTGGGCGCGCGTTTTTAATCATCTTTTTTTTTTTTTAACTAGGGCCATTTCCGCACTAGACTCTCATAGTGCTATGATTCCACTTTCATCATCCTATGGAATCCTGGGGTTTGCAGTTTTGGGAGGGGCCTTTGAGGGTGAACCCCAGAATTCTGCGGGATGTTGAAAGTGGAATCGTAGCACTATAACAGTCTAGTGCGGAAATGGCCCTTAGGTGTAAAAACAACACTTTGAGATGTTTGCAGACAAGCGGATCGGAAACGCCTCGTTTTGAAACGGATCCAAGAAGTATGCTTTCTTCCCTAAACGGCTTGGGGCACTCCTTAGCTTTCTTTTTTCCCTTCGTGGGGGAAAGCGGTTAGGCAAGTTCCAAGATGAAGTGGGGTTGGATTCAGACTTGGTCGTGCAGATCCGTTGACATCAATGGGACAAGGAAATCATGCCTCTCACTTCAATATTATTGACCTCAGTGGGACTCCCCTAAGTATGCCTAGATTTGACAAGATCCAAAGGTGGCTATTTGATTTGCGAGGTATATACTATAATCCACCAAGAAATTGCAATTTATGTTAGTTAGGAACCAACCAGTTCTTGTTTTCAAAAGATGCTCAAGAGAAGGAGCTCTAGGGTCCCAGTATTAGCGGTAGTCTAAAGAATAATACATTGCTTCTTTTACTAATCTAAGGATCTTCTTTTTATCTAAACTGAACTTCACAATATATATGTGGTATAGCTCTTTTTAATAAGCTACATTTCCTGAACTTGGAATGATTGTTGCTGGGATTTTTAAAAAAAGAAAGTGTAATTTCTTTAGTTTTATTTTTCAGTTTTGTGCACCTCTGCCTTTTGTGGTTCATTTTGTTTTAACAACTGTGATTACATTGTGCTTTTTAAATGTGATGAATGAACTCATCTTCTTAAATGTGATGAGCATGGAATTGCACGCAAGTTTAAAGGAGCTTCATATGTGGAGTGAGAGAGGTGTGTTCTCCAAACTTGGTGATGTTTTTCAAAGACTTTGTAGTTAACCTAGGGTGCTTCCATGCAATTAAACTAGTCTAATGGCTAATGCAAGGTTGATCAGATTCCAGTATACAAGTATACAGTACACAAGAGCCCAGTAAACAAGTACTTTATCCTCCTTCAGCTTGATTGGGTTCAGTGACGATTGACTATTGACCATACCCCTATTTTTTTAGAAAGCCACATTTATTTATTAGAAAGCAGCATTTATTGGGAAGCTAGCATGCTGTCGTGGTTTTAGTTCGGGACTAGGGCTTTGGGAGACCAGGGTTCCAAGGCCTGCTCCCCCATGGAAACCCACTGGATGGCCTTGAGCAAGTCACACTCTTTCAGCCTCGGAGGAGGGCAGTGCCAAAACCTTTGCTGAATAAATCTTGCAAAGAAAACCCAATGGCATTGTTGCTGTAAGTCAGAATCAATGTGAAGACACACAACAATAACAACAAGCTTCTTAGAGGTAAGCTTCTAAATGTTGTTGGACCCGAACAACCATCAGCTTCAGGCAGTAGGGCCAATAGTTGAAGATGATGGAATTGTTGTTCTGCAACATCTGGACTGTAGTCCCAAAATGTCCTTGTTACTGAGCACGAATTGTATTGGTATATACAGTGGCTTGGATGTGAACACTCTCTGTGTTGGTTTCCATAAATTATCAATTACAGAGAACATGTAGCAATGTATAATTGTTTCATTTGAACCTCTTAACAATTTGTGATGTTATCCCTGGGAGATAGTAGTACAATGAACTTCTCCGCTAACACACTTGTTTGTGGCTAAAAACATCTAGATATTTTCCTCCAAAAAAGCTTTGATCAAAAGAAACCTCCTAACTCCTTCATACATCTTAATTCTTCTATTCTAAAAAAAGAGAGAGAAAAGGGTCTTGCAACATGCAACTGGTGTTACTCAGCAAGTTGGCCCACTGAAGTAATTGCGCAGGCAGAGCGAGGCAGGAAATGGCCATCACTGATGGGAGGGGGCTTCTCATTGCTCTGTTTCCACCCTGATTGCTCTCACACTACAAATGCTCATCATGCTGGGTACACTGCAGTGAATGTAATTAAAGCCTATTGAGGACAGTCACGTTCCTGGCGCTTTGAAAGAAAAGGGTCTTTCGTCAAACCCCAAAGCCTTTTTACTGATAAGAGTGGATTTAGTAAAGCAGAGGCAGAGCCTGGTATATTTGCTTGCCCACAAAGCTAAACAAAGCAACCCAGCCGAGCTTTGCTGACCCCTGATAAAGCTATTTTTGAAGTTGCAGAGTGTTCTGTTCCTGTAAAAAATAAAATAATGTAGAGTCAGAAATAAAAAAAAATGGGACGGAAATTGTTCTGAAAAATGGGGTGTGAGTGAGTGTGAGGATTTTAACCTTGGTTAGGGATGGGCTCCATTGTTTAGGATGGCTGTGGTTTTGTATTCCAGCAACAGCATAGTTAAGGGCTGACTAAATTAACCCAGACGACATTGTGATTAAGCTCTTGAACTGTTCTTCCTAAAATTCCCAAAGGATGTGACTTATCTTGTCAGAAAGTTCTGGATCTTGTCCCTGGATATTCTCCTAAGCCTTTCTGGTTCAGACCAAGGGTCTGATATCCTGTTTTTCACAGTGGCCTATCGGATGCTCTTGGGAACCCCACAAGCAGGGCATGAGAGCCATAGCGCTCCCCAGGCTTGATCCTCACAATTGGTAGTTAGTGGCATATTCCTTATGATCCTGAAAGTCCTATGTATGTGGCTTGGAATAGATTATTTGAAGGACAAGCTGCAAACTTGCCTTGACTAAGATCAGTCACAGACCTGGGTTTCATATAGGATCTCTTAGAATGGTGGGCACAAGAAATAGCATCCTTTCTATTGTGGACTCATCTTTCTAGAATTCCCTGTTATAAACTGTGTACACAACTCTTTTCCAGTTCATAAATAGGCTTTAAACCTGGTTGTTTGAGGCTGCTTTCAGCTGAACATAGGCCCATTTTTAGTGCTGTAATTTTTTTTAAAAAATATTGTGCCTATTTTACATTGTTTTAATTAACTGCATTTTATATTTTATAATTTTAGCTCCTCACTCTGTAAAAAGCTTTGAAGAGACTTTGGGTCCAGAGGCAACATAGAAATATTTTAAATACATAAATAAATCATGGCTAATAGCCCTTCTCAGATCAATCTGCCGTGATTTATGTAATTCCCCTTTACCGACATCTTAAACCTAGCGGCTACCACTTTATAGATTATGTCTTGTGTGAAGCAGTAGTTTCTTCTGTTTGCCTTCCTGTGAATGTTTACTCAGAATTAAGTATTACTTGGTTCAGTGGACCTCATTCCCAGGTGTGTGTTTGTAGGATTACTACATCGAGTTGTTGCTAACCAATTTCATAGGATGAGTTGAAGTGCTAATATTCTATCGGGGGAAGAAAAACTTCTCTGTTCATTTTCCTTAGAATGGAACATGACACCCTCCAAAGTTCCATTTTGGTAGGGACAGTTATCCTCTGTTATCCCACTTTTCCAGCTACTTTTAAGATGTCCCAATTTCTTTTTCTGCCTCCCACTTTCCCTTTTAGCTTGCTTCAGTTGCTGCAAACTGAGTTCAAAGTGCCAAAGCAGTTTGCACTCAATTAACTCAGCTGCTGGCAGAGGAGGGGAAAAATTTTGCCATTCCCAGTAAAGCTCAGGCAAAAGCGAACTACTGCAGCCTCTCCTGGCTTATGTGTTCTTCCACATTATTAACTTTTGCCATGATATGATTTTGGCCATACGTATTCTAGTTTTCATTTATGAAATGTTAGCAGGTATGTAAAAGTGTGAGCACTACAGAAACTAGACCAAAGATGAGAATCTGGTGGTTCTGAAGATAAGGGTTGTTAGGTTGGGACTATTCTTAGCCCTGAGATTTCAAGGCCAAAAGCTAAGACCTAGTGACATCCCATAATTGCAGGCCCTGCTGATACCATTAAGCATTACAGTTGCACACAATATGCCATTCAGACAAAAACATTAAAACTAGCAAAAGAGAGACACACAAAGATTTATTTTTCAAGGTAACATTCTCATCTTGAGATTCCTCTGCCTCTCCCTGAGAATGAGAGAAGAGTGTCCAGGCCCTGAGATCTGGGAATCCTACTCTGGATGTTGGACCACAACACAACTGATAATAAGGAATGTTGGGGGACATAGTTCAAGAACATCTGGAGGGCTGCAATGTTGGGGACATAGTTTAAGAACATCTGGAGGGCTGCAAAACTTCCTCCTTGTTCTAAATCAGTGGTTCTTAACCTGGATCCCTGGGGGGCCACAATGTCCTCATGGGGTGTCCTGTGAAGCTTCCAAGGCTATCCAGCCTGTCTTCTTCCCACCTGACAGGAATCAAGGGGCAGTCAGTCATTGCTGCTCCAGTCATAAAATAGCAAGAAGAAGCAGGAAAACTTTCCCCTCCAATACCTCTGAGGGAAGTGTTCATTTTATCTTTCCTCCCTTCTCTACCAGTTTGAAGACCCCTTGATGAGCAGTTTTAAATAAATATTTGATGCACTTTAGAGTTTTAAAGTTTGGGGTCAGTCTTGGGGATCCATGGCAACAAAAGATATTTAAAGAGGGGCCCTGCTAAAGAAAAGGTTAAGGACCACTGTTCTAAATTAATTGATGGTTATAAAGCAAATAATCTTGGACACGGTATGCTGGAAGATTATTGTCATTGTGGCAAAACCCAACACAGTCTACAAAGTAGACTGAGTGCTATCTCTTTAAGTTTGTTTATCCTTATTACCTTATTACATTAAGGTTTAAGAAGTCCAGCTGTTAACCTCCCACTTGGTAGACCTATGAGAATCATATGAGAAGCATGATGAGTCAATGCTTATTTAAATTCTGTTGATTCATTGGATCTGCTGTAGTTGGGACTAAAAACCGAACTGAATTCAAGGGATGCATAGAGTGACATTCTTAGTAATAGATTCTCGGTTGCACAATATTATACAGTACGACCTCCATATCCACGGAATCATAATCCGCAGATTTAGTTATCCACAGCTGTAAACAGTGGGCAGCATGGGATCGCGCTGCCCACTGTTTTCTCTCTTCCAGCACAGGCCTAGGGCCTGATTGCCATGGCACTAAGCAGGGAAACAGTGGGCAGCATAGGATTTCCTGCCTCCAGCCACAGGCCCAGGGCCCACCGCGATTGGGCCCAGGGCGTTTGGTACTATCTGCGGGTTTCTGTATCCGCGGTGGGGGGCCAGAATCAATCCCCCGCAGATACGGGGGTTGTACTGTTATAGCCTTGAATGTGTCTTTCTCTTTGAAGCTGAGTAATTTCATCTGACATTTGAATTTTTGCAACTGTGAATCCTGTGAGCTATGGATTTTACTGTAAAGTTTATTTTATTTTTGCTAGCTAATTTGATTATTTCTGATACATTAGTATTGAAATGAGTTGAGTGAGAGCATAAATGAATATCATTCTCAAGGCTTTGTAAAATTGCTATTTGGCTACCTTTCAGATGGCTGTTCTACACATTGCAGTGGACTTTTCTTAGGTCTTTTGGTCAGCTCCTCTGCACTCACCAAATCCAAAACCGCTGATACCACAAAACTGGCCTCAAGCAATTTCATGTTTGCAGAGTCACAGATATGGACTGAACTTTTGACAGGTGAATGTGCCCCAAAGTACTAACATCCTCCTCCTTACCAGCCTTGTTTGAAACCTTAGCTAAATCTGAGAATGGAGATTCTGTGGATAGTTCTTTCTGAACTGTGTTACTTTCTGCTGTCTCTGCATTGGCAGTGAACTTTCCTATGAAGTCTGCTTCACAGAATCATGGAGTTGGAAGAGGCAACAAGGGCCATCTAGTCCAGTTTCTGCCATGCAGGAATACACAACAAAAGCACCCGTGAAAGATGCTGTCCAACCTCTGTTTAATGCCTCCACCTCCAAGGCTGGCTATTCCCCTGTCAAATAATTCTTACAGTAAAGAAGTTCTTCCTGATGTTTAGATAGAATCTCTCTTCTTGCAGTTCTCATTCTAGTCTCTAGAGCAGCAGAAAACACTCTGAATCCATTTTCTTCAATAAGATATCCCTTAAAAAATTTAAAAATGGCTATCATTTCACTTCTCAGTCTTCTCAAAGCTAAACATACCCAATTCCCTAAGTCATTCCTTCTAAGGCTTTGTTTCCAGATCTTTAATCATCTTGGTCACCCTTGTCTGGACATGTTCCAGTTGTTAATATCTTTCTTGAACTGTGAAGAGATCTAACTGGGATCTTTGAGCTTTGGGGTGTCCTGGGTGCTTTGGGAGGCATGAAAAAGGATTTCGGCTGCATGTAGCCCCTGGGCTCTGCCCTCCCCACCCCTGGATTAGAAGAAGAGGATAGGTAGGTAAGTAGAGGCAGTAAAGCTGCTGTGCTTTCCCTGTCTGCCAGAAATTCCAAGCATCCCAATCCAGTAGTACGCGTGTGGATTTTGCTCCTTTGGACTGTTTCTTCCACACTACATGAACATAACAGGATGATTCCGTTTTAACTGCCTTCATGCCTTCCCATGGAATTATAGGGTGTACAGCTTTGGTGAAGCACTATAGCTCTCTGTCTCTGAATTCTAAATTCCTCTTCTTAAATTGCAAACTTGGGAATTCCATAAGATGGAACCATGGCAGTTAAAGTGGAATCATGGTGCTATAACTGTGTAATATAGATGGCTGACTGTTGCTTCTGCTTCTTGCCATCAATCCCTCTCAAAAACAATTTTAGAGGCACCCATTTTTTGTGCCCTTAACAAGCACCTGTACAAACCAGGAATGTCTACTGCTCCTGTCTGTTTTGTTTTAGATGCACAAGGTGGTTGTGGACTCAAAATATGTATAACACCAAGTGGGAATGATGAGAATTGTAGTTCAAAACACCTGGGGGACCCTAAGCTGATGTAAAATAATGCTGAAAAAGAACCCACTGAAAAATGCCTCCTACAGCATTCTTTACACATACAGGCACCTAGTTAATCTGAAACAGAGTTCATATGATGTGGGAACTATCTGTGCTTCCTTTTGGTTGATGAGTTTCTTTGAAGGAAACATTCTGCTTTGAAGCTGACTGTCTGTAAATGCTTTATTTACCAGAGTAAACATAACTCTCTTGGCCCCCTGCTTCTTTGTTTATGTTGAGCTGATAACTTCCTTGTCCACGGCTGTGCCCTTGTTTTTTGCATTATGTGTTGCTGCGTAGAATAGATCTTTCTACCATATGGGAAAAATTGGAATCATTATGTGTATCCGTGGCTGGAAGTTTGTAGTTAATTCGCATTTTTGATCTTTTCTCATTCCTCTAATGCAGTAGGCCAGCCTGGTCTTGTCGGGCTTTTCATTTTAGCCTCTCAATCACTGAGGTTTGGGTATGACTTTGATCCCAACACACTTTGCATTTTACCTGCAGGTTTCTAATAATGCAAATTAAAGCAGCTGAGTGGGTAGGTGGGGAATCCTGATGAATGGATGCAGAGGAAGCATGAAGAGAGGAATTACTATTTCCTTCCCTGCCATTGACCTGAGGAGAGTCCTTTCTGATAAGATGCTTTCGTGTTGTGGGCAGATCCTTATGAGATCAATTCTCCTCCCTCCAAAAACAAATAGTAAAGTGAGAGCCAGCGTGGTGTTGTGGTTTGAGCAGGATCCATTCACCTGAGATCTTGGAGACTAGGGTTTCATTCCCTGCTTAGCCATGGAAAGGGTAAACTTGAGCACATCACACACTCAGCTCCAGAAAATCCTGTGATAGGTTAACATTAGGGTTGCATAACGTGGAAATGACTTGAAGGCAAGTGACAACAATAATAACAAAAACAACAACAAAGAGGCCATTATTATTGTGTGCTTTCAAGTTATTTCCTACTTATGGCAACCCTGGCCATTTCCGCATTGGACTGTTATAGTGCTATCATTCCACGTTCAACATCCTATGGAATCCTGGAGTTTGCAGTTTAGGGAGTGGCCTCAGGGGCCCCTCCCTAAACTGCAAACCCCAGGATTCCATAGGATGTTGAAAGTGGAACGATAGCGCTATAATAGTCCAGTGTGGAAATGGCCCCTCTCATAGAGTTTTCTTGCAAGATTAGTTCAAAGGGGGTTGCTTTTGCCTTTCTTTGAGATTGTGACTTGCCTGAGGTCACCCTATGGGTTTCCATGGCTAATTGGGGATTCAAACCCTGGTCTTCAGAGTTGTAGTACAACACTCAACAACTATACGATGCTGGCTCTGTACAGAATCTGTGAAATACTCCCAAATTTCCTTGATGGGATTGCAAAGAATTCTTCCAGTTTGCTTTATAAAGTCATTGTACTAATGTGGATTTTGAAATTTTTCTTATGGCCAATTTTTCTTATGGTAGATACCTTTGCTGTTGTCTGTTTTGCTGGGTGTTGAATTAAAATAATTTTAAGCAGGTGCACTAGTTCATACTTAGTAACTGACTTGTTAACCTTATTAGGGTGTGTATGTATATGTGCATGCACACATATCCAAAAAGATTGCACAATATTGTTCCCATGTATGATGTTGTGGAATAAACTGTGAAAGCGATTCCTTTCCATTTGTTTGGAAGGTTAGTCTACTTCTGATCACGTCTTTGTTGTATTTCTGTCTGCGAAAAGTCTGGTGATGTTCAAATCCACCACCACCAGACCTTTGGCAATATTATTGATTAGCCGTTGTGGCTCTGCCATATATTTTTCAATAGAAGGGAGTGTTTAAAGACCATCCAGATACTCTCTTTTTATTGTGCTCCATTGTCCTTAAGTATGAGGTGGTTTTAGTGATGTCTTGATGCGCATACTCAAAGCGATGGAAGTGAATAAAAACATTTTATAAATTATGCAACCTATACAGTAGTTTGGATTCTAAGAAATAGTGGTGGGAAAGCCTTTGCAGAAGGTAACTTACCTGTCCCTGATAGAGCTCCCAAGTACTCCCTCCATCAGTCTCTCTTAGTGGTTGAGGTGCTTTCCTCCAAATGCGGTATCGGTTGGCTTGACGAAGAAGAATTAGACAACATTGAACAGAGCCTCTGCTCACAGAAGATGCCTTACCTATACCAAATGCTGACCTGTCCCCTTTCAGCCCCTGTGCCATAGTTCTTTCCATTCAGTAAGTCTTCTGACTCTCTGGAGAAACCTTCTAGGAGCTACATGGAATACTGTGCCAATCCTTTGAGCCAACAAGTATAAGCATATTTACATTTACATTCCTCCTGGCATCAGTTAATTCTTGGGTAAGGTGATCTCAGCAAGTGCTGGCAGATGTTTGAATTCCACAAAAAATCTGAATTATAAATTCATCAGACCTGGTAGTCAGAAGGCGGGGGATAGGGGAGAAAATAAATAGCCCCAAATGAGGCTAGGTGTTGAGTCCATGAGGCCTGCAGTTTAAACCCAATGAAAGCACAGACTGAATGAATAAGTGACTGTTAGATCAGCAAGTTATCATACTGATCCCTGCATTCCTGGATAGAGAAGCAAGGGCTGATCCTTTTTAATGAAAGCATAAAGGGCTGGGTCTAACCCAGTCTGGCCTCTTCCTTTGGAACATGTCTTGAGCAAAGCACATGAGGAAATACATTTCTTGTGAATAAGGAATAGCCCTAAATACCTAAAAGGCACCAGATCATGTTTGAACTTGGAAGCTAAGGAGGATCAGCCCTGGTTAGCACTTGGGTGGGATACTACCAATGAATACAGGTACTGGTGGCTATATTTCAGAGACAGGAACAGACAATTTCTGAATATTCCAGCCTAGGAAATTGGTGGGATTGTCATAAATCAACAAACAACTTGAAGGCACCTACAAAAATAGACAAAGATACTGAGAGGATACGCAACAAGAACAATCTGAGCAGCTGGCAAGATAGCCAGGAACAGAAAGAAGCATTTTCCCCACTGCTCTAGGAGTGCTCTGAGTTTGTTGGCTTTAGCTCTATGATATATTATTAGATATGGCTCTGTACTGATTTATTGTTTTAGATTATATCTACACTGCCTTTGTAATTTTGATATTTTTGTATTAACTGTTGTGAAGAGGCTTGTGAATAAAATGCCTCTGGATATATTTTTTAAAAAGTCCTATCTGTCCAGAGCCACTAAAATCTTCATTCCATACCATATCTCATGTCGTGTTTCAAGCATCAGTCATATACGCAGAATGGAATTCCCCCACTTTTTGGTCTGTTTCCTAACAAATCAGACATCTCTGCTTCTTGCACCTTGGTTCTTGGAACTGTTAATCACTCACTTCCACAGGAGCTTTTGCCTGTGATTTTCTAAGTGGTAGTTGCAGGGCTTACCATTAGTTAAGTGAGGCAGCTTCCTCTAACAGCAGATCCTGGGGTGTGGGAGGAAGAAGAGTTAGCAGAGCAGCATTGGAGAACAGAGCTATGAGGATTATGCACTCTGCCCTGCACTCTGCCCTGCACTTGCTGAACTGTCTTGGTGTCCTCGGGTCAGGTGAATGCTACTGCAACTGTCCTACCTCCAACACTGAAGTAACTACAGTAGCCCCTCCACATTCATGACAAAAATTCCCTTGCAAAAGTGGAAAAATAATGACTAACTCCCACCTTGGCGATTCCCCTCCAAAGGTCCCCCTCCCATTCCTTTACCTCTGGCCCCAGCGTGGGGAGAGAAGGGGAAGAAAAAAAGAGACACAATAAAGGGCTTACCAATACTTTCCTCTCAAAGGGAGAAGAATACAGTCCTTCTCTCCTATTTACTTCCAGTGGCTGTCTTGAAAAGGGAAGAGTAGGAACAAAGAGGGCACTTGACCAATCAGCAGCTATTACATGGCAGAAAGTGAAACCACATAGAAGAGAAGACATGCCCTTAGCAGTGGGAGGGGGGCTTTGCTCACCCAAAAAGAAAAAGCATTCATTTTAAACACAAGCCTGGCAAACCTGGGGTGAAGAATGCAAGGGAATGGGAGGAGGAAAATGAGGGGGGAGGCAAGCAGGTGCCTCAGGAATAATCAAATTCACAAAGGTTAAACCTGTGAATGTGGAGGGAGGACTGTATTACTCAGGACAGTTTATCTGTGTGGAATGGCAGAGAGGAGCAGTGTTATCCTTTCCTCCAGGTCTGGCTTAGCCCTATGTAGTTGCCCTATCACCCAAGTAAATGTAACTTGAAGCTGTTGAAATTCCTCTGGTTCAAGAGCCATGTTCCTTCTGGGAGATGGTGTCAGGAAAGGGCTGCAGATGGACCTATTCCAGAGAACTACTGGCAACATTCCCTTTCTCTACAGTTGTGTTATACTTTTTATTGACTTCTTTACTCCCCTTTGTAGAATGAAAAGCAGAATACAAATTGTTGTTAATTGCTGTCAAGTTGATCTTGACCTTATGGTGACCCTATGGATGAGAGGCCACTCTATCATCAGCTGCTCTGCTCAGGTCCTACAGATTCAGGAACATGTCTTCTTTGATTGAATCTATCGAACTGTAATGCGTCTTCCTCCTTTCCTACTGCGTTCTACCTTAGCAAGCACTGTTGTATTTTCTGGTGAATCATGTCTTCTCATAATATGGTCAAAATATGACAGCTTCAGTTTAATCATCTTGGCTTCTAGGGAGAGTTCAGTCTTGATTTGCTCTAGGACCCATTCATTGGTCTTTTTAGCAGTTCAGGGTACCTAGAACTCTTCTCCAGCACCACATTTCAAATGAGTTGATTTTCTTCCTATCAGTTTTCTTCACAGTCCAGCTTTCATAACTATACATAGAAATTGGAAATATGATGGCGTGGATAATCATAACTCATTCAGTGATATATCTTTACACTTCAGGATCTTGTCTAGTTTTATCGTTGCCCTTCTAAGTCCTGTTGTTCTGATTTTTTTGAGTGCAGTCTCCATTCTGATTAAGGACTGAGCCAAGATATGGAAAATCTTGAACTATTTCAGTGTCTTCCTTGTCTGTTTTAAGGTTATGTAAATCATCTGTGGTCATTATTTTTACAAATATAGGCTGTGAAATGAATTGAAAAGTATTGTGGTACAGATCTTTAAAGAAAACAAAAATAAAATTGCATATCACACACAGGGAGAGTAGACAGAGAAATTTATTTTTCCTTTTTAGTCCTTTACATCATTTGGCAGTAGGGTCAGGACAGATGAGCAGTGCTACTTTGTACAATGCATAATGGAGTTAGGGAATTTGTTAATGAAAGGCTCAGTGATGGTCTCTTAGGTAGGACGAGATTAGGCAAGGATGGGAGCCTTTTAAATAGGATTAGGTACATTCACAGAGATTGAGTCTGACAGAGACCGAACAGCTAAATTGATCTTTCATATTATCAGACTGTATGTTAATTCTGAGTGGCAGAAACTAAGGGCAAATGGTAGATAACCATTATGTACTTGTCTTTTTGTGCACATTGAGTTGTCAGGCTAAAAACTGGAGATGGCTCCTGTATCTTTAAAGGTTGTGTAGAAAAGGGGGATTTTAAAAAATGTTGCTTGTCACACAACCAGGTAGCAAGTGACATCTACTGAAATTCCCCTTTCTATACAACTGTTAAAAGTACAGAAGCCCTCTCCAATTTTTATTCTGGCAAACTCTGTGTGTGTTTGTGTGGGTATGTCACTGTTTTTGTGTGTGTATATCTATGTACAAAGGTACACATCTTTAAATGTCTGGAGATCATTGCTGCTTTCATGTCCAGTTTATGAATTTCTAGTGGTACCAGTTGGTCACTGTTGGAAGGATCAGGTCTGGATCTAACAGGCTCTGCTGAAGTTGCTGTTTGATGAGTCCTTCTTTTGCCCATAGGCTCTGGCAGATTTACCTGGCTGCAGTACCAGCAGTCTTAGCAATGCTGTGCAGTTCCTAAGTCTAGACATTTTTTCATTTCACACAGTGCCCCAGAAATGAAGAAGGGCTAGATCCAGGCAGCACCAGAGCTCAAGAGTACTCATGCATTAAAAAGGCAAGTAAGATCAGACCAGGGCTGATCTGGAAATGTTAGCAAAAATGGCTAGTGTGTTGGCGTTATTTGTTATTTTTAATGTTTATAATGCGTTGCTTTTAGTCAATTTTTCAATAGCTTAATGTATTAGTAATGTGTTATGTGTGTATGTGCCATTCAAGATGCCTGTTAACTTATGGTAACTCCATGAATTTCATAGGGATTTCTTAGGCAAGGAATACTCAGAGATGGTTCCTTCCTCTGAAATATAGCCTCCAGCACCTGATATTCATTGGTGGTCTTCCATCTGAGTACTAACCAGAGCCGATCCTGCTTAGCTTCCAAGATCAGATGGGATTTGGTGCCTTTAGGGCAATAGTTCTCAATTTTCTTTCTCCTCTGACCCCCTTTATGTCTACATGAGGATGTTGCACGCAGACTCTGCTCCTTTTCTCCTCTCCCTCTCCCTCTGTCTCCGTCACTCTCTCTCTCTCTGGCCCCTTGTACCACATGCATCCTCTTTCTCAATGCTGAGCTGTCAGCTCTCTGCCTCTTCTCTTCTTTTCCTTCCATCCAAGAAACTGCTTCATGGTTGCTAAGGGGCACACACTTGCTGTACTTATGACTGAATGTTTGGAGAAGCTGAGTGGGAAAAGCATAAAAAAAGGGAAGCTGATTTTTGCTATGCCTGTGGTTGGAAGAAGGTATAATAGGGGAAGATGCTTTGCATGGCTCTTTTTCAGAGACCAGTCAATCCTCAATAGTGCGTGCACGCGCGTGCGCGCGCGCGCGCGCGCACACACACACACACACACACACAGGCTTGCCCTTCTTTTTCATATTTGCTGCACTTGCAGGCTGACTTTTGTGCTTTCTCATGAGCAACTATTGTGCCCCCTCTTAGGGTCCTGTCCCACAGTTTGAGAACCACTGCTTTAGGGTATGTTGCTCATGTTTGTTTGTTTTTAAAGCCCTGTGGCCAAAAATCTCCCTAAAATATAATCTCCCATGTTATTTTAGAAATAATATGTACCAGTACCACAACCTATAACAAGGTGGCATTAACATTAACATGAAGAAATGATAATAATGCTCTTGTCATAAAAAAGTATTGTATTATAAATAACTTTAGTTTAGCAAGGTTCTTGTCATGTTCGTATGAACTAGGAAGGTTTGGTATAGTTTCCATTGACTTTTGTGCTGCCATATTTTAAAAAGTAAAACATTGTGAAAGCACCTCTAGCCTTCAATTTTGTGGACAGTTATTTGGGAGTGCTGATCACACTGATCACAACGGGCCTTACTTCTAAACTAAAAATACATAGGTTGTACTGTTAATCTTAAAATGCAATCTTTATTTCGGAAGCAGCAAAACTTTAAAATGTTTTTAATAATCAGGCTTTTAAATGCATCTTAACATTGTATACAACTTCCATGAGAAACCCACTGAAATGGATAAGAGTTCTAGTACTTTACTCATGCTTACACGATGAATCAAGGTTTATAATTAAAGTGTCTAGTATTTAAATGCAGCTTTTTTTAGCCTCTTGGATTGGAAATTTGTACTTTGTATGGGCATTTTCTGAAACTGTAGAACATCTAGCTAGAAAAGGTTATATTAGGCAATGCATGGAAGAAAAATGTGTCAGTGCCTTATTGCTAAATTAAGGGTCTATCTTCCAAAACAGTATTCATCTGAGTCTCAAATGCTAACAATTAAATGCTTAAATCTTGATTTTTTTATCTAGGCTACATCTTGGTGAATTTTGTATATGAATTATATAAACCTCATTGCTTAAATCTTGGAACAGGTAACTACACAGTGATGACATGAAACAGCCCATGAGGCAGATGAGTATTTTATCAATTCTACAGATGCACAACTAAAGCTGAAGTAGTTACATGAAGGTGTATCTGAGGACTGTGCATATACTATGACCCAAAGATATTGGTGTCTCAACCTGAAGACTCTATAGCATGTATCTAATGTGTTAGTTAAATTCTTTACCTTACGTTCTCTAAAAATGTCACACATGTATGAAGTGAGCTTGACCAGCCTGTGACATTTCTAACCATTAGGACCCACTGATAGTTATTAAATTGCAATGGAGCCATTATTGACTGGGCAAAACAAGAATGAAGATATGAGGGTCATTTACTATACTGACATCAGAGATAATTGAAGATTCCTGCTTTAGTGGTTTTATGTGGGGCCCTCCATATTAATGGTAAAATGTATTATAACTCATAATTAAAATGTGATATACAAGAATTTTGGAGTGCCTCTGGTAATTCTAGCTGGTGGGATCCTGGCCTTGTGCCCCAAAATGCTGACTTGATGGCATCACTGAATACAAGAAGGAAGGAGGTTCTTTAGTTTACTGGCACACCTCATCTGTACCACCTTGAATGTAATCCCCACTCAGGTTTAAGATCCCTCATATAAAGTTTTACATATGGGAGACATGGCAGGAATGCCATCAGTGATAGAAGTTTGGAAGGAAGCTGTTCTAGTCTTTTTCCTGCAGTTTTTTTTCCTATTCTGAATTATCCCCCAATGTGAAGAGAAGGCTTTATGCCTCTTGCTGAAAAAGCAGGCGCTGGGAGGTAAGAACAGAAAAACAGTCAAGAGAGTGGGAGCTAAGCAACACCTTGCAGTGCCATTCTTCTGATAAAATTCCTAGCTAACTGGATCTTTTTGTTCTGAAGACAACGGATGGCAGGCTTAAAAGTTCCCTGCATAAAGGCCTAGTGAGGCTTTTATGCTTTAAAATATGGATAAAATAATTCTTGTAGTACTTAATAAAATATGTACGTTCAGCTTGTCAGTTGGTTTATAGCAAAGCCATGAGTTTCATAGAGTTTTCTTAGGTAAGGAATATTCAGAGACAGTTTGCCATTGCCGTTCTCTGAATATATATTCTCCTCATTAAATAATTCTTGATTAGAGGTGGTATTTATAATTTTCTGATATAATATTAATAATGAAGTTACTTACAGTTAGAGTTCTGAACATGATGAAGTCTTGTCTTTTTTAAATGTAAGCTTTAAAGAAAGGAAGAGAGGCATATTTAGTAAAGGCAAGAGAGTAAGACTGAGGCATGAAACTGCTTGTACCTGAGCAAAGTGGTCTTAAACCACAATAGTCTATAATTGCTGTTTATTGTTAGTGAAAACCTAAACAAGCATCGGTGGACAATCTGTGGTTAAAAGGAGGAAAGAATCTTGCATATAAATAAAGAATGTGGTAATCTACCTAAAACCTGAATGGATCTCTGGCTTCATGGAGATGGGGTCAGTTGCAGTTGCTGGCTTTTTAGGTCAGTGAGGCAGTAAATCAGCTCCTTTGTTTTGGTCTTTACTATAAAGCAGCTATCTAGAGCGCTGAGCCTGTTTCGGTGATAAGGTTCAACCTCTTGCCGAGGCCCTTCAAAACTGAACCTAAAACCCAAGGTGGCTTCATTGTTCCACTAACATGAAAGACATCAGCACTATTGGCTCTGGAGAACCACTTGGATGGACATAACTCCTTCTCTTTTCAAATCGTGGTATCTATTTTCTTGTGTGGGCATTGGCTGAGCAAGAAGGCAGAATCACCTTTGGGAGAGCTCAGCTGTGCAGTCTTTCACTTCACCATCCGGTGTATCATCATGCTAAACTGAGGGTTTACAGCCCAAAGAAATCCCCTTTTTATGAGCGCAGTGTGCATTTCTTGTAATCCTCACAAGGATACATGCAGAGAGAAGCGTAGACTTAAAACATGCATACACCCTCTCTTTCTTCAGCGTGACTCATAGTTCTCTTGGTATACTTGAAAACCACTCCAGTAAATGGAATTTGCTTCTTTCTCCAGATGGTAGTTCAGTCCTTTTATTCCAATACTGAATATGGTAAGATCTTTACTTACCCTGTGATTCTAAATATTTAGTTACGGGAAATATTTGCTTATCCTTCAGATGATGCTGCTTTTACTTTTCCTACAGATTCTGAGTTTGTTTATGGATTAGTGAAAGTGAACTTTGCCATTTTCTGACCCTGGGAGAATTGTTGACTCCACGAAGCAGTTCAACATAGCTCTTGGTCGAGATCTAAGCTGCTCGCATAGTTAACATGCCAGTATACACATTGTTTATAATTTACTCTTAATGTAGCCAGCAAGTTAGCTGTAAATAACATGGCCAAAGATAGATAGGGCATTTGGACCATTGATATAAGGGCATTCTGGAAGAGAGCTACCAGAACCCAAAAGCAGCCTGTGGATTTCAGGTGCCAAATTGGGTAGATAATATGCAGAAGAACCAGAACCTTACTGAAGATTAAAATGTCCTCTCTTTGTGTTCTCTATGTTCTTTGGAACCATTTATGAAGCAATTTGCATTCTACTCTAACCAAAAACAAGCAGTGAATTTTGGTGTTAGATGTGCCATCATGGTGAATAGTTAAAAATACCCAAAGCTCACTTTTAGTTTTAAAAATTTCCAAATTGCCCTGATGCAGCTTCCTAATGTCTAAAAACTTGCTCTGTGTGCAATTACTTCTACAGCAGCAGTGGGGACTCTTAGGCCATTGGTTGTTTTAGCCTATAGTTCTTCACAATCCAGCCTACCGTGATAAGGGATAGTGGTGCTGTAGTCCAAAACATTTGAAGGGAGCATAGTTTTCCCACCCCTGTTATACAGGGAGATCGATTGTGTTAGTCAGGTAATTTTATGGGCCTGAAGAAAACTTGCGAGCTGGTGGAGAAGGAAAGTGGAGTTTAACCACCATAGAGCCATGGGCATGCCCAGTCTCATCTGGTTTCAGAAGTTAAACTGGGTTGACTTTGATTAGCACTTGGGTGGGTGACCGCTAGGTAAGACTAGGAAGGAATACTTCCTTAACTCTGGAGATTTGACAGTACTCAGCAAGTTAGATCAATGGTCTGACTCAGTGTAAGGTACCTCCTATGATCCAGTGACTTCTGTGGCAAGTGACACATTTTCTTGTCTTGCTAAGCTTTTTCACCATGCCCATAACTAGAAGAGGCAGAATACATCATGCAGACTGAGCAAGCACATGGATTCTCTACTAAATATGAGTGATCTATATAGGTTACAAAATATGGTTATTCTTGTCACCGGCTTACCACTCTCTACTAATACAGAGGTCAGCCGGTTTTTGTTGGGAATAGTCACGGATGATGAAGTTAAATCAAGCAGTCCTTTTTATAGTTGTTAACAGATTCACAATACTGAGAATGTTCAACTGGTTTGACTAATCAGTAAGATGGAAGATAAATTTGCAGATTTCAGGAACTCCAGTGTAGATCTCTTTCACAACTGAGGAAATGTTTCACTTTATGGAGCCAAAAAGGGCTATGGCTCACACTTGTAACAGGAAAGTGTGTGCTTAACAATTTTTCTGTTGTTCATGATTGCAGCCAGTCACAAGAAACAAAGTAGCTTAACACAGCAATTAAATCTCGGTGTTGATGGAACCAGTTTTTAATCAGCTAAAGCATTAATTAATTAATCTACTAACTAAAGCTTTCAGAACCCAGTTCTGCTCAAGTTGATACTTCTCCTAAATTGTGCCTTCATTGCAAAAAAATCTTTCCCTAAAGGAGAAGTTCTCAAGCAAGCTCTGTTCACAGGAAGAGGGCATGACAACTGAGAACATCTATAGTAGATCACACACTTAATTCTTTGTTTCCCAATGACTGAGACTGAAGTTGTTTTGACTAGGGCTGGATTGTCAAACAGGCTAAGAAGGACCTGGCCTAGGACCCACAATTGTTTTTATTTAACACTGGCACAGTTTACTAATTATTCACAATGCACTGATCAGTTAAAGAGGAACTTTCAGTGGCCTGGCCTAGCATAGTGCTTGTGACACTGGAGGAAAAAAATAAAATATGATTCATGAGCTTTGGTTTATAGAACAGCAACCAACATATTATTGTGGTCTGCTGAGATGCCCAGCATTTTCCAGTTGCTTAGTGGAAAGAGATGCCCTCCTAATGTAGGCAGGAGGGCAGCCCAGTTTAAGGGTGGGCAGTGGCAGTTGGTGACTTTTATGACAGTGAGGCGGTGACTCTGCTCTGGATTTTAGCCCAAAATTTTGTGGGAGTTGTTCAAGGTGCTGAACCTATTTGAAGGATAGCTGTTGGCACCTTAGATAGTTCCTTTAAAACTCAGGCTGAGACACTTCCAAAAAGGTGAAATATTATTGGTCTACGATTTACATGTTAATCTAAAAAATTTTCAAGGTGGATTTTGTATTATTTCTGTATGATTTTGGATTACTTCTGTATGACAAGAGCAGTAAGCGTATTGTTTGCTCTTACATGAAAGCGGACTGAAGTACCAACAATGGAAGAATGGATTGTTAAGGCGCTGAGTTAGCCCAAATTGCCAAACTAAGGTGGGTTTTAAAGGATAAGACAACTGGGGATTTTTTGAAAGATTGGGAACCATTTATGATTTTTTGAGCAATAAGAAATCTAACAATGCAATAATCTGTAGCTATGGTTACTAGTAATTCTAGCAGAAACTATATGGTAGAATATGTTTTCCTTTAATTCTTTTTCTTTCATTGTGGTTTGGTTGTGGGCAAGGTCAGAGCCCTTTTGTGTTTCAGTAAACTACTGAATCGTGTTTTAGTGTTTTTGTTTAGTGTTTTTAGTTTATTTTTTCTTCTTCTTCTTCTTCCTCATTTTTTTCCTAACATATATTTCTTTGTGAATTAGATGGTTCATGTTAAAATTAATAATCAATTTTTTAAAAATTCAGACTAAGACCCAGAGTGAATTCACCTCCGCACTAACATAGAAGCCACAAGCTCCCACCTGGAGAGGACCATTTTGAGGAAGTGTTACTCTGAGAGATGGGGGATGTTGGTTTCCACCCACAATGCCAGTGTCTCCTTAGAATTTCTTGGACTTATAACTCAAAAGAGGCCTGTGAGAGCAGGGTAATGGCAGGATCTTTTCACCTAGGCATACCAGTACTAACTGTAGAGAGGACTCCAGTTAAAAGTTAAAAACAAAGTATTTTATTTGGATTGACAAGCACATGAGAAATCAGATACTCTTAAGAAGCATTCAAAGCTATCAGAAAGCGAGACAAGAAGATTAGATAGATAGAGATTGGGTGGAAAGGGTGATCATTACCAGTCCAGAAGAAGGAGTCACAGCAGAATGACTCAGACAGAATCTGAGAGCAGCACAGAGGAACTGCAATTTGGGTACCATGTGCAGCGTAATATACCCAACGTACTACAAGTACCTGATGTTGAAGCTAGGGTTTGTATACCCTGTTTCATACTCTGAAAAGAGTGCATAGACAAAACTGCAATGGCTTTCCCGTGATATGATTAAAGGAGTCCGGAATGGGCTGATTGCCTTAACTCCAGAGGGCCAAAATATTAGGTGTAAGACACCATCTGGTCATCTTGAAACATTGTAGTTAAGAGAGTCAGCTTAAATCAGATTGTTGGGGGGCAGGGAAGCAGATATTCATAACTTACAGTTACCTCTAGCTCATTATGCGCTATTTTAATATTATAATGAATTATAATTTACACATCTCCAAGGTGAGATCTAGTATTATAATTTGGGACTACCTACATGGTCATGTGCAATACTGGAATGGTGACATAATAATGTATTCATGATACGTATGTATTTGGATTAACCAATTAACTAGCATTTTTTGCTTCTGTAATTGTGCTTAGCAGGGTATATAACTGCCTATGCGCAGCCATTTCTTTGGAGTGGTTTGTCTTGGGTACATGAGCACAGCTACTCCCCCTTGCGCAAATGAAATAAAGAACTCTTTTATTATGATCCGGGTGTTATTGACTAATTATTAATTGGGAGTTTGCGGCTACAAAAAGAGTTATGGGAGTCCTGACAGCCTGTTAATGTCCAGGCAGGTATGTGGTATAGAGAAGATCTCTATAGGGCAGGGTAAAGGGATGATTTCTGATTGCTCACCAATCTGGGTAGTTTGTCTCACACTGTATTCGGAAGTGCAAAGAACCTGGAGTGTTCAAAGGATTTAGCATAAACTCATTAGTGTCAGGTTTTCCCACCTAATCCTCTCTGAATTTATGACCTGAACACATCTTAGGTTAGCTTGACCTGGCAACACACTTTCTGGTCAGTGTGCCTTTGATCATGTTTTTTTCAGCCATAAATATGTTCGGTTATGAAAACAGTACATGCTGCAGGATGGAGGCTGTAGGTTATGGTAACAAAGGGCTTCATCCCAGCAAAGTGGGCTACCTGTGTGTCTTTTCTTACAGCCACACTTGCTCCCTATAAGTTTTCTTACCTTGAATTGACAACTGGGAGGGGCAGCCCTCTCTTCATATAGGTCATGTGTTTTTTTAAGTGAATGGAAGACTCTTGTAGTCCTTGGGACAATCCCAGGATTCCATAGGAATTCCATAAGTGGAATAATAGCGCTACAACAGTCTAGTGTGGAAATGGCCCATGAGTGTAAGAGAGGGACAGGGTCCTTTGTTTTTCTTCTATCTGAAGCCTTTAGGATCCTTGGATTGAAGGGATCCTTCAGAACAGGTTATGATCCAGCATGGGTGTGTGGGTGGGTGTGTATGCAGTTGTAGGCTTATCAGTCTTCTGCATATGTGCAAAAGTGCTTGTGTATGTGAAGATGGAACATATTTTTTGTAAATTGAAATATTGAGGAGAAAGGCATATTCTTTTGACTGGGTAAAGATGGAATAAAGACATCATCATTCCATTTTACAAATGTATGATAACTGTACCTTTGCACTTGAAAGACTGAGCACTTACAATCCTTTAAAGTACTAGCTCATTATTTGTAATAAGCTTTGATAGTCTGGATCAAGAATGGTCAACTTGTGGCCCTCAAGAAGTTGCTGGACTGCACCTCTCAGCAGCCCTAACTGGTGGAGCCCATGATGAGGAATGCTGGGATATGCAATTCCAAAACATCTGGAGGCCCACACCACTGCCACCCATGGTCTACAGTCTTCTCTACTGCAAAAGACTAAGACGGCAACCATTCTAGAAGCAAGTAACATGATGTACAACTCACCCCCTCCCTCTTAATCTTTCCAGGTGCCTTTGTGATCAACCTTCAACGTACTGACAACATAACAATTAGGATAAAACCTGGATCTTCAGTTCTGAAAAATTGCGCCATACAAATAGGAGGAAAGCAATATTTTTCTGAACAAAAAATAAATCCAGGACAACAGCTTAATTTTATTTTTGGTTGTTCAACTCCGGAGAAATATTGGGTCTTGGTGGTGGAGAAGAACATTGGTAAGCTTGAGTTGGAAACGTTTTAAAGTAATGTGGATAGTTGTCAGCAGGGCTTATTGTATTTGCCAGAAGCCTGAATAGAGCTGCAGGGATGAGGGGAATTGTTCCTGCAGTTACAGAGCCCTGTCCCTCTCTTAGATTCCAAATTTAGAGATGAGCACTGGGGGATTCTTAGTTTTTGGCCCACAAGTTGTAAATGTTTTTTGGACTCCAGCTCCCAGACTCCCCTAGCCAACATGGTTCTGGGAGTTATAGTTCAAAAAGTAATTTTTTTCTAGTACCTATTTTGGCAAGCAAGCAAGAAGCTAAACAGCTAGTCCTAGTCTCCAAAAGGTCCACAATGTAATGTCAAGGATGACTCCTGCCCCTTCTCCCTAACCCTAAACTCGGGGAGGAGGGGTGGGCTTCTCTGGTCACCTGTGACAGAAAGTGGCGACTAACTTACCATACCAAAATACTGATCACTCAAGCCATAAGCAAGTGTGTTCTTACCTAATGAACATTTGCCCTTGCCAATTAAAATTTTGTCCTGTGGACGTATCAACTGAAGTCATTACCTCACTTGTTCTGTCAGTTAACCTAGTGAAAACATGCTGCTCTACTTAGAGCTAGACCTTCTGGTATCTCTTCAGTGTATAATGACACTTTTTATTTTTTTAAAAGAATATTAGAAAAGAAGAAGGTGAAAAAGACTTCAGAGGGAAATTTTGTTGTGGTTCCCAAAAGATAATGCATGAATAGGACAGGACCAAAATGACAACCTAAAGGTGAGGGCTCAGAGGCCTAGACTGCAGCTCTACATATACTTATAGGTAATAATTCTCAGTGAATTCGATGAGACTTCCTTCTGGAAAAGCATGCTTAGGATTGCAGTGTTAATTCACTGAATGTGTTAATAGCAAGAATACCCTCTACCCTCTTTGGAGCTGGCAATTCTAATAGCACAGCTCAGAAAAGTGTTTTGTTTTTGTTGTTTTTGTAGGGGGATTAGATAGTGGCCATGGTATCTGGGAGATTCTGAGGGCAGAAATCCAAAAGAATAATTTTTTTGCTCTGTTAATAGGGAAATAAAGATGAGTGTTCTCAGATTGACCCATTTTTCAGCTCTTAAGCTGGATATATTTCTGCTTTATGATCAGAATGATGATGTACTTGCTTGGCTACCTTTGGCTCATCTTTCTCTCTGCTAGGCAAAATTCTCCCCAGTAGCATGTCCCTGTCCCATAGTATTGGGGGTATATAAATGGGAAGGAGAAAAAGCAATTATTAGGCCATTGCTTATGACCGGAATGGGAAATTTGTTCATCCTAAGGGTTGATCTTTAGTTTTGGAAGAGTCTCAGGGGCCACTGACCAGCAGGGGACAACACTAAAGGCATGGGGCAGGTCCAAAGCAAAGTGGGTGGATGATTGGTTAAATCTTTTTCACAGCAAACATTGACAACACAACCCAATTCTACGCATGTATGCCCAGGAACAAGCTTCAGAACAATAGGTTTCAGATATCCAGACTGGAGCTCTGCATTATGCAACAAGTTCCTGGGCTTTAAATCACCTGTTATCTCATCTGCAACCATTGCTCAGAGATAAGAGAAGACACTTGTGACCTGAAGACCACATCTGGCCCATGGGCCAGGGACTTTCCTTCTTTACCTTATGTGTTCATCCACTACTTCAGCATAATGGAGGAGGGATGGTGAAGGCTAACTTTACCTTGCTTGACTTCTTCCAATTAATCTCATACCTAGCTGCTTTTCATGTTCTGATGTAGCCTTCTACTTGAGTTGGTTTCATTAGTGGTTCCCAAATGCTTTGCTTGCCTAAGCAGACAGTTACTAGATTGTCTTTAAGGTTCCCCACTGTCTAGGTCAGCCTCCCCCAACTTGGTGTCCATCTGATGTTGTTGGACTCCAGTTTCCACCAGCCACATCCAGCATGAACACTGATTTGGAATACTTGGAGTTTAGTCCAAAACACCTGGAAAGCACCAGGATGGGGAAAGCTGATCTAAGCCCAACTGATGGAGACCATTACTTTTATTTTTTCTGAATGATGTATATTAGGGACCAGCTCGTAATCCAGTGTTCTATTAGATACACAGCAAGTACTTCTCAAATCAGAATGAAGGCAATGACCCAGTAATGAACCACTTGCCTTATTACATCTGGTAAGCAATATGGCAAAATAGGGAATTATTACAATATATTTTGCCTTTATAATCTTTTAATTTACCAAATTCAGTACCTTCCATTTTCTCATCTTCCTATTGTAATGTCTTAAATATTGAATTAAACTCTGTTATTGCATTTGTGCCAGGTGGCTGATCAGGGAAAAATGGTATGCATACAGATTTATAGGACTTACAGATATAGAATGACTATAGAAAATTCAGATAGATATGCAGGCACTAAAACACAAATCCTTACAATTTGGATGTGTATATGTGACCACAGTCCTTTCTAATGTAATGTGTATAATATAATGTAATATAATGGATAATGTAATGTAATATAATGTACATCTGTATTTTTCTAGATTGTATGTCAAGACAATGCCCTTTTGGTGATGTCCTGCTTCAACCTTCTGAGTTAGCACCCCTTAACAAGACCTTTGTTTGGGAAGTTAAAGCTGATCGGCTAAGTGGACTTGAGCTCAAGTTCTCTCCATGGCTGAGACAAATTCTGCCTGGAGACACATGCTCTGATCAAATCCTTTATAACATTGGCAGCCGTCTTAACACGAAGAGAGTCAACATTGGAAACTTCTGCAGAAATGGTTCTGTGTCTCGGGTGAAGGTGCAGGGGGAACTTATCTTGACGCTACAGCTTCCTTGGAATTCAAAAGCCAGTGCCTCTGGCTTTAAGCTGGAAAGCAGATCTTCTATACAAAGTAAGTATAGATTGCTACTAATTGTCTTCCACTGTTGTATATCCAGATTCCAGTTTTCTGTAATCAAGGTTATTGTATCTGAAGAAGTGGACTGGAATTTGTGAAAGCTGATGCTGAAAGAAATTACTTTTATCTTACAAGTGCCACAAAATTCCATCCTTTTTATATTGAAACAAATAAATACAGTTGCCTCTATAAAAAAAAAAAAAGATATGCCAGGTTTGCTTTCTAATTATTTGTGGTAAGGAAACTGTATTTCTTAGCGCAGATTCCTCTGTAATGGGTGGTGTTACTGCAGGTTAGACCTCCTTGGAGATAGCATAAAGATATCATTTTGATATCAATAATTTGGCTCTCTTCCACTACCCCTCTCCCACGTGTTTGTGAGGCCCCCGGACAAGCACAGAAATAGGTTCGGCCACTAATCGCTGGACATTCCATTCTCCACGCAGGCAGGCCAGAAATAGCCAGACCACCGCTTTAGGAGACCTCTCTGCAAACACCGTCATTATGTATGCATGCTGTTTACAAAGGACTCCCTGCCCCGAGCAGGTAACTTGGCAAGCTGAATACTCAACTGCCAAGCACTGAGCATTTGCATACTGTCTACCTCTTTGTCAATTCGGAACTAACTGAATCATGTTAAATTTTGACCTTTCCAAAGCTTTGTCTCACGCCCGAAACTCATTGTTTTCCCCAAGTATGGAATAGCCTGCAGTTACATTTCTCCCTATAAAACCCCCCGATTCCGAGACCTTCCTCGGATTGCTCCGGACTTCCATCCCACCTCGTCACTTTGTTTGGCGAGCTGTCCCCTCAGTCCCCCATACTGCGACTCCATACCAACGAACTCAATCTTCAGACCTCTCCAAGCTTCAGGATAGGTGTCATACCACCGAATTCAACAATCCCTCTCAAAATCCCTCTATACCACTCCGACCTTTATTTTCAATAGTTATCTGAGTGTGTGTGTGGCATACACTGTTTGTCTGTATTTAATAAAAATCTCAATTATTCTTAAACTTTGGTGTGCTCCTTGGCTTGGCCTGACCCCGTAGACATTGGGTACAAGATTCTGCTGTGTTGCCCTGCCTCTCGCATTGCTAGCTCATGCTCTCAGCTAATTTCCCCAAACTTAGTTAATTGAGAGCGCATTTAGGTGTCCCTCCCGGGACCCCCAGTAAACAGGGTAACAGTGGGAATCATGCAGCCCTCTAGAACACACAACTCCCTTGTTGCAACAGCTTGACTGGCTGCTGATACATTTCTGGACACAATTCAAAAGGCTGTCAGGATTCTCTCCTTGCCGAGCCTCAGCCAGCAAAGGGAGGAGGGAGGTCGCAAATACTTGCAGGGAGACTCCGAATACACCAAACACAAGGAAAAACGCAAGCCGAGCCATGTCAAGGTCCAGTCCTAAGGTCCAGGGGGCAGAGATCCATCCAGAGGGTTTCAAGGAACAGGAGACATGAAGGTTGTGAGGGCTTGCTAGTAATTTGCTGCAAGCAAAGAGCAGCCGCGCTGGCAGACTTAAATAGCCGCTGTGAACAGGTGCTGCTTGTTATTGTTTCTTCAACCTGGTCCATGCAGCCTCCCTCAGAGCCGTCTGTTTCAGCCGTCTTCATGATTGAGGGCTGATGGGCACAGGTGATTGAAGGCTGACTCCTCTGAATCACCGCTGGTTCCCTCTCCATCATGAGCTGGCTGGGGCAACTCTGTCTCTGCTTGACCTTCCAGTGTGGGAGATGTTTGCAAGTTGATTTGCTCACTCACTGGCTCATTTCTTGGCACAATCAGTTGCTCCTCAATCTCAGAGGCATCATCTATCATAAAGGCTAGGTTTGACAGCTCAAGTCCAGGTTATTTGAAGGACTGTATTTTCCCTTATGAACCAGTCTATGCTTTGAGATCTACTGGTGAGGGCCTTCTGTCTGTCCCACCAACCTCACCGGTATGTCTAGTGAGAACAAAGGAGGGGTTTGTCAGTGGCTTTCCTCTGGCTCTGAAATTCCTTTCCCAGAGAAATTAGATTGTCACCCTTCCTACTTTCTTTTCTATTAAAGTAAAGACTTTGCTGTTTAGACAGGAGCTTGATGATTGACTATATAAGGCTGATCCCAGTGAACAAAAATTTCATGGGAAGGGTAGAATTCTTATTTGATGGGAAGACAGTGCTCTCATTTTACCCCTGTTTATAACTACAGCCCTGTCTTCATCCCTCCCATGTTACACATTTTAAGAGATGTGTGCAGACACCTGTGTCATGAAAACATAACATTTTTATATTAAGAGTGGTTTACAATAAAATCAGTTTTAACAATAATGTAAAAGATGGAACATACATTAAATAATTCATCAGTTTAAAATTAGTTAAGCATAATAAACTGTCAGCTGCAGTTTCAAATAAATCTCCTACCAGGTCTAAGAAATGAAGAGAAAACACACATGCACGCGATCTTCAAGACAGTGTGCTTGCCCAGAGATTCTTTCCCCGTGTTCTGAGAGCTGGAGAACAAGGTTCAGGCCCTGAGATTTAGGAATTCTAAATAGACTGGAATTACATGTAGAAGATTCCATTGAATCTTGGTGGAGCTACTATTCTAAGACATTTAGAAAAAGTAGTTTATTTCCTGTTGAAAAAAAGGAGTATAACTCAATAGGTTATTATTCCTACCTTGGTTGTTCTTCAAAAATTACTTTGATTAAAAAAATCTAGTGCATTAAAATTCCCCCTCCATTTTTAGAGGGTACATTTACATATGTTTTTAGTTTTAGATTGCCTTGAGGAAGGACATTTTTTTCTGAATTTTTTAAAAAACATGGCAGGTCTTTGAACCTTTTTTTCTAAAAAATGATTTTTTTAAAAAAAATTATCTCCTGCTCAGTTTTTTCAAATTAACACTCACCCTCAACCAAATAACTGTTCTGTTACGTTCATCATTTTAACTAAGATGACAATAGACTTGTTGATTCCTTGCCTTATTTCTGATTACTACTTTTGCATATCTTCATTTTGTATTGATTCTTATCTATATAGATTGGCTATATAATGAGTTTCTTTGTTTTATTTCAGTAGTATAATCTATTCACGAGTCTGTAGAACAGGACTGAGGAACTTTTGGCCTTCCAGATGTTTTGCCCTATGAGTTCCATTAGTTATACTCATCATAACCAATAATAAACAATTGTGATACTTGTAATCAAAAACATCTGGAGAACCAATAGTTCCCCATCTTTGCTATGGAGAATGGATTGCTTCCACACCAGTGCTGAATATTCACAGTAAAGAGATCTAGTCTAGAAGGAAGAACAGTCTCTTTGTTCAAGGACACTTATATTCAAAGGGACTCCACAAGCCACAGAAAGTGAGGAAGATGAGAGAAACCCACAAGCTCTCCTTGATTCATGTAATGGCCGTACTTTTAGAAATGTCTTAGTATACTACTTCAGTCAAAAATAATTAACATTTGTGGGGGTTTTTTAAATCTAATATAAAAAAGTCAAAGTTTGTATGTCTGTGTCAGGCGAAGACCTCATATGATTGGCTGCCTAAGAAGATTCTGTGGAATCCTGGGGTTTGCAGTTTAGGGAGGGACCTTTAGAATTCTCAGCCAGAGAGCTCTTGGGCCTCAGTAAACTGTGACTGTCTTGAATAGGCTGGTTGCTATGGAGTTGAGGCCTAGCAGCAAGAAGGAGGGGGGCAGTGCATTCCCTCAGAAATCCAAACTCTCTATGTTAATAACTGTGAATACAGATTGGATTGGGTACTGGATTTACAGGTACTGGATAAGACAGTTTGGGGAGTTAGAGACATGGGATCTCAAATCTTTCTAACAAGCATTACCTATGAGAAAATAAAATTCTGGGCAACGCTGGGTATATATGCTAGTAGTTTGTGTTTTTAAATGGTTTGAACTTTATGCTGGTTTAATTGCTTTTTAACTCTTGTATGCTGTGAATTAACTATATTTGTTTTAACTGTTGTAAGAGCCCTGAACTGGGAAAAAGATGGAATATAAATAAATACAACAACAACACTTTATTAGGCATGTGGAGATTGCTAACTGTGCTACTAGCTAAATCTTGAGAGAGGCTGTGATACAGCATTCCCTTTATCCAATCAGTTGGATGGGGTGGCCCGTGTAGAGTCTGGAACTAACTAACATGTTAACGAAAGTTGGGCTACCTGTAATGCACACTTTGTTGGGATGGTAAGCAACTACCAGTAATCTTTTAAACATCATCATAACATGAAGACTTCATTTGTATACGTGCATATATAACTGTTAACTTTTACTTATTATGGCCAAAATATTAAAGAGTCATTTTGGAGAACTTTGTCTGTTTTTCATTTGTAAGTTAAAAAGAAAATCTAAGTTGAAAGCAACATGTTTATTTTACTAATGTGTTAATTGCAATGTCAACAAATAATGCTTTTTTTAAAAAGTAACAACTGCTTTTCACATATTATTTTTTAAAGTAACTTTGTAGGCTTTGGGCCAGTGGCTTCTAATGACTGCGAGTTTCTAAACTACTAGAAGCAGGTTAGGAATGTCTGCCATGCAGCAAGTTTCCAATTTCCAACAGACTCACAGTGTTAAGATTCATTAAGATATCACTTTGTGGTCTTTTGGCTAAGACTGGGTGTGGACGAGAGGAACAGAGAGATTAACTAGTTCATGTGCATTTAGATTTCCTCCCTTTCATATTTTGTTTCCCTTTTTCTTTTTCTTGTGATAGGATTATGCATTATTGAATCCACATTTCAAAATGAATCGTCCACTACCTTGATGTCTGCCAACTATCCACTGGGGTTTCCAGAAGATGAACTCATGACTTGGCAATTTGTCATCCCATTCAACCTAAGAGCACACATCTTCATTCAAAACTATAGCAGACCAAACTGTGAACGGAAATTTGAGAAGCTAGAATATTTCTTACCTAAATTACAGTCTAGCCATGAGGTTATAGTGTTAGGACTGGACAAAATCCAGCCTGCCAACATTCCTGGTAGTTTCAACCTTTCTCTGCAGGGTTGTGACCAAGTTGACCGGGACCCAGGGGTCCTCAGTCTGCTTTTTGAAGTTGATGTTCGGTATCCTAAAAATGAAGATAGTGAGTAGCCCTCTTCTTTGTTCTGTGTTGTTTTTCTTTGTTGAATGTTTTATGTGTGATCTGCTAAAACTCATTCTAGAGTGATTACAATCCTTTATCATTGTCCATGGTATGTGGAACTGACAGAAATCCACATGGTATGTGGAACTGAATGAAATCATCTGTAAAGGCCAAATGTACATCAACTCTACTCTGTAGCTTGTAGACAGATTGTACACTGATGGCGAATGAAGAAATGTGGCCCACATTTCTTTTCCCACCCCTAAACTGAAGTATAGATCAGCAGGTATAATCTACAACTTAGTTGATTAAGAAGTAATGCCTCCCTTTCCCCAGTTCATGAGCACACACAGATATGTATTGCATCCTGGAGACAAAACTCATGTGTGGACAAAATATTATCTGTGGCAACAGTACTGTCTGGAAGGCTATTTGTGGCTACAAATTGTGGCCTTGGCTTCCCTTCCCACATTTTCAAAGTGGCCTTTCAGGAATGCTAGCTGTTAATGAGGGCTGCAGAGAATATCCATATTTTCTGGTATAGTTATGACAATATCCTTTGGCAATATCTTCTGGGCATCATCTTATCTGGTCTGCAGAGGCATTTATTTCACTGTGAGAGATTTTCAAACTTAAATCCTAATACCAGGGTTGCCATACTGGATATGGGATGGGCTCCCTGCGACTTTTGATCCTGAACAACTCATGGAGTGAGACAAGGTACCGTAAAACTCCATCAAGGAGAAGAAAGTCCTTTCTTATTTTTCAAACTCCGACTTTCAGCTGCAGCTGTCCTCTTCCAGCTCAACAACTGGTGGAGAGCAGAAGAGGAGACATGGAGGGGCCACCAGCAAGAACAGGATTGGATGTTCCTCCATGTCCCTCCCCCAGACTCTCCACCAGGGAGGCAGGAGCCATGTTGAGAGAGGATGGCTGCATTTGAAAATTGGAGTTTGAAAGGTAAGAGAAAACAAGTAGTTTCATCTAGCTTGACAGAGTTTTATGATGCCTTGTCCTGTTCCACGTTCTTGAGTAAATATACAGGAGCCCTATTTTGTGTCCAAGCTGGCAACCCTAAGTGCAAAATACCTTGTTAAGTTCAGATTGACCTTTCACACAGATCATAGTTCTGTGAGATAGATAGGATTTAGAGTGTAACTTTCTCCACTGTTTGACAATTTTCACACCTTAAAATTCTGTCACATCACATCTAATACCAAGTACAGTAAATAAATTACTGCAGTGTGTCCATCTGTAGATCTTGTTAAATCCAGGATCAGCAACACATTGACATATGGGCAGAGGTGGCATAATTCTTTTAAAATAATCTCTTTTTTCTTCCCCTTTCAGATGTAACTGTTATCATTGACCTAAAGAGAGAGAAGTCCATGAATCTTACTATTTATGCAAAGCCAACAAAGCCTGGGTCCCTTCTGATCCATGAACATGGATGCTTGATCTGTATTGGTTCTAGTAAACACTGTAAAACCAATGTCACCCTAGAATCTAACTTCAAATACACAGTCACCTTCATGTGTCGAAATTTGGAGAATATAAGGATAATAGCTGAGAAATCTATCGGTATGAGCAAAACGATCAAAATCTATTTACTGGAAAATGGGTGGAAGCTCTTATATTGTTGTATGTTGACCTGCATTTTTAGATGCTATTTTTGTTGTTATTATGGGGTGTTTTTTAGAAATTTTGCTTACTTTAGTATTAGTAAAGTAGAAATAACATTGAAAGTGGTTTTCTCTGTGATGATTCCTCGTTTTGTGGAAGATTCTCCATATTTGCTTCCATTCAGAAGGTATTTGTTTTAATGGCTTTTAGATACCAAGTGAAAACTCTCTTCTGTGCCTCCCCTTTACCAAGGCATTTAAAGGAAATAACTACTTTACCAGTTGTTCTAATCTGATTATTTGGCTATGTTCTGTTAACTTTAGAGGTGGACTATTTTGATGTTGTCTTAAATAGTATTGTGTGTCACTTCACTAGGATCAATAGGCAGGGCATAAGTATTTCAAAGGTAAAATACTGTATGAGAGAGGGCCATCAGCAACAGCAAAGATCACTTTTAGTGTGCTTTGTGTGCTTTGCATTATCATCCCATGTTGATACCTGTATTCTATATACATATTGAGCCCCAATTTTTTGGTGATGCCTATTAGTAATTTCCTGTATTGCTGTTGTTGTATGCCTTCAAGTCGTTTCAGAATTAATGGTGACTAAGAAAACTCTATCACATGGTTTTCTGGGGGCTGACAGTGCATGATGAGCCCCAGATTACCCAGTGGGTTTCCATGGCCCATCAGGGAATTGAACGCTGATCTCCAGGGTCACAGTTCAAAGCACAAACTACCACCCTATGCTGTTTCTTGATATAGACCAAGAAATATCACACAGAATCTTTTGAGGATGTTGGGACCTTTTGATTGTGAAGTTAAACTTGAACTGTGGTGGTGAAACAGTGCAACAAGAACGTTTTTTGGCTCTTCAAGATCTCATTGTCCTTAAACTCATTGAATGTAACCAGTGACCAATAGCAGATAAGAGGACAGGGCTATAAAATACATTCTAGAAATATAATTGCAAATGAGGATAAGTGGTAATAATAGCAATAATATTGGCCATTCTCACAAGATTTTTGACATACACTCTTTCAGAAATCCTTGGAAGATGTTTGAAAGGTCTGAAATATGCTACATAAATGTTAGATATTATAGTTTTAATACACTGACATTGTCAGGAACTGAATCCACACACACAAATGGTACAGTGCATAAACACTATTTATTTGGAGTGAGGTACATTGTACAAGACTTTAGTGAAGAGACTGCAGTTCGAAAGCAAATACCAGAGCTTTAGAATCCCTGCTTTCCCTCCCTCTTTGCCAAGAGACCTTGAAGACCTTGAAGCTATGAGAGCCAAGCAGTGCTTATCAGTACATTCCTAGCAAATGTTTATCTAACGGTCTCTGGTACCTAGGCTTCTTTGGTTACAAGCAGGCTGCTACTTATGCTAGACTATATATCCCATTACTTTAATATGGAGGGCATCCCGGCAAACATGCCATCAGAAGAGACAGTGAACTTGTTTTTATAATGCTGTAAAATGTCATCTTTAAGCACGAAGAGGTGCATGCGAAGAAGCAGGCACATTTCATTTCATTTAGTGAACCTCTTGGTAAAGCCATTTATAATCACAGTCCTGAGATTACCCAGTGGAACTTCATTTATCACACACACACAGTTTCATCAGTGTTTGTGGGTTTAAAAAGGAATTTGCCACGTGGAAAATGTTGCTTCAGAAAATGTGTCCAAAGCCACACAAGGACTGAGTTGCTAGTTGCCTAGATGTCTAGTTTGATTCTCTAACTGTGATTTGGTGTCTTTGTGATTGCAGCTTGTTGGAATTCAAGAATCTGCCCCAGATCTTTCCCTCTGGTTGTACCTCCATCTCTTACCCAGCTGCCAATCCTATTGGAGAGATTTACATGGAAACTCCAGGCTCCAGACGATCTCAACATAGAAATCAGGTCTCCAACCTTGAAACTGAAGCAACATATCCCACAAAGGGATCAGCTGTGTCGTGGAGGTTATAATTATGCCATTAATGGCACCACCCCAGGGAAGATAGTAAGCTTTGGTATCTTCTGTCCTGGGGGAGTCATTGAAAAAATTCAGATGAAAGACAATGTCACTATAACTCTTAAGACATATGGGAGTAGGTGGTTGAATGAGTCTCAGAAGCAGGATCTTCAGCTGTTCTTTGTGCCAGCTATACGAGGTGAGTTTATTCTGCTTGGCTGCATCTCTACAGTCAAAGAACTAAGGAAATTTAAAATATATCAGCTAAGTGCAACTACTAGTATATCTCAGTTAAGTAGATGTGTTCTTGAATGTTACTTTTTTAACAGAAAACTTGGTAGCAGAAGCAGAAGTAACATGGAAAGGAGAGGGATAGGGTTCTGCACCACACAAAAAAAGATCAGTTCAACATGTTACAGCAATTTTTTTTTATTCAAAACTAAACAACATGTAGACATGAAGTGATAAAAAACCAACAACAGGTCAGCAGTAGGGCCTGGTGACTTCCATGTCACTGAGTTGGTTAATCTACTCCTAATTGTAGTTTGAACTTTAAAACAGCTATCCAGGGTGTTGAATGCTGTTCCCCAAATAACACCTTAAATAGCTCCTTTAAAATCTGCACTTCTAAAACCAAAATGGGATGTATTGCCTTACCAACAAGGAAGCCATTAGTCCCCAGGGGAATAACAGACCTGGGCAGCAAATATAAAGAGTGAATGAAGCAAAAGGTGAGTAATGGGAGGTAGCAAGTTAAAGCGGGGGTATAAGGAGATGGATGCAGAGAGTTATTGGCACACAAAGAAAGAGGGAAGAGAGTAGAGATGGACATGTAGTTCCCTCAAAGAGCAAAACATATGTCCCTAAATGATGGATACATGAGACAGCCCCTAGTAGGAACAGAGAGGGATATTTATGGAAACAGCAGTTATTGTTGGTAAATTTGGAAAGGACATGATTCTCTTGTGATTCAGGCTTGCACAAAAGGAGGTATTTAGGGCTCTACCTGTTACTGGTAAAAGAGTGTTTTGTGTAGCAAAGGAGAGCTTTATGTGTTTGAGACCAGGTTTATTAGCAGTGCAAGCATACCATTTATCAAAACAAAGTTTACCTAGTTCCACTAAAATGGCACAAAAGAGTGCCCCTGCATTGAGCAGCAAATCCTTGCCTGCTTTGAGCCTGGTTGTTTTGTGTTTCAAATGCAGTGATGCTCTAATTAATCAGCATTGAGGCTGGGGTACACTTTGGCAGCTGAAGAAGGAGTGTGAGGAATGTATGTAGAAGATCTCAAAAGATTTTAGTGGAGTATAATGTCTTCACATCTGTGAGCTTATTTCCTCAGTTCTGGCTATCAATGAGTTCTAATGGAGCACAGATTTTGCATAACTTACATTGTAGAAATTGCAAGTCTAAGTAAATTGCTGGTCACTGCAAGAGGCATTTATTTCTGTAAGCAAACTATTATGATTTGTGTTTCTGAAATAAAAACCAGAAATGCCATTGCATATGTGCTTTCTGTGTCTTTACAGAAGAATGTATTTTCAGTCTGAGTCCAGATCCAAAAACAAAAGTTTATCTAGAGACCCCTAACTGGTTGGAAGGCTTGCCACCTTATATGTCGATTTATTGGAACATCAGCATCCCAGCAAAACAAATCGCACAACTAAATTTCTTAAGTGAACGAATGGGTGTAACTTGTGAAAGAGGCCGGGCTTATATCAATATTAGAGAACACAATCTGAAGGCAGAAGAAACTGTGTGTCGTGATGATGAGATACTACCAAAGGCTATGGAAATGCATGACCACTTCTGGATGAACATCACTAACTGCAAACCGGCTGTCAGACAGCCACTGAGTATGCATTTCATGGTGACAATTGTTCAGAAGAACACAGGTGAGTATCATATTTTGTCTCTTCCTCCATGTGGCAAAGGTCTCTAACTCTCCACAAAGGGAAGGAGCCTTGCAAGCATTAACTTTTCAGTTCTGTATTTTTCCCAGTGAACTTAATGAGGTGGATTTCATCTGTGCTGTGGAGGTAAACTCTTGGGAAAGCATATTCTTCCAGATATTGCAAGTCCCATAGTCCTGGATTATACATGTTTTCTAAACCCATTTCAAATGGGCTTCAGAGCAAGATACAGAGTTGAATCTGCCATGGTTGCCATAGTGGATGACTTTCAGAGGAAACTGGCAGAGGGAATGTGTCCGTGCTGATGCTTTTGGACCTCTCAGCAGTGTTTGATATCATCAGTAATGGTATACTTTTGGAATGCTTGGGGGGCTTAGACTTGACAGCAAACAAATATGTTAGGGAAGTGTATTCTACAGATGGAATGTAACTACCCAAAGGAATCCATCTCTGACCACCATTGGCCTAAGGTCCAAAGCAAAACTTAGAAAACTTGCTTTTTGGATTACAGATTCCAGTGTCTTCCAGTTAGCATGGCTTCTGGCCATGCTGGCTGGGATACTGTGGGAGATGTAGACCAAAAAAAGTAATTTCTTTCCAGATCTGATCTGAAGACAGGGACTTAGTACACAGGAGTTGGTTGTTACTGCCCTACATATGTTATATGTTATTGTTGTTGGCCTTTAAGTCATTTCTGGCTTATGGTGACCCTATCATGGGGTTTTCTGGGGCTAAGTGTGTGATGCATCCAAGGTCACCCAGTGAGTTTCCATGGCCAAGCAGTCAATCAAATCCTGCTCTTCAGGGTCATAGTCCGACACTCAGTTACACCATACTGGCTCTTGTGAGAGAGAGAGAGAGAGAGAGATGGCCCTCCTGAATCCTATCTTGGGAGAAAAATAGGATATAAATTCAAAAATTCAATCAATCAGTCAGTTGCTGGACTACAAGCTGGAGTGTGCCTCGCCCTTAGCTATGCTGGCTAGAGCTGGTGGGACTTGCAGTCCAACAGAATCTGGAGGGTTAGATGATTCCTGCGCTTGGCATAAGACTCTGGTAAATGATATCAGAGAAAACATGTGGTATATCTTTGTGAGAGTTGCTGTAATGTTTGTTTGAAAAGGTAGAAATATGCTGGACAGAACCTGGCTGTTTTAAAGATAAATTATATCCACTAAATGAGATGGTTATAAAACTAAATAACAGTAATTATTTGTACAAATGCACTACCTCAAATCAGTTAGGAAGGGTGTATCAAAAGAGGCTGATGATTCATATTGTCACTGTACAGATTTGCAACTAAGTAGGACTATCTGACTGCTGTATCCTAGTAAAGGGAGAAGTTCTTGTGCAAGACCATTCTTCAGTTGTGGAACTTCTGTTGCTCCTTCCATTTATCCTTCCTTCCCCTTTCTTTCTCCCCCCTCCCCTTCCCTCTTCCTCTCCTCCATCTAATCAACAAGTTATTAAACACTGGAAGGACATTTGCTGAAATTCTTTAAGTGGAAGACTGCATTCTGTTTTTACTTTTTCCTCTCTGTGTGTACATTTCTAATAACATTGAAAAATGGTAATTCTTTTTTCAGGTGTAACATAACATAGCATGGAAACCTTTTGTATCTCTCTTTTTAAAATAAGTCTTTTGGATTGTTTGGGTGAATGTCGGTGTCTATGTGCATGTGCATATAGAATCATGGCATTTTTTAAAGAGTAGAGACGTGAGTAAGATATAGTGGCTGCATAGAGAGCCAGCATGGTGTAGTGGCTGGGCATTGGACTACAAGCCCTGGAGACCAGGCTTTGAATCCCACTCACCTATGGAAACCCACTGGGTGACCATGCAGAAGTCACATTCTCTCACCCTCAGAGGAAGTCAAAGGCAAATTACTCTGAAAAATGTTGCCAAGAAAAGCCTGTGATAGTTTCACCTTAGGGTTATTGTAAGTCAGAAATGACTTGAAGGTACACAACAGCAGTTCCTCCTATACCCAGAATGAACTGCCTCTTTGATTGTATCTCATTGACTGTGTCTCTCCCTTTATCTTTTCACAGCTCTCCCAGTCATAATTGGCACAGTGGTTGGTGCAGTAGCAATCTTAGCTGCTATTGGGCTTTTTATATTCTGCAAGAAGAAGAAGAAGAAGTAGGTTCATTTTATTCTCAGTGTGTTCCTAAACAGAGTAAAATATACTTTTAATTTCCCCCCCCCTAGAGGAAGCTCTGTGTTATAACAGAGACTAGCTGGTCACAAACAAGTGAAGTGTGAGTAGCCTGCCTTTCTGAACTGACTCTGAAGCATGCTTTGCCCTTCTCTTGTCTAATTTTTATTTTTATTTTATTAAAGATTTATATCCAGACCTATATCATGAGATCTCAGGATCATGGACAAGTCAAATCAATATAAACAGATTAAAACAATTATAAGCAATAAAAGTAATGTAGTTATACTAAAAGCTATTGAACACATCAATAAGTTAAAACAGGAAAGATTAAAACAGTTTAAAACTGCAGACATAAGCATTTTAGAGTAAATTAGACCCAAAGGCTTTAGTAAGCAGTCATGCATATTTGGCACCCAATATGTGATCAGTGCTGTTCCAGCCTCCCAGTGTTGACTGCATCAAGAAATCTCCACAACAGATAAAGGGAAACTCATAGTTTGAATGCTTAGAATCTACACTGGTTGCATGTTAAGTGCTGCACCCTGATGTTGAGAGCACAGTTTGCATATCCTAAGGCTTCCTGTCTTGCCCTGCCATCTCTGAATTGAGATGTGTAACCAAGCTTAAAAGGAGTGTTAAAGAGGAAACAATGGAAATATGTATGTTGCCACTGAGGCCATTTCCGCACTACACTCTTACAGGGCAATTATTCCACTTTCAACATCCTATGGAATCCTGGGGTTTGCAGTTTAGGGAGGGGCCGGCCAGCCTAGTGCAGAAGTGGCCTGAGTCTAAATAGGCCTCTTGGCACAGCATAAGGAGGCACATAGTTAAAATAATGTGATCAAACCGATCCATTCTCTCTGGATCTCAGCCTTGCTTTAGTTTCCCCGATGTCCATTATTTTCAAAACTGGTTATGGCTGCCCCCACTTTGAGTACATCCATTTCAGAAAGATTACAATTTAGCACACATTTTCCTTCCCTTAAAAGTGAGGTATTTGAGGGTGAGATTGTAGACAAACATAACATTGGCGCCTGTGCAGTAGAGAAGGGAGTCTGGCAGTAATTTTGAAAACTACACAGTTTTTAAAGACTGTTCAGCACTTCAGAACTTATTCTGTGCAAAGCTTGACTATGGTTGTATTATTTTATTAGAAATAGTATTTTCTCATTTCTTCTCATTATTAGAAATGGTATCCTCTGCAGAAAATGCTGTTTTGCATGCAAGTCAACAATGTGCAAGTTTTGCAAACAATAAATCCCAAATTGTGAAGATTCTCATCAGTAAGAGTACTTACCAGTCAGGGTTTCTCGGTGCTTGAGAAATGTGTTCTTCCACCATTTTTCAAATATTTTCCCAGTGTTCTTTCTGTGCATAACAGGTCCTCTCTTAGGCACCCTAAAAACACATCCAGGGGATGAAGCAACTCCACTGGAGGAGGTGTAGCTACCATGCAGGGCTGCAGGGTAAACGTCCTTGTTCATCTACCACTGAATACTAAAGTACATAATTGGATCTCTGGGTTTTCTTCCCCCCGTTCATGACATTTTCTGGTCCTCCCAGAGAACGAGTTCTTCATGAGATATTTTGGAGGGGAGCAGTCAATATATAGATATTTTGCCCAAGTGTTTCAGCCTTGTCTCTTTCAATAATGGTTCCACGTTATGGTGATCATTTCTCTTGGTCTATTTGAGGGAGAGCTAAATTGATACAATTAAAATTTGTTAAAGGTTGCCAACTGAATTTGGGTGATTTCCATGGTATTCCTATCACAAACTTGTTGACCTCCTGTTCATGGAAGTTTCCCTTCCCCTTTATTACGTTTGAAATGGCCTCTAGAACAAACCAGTTGGCTCTGTGCATCACTGCTGCAATCAGCATGCAGCAGACATGCCCACATTTCTCAATTCTCTAAATTCCAGTAGAAATCACGTTGTAAGGAAGCGGTTGTGACAGTGTATTCCATGACTAGAGGTAGCCATGCTTCAGAAGGGTCTGGGAAAAAAGATTTTAGAGGTCTGAGTCACACTGCTTTTTGAAGTCTGTACAGCTCAAAGTTTTCATGTGATCTGAATTAAGCTATATGGAATAGTTACTTATGGAAAGTTACATCAGAGGAAATGCTTAAATTAGTGTATGATCTGACATTGTAACGTGTTCTCAGCTGGTGGCTATTTTCACACAGTTAGGTTCCTGTGTGAAAATAAGGTTATTCATTACTTTGAATAAGAAAACTTAGGCTGAAGGTCTCACAGGCTCAGATCTATCCAGTGTTGCCTCTGTGGCTTTTTCCCAATTTGGGCTTTTCAACTGAACTTAATGTTGTTGTTTTTTGGATGCTTCTGTCTTTATTAGTGGTAGTACAACTTCTGGAATGCACCAACTACACTTTCCCTGCCAGAAGCGTACAGTGACCCACTAGAGCTTAATTTAAAACTCTAGCTTTGGATGTTTGTCTGGGCCAGCAAAACCAGTGGGTTTATCGCATACCTGGCAGGCTGCAATGCACAGTCATAGGAAATGTCAAATAAATTTAAAAAGAGATACGTTGGAAAGAGAGACAGTCTAGCATTTCCTTTATATGAAGGAAAGATATATTCATTCACCATAAGCAATCCTGATGGATTGATCAACCAGTTGCAGAACTTGTATAAATCTATTCTAGGGTAATGAAAAGATCAAGAAAAGAACCTGGAAAAGTTAAACTACGGGTCTTGGAATCTCCTAGCCTGCTTGGCTGTAAAAAGTGGGAAAATCTAGACTGGAGCTTAGAGTTGTATTGTCCATCTGAGGCAAGGGTAATTAAAAATGTCTATATATTGGTCCTAGCCTGAGGGAGTAGGTGAAAATCAAGATATAAAATTAAACACAGCATATTTTGGATTGGGCAAAATAGACCAAGTTTCTGCATAGCAAGTTTTGATTGGTAAGCTTTGAAGATCTACATCATGAAAGGAAAAATCTCTGTGTGTATTTAAATGCAAAAGCATCAGATTTTTAATATTTCTTCTGCTCTATTTCCCTTTTTTCCCAGCAAGAAAAAGGAAAGCTCAACCCCAATGGTGGGAGTATATAATACCAATGTCAACACCCACATACCTGTGCGACAGAGACTGTTCAAGAAGGACAGAAAAAAAAATGAGTCTCATGTCTATGCAGTCATTGATGAATCCATGGTTTATGGACACCTACTGGACAAATCTACAATACCAGAAACTGCTGAGATAGGAGTGTACCGCCCTTTTTCTGGGCCCACAAGTACCTCTCCACCTTCCCCTCCTCCACTGAGGAAAGCATCCAAAGTGCCTGATACAGAGGAGTCTTCATTCATGTTAATGACTGATGGTGAAAACTATGCCTTCAGACAACATTCACCAGGGGAACTTCAGGGCAATGGTGATGTGAATGTGAGTGGTAATGGAAATGTGACCAGTGAGCCCATGCTTGAAAGCCATGAACAGACAAATTCAGCAGAGTAACCTCTATGCCAATGACTTCTCAGATTCAAAGAAGAAATGTATACTTGATTCTGTGTGTGTGTGTGTTTGAAGGAGAATACCTCCAAAACCTCTATTTTCTAGTGCTTGGGATTTTTTCCCCTACAACTTTGGTTGCAGCTCTTTTCAGTTTTTAAAATGAACTTTCAGGCCACAAATTGCCTTAGCATGTTCCATGGGAATGTAAATTGTGGATATGGAAGGGGACTGCAAAGATGCATTTTCAGTCTTCAATTAAGAACAGATTGGTTTTCTAAAGGCAAGAGACCAGGTATTAAAATGGAACTAGAGAACAACATTGCCAAAAGCACCTGTTGATTCCTATCTATCTTGGAAAAGATAAGAGTCTCATGGATCTGAAGATTATAGCCTTGCTACAGAATGAATACTTGTGCCAAAAAACAGCATATCATGAAGACAGCTCTTCTAACTGACTATTCTGCCGAAAGAGCCTTAGTTTTATTATTTATGGGATTTTATTACATGGTTTATGTCCAAGGATTATACTAGCTATTGGGTTATACATCTGCACAACTAAAGAGCAAGAAATGATTGAGCTGTTTGTAAGGAAGAATTTCGCTTATCTCCACTTCGTGTCAGTAGTGCAGTATATTTGCAATTAAGGACATTGCATTTTTATTTTTCCCTCTACATTTATATGGAAAGAATGTTGCGAATTTTAATTGGTTATTCTTGGTAGTCCTTTTAAAAACTGTTGGGATAATGCCAAAGGTGAAATGCAAAGAGCTATGTTACCTCAGCATTAAAACTTGCTCACATAAAGAATGAGTTGCCTTATGTTTAAATGTCATCCTATAGTGACATATTAGTATCAAAATGTGTTTTAATGGGGGAAGAACTCTCAGTGCCTTATGAACTTCAATTCCACTAATCCTCAGTGTATCATCTATAAGTCTGGGAAGCCAGTGGCTCTCCGTATGATATTAGACTCCACTTTCCATCAGCCTTTATCTGGCCCAGGCTGAAGGATGATAGGTTTATAGATGTGATATTTCCTATAAGTTACATTGTAAAAATAAGACTATTTTGTGCATATGAAGAAGCAGTGGTTGAATACTTATCTTCAGATACAGACACATAGTTAATGAAAGCAGTAGTTCTGTTTGCATGAGATATGCAAATATCATACCATCATAGCTCAAATTGTCACAAATCAGTCTGTATATTCAAGTACTGCATTTTAGAGTGTGTGTGTCACTGATGACTACTGGCTCCCATGTCAGTGAAGCAATGAATCCTTTCCAGGTTTTGGCTGGCTTTAAAGGAACTTTCCAAAATGCTGCACCTATGAGTTAAAACCTGCTGTGCATGTACTGCCCTACTTAAATGGGAGCCACTGGCTGCCATTGATGGATATTATGGAACCATACTATTTTCCCCTAAAGGCACAGCTTCTACACAAACATTTGACTGGTTTATTGTGAATAAAATTGAGGGATAGTAATGATACCTATTATATAAAAGTCAAAGTTTGTCTGTGTCAGGAGAAGACCTCTTATGATTGGCTGTGTCAGGCAAAGACCTCATATCATTGGCTGTCTGAGAAGATTCTATGGAATCCTGGGGTTTGCAGTTTAGGGAGGGGCCTTTAGAATTCTCAGCCAGAGAGCTCTTGGGCCTCAGTAAACTGTGACTGTCTTGAATAGGCTGGTTGCTATGGAGACAAGAGCTAGCAGCAAGAAGGAGGAGGGCAGTGTATTCCCTCAGAAATCCAAACTCTCTATGTTAATAACTGAATAGAGATTGGATTGGGGAATGTGGGGAAAAGTTACAGGTACTGGACAAGACAGTTTGGGGAATTAGAGGCACAGGATCTCAAATCTTTCTAACAAGTATTACCTATGAGAAAATAAAATCCTGGGCAATGCCAAGAATATACACTAGTGATTCAATATAAGTTAAGGAAAGAATGAAAAAATAACATTTTTATTAGCCCTCTAGCATTTTTTTTTATCTTGAAGAAATATAGTTGGCAATTATCATACAAATGTTTCACTCAAAAATACTCAGCATCTAATCTTTTGTGGCAAAGCATGTTCACTGGGGCTTTCTGGAGGTTTCTGGAAATCTGCATTTCATAATTGTACTTAAGCATATCGCAATTGCCTAAGAACCTCTTTCACAACCTAGTGGCTCTTAAGCAAGGGATATCTCTAGCACAGTATTTCTATGTGGTTTTAACAAACAGAATTTTAACTAGCCATCCCGAATGGCTAGAATCCAAAGATGTGCAGTGATAACTCAATATGTAATGGGAGGGACACAAATACTGTCCCCTTTACAAAAGCAGCCCTCCATGTTGCCTACCTAGTTGGGGGTGAAAACTCAGGGTGGCCTCTGCACTGCAACGAGCCGACAAAGCAACATTGAGTACAGTGATCCCTCCATTTTCTCCCCTCAAACCCTTGTAAATGTAGAAAAAACATGAATAACTGCCCCTGTGATCCCCCTCCCATTCCTTTGCTTTTTGTGCACCAGGGTGAGAGGCAAGGGAAAGAGGGGGAGCTCTGCAGTGGAGAAGGAAGGCATGCATATGCCTTGCCACCCCCATTCCCTTGCCTTTTTCCTTGGTGTGTTCTCAATGTCAGGGCCAGAGGCAAGGGAATGAGAGCGGGGAGCTCTGGACTGAAGAAGGAAGGCTTGCACATGCCTCTTCCCTTATTCCCATGCCTTTTGCCGAGGCGCTTGCTTTCTTCTCCGCATGAGGCAAAACACAAGGGAATGGGAGGAGGCACACATGCATCTCATGAATAATCAAATTTGCAAAGATCAAACCTGCAAATATGGAGGGAGGACTGTAATGTTAAGGCACTCATACAAGTGCTTGTACAGCCATATTGATTTCTATAACCCAACTGGCACTGAGCTTCTGACATTTAAATGTATATCATATTGAGGCTATTAGCCAAGTTTATGCTCTTTACATTAATATTTCAGAGGATGGATTTTTATAAAATTAATGCTCCCAGAGTATTACGAGTGCTGTCTGCGAGTTGTAGTCCTAAAATAATTTTCTGAACTCTGATGTTACTTCTGTTCTTGGCAGTCGGCTCTCTTCAGTTAAACAATATAGTCAAATATCGACTGGATGCACTTGGGTGCACTCTTAAAGGGTTGTTTTTGCTATTTTTTGCATTGCAAAATCTGTCCAGAATTTCTCAGGACTCACCTTTCAGGTGGGCAGTAGTAAACCCCATGGCAGCCCATGTCAGTAGATTTTAGTCTGAACTTTAAAGGAGCTATCCAATGTGCTAAATCTATTTTAAGGATTAGGATCCTTGAAAGTTCAGACTAAAATACAGAGTGGATTCACTGTCCCACTGGCCTGGGAACTAACAGCAATTAGTGGTAAATACTAGGCTACTGCATGAGTCTGAGTTGAATGGGGTTTTGCTTTGAGTCCCCTCCAAAAAGGAAAAAGGAAAACAGTGGCAGATATTCCGCCCTATTAAATTTATCTGTGAATTCTGCAATTTGTACCAGAAGGTTAGCCCTGTGTTGTTTTAAATGTGAAAGGACACTAAAGCACTGAGTATTCTCTTTCTGGAATTGCATGGAACATAATTTCCTGGCAACATCACAATTTTCCAAATGACTGTTGTTTCTCATCACTAAGATGGCATCACTTTTTGACTAACAGTGTTGCTCCTGTAGCTTTCATGTATGCAGGACATCATGCAACACAGTCTTCACTCAAACTGCTGGATTGGAATATCTGTTAATGGAATTATTCCTATCCAGTGCCCTACCTGGTAATTATTTTCTGTTTTGATAATTTCTGTTCTGATAATTTATTTAGTGTATATATTTCTCTTTTTTCTTCTTTTTTTGACCAAAGTATAAAGTACTGCCTTAATGCAGAGATGGCTGTTGTAAATATTTGTGGCTTCCATGTATCACTGAAGTCCCCAATGTAGTTGTATAGGACTGTACATTTTTTAAATTCCTCTGACATAAGTGTTTTATTTAACTTGCATTTTCTGGGTACAACAGAAAGGTACCTCTTGGTGCAAAATACAGCTGATGTATGTGTTCTTTAAAATTAAATAAATGGTGTTTACAGTCACAACCACTTGTCTTAATTGTTAAATGATCCCCCTCTGAAATCCTATAATTTATTTATTGCCACAAATTTCAGTTGATGAAAGAATAATTCTAGGACTGGTTTCAGGTTGTTATGACATAGAGGAAACCTGTTTGTTGCATCTCCCTTGCTAATAAGAGGGTTCCCGCTCTGGGTTCCAGCCATCCCATTGTTCTGTTTTTCTCCTCCTTCTGGTTTTCCAGTACTCAAGGATGATGGGAAGTATAATCCAATGTCTGAAGAGCCAGAGGTTCTCCAACGCTAGCACAGGCCAGTTGTTGATTATGGCAATTGTCTCTGTGGTCATAGAAATAGAGGCATTCTTTCTACAGGTACCAAGATGAGCTTTCTCCAGAATTTCTTCTAATGTGATCTAGTATGAGGGAAGAAAAGTTCTTAATGGAAGGCTTGAGTAGGAAATGCCACTCTTCAATATTCATCACACTACAAAAGAATGAATTTCCAGAATCACCTTTCTGCTCTTCATGATAAATTGGAAAACTTGAGGTAGAAGTATTCCTTTTTGTCATTCTTCCCAGAAGAAAAATGAAGGAGAAGAAGCCTTCAGTATTGCTGAGATGTGTTCCGTTCAGGAAATCTCAACCAGAAGTCTTATCAGCTGTGTTTGAATCACTTGAAGTTTCAAAGTAGGGTTGTCTTCAAAAGCAATCCTGCATGCAGCAAAGATCTGGACATTCCTGTTTTTTCTGCTGAGAAGCTAGCTTTTGTGCCAGGCGAAGTTTGATCTTACGTTATATCCAGGTGTACTGTTATGCCAATGTTTCAGATTTTTCCATTTTTCAGTTCCAACTTGTTCATTGTTCATATTTTAATTTTCCCAATTTTGTTTTTAAAATTTTCAATTCTAGTTACCTATTTCTTGTTATGCCCCACCTTTCTCCTGACATAGAACCCAATTCTAACTGCATCCTGCAATATTTCACAAATGAAAACCCAGACTACCATCCCCCTTCTTTTCCTGGCCATGGTTCTTGTCCTTTAAGTAGCCACCAGCCATTGCAGGGCCACTGTTTCCATCGCAGGGCCATGTTTGCTGCCAACACGAGTCCTCCTCCCTCCGAGACCTACTCAAGCACTGGTTGATCCTCTCTCACCCAAACATGGTGAAGTGTTGACCCTTGGCTTAGCCAGAGAGGGCTCATGTAGGTCAGGGAAGGAAGCCTTAGTTCCAGGGCTGTCCCCCTGCCTTGACATGGAACTAGTTCTCAGCGGAAGGGGGCTGTGATGACAATGACAGCAACAATGTCAATAGCAGCAAGGCCCAGGCTGCTACCATCTCATCTCACATGCCACGAGAGGAGGATAAGGAAGCGGCAGCCTCCGTTGGTCACAGTCGCTGCTCTGCACCAGCAGCATGTGTTGCTAAGGACTGAGTAACTGCTGTCCTCCTCATCTTTGCTACTGCTACCATCTCCTCTATCCAGCCTAGCTGATCCCTTATTTTGTCTTATAAGTATGCTCCAACAGGGGCTAGTGACTTGTTTTTTGAAAACAAAAAAAAAGCTTGACATTAGGAGGGGAAATGCCAGATGAAAATGAACTGAAAAAGTTTGAATGTAGATAAGTAAACATGGCTGCCCTGCTAGAATGGGACAGTTGCAAAACTAATTTATATAGTTCATTGTTTTTCCTGACTTTTATAGCAAAATAGCAGATGCTGTACAGCAAGATTAGAAAATTTATGGAAATTCTATGACAAAATGCATACAAAATACACATACTTTATTTACTTTACTGCAGCCTCACCAATTATTTTCTATTTTGTTAAACAGCTATTAAACTAGTTTGGCTCACAAAAACTATTTGATCCTTGTCCTTTGATTGGAAATTACTTTTACTCTGAAAAGAGTATTGCCTCAAGTACATTAGTAAGTTATAATAACTGACTCTCTTTATCTCAGAAAGAACATGAAACTATTTAAAGCTAACTACTTATTTCTACTTCTGTGTGTGTTTAAAAGAACCTAATTAGAATTTTTAGAAAACCTAAGAGTACTTGACGGATTTATTTCTAATGTAAATTAAGAGCAGCAATTTAATGTCACTTTTCTTAAATGAAACCTGTACAGATATTGGATAATTAGAATGTCTATAAAGGAATGGGGGAAGGAATAGTTAGGATAAAGAATAGCTGTTAAATACTTGGAAATGCAACTTTTATCCCTGTCCTTTACTTTCTGAAGCTAATGAGAGCTTGTATTTGACTTTAAAATGCCAAATTGTGCTTACAATATGCAAATATTACAGTATTTCTTTAATTAGACTAGTCCATTAGTGAGTACTGCATTTAATTTAGCTCCTTTATCCATTACAATAAGGTAAGAAAAAAATGGTTCGTTCTTTACTTCCTGCCTTTACCATAGAAGGATGGTTGCCACTATGGTTAAATCACAGCCTATCATCACCAACCAATTTATTATTTGTTTAGTCCACTGAAAGGCTGCAGAAAAAGCTACTTTTTGTAGGAAAAATAGTTCTTAGTTCTAACTCTGTGTCCAGTTAGTGGTAAGGGATAAAATAAGTATGTTTGTCAATTACCTGCTACAAATTCACTTATTTGATAGGATTTGTCAGGGATAGTCCCAATTCTCTGTCATCCCACTTTTTTCAGCTCCTTTAAAAAATGTCCCAGTTTCTGTCTGCTCCCCCTTTGTCCTCAGTTTACTTCAATTGCTGCAAACTGAGTTCTAAGTGCAAAAGTAGTTTGCGTTCAACTAACTCAGTAGGAGTAGCCTTTCCCACTAAGCTCAGGCAAAAGCAAGCTTTTGCAGTCTGTTCAGTTTATGTACTCGGCCTCATTAATTTTTGAAATCTTGACCACATTCTGATATTGCTCAGTTACACGTGTTGTGTTTTTCATTCGTGAAATACTAGATGGAATGTGTTTATCTCCAGTTAGGCTTTCATTTCTTTGCTGGCACTACATAATGCAGTAGCCAAATAAGAAGAACAAAGTGTCCCTAAAGTGTAGCCACAAACTATAAATACCAGTAAGTGTGACAAGGTATTATATTAACTACAATATAACCAATGTAATAATACAGAATGCAACATGTAGAATACAAAATGCAACATGTAGAACACAAAATAAAGTTCATTGAGCAGATGAAAGCTGTAACTGAGTACGGTAAACTAAGTAACTGAGGGGAAAAAAATTCCCTCTCTAATTTTGAAGAAAATAATGTCTTTCCTATTACTTAACTCATGTTACTTGACTGCTCCCAAATCTCCTGGTTTTGTTCCCTTTTGTGTATAGGTTTTTGGCCAGGTTACCTGAACTTGGGACCCATTGACATCAGTGGGATTTTTGCTCTGCAGCTAGGGGTTTATGATTACCTTTGTATTTCTGACTTGAGAACCTCAAATGACAATATGGGGCAACAGTTTTGTCTTCTCATTTGAATTGTTCTTTGTACAGTGATAAAAACTTTCTGCAAGAGACACATTGCTGAATGTTCTTTCTTGTAGGAATACTAGAGGCAATTAATAAATGAATGTAAAAATTCCTTAAGTGCACTCTCTCTCTCTCTCTCTCTGTGTGTGTATACGCATACATATTTAATTTTAGAGAATTTATACCCCACTCTTCAGCTAAAATGATTGCTGGAGGAGCAAGACACACAAAGAAAAGGGTAAGGCAGTGGCGAGTGGATTAAAGGAGTGGATCTCCCTCACAAATGCAGGAAAACAAGAATGTTTGGAGACTAACTCTTGCATAAGATGAGATACGTGTTGCTTTAAAAGAAGGGTGGGAATCACACAGCGTTCCAGATTACTGCTGCCACCACGACAATTATTGTTATTATTGCAACATCAATGTACATGAGACTTCACAGAATAAAACAATAAGCCACAGCCCTACCAAAGACAATCTATTTAAAAAAAAAAAAGGAATATGGGAGGGAAGGAGCAATAGATAAAACCAGTACAATTGTAAAACCAGCTATTTAAATACAAAAATACAAACCAACACAATATGATACAAAGGCAATGTAACAAATACTTAAAATATGCAAGATTGTGAAACGACATTAAACTACACTTTTTTTTTTTAAAACTTGAACGTTTGTAGGTTGAGATTTAAAAACAATGAAAGATCAGTTGCTGTTAGACTGCATCTCCCCGCATTCCTCACCATTGGTTAAGCTGACTGGGGCTGCTGGGAATTGTAGTCCAAAAGCTTCCAGAGGTCTGCATGATTCTTCACTCCAGTTTTAATGTTGTAACTAGAGCTTATGGATTTTCTTGCAACCAGTACCTTGTGGCTGTGTGCCACTGCACACAAAATTTCTGCTGCTACTGCAACATTTCTCAGCAATTCTGTTGGACAAACATGGCATGTAGAAAGTTGAATCTTCTTTCCCAGAAGAAATAGACTCCCAGCAAGTTCCTGGGACTATGGATTTGTGCACTCCCTGTGCCCCATGTTTCTCAGTATATGCCTTTTCACACAACACAGTGGTAACACCATGATTCCAGTTTACCTACAGTGGTTCCCTTCTATGGAATCCTGGGATCTAAAGTTTAGATAGGCCTATTTAAAATTCTAAGCCAGAGCACTCTAGCATCTAACCAAACTACAAACCCCAGAATTCCATTGATCCTCCACAGTTGCAGTTTTTACATTGTCAAGTGATGTGTTGACACAGAAAAACCCAATCTGATTTAATAAACAGTGTGGATCCCACAGTACAAATCAGGGACTGCTGACGGGGACAAAATCAGTAATGGCAGGTTACTTCCATATCAATGGGGCAATCAATTCATCTTATGGAATCCTGGGAATTTTCTTTCTTCTCCTTTTCCTTTTTTGGCAGTTTAGAGAGGGCTATTTAGAATTCTTAGCCAGAGAGCTCTAGCATCTTGCCAAACTACAAACCTCAGAATTCCATCAAATACAGCTATGATTGTTAAACTGGAAGCCAGGGATCTCTAGGATCTCACCAAACTACAAACCCCAGAATTCAATAGGTTGCGGAACTAGTAATTATGTAATAATTGTGGAGAGTACAAGAATCCTGGATTGAGATGTTGTGGAAACAGCAGGAACTGTTAGATTATTTTATTCAGTAGCAGGGGAGGAAACTACAGTCTGCTCTGCAGTAGAGCCAATATTCTCTCTCTATCCAAGGAAGCTGCCCACCTCTGGTCTCAGGTTGGTGGCTGATGACTGACTGGTGGGTGGATGGCACACAGTCACTGGAGATGTCTTGTCCAGGCTCTAGCTTGCCTACAAAGGACTGGAAGATCAGCATCATTTCTTTCCTTCTTTTTCTCCCCTTTGCACTCTGGACATATATGAAACTTTTGATTCTCTGATCTTGGAATATTTGCATGCCTTTAGATGTCATTTTGAGTAGGTTGGAAGTGTCTCATGAGGCAAGCATTATAAAATACTCTCCTAGGAGTAAGCCCTATTGAATTCAGTAGGACTTATGTCTAAGTAGACCTGTATAAGACTGCACCACCATATGCCATTGATCCTACACCCACTTTCTTGGGAATTAAATTTTTAAAAATGAAGCGGCACATTAGAGGGATGGAGGCATCACATGCGGAGGCAACACATGTGAGGGCCAAGGTATCTGTCCTGCTATGCACACCGTCCAATGAGAGTGCAGGTGGGCGGTCAAAACAATGCAAAACATATGAATATGTGCATGCATGGTGGGAACAAAAAATCCCCACAGCTGCTGTGTGACTAGAAATAAATCAATATGAAGAACATGCACACAGTAGAAACATCGTGTAGTACCAATGTGACTTTCATGATGGGGGTGTCAGGTGGCTTTCTAAACTGATTTCAGTTTGGACTAAAACAGATGCCTGTAAAGGTGTCAGGGCAGGAGACTACACAGTGGACCTGAGTTTTAGCTCTCATGTAGATTCAGCCTTAGTAACTTGGAAAGGTCCAGTCTGTTCTCTTCTTTAAAATGAAACATCTTCCTTTGATTTCTGACTATGACACACTCTTCCTTATCCTATTCTATCTGTATCTGGGCTTGCTGGTGATCAAAGCAGCCTTGTTGAGTCAAAGTCGCTCAACAAAAGAGATTATTACAAGGCAGGAGGAGAATGGCTTTCATTACCAGGTGCATGCTTGTCAGGGCAAGCTGGCTAGTCTGCAGTGGCAATCTTAAAAAGGAGTGCTTGGGTGATTCTTAAGTGACTGATAATTCTGTGAGAGGTACTGATTCTACTTTCTGCCCTGCAAGTTGTCTGCCAGGTTACTAACCCTCCACTGCCAGAGTTATGATTAATGCCCAGTTGAGACTAGTCACACTTATTTGGAATAACAGTTTCATTAATGATGGTATGATTCATGGCATTAATCATGGTTTTCAGAGCCTGTAGCAGGATATCTAGCTCTCTCTCTCTCTCTCTCTATCTGTGTGTGTGTGTGTGTGTGTGTGTGTGTATGAGTGCAGACACACACACAATCATGCCTGAAAATAGAGCCACTACAAAAATTTATAACGTGGCATACCCGCCAACATTTTATACATGAAAACCAGGACAGGTGAGGTCAAGAAACATCAGAGTGTGGTCAAAACAGTAAAAGTTATTAATGAGGAAGACCAGACAAGCTGGGAGAGGCTGCAGTGGTTTGCTTTTGCCTGAACTAACTAAGATTCCATGTCCTCCTCTCTTTTCCTGCTGATGAGGTTACTGGCTACAAACTTTGCTGTTTACAAAATCAAGGCAAGACCCTCTAGTTTTCTTCTGCAGTCAAAAAGGAGCCTTTAGAATTTTCTATAGAATCATGAAGATTCTTATCCCAGTTCATAATTTTTTTCGCATGACAGAGGAACGTACGAACACAGTTCTGTTCCTCATTCATATTAACTAATGCATCCTGTTGGTGAAATACACAAGTATTAAGTTCATCATATACCGCAAAGGCACCAGATTTGTCTGATATTGGAAGATACGTAGGGTCAGCCATCGTTAGTACTTGGATGGAAGGCCACCAACAAGTACCAGGGTGCTGTAGGCTATATTTTAGAGGAAGGAACTGGCAAACCACCTCTGAGTATTCCTTGCCTAAGAAAACCCTATGAAATTCATAGGGCCTCAATAAATTGGCAGGCAACTTGAAAGCACACATACTTGCCAGTGTTGAGGATAAAAACTTTTCCTACACACATAAGTGTGTCTCTCTGTAGCTATCAGCTTAGCTGAGTTAAAGCCATTTTATTATGTGCCTTTGCTCAACTATAGGAACTATTTCAAAAGTGAGTAAGATAAGAACAATTTGATAAGTGACTCTCTGGCTTTGAGAACATCTGTTTCCATAGGAAAGATGACATTTTATACTAAGAAAGGTCACAAAGACTCTGTTCGGTAGCTCTCACAACTTTTGTTACGCAGCCTTTTAACTCCTACTCATTTTCTCTGTTTCATGTAAAGTTGAAAATTCTATAAATATGCTATTGTTTCAAATAAACCTTGTCCATCTGATCGACAGCAGGACTGAAATAGTGTTCTTCCTTGGCCAGTGTGACTCCTTCCTAATCTGATTCAAAGCCCCAATCCAGCTCCATGCTTCATCTGGGTATGCGTGGGTAGACTATTTCAATCTATCTCTATGGCCATTTCTGCACGAGGGAATTAAAACGGCCCAGTGCATCCTCTCACGGAGGTCGTCTGCACCTTGGAGCAGACTAGGTCCGGACTACTTACCTGAGATCCACACCTCAGTCCTCTCTGAAATTCCCCCAACTGGTCCTCCAGCGTGCTTTTTAAAGAACAGTAGAAAACCGTTCTTTAATTTTTCGGAGCGCGCCATTGCGTTCCTGCTCACTTGTGCAGATTCGCAGGCTCACACCAATGTGAGCCTGTGATCTGCAGAGGGTAGGCTTTAGGCGTGGCGAGCTTCAGTGGTTGGTTGGGACCTGCGAACAACTGGAAGTCGCCATTTTGAAAGCTGGAACAGTGAGGATCTAAGACCTCGCACTGCTCCGATTCATCCTGGACAAGACGGAGGAGCCCTGTGGAAGGGCTTAAGGGACAGTCCGTGTTGGTCCGTGCCCAGAAGATCCAGTAAGTAACGGCATGGAGCGATTTCCTCGCCTCATGCGGAAATGGCCTATGCTGGCATATGTCTTTTCTTTTTCTTTTTTTTTCCTTTGGTTGTTGCAGATTGGTTTTCTCTTTCACTCCCTATGATGACCAAAGTTTCTGCCCCGCCCCCAGACTTACAATTTTGCTGTGTTAGCCCCCCACGAATGGCTTTTCCATGGCTAGTGAAGAGTAGGAAGAATCAGAGGAACATTTGACTATTCCCAAAGCCAGATGCAGCCCAATTACATCTTCTGTTGAGTTCCAGTGGAATCGCATTGCTGTCGTTGCTCTGTTTCTAGCTGTGGAAAATAGCCAGGTACTTCTGCAATCCCCCCTGCCTTCCATCAACTACAGCATGGCCATTCAGGAGGTTACTGTAGCAAAACCATAAGTCCAGATTTTGTGTGAATGTGGAGCCATAGTAGAGTTCCACCTTTAGAACTTTACACCACATAGACAATCTAAGTTCTCAGTTACATTGGGCAATGTACGATGTGTGCACTCTAGTGAAAAAAACAGTACAAATATCTAGTCAAAGTACACAGTCCTTCCTCTCAAAAAAGAGAGGTACCTGAATCTGACTTCTGAGTGTTGGCCTTCATTGCCTACATTGTACATGAGAAGCAAGACAGGGAGGTACATGTACTTCTTCTCTACACAAAGGCTGATACCACACAAATATCTGATTTAAGCTGGTATGTGCTTGCTTTACAAAGAAGACATGCCAACTTTAAAAAAAAATATTATGAATCAGTTGCTTGCAATCACCTTAAATCCAGCAAACCAAGAGCCAAGACTGGCCCAACTATTAGGCAGAGTGAGGCAACTGCCTAGCACAGTAGGTGTTGAGGGCATAGCAATACACCCTTCTGAATTTCTTGTTGCGGACCTTTATATGCCATATGATTTCTCCTCTACCCTCAAACTAGTCTGCTGTCTTGGGGACAATGGAGAACATTGTCTTGTTGCCATTTTAAAGGTAAGATTAAGCAGCCAGTCCAACTGTGCCTCAGTACTTATGCCATAATTCTTCCTATTAACATGCTTAGTTTTTTAACTTCTGATTCAGCAGAGATCAGCAGCTATTGGGAAACTTCTTCATATCTTAATTTGATTTTCAGGTTATTGGAAACCCCACATGGCTTTGTAGAATTTCACTCAGCCAGTTCTAATCAGCAGTGGAAGCAATTTACATTTTGGTGAACATAATATGCATAGACAGATATGTTCTCAGTCACCCAAGGCGATATAACCTGCTGAATCACAACATATGCTGCAAGTTTACCTATTTATCAGGAATGGACCCTATTTTCTGGCAACTCTCATTATCAAATAAAGAAAAGTTTGAAAAATTATTGAGTTAGAGTATTCATAAGCCACCACCCCCTTTCTGGAAGTTTTAAAAAGGTATAGGAGGCTGGAATAATGGCTTTTTTACTTTTACATTGTGATCAGCATCCAAGCTTTACCTAAGTGCGTTGGTCTTTGGGAATTCAAAACCTAAAGTGTACATGCCAGTGTTAGACTTTCTCTTCCACCTATAGCTTGCCTGTCATAACATTCCTTTAAAACAGCAAATATCACTGATTGTGTTTGCACTGAAGCATAGCAAGTTTGTTGTGGCCATGGTGTAGTGGAATTGGGGCTCATGGAGCTGAAACACTGTGATGGATTAGTCGAGAAAGTGATGTTATCTGCCACTCCCTCCTCGCTTCCCTGTTTTTTCTGAATTTAACAGCAATCCTCATGGTCACTACATGTGGAAATGGGAAGAAGCTGCTAGAAATAGTTTCTTGAGAAGATATATTTCTCCCTACAGCTAGCCACAGAAGTTTGTAGGAAGTCTTGAGCAAGTGTGTGCTCATGTGTGCTTATACAAATATATTGATACACACACAGAGAGATCAGCACAGATGCCTGCATTTTCTGGACTCTCTTTGCAAATGTGGCTATCAGGACTTTCACAATGAGCACTTGCAATTTGAAATTTACCACAGCACTCCTGATTGTAGGGATATTTTTTAAAAGGTACCTCTTTATGGCCCTTTCTGCACGAGGCAGTTAAAACAGGCCAAGGCATCCTGGCACAGAGGTCGTCTGCACCTTGGATTGGACTAGGTGTGGACTCGATCCACTGGGAGAGGCGGGATAAAAATAAATATTATTATTATTATTATTATTATTATTATTATTATTATTATTATTATTTAACTTAGTTTCACACCTCAGTCTGATCCAACCTGCCCCCAAGTGGTCATCCAGCGCGCTAAGTAAAGACCGGAAAAATCAGGTCTTTACATTTTCTGGAATGTGCCATTGCGTTCCTACTTACTTGTGCAGATGCGCAGGCTCGCACCAATGTGAGCCTGTGATCAACGGAGGGCAGGCTGAGGGCGTGGCCAGCCTCAGCGGTTAGTCCACTCCCACAAAGCCACTGGAAGCTGCCATTTTGAGCCGGAGCAGTGTGGATCTACAGACCTCGTACTGCTCCGGTTCACCCTGCACCAATGGAGGAGCCCTGCGGAAGGGCTCAAGGGACAGTGTGCGTTACTTCGGACCCAAGAAGAGCTGGTAAGTAAGGGCACGGAGCGATTCACTCACCTCATGCGGAAAGGGCCTTTGTTCATTTGTAGTAACATTACATTTGAAGCCTTTGCAAGAACAGGCTGTTGGAAGGCAGATGAATACAGTGCGCACCAGACAAAGAAGACCCTCCAGCAGTGTGTAATAGTGGAAGTAATTAATGGTCAGAGATTCATGGGCCTATTCTACACAAATATAGTGCTACATTCCACTTCAGCTACCATGGCAACACCCCGTGGAATCCTAGAGTTTGTAGTTTAGTGAGGCACTAGAGCATTCTGATGAGAATTCAGTATGCATATGTGCCTTCAAGTTGGCTATTGACTTATGGAGACCCCATGAATTTCATAGGGTTTTCTTAAGCAAGGAGAACTCAGAGGTGCTTTTGCCAGTTCCTTCCTCTGAGATACGGTTTATAGTGCCTGGTATTCATGGGTGGTCTCCTGTTCAAATACTAACCTGGGCTGATCCTACTTAGCTTCCAAGGTCAGACAGGACCTGGTGCCTTACTAAATGTCCCTCCCTAAACTGCCAGTTCAGGAGTCCATTGGATGCTGCCACGGTAGTTAAACAGGAATATAGCACTAAACTTGTGTAGTGTGAATGGGCCCCTTTGGCTGAGAATAAAGAGGTTGCAGAAGTATACTTGTTAAAAAATCTCTGAAATATTTGGAAGGTTACTAATAAATTTCATATTTCTCTTTATATATCTGTCTAAAGTTTGAAAGATCTAAAGATAAACAGGTAGATGTGGTTTATTCCAGTGGCGCTTAACCTTTTCTTTACTGGGGACTCCCTGTAAATATAGTTTTTTGCTGGGGACCCCGAGACTTAACTCAAGATTTAAATATTTAAATTTTGATTTAAATTTTCAAACATTTATTTAAATTTTGAAATATTTATTTACTTATTAAAGGCTTCTGGAGACTAGGATTCAAATCCTCACTCAGACACTGGGTTACCTTGGGGATGTCACATTCTCTCAGCCTCAGAGGAAGGCAAAAACAAACACCCTCTGAACAAATCTTGCCCAAAAGCCATGTGATAGGTTTCCCTTAGGGTTGACATAAGTCAGAAGTGACTTGAAGGCACACAGCAGGAGGTTCTTTCTAGCCATCATGTCTCTCCTGTTTGATAACTGACTTATGGTGACACTAAGGTAAACCTACCATGGGTTTTTTCTTGGAAAGATTTGTTGCCTTTGCCCTTCGTTGAGCTTTAGAGAATGTGATTTGCTTGATGTCACTTGGTGGGTTTCCACGGTTGAGTGGGCATTCAAACTCTGGTCTCCAGAGTCATAGGCCCCTTTCGCACGGCATTTACCATGCAAAAGGGTGCCTGGAGCATCGTGCAATTGTGAGGAGCGATCTGCATGACACACTCATAATTGCGTGACACTCCAGGATTGGTCAGGCGCCGCTCACACACTTTTTCATTTTCCGCTTTCAGCCAAAAATGGTGCACGATCGCACATTGCTCCAGGGCTCCACGTACACTTGCTGTGCGTGCGGAGCCTCCGGAGCCACGGCGGTCGTGCTTCCTGCCCCAGCGCAGCCTGGGAAACTTCCAGGCTGCGCTGCAGAAGGAAGAGGTGGGGCTCTCGTGCTACCTGCTCAGGAGCAGGCAGCTTGTGCAGGAGCTGTAGCAGCGGGGACATGAGAGCCTCTCGCTGGAAGCTGCACATGTGATCCCTGCATCCCAGCACCGAAAAAAGGTAAGGTGCAGAAAGGGCCATAGTTTGGGAACACGCACATGCCTGCCACAGTGTCCTTTTTGTCAAGGACACAGCAGCAGGGGTATGTGTGCATGTGCCCAAGGTGATCGTTTGCAAATGAAGGACCAGTTTCAGCACCCACCCCCTGCTGCCATGTCCCTATTGCCACGGCTGCTGTTGGTGTCCAGCAGCAGGGCTTCACAGACCCCCTGTGAGGGCTCTGTGGACCCCCAGGGGTCCTGAGACCCTAGGTTAAGAACCACTGGTTTATTCTGTATCAGTGACTGGACTGGCTTAAACCAAAGTGCTTTAGTCTAACTTGTGTGTTATCAAGTTCTTTACATATGGTTGTGTGTAATATAATCTTGGGAGGATGTGACTGAGATTAGAAGAGCAGTATGGGGAGGTGTGCTCAGTGTTTTTCCCACTGATCTCAGATCCTTTCACATTACTCAGTTATGACACAGTGATTCACTTTAACCGCCATGGTAACATTTTTTGTGCATGGAATCTTAGGATTTGGAGGGTGTGAAGAAGATATGGTAGAAGGCAGCTAATCATAGCTCAGGAAATGCCGTGAAGGGTGGCTGTGGGTGAAAAGAATGTAACAAAAGCATAGAGGTTGTCTCTGGGAGAACCAATGTGATTTTGAGCTGAAACAGACAGGGTTTTGTTGTTGATGGAGATTGGATATGGATTGCAGGAAGACAGGACAGTAAGCAAAGAAGGAGAACTGGCTCTGGTATTGAACAGAACATTCAAGAGTTAGTGTATTATTGTATTACTGAGTTTTAATAAATCTGCAGTTGATTTTTTTCTTTTTATAGAAAACTGTCTCTGGCTGTCTCTATCAAGCCTGATAATGAAGAACCCACACAACAATATAGCCACAGGGTCACTTTTAAGAGGTCACCCTGAAGCCCAGAAACCCAATCCAGGAAGCAATTCAGTGGCAGAACAAGGGCAGAGGGTGTGGCAGGACTCCAAGGACTGGAAGTGCAGAGCCAGCCAGGGGAAAGGCATCTGTCACAGAGGAGTATTTAGAATTTTCAGAGAAAACTACAAATCCCAGGATTCCATACAATATAGGGTAGCTAAAATGGTATGAAAGTGGAATTATAGTGCTATAATTGTTTCATGTGAAAGTGCTCCTTTTCCTTGCTCCCCACTGTTTTTACATGCAGGCTAATATGGCTGCTTTTCATGCAGAAACTTTTTAAAGATTTCCCCCCCCTAAAGATATTCTAGGAATCTTAGATGTATGCAAAGCTATTCTTGTAACATATAGGGAGAAGTGCTTGTGTCTGTGTTCATAACAGATTTCAAGGCCTGTGTTATGCCCGTATTTCCAAAATATGAAATGCTACGGACACTGTCATGAACAGGTCATGAACAGATCTTTGAATGAAAGCACCAGTTCAATTTCAGTTAGAACAACAGTGACTCCCTGTGGCGGCATAGTGGTGATTCATTCTTTGGACCTTATACTCTATGCTGGCTTTCAAATTTGAATAATATTAATAGGAATATAAATAAAAAGTAAGGAATTTCCTTTGGGACTTTTCTGTACATCAAACAAATCTGTCTTGAGTATTCATTAGCGATACAATCTTTATAGTCCTTTCCTGTTAAGAGAAGAAACCTTGAGTTTATGGAAGAAGAAAACCATGTTGTTTTTACATAAACAGTGGGCTTCCTTCTTTGGGCTCATCCAAATTGACTGAAAAATCCTAGATTTTGTTTTGCTGTTTGTTTGTTTTTCCTGATTTTATGCTAGGTTAAATTAAACTCACTTGGGAAGTTGGTATAAAAAGTTTCTTTTCATACCAGAAGCTGACAGAAAATATTGTGGGATAAACTAAACATGTACAGCTCTCCAAAATAAAGTAGGACAGAAGAAGAACAAAAGCTAGGACTTTCTAGTCTTTTTAATCATTATGGATGCACCCTGTGTATCTCCCTGAAGGCCATTTCCGCTCTACACTGTTACAGTGCTATTATTCCATTTTCAAAATCCTGTGGAGTGCTGGGATTTGTAGTTTACTGAGGCCAAAGAGCTCTCTGGCTGAGAATTCTAAATGCCCCTCCCTTGACTGCAAACTCCAGAATTCTACAGGATGTTGAAAGTGGAATAATAAGACCATAACAGTGTAGTGCAGAAATGGCTTAAGACTTAGCACCTAGGTGGACGACAGTAATGCTGTTATAATGTCCATAAGTGCAGCCCATTTTTTAGAAGGGAAATAGAACACCCCACTTTGGTCAGTGTCTGATCCTTCCTGTATATGGAAACATGGTAGAGATTAGAGTGTGGACCATTTGTTAGCCAGTACATACAACCCTGATTGTTTACTTGTTCAGTTAAGGAATTTCTATACAGCCCGTTCAATTCATTTCAAAGGAAAGCACGTAAAATTCTAAAAAGTATATTGGTACAGAAATGCAGTTAAAGGAGCCATGAAAACTACATGAAATTTAAAAACAGATCTAAACCTCCATTAAACATTTGCCCTTAGAGAGATATTTCAAAGATAGCATACTGCAATTGGAAATGCCTCTTCCTTCATTGCTGTTTCACCCACCTCTTATTAAATGACAGGGATACCTGGAGGAGAACATCATCATCAGATGAACAAACTGCAGGACTTATTTTATTTTATTAACTTATATCCTGCTAGCACAGGAGTCAAGGTGGTTCTTAGCACATTACACAGTGAAACTAAAAAAACTATTAATGTAAAAATTAAAATGCAGTTAAACCTAAGTTTTATTTAAAAAACAAAACAAAAGGGAAAAACACAAGTTAAAAATATTTAAAGCACATTAAAATAAAAACAACAACCTCCATGAAAAGTTCAATCTGCTGTGGCATATTAAGTAACAAATGGCTCTCTAAATAAAAGGGTCTTTACCTACCAGTGGAAAGACAGCAGGGAGGGGGCCAATGGGACCTCCCAAGGGAAAGAGTTCCACAACCTGGGAGGATCACCATGAAGGCACTCTCCTACGTCCTCTTGCTTGTGATGGTGGCGGAACTAAAAGAAAGCCTTCCCCTGTAGATCTTAAATCTTGGGCAGGTTCACATAGGGAGACATGGGCCCTTTCTGCAACTCACCTTTTCTCAGCGCTGGGGTGCGGGGATCACATAAGCAGCCTCCAGCGAGAGGCTCTCACGTCCCCACTGCTTCAGCTCAGCACGAGCTGCCTGCTCCCAAGCAGGTAGCGTGAGAGCCCCGCCTCTTCCTTCTGCAGTGCAGCCTAGGAGTTTCCCAGGCTGCGCTGGGGCAGGAAGAGTGACTGCTGTGGCTCCGGAGGCTCCACACGCACGGCAAGTGCATGCGGGGCCCTGGAGCAATGCGTGATTGCGCACCATTTTCAGCTGAAAGCCGAAAATGAAAAAGTGTGCGAGCAGCGCCTGCCCTACCCTGGAGTGTTGCACAATTGTGAGTGTGTCGTGCAGGTCACTCCTCACAATCGTGTGATGTTCCAGGTGCCCTTTCGTATGGTAAATGCCATGCGAAAAGGGCCATGGTCTTTCATAAGCAGCATTTTGAATTCTGCCTAAAATGGATTGGCAGCCAGTAGAACTGTTTCATCAAGGGGGTTATATATTCCCTATAACCTGCCCCAATCAGCAGCCTGGTGCCAGTATTTTGGACGCACTGAATGATGACATGAGAGCAAGTGTTTTTCAACCATCTGCAGATCAAAGTGTATAAGGCTCACACATCCAAAAGATGCTTGGGGAATTCTAGTAATGCTGTGAGATGTGTCTTCCATGATGGATCCTGGCAAGAACTGCATTCTGTTCTAAGAGATGTTTCTGGATCATCTTGCAAGGGCAGTTCTAGATAGAATGCATTACATTGCTCTGTGCCAATAATTGTTGCATGTGAGTTCTGTACTCTGCTTTGTAGACTAATAGGTGAAACACATGCACAAAAGTGTATTTCACCTTCATTCTTAGGAAAACAGTACTTTTACTGCATTTACCTCAAGGCAGTTGGCAATGCTCATTATACTAGAGCAAGTCTACTTTTACTAACTAGTAGCAACTTTTGCTTATTTCTAGCAAATTTCCTGCAATGACATCTTAACCATAGATTTCTGACTGCCTACAGTCTACCCTCTAACTCTGAATAAATTAATCTAACTCAGTAGAAGTGTGTGTCTCTGTGTGTCTAACATAACTCAAAGGACTATCAAACATTGCCATTGGAAGCTTTGCAGGAATGCTAAGAAAATCTCAGGTTATTTTTTTTTTTTAAAGGTAAATTTTAGTTCATTAAAATCTAGAGTTTGCAGTGCCATGTTTAGACATTGGATGCCCTTAATTTACAGGGCCTCTGGGTGTTGCCATGAATTGTTTCCTCTGCAGGATCTAGAATTTTTCAAACAGGTGATGGTGGGAATACTTTGTTGCTTCTTTGCCTCTGCATATATCCCATTCATACAATCAGTCTGCTTTAGTTGGGACTAGAAATTCGACTAAGGTCTTCAGGTCCAGTGCAGGGATAATTGTGTGCCATCAGTCATAATGTTTCTATATTTCTTTTAATTCAGAAATTAAAATTCTTGTCATTTTATTTACCTTTTTAAAGCTTAAGCTTGCCTAAGCAAACATGGTTAATAACACACGTAAAGGTGGTCCAATTATAATTTTATTCTGCTGTAATCCATAACCTTAAATTAATTATACCAGCACATAGAATGTTTTTTTAATTAAAATTCAAGTATTATAAACAAAGCAATTATGGTTGTCACATATATAAATAAATACATTTAAAAAATTGAAAAATGACATGTACATTGTTACAAGAGCAAAGAGAAAAAAAGAAATGTTTTCCCAAAGTAATCTAAACATCACAAATTAAGATATGATCTATTGTTATCATGTGAGCTCTCTACTTATACTTAACCTAACAACTTATACTTCCGAAAACTTTCTTTTGATAGGTTTATATCAAAGCATTAAATAAGACATGATACCTCTATAACCCTAGTATTACATAACTTTTGTTATTGTTATTATTGTTGTTTTTTCTTTTTCCTCTCCCCGCCCCAGTTTTCTGCCAGTATATATTGATTTCATATCCCACTATTTTGTTCATTTAATCTACTAAATACACTCTACATAACATGTTGTAATGTACAAATAGTGCAGCAGGCATAAATTAGGTTATTTGATATTCATTACTACGCTATTACATTCCCCATAATCAGCCTAATTTTAGAAATTGCATAGACTATGTATATATTACCCATTACTCCCTTGTAAATATGACTGAACTGGAGACCATTCAATCTCACATTCATCTTTAAAGTTCTCTTTTAGTAATTGAGTTAAAATATCACAGTTTCTCATTTCCAGTAATTTTGTAATCCATTCCTCTATTTCTGGTATTTTATCTGTTTTCCAGTACTTTGCGTACATTATTCTTGCTGAAGTTATCATGCATAGAATAATGTGCCAGTATTTCTTTATCAAAATTTGTTTTTTTCCCCAGCAACATGTTTAGTAAGAAAAGTTCTGTAGGAATGGAATGTTAATGTTCAGGATTTCAGATATTGTATTGGGTATGTTTTTCCAATAAATCCTAGCACATGGGCAGGTCCACTACATACGAAAAAAGGTTCCCTCTACCTCTTGGCATTTCCAACCTTTATTATTTAGAGCCTTATATATCTTCTGTAGCTTTGAAAGATTTAGGTATCATCTATAGAACATTTTCAGATAATTTTCCTTCAAATCTTGAGACAGTGCAAATTTTTGGGTTCTGCACCAACTCTTATTCTAGTCTTCCAATTGAATTTCTTTTCCGATATTCTGGGCCCATTTTCTCAACACATCTTTGATGGTATCTGTTTCTAATCCTTGATCCAATATGAATTTATACATCTGTGAGGTCAAATGTGTAGGTTTTTCAAATATTGCAAATTCAAATCCGTTTTTGTTGCAGATGCTTTGGAACTGTTCTAATTTAAAATCCATGTTGTATCATTCTTTTATCTGCAAATATAAAAACCATTGGCAAAGAAATCCATCTTCTTCTAATGACTCTCATGATTTTAGTTTAAAATTTTCTTCCTCAATTAAAATGTCTTTATAGCAGACCCATTTTTCATGCTGGGATTTCCACCTACCAAAGAAGGCTTCATGGGGTGACACCATTGTGAAATTCTTTTGTAAATTTTGTTTTTAAATTTTGTCCATATATTTAATAAAAATCTTCTTATATAATGGTTAAGAAAGTCTCTGTCAATCTTGGCTTTACTATACCAGAGGTGGACGTGCCACCCAAACCTTAAATTTGACCCTTCAAACCTTAAATTTCTTTCATTTTGTAAGGTAATCCAATCTACAACCCAAGTAAGTGCATTTGCATGGTAATATGTTTTAAGACTGGGCAGTCCACAACCTCCTCTTTCTTTTTTATCAGTTAACAATTTCCATTTAATTCTGAGTTTCTTTCTCTTCCAAATGAAATTTGATGGATCTTTTTGCCATTCATTAAAAACTTTATTATTGTGGATAATTGGAATGTTTTGAAAGAGATAATTTAATTTGGGAAGTATGTTCATTTTAATGCTGGCTATTCTTCCTAACAGAGACAAATTTAGTTTGGACCAATTTTGTAAGTCTATTTTAATCTCAATCCAGACTTTCTTATAATTGTTTTCAAAAAGTTCACTATGTTGCTTAGTAATCCATATACCCAAATATTTTATTTTCTTGTCAGAGTGAAAGCCAGAGACTTTAAGTAATCTGAGGTTTCATTATCTCTGATGTTTTTAATAAGTTTTTTGGTTTTGTTAGTCTTAAACCCAACAACTTCTCCAAATTTAGTCAATTTCTGAATCAAGATCTCAATGCTATATTTCAGATCCATATAGAATAATTTTTCCCAGTCCTGCTTTAGTGAACAATCATCACATAACACCCACACAAGTCATGACATGCTTTGCTGCAGAACCAAAGCAATTACTTTAACATGTTTATAAAGCAGTGATGTTATATCTGGAACATTTCCTAAAATCTGACATTTAAGAATGGTTTGTAAGTGTAGAATAAGATATGCTTGTCAAGGCAAGAGTTACTTGTGTCACGCTTCTAGCTGCTAAAATAGTCATCATCTTGAAGCTAATAACATCAGTATCAGTACAGAATAGAGCTATCTCCTTCAGTTGTGGGTCATAGGTATCTCTGTAGCCCCCAAACCAGACACTGGTCTAATGTCTAGGCTTTCCTGTTTAACCATTGGAGTAGAGACTGTGGAGTTTCTTCTTCAATCAGTCCAAACGTTTCCAAAGCCTAGTGGTAACTGTTTGCCAGGAAACTGATAAATTTTACAAATCCCAAAATGTAAGATAAAAAAAAAAGTAAGATTCACAGCTAAAACAGAATTGATTTATAGGGTCCCCCCTCCAATAACTGGGAGATGGAAAAGGAAATTTGGGTCAAAGACTTTCCTTAAAAAAAAAATACAAAGAAGCATGAACTGTATGTCAAGTGTTTGGTCGAAACATATAAAGTAACCAGCTATGAGATCAAAGTACTGAGTCTTGCAGCTTATGCATAATGGATTGTTTATGGGCTGTAACTTTCATAGTGTATTATAAAATATAAAGTTGAAGAAACTCAACCCTGTCTCAGACCAAATAGCCTGCTTGGCTCAGGGTTTAGTCTCTGCTTGTGGCCAACTGGATGCCCCAGTGGAATTGCACATAGAGAGACAAACCATGAGAGCCAGACTCTGCTGTTGCAATCTAACCTTTACTAAAATGAATATATATGGTCTCCGAACACTAAAGTTGCTTTTCTGGGCGTTATTTCCAGCAAACAAAGCCAGCCCTCAAGAGACCTATCTTTCCTGACATATGGAAGCAATTATGTTTAAAATGGCTGCTCTTTGTGTCTTCAAGTCAACTCTGACTTATGGTGACCATATCATAGGGGTGGGTTGACAAAATGTATTCCAAGGGTTACCACTGCATTCTTCTAAGGCTGGCAGCATGCGACTTGCCCAAGATCACTTAGTGGGTTTTAATGGTCTTCCAGAAATATAGTTCAACACTCAAACCACTACATCATGCTGGCGTTTGAAACTCCCTTAGCAGTAATGTCCATCATACCATCATGTGGTAATACATTTCATCTCATGAATTGTGTCCTCTGGTAAAAGAATGGCTTTCCAAGTTTTATCTTAAAAATAGAATTGTATTCTTAATCCTCCTGGCAATCCATCCTGTAGCTGTGGATCTTTGCAAATCATGGCAACGATAGATACTAGAACACATGGGGCTTTTAGCTATGTTTAAAATAGATCTGATGAAATTAAAGAAAACTGAATTTTGTCAAGACTAAGTTAAGTCTTATTGGTTTGTGTGGGTCTGCTTTAGGATTATGGCATGATTTCTAGATCCAACCTATGGTTTCCAAAAAAGATTGGAAAAATTTGGAAAAGATAGTACTCTATGTAGATATTAACCATGACAATCTAAATAGAAATATAATGATTAATGGTAGTGTACCTCTGGAAGATAAACAACAGAGCATGCATACTACATCATATCTTTCCAATGAACTTCCTGGTAGGAGAGGAAAAGAGGATACTGCATGTCTACATCGATTGTGGGTAACCTGTGCCATTCTATTGCCTATCTGTTATCACTGACTGCTCCATAAAGACCTCTGAGATAAAAAGCTGGCAACCTATTGATGACATATGCAAGAAGGCAGTATCTTGTACCTCTGTGTGCATCACTCCTCACCCAAGGTGCACAACAGCAGCCAGGGGCCTTGGGAGTGCAGCCACACTTTCTCACTGTCTGAATAGCCATGGAGGTGCACTTAGGAACACTCTGGCTGCCCTTGCATTCTGGTTAAAAGTTGTTCCTTCTTCCCCAAGGGCATCTGCAGCACACTTGGTTTCACTCCCACAACCAATCAGTGGCTGAAAGGACAGAGCTGTGACCAGAGACCCAATACCTTGTGCTCTGCCAGTGTGTTTATTGGATCTTGGTCAGCAAAAGCATCCTACTTGAAAGACCAAGTCCCTGGATACATTTCTTTCCTCTATGGAGCCTTGATCCAGCTTGCATCAACTTCCTAGGGCTTAGCAGACAAGTTATTACTTTGAACTCTAGCTCCTCAAATCCCTCAACCAGCATGGACTATCAGCTCCCATGAGCAGCTGCCATGCTGTCTGGGGAATTATGAGAGTTGCAGTTTAACAAGTAAGTGTTCCAAGTCAGCTGCTGTGGCATACTCCCACTTATTAGGGAAGGAAATCTCCAGCTGACAGCCTGTACTGCACACTAGTCTGATGTGTGTGTGTATGTATACATATGTCCCAACATTCTTTCTATTATCTACTTGGTAAGTGAGTTGCTAGGTCAGGAGCATCTTAGGGACTGATACTGGGGCTGGGGGTGATATCTGGTGATGTCATTAAGGAAATCTTGTACAACCTCCACCTTACATGACCACATACACACACAAGTGGTCCCCACCTGTGGTTGAGCACATGGGATGGGAGGATGATACTTTCTCAAGCTTTGTATAAATATTACAACTATGGCATAGTCGTAGCCCCTCCCTGTTTGAATTCCATGTTTCACTGGTAATGTTCGATTAGCAAAAGCATGTCTACGTCATGTACTTACATGAAGATGTAAGCTCCAATGGCTTATGAAGCTCTGTTTTTTAATAATTACTCATGTGATGCAGGATCCATGAGAGAAGCAGCAATCATACCATGCATTCATTATCAACTATTCGGTACTTGAAATTTTTTGAGTAAAGAGTCCTAGTGACAAATGATAGGTGTAACATTTTTTAAGAAAATCGAATCAAATGTTTAAAATTAGGTGAATGATGCTAATGAACTTGACTCCCCAAATAGATTCAGCACCGTGGAAAGCTGATTTAAAGTTCAGACTTAGGCTGCTTCTGCATTAGACTGTTATAGTGCTATTATTCCGCTTTCAACATCCTATGGAATCCTGGTATTTGCAGTTTAGGGAGGAGCCTTTTCTCATGACTAACTTAAATCCTAACTAACTTAGGGCCCCTCCCTAAACTGCAAACCCCAGGATTCCATAGGATGTTGAAAGTGGAATAACAGCACTATAATAGTCTAGTGCAGAAATGGCCTAAAACTCAAGAGTACATTCACTCCCCCTAACATCAGCCAACATTGTCTATGGAGTATTTGGCTCAAGGCTGTAGTTCATAATTCAGAACTGAAACAAACTTGAAGTGTAGTTGAACACATCTATCCCTTTGCACCTCTCACTCTGTTCTCCATATTTCTCCTCTCATCCCATCATGTTTAAATTTAAACTCAGTGCCCCTTGAGGGAAAGGAGCTGCCTTTTACTTACATGATTCACCAAAGCAGGCCTGATGTATATATTCTCTCATCATAGGGTTTTCATGGTAGAAGACCTTCAAAAGGGGCTCACCATGCCTTTGTCTGCACATTACTAATAAGTGTTAGCTATAATGCTGCTGCCATCACCTCTGAGAGATCTTTTGTCAATGTCACATACCACTGCTGCTGCCCAGTTCATATCCTTGCTATATCAGGAGGGAGGTGGTCAAAACACTGGAGAGAACTGACCTTAATCTCTCCAACTCTAAAGTTCAAGAAGAGGGTATAGGACTGCAACTCCCATCACCTTCTATACTGACTAGGCCTGATAGGATCTTCAGTCTAATAATAGCTGGAGAACCACAAATCCTCTAACCCACCCTGCCTTAAGGGTCTCAGACTAAGAAGCATTTTAAAACAGCTTTTTCCAACCTGGTATTATCCAGATGTGTTGTATTATGATTTCTATCATACCAGCCAGCTAGTTAACCTGGGTGAGAATGCTGGGAGTTGTGTGTCATGTTGGGAAAACTTCCAAATTGCAGAAAGCTGCTTGCAAAAATGTTTGAAGAGTGTTTGGTGGTCTACAATACCATGCTGAACTACATTGGGCCATTGGGCATGCCAAGCTGGGGCTGATCACAGTTGTAGTGTAAGAACATCTGGAAGGCCTCAGATTTTCTGTTTCTGGATTGAAGCTTACAGTTCTTATATTCTTACGTAACTTGAAATGGCTGTGTTTAAAATTTCCCAACAGCAAATGTTGTCATAAACAAAAAACTTCAAAATATCACTCAGAGTAGGATATTAATTTTTAGTTAATTAGATTAAACCAAAGCTGTCAGATTACATAGTTCTTGAAGAGCAGATGGAGCTTTCTCTTAGTCTAATACTGTAAAATCTAATTGAAAACATGCCTAGTATCAGAAATCTCTTAAATGTGTTTCCAAGAAAAATGCATATGGCTCTGATTTAAGACTGGTCTTGGAAGCCTCTGGCTTGCCCTAAGTTGAACCACACAGGGAGGAAATCATTTCCTCCTCTGCAACCCTTATACAAATACACAGCTTAAGAAGGAACTGAGTTGAATAAAATACTAGTTAGTTCTTTTAAAGATTCACTGGCTGCCTAAATCCCCTAAATCCCCTCTGATCTTGGAAGCTAAGCAGGGTCAGCCTTGGTTAGTACTTGGATGGGAAATCACCAAAAAATACCAGGTGAGGTAGGCTATATTTCAGAGGAAGGACCTGGTAAATTGTTACCTCACTGGTAAACCTTGTCCCGAGGTCTACAATGTTGATATTAAAATATGATTCAACGTGCCTGAGAGGTCATCCGGATGAGCACATAGGCAGCAACGGTCGAATGATCGAAAACCAGGTCAGGCCAGTACAATCCCCGTCACGTAGCCCCAGGAGACCTCAAGCTGTGCAAATCCACAGTAGACAAAGGGTCCTCAGCCTCTGAGAAGCCAACTTGAGGGGATTAGTGTGTTTTCCGCCACTGATAGCAATAAAATCCTATCAGGCAAGGACCATCTGCATAAATTCACATTACCACCCAGAGTAACTGAAGATCCTGAAACTTGGCAACACTTCGTAATCCCATCATGCAAAAAGGAGTTGCCATCGTGGAGCTTCTTTCTCATTGCAACACTCATTGTTCTCCCCGGGAAAGGGTTAGCCCTCCAGGTACTTTTTCCCCTACAAATAGTCCCAGTTTTTGAGCGTTTCTTTGGATCGCTCCCAATCCTACCAGCAGACCATTTCTCTGTCCAGTGAGTAATCCCCTCAGCTCTCTCCATGCTGAGCTCCACTTCTTCGCTGTCTTTCCCGGACCAAGGACTTCAGGAAAAGGTGCAGTATTACCCCAACAACAATCCCTTCAATATTTCCCCTGTCCAGTTTCCTCTCTTTTGCTTCTTAATAGGTCTTGAGTGAGTGTGTGAGTGATTGTGTTGGTGCGTAAGACTGTCATTCAATAAAATCATTCATTAGACATCTTCGTTTGGTTTTTGGTGAGGCCTGACCCTGTAAAAACTGGGTAAAAAACCCTGCTAGGTTACCCTGCCTCTCGCATTGCTATTGCTTGTGCTCTGTTGAGTTCCCATTTCCTACCACGTGGAGCACATTAAGGCATCCCCCCGGGACCCCAGAAATCAGGGTAACAAAACCACCTCTGAGTATTCCTTGCCTAAGAAATCCCATATAATTCATGGGGTTCCCTGTAAATTGACAGGTGATTTGAAGACACATACACACACCCATTCCACCCCAATAGGGCCATCCCAGTGGCTTATAAGTTAATTAGGGCTCCAGATCTCTTTCCAACTACCCGGAAGTAAGCCCCATTGAACTCAGTAGGAGTTACTTCTATGCAGATTCCATAGGTTTGTGCTTCAAAATATAATGACAAGATGAACAATGATAAAACCAAAACAAAATAGAACAGTTTAATTTTTTTTTAAAAAAAATGCAACAATAAAAAAATGAACAATGTAAAATAAAACCCAGGAGCAGGAACAAGCAGCAGTAAAATATTGGCAGTGTACAAGAATGGCAGGTGATCAGTATCAAGGACACAGTAAAATAAGTCTTTGCCACTTAGAGAGGTCAGGAAGGAAGAATCCAAATAACCTACTGGGGAGGACACTCCACAGTATGATGATGACTGATGATTACGGTGGCCAAGTAGCCACTTGCTCCCACCCCATATACCTGCCAATTGCACTTGAAACAGAGCAGGGCAAAGGCCACAACCGGCAAACAAGTTTGTGGAAGAAAGTATTCTTTTAAATTTATCCAGCAACTATTAGGGCAGTGGTGGGGAAAATGAGGCCTACAGACTATATGTGGCTCTCCAAGGCTCTCTAGCATTCATGATGATAATAATGCAATTTTTATTTTGGGAACCAAATTTTCTGGGGAAGAAAATAATTCAAATGTCCCCCCTTCATGGCCCCTAAGTCTCATTGGGGGATGTATCCAAAGAGTAACTTTTCCCATTTCTGCAGTATCTGTAGAAAGACTGTACAAAGCAGCAAGTCTATTTTTCCTTTTATGCACACATCATCCTTTTCTTTCAGCAGGATCCCTTTTGTTCTCTGCTCAGAAGGAATTTGAAAGTGTCAAGGGAGTCTAAAGCAGCACTGAGATGAACATTCTGAAAATAACTTCCAGCCTGAGCAGGTGAGGAGGTTGTTTTCCCAAAGCTGCCGTCCTCTGCTAACCTTTTCCACTAACACCCTTGTTTCTTCATGTGGCACCAGTAGTCAGTCATGGTGCTCCTCACTGCTGTGAGCTCCCATTAAACTTAAGTTGTCCACACAGAGCCAGCTCTTCCATTAAGTAAAGTGAGGCAATGGTGGCAGGCACTGGCTGGATGGTTCCTAAGTTCTCCACATGTTGGTTCCCTTCTATTAAAGGGCAGTATATGCCACAAGCCATCTTTGATCTCCCCAGCCCCTCAAAAATCAAGCTAGCTGCTTCAGGTATGGCCGAGGATGCCTTTCTATCAACTGCTAGGCCAATTTGGTATCTATACATAGATTGGGAAGGGGATGCCATTTCTTCCCCTTCTGTGCTGTAAAAAAGGCTAGTGTAGAACAAAACCACTGATGGACTGCAAGTCATCTCTCCTACTATATACTGTATAAGACTTTCCCTTTTTGCTACTACATGCCTATCCCATTTCACCCCCAATTTCTAACCAGGATATAACTTTACAGTACAGTATACTTTCTAACTGTCTCAGTTTGACAGTGACAGTCCTGATTAATTCTCCGTCAGCCTACTTTTTTGGCTGCTTTAAAAATATTCCAGTTTCTCTCTACTCCTCTCACTTTCCTGCTTTGTCTTCCAGTTACTTCAATTACTGCACTCAATTCACTCAGCATGGAGGAGAGGAGAGGAAGGTCAGAATCTTCCCTTCCCTGTAGGCTTAGACAAAAGCAAAAGCTGCAGCCTCTCCTAGCTTGTGTGTTCTTCTTCATTAACAACTTTTGCCATCTTGACCATATTATCATGTTGCTTTACCAAACATGTCCCAGTTTTCATCTGTGAAATGTTGAAGGGTATGGTACAATTAACTTTCTAGTTAATCCAAGCCTTGAAGATGAAGCAGCAGATGTTATGGCTCTCTGTTATCTATATATTAGAATGTTTGCATCTTTCAAACTGGTTACTAGTGCCAGTGCTGTTCATATGGGATCCATTTGTTTTGGAGAATTACCATCTCAACTGTTTAATACAGAGCCAACATCCTTAACATGAAAAAATAAATACAAGAACATTCTGGACTGGGCCCAGACATCACACACACAAAAGGCCAGCAGCTGTATTTCTATTGTCACTGCTTTCCAACCACTCTTCCATCTTCACCTTTGTTGCTTGCAGAGATGAAGATAAAGGCTTATGAAGAGACAGCAAGACATTGTGAGTGGCAAAATGGAGAGATAAGGGGCCCTCAGTAAAGGATGGGGCCAGCAAAATGGAACATTCTGCTAACAACTCCATTTGGTGGTTACAGTGCAGAGTCTAGTCAATAGATAAACTTCTTCAAGGAGTGGCAACTGCCCAGGACTAGAGACTGCATTGACTCAAGGACCTCAGAGGGCTGTGCCTCCCATGCCCCTCATTTTGACTTTTAAAACTCACAATCCTTTGCTTGTGTCCTCCAGGAGGCATATTAAAATTTGTCTGGGAAGAAGACTTTCTTAAACCCAGGAATTAAGTTTTAAGTTTTCATTCCCCAGTTCCAATTCACATTCCGGTTTTAAAAAGACTGTTCTTGGACCTATTACAATGGTTGTCTGTGCATGAGAGGTACAACAAAAATGCTGCCTCCTTTCCCATAAGGGGCACTGGGAAGTCTTCTTAGTTTTAGGGTTGCAAGACTGAAAACTGGAATGGGATCCTTTCCAGTTAATGGCTGGGTAGTAGAGGAACTTTCAGGAGGTGTTATTTGTTACACAACAAAGTAACAAGCAACCCCTGCTGAAATTCCCTCTTCTACCCAAACATTAAAGGGGCAGGAACTCTCTCTAGTTTTCGTTCTAGCAGTCCTAGAGAGTGGCAGGCCCTGGGGGAGGTAGCCTTAGAGCTGCCTATGTCCCACATACCACACTTTACCCACCCCTGCTATGACGAGATAGATGCAGTCTGAAATTTCCAATTATTTTTTGAATAAGTTGATTACACTTATATCCCCCGCCCCGCTTTTCACCCACTGATCTTAATGCAGCCTATGTGCCTAGGCTTGCTGGATCAGGACTATCTCAGGCCCTGAAATGTTGGGGCCAACATCTGTGGCCTAGGGGTGATCCCTTGTGATGACAAAGGAGACGGGCTCCGGTGTTGTTACAAGATGGATTGCCTGGTAATGTCCTTAAACATGATGCAATGACCATCAGCCACATTTGTATAGAAAATGCTGTTCAAATTTTAAAAACACTAAGCTTGTATAATGGGAAAACATATATACACACATACTTTCCAAGGGAATACTCCCACACTGATTCTTCCTCCTCACTCTGAGAACCAGAGACGACAGTTCAGACTCTGAGATGTGGAAACCCTGTAAGTGGATCTTTGTCTCCCCTCTTTATCCTGACAAGATGCACTGAGAGAAACCGTTTTAAAGACAGCCATTGGATTTTGTGGCAGAGGTAGGGATGGGGCAGAACCCAGCTCTTCCCAAATCTAACCACTTTGGCACATTGGCTATGTTATACTAACTCAAGTGCTGTCAAGTTTTCCATACTGTCATTTAATGCTCTTCTCTGGATATATTCAAACTAAAAAAAAAACCCCTAAAATTTCAGTACAGTAAAAAAAAAGACAGCATTAGGAAAAACAAAAGCATCAAGAAGGTTTATTTAAAAGATAAGTTATGCTTGACCTCTTGGGATCAATGAAGATAACAGAATAACATTATTTTGAGGTTCATATTTTGGACTTCATAAGACACATTTTCCATAATTTGCTGACTGAGTTTTGTTGTTGATTGCTGAGATGGGAATCTGTATAATTTGTGTCCAAATAATTTGCTTGCACAATTCAAAATCAGTTTAATCCCACAGCTGTTGCCAACATTGTGCTACATATTAACAGAGATCTAACTTGTGCCAAGTTACATAACTGACACATAACCATAAATGTTAAATGACAGATTAATGGATAGTATGGATGTGTGTCCAATTCAGATGAAGTCCAAAGGATGAGTTGAACTGGGCCCCTCCATACTGGTTCTGCTGCTTGCAGAGGCAAAACAACTTTCACTCTGGAGCAAACCAACCCAAAACTGAGCATCCATAAAGCCCTATTTAAATCTTCATGTTTCAGAAGTTTATTCTTTAGATTTTGTTTTTGTGAAAACATGGAAGGTGAGAGAAGAGGGAATGAGAAAGTGGTGCTGAGTGATTGACAAATCCATCTTCTAATCCTGGGGCACAGTTTTGACAAATTCGTGCTGAATGACTGATAGGTCCACTTTTGAATCCTGGGATATATATGCTGTATGTGTACTCTGGGTAAGAGATTGTGGGCACACCCGCACTGATTGAAAAGTCCCAGGTTTTGTTCCTGTTCTTTCTGATGTCATACTGGGTCAAAATAAACCAACCTGGGGAGCTGGTATAAAAAGTCTGTGATCATACTGGGAGCTGACAGAAAATATTCTAGGATAAACAACAGATATATACATCTCCAAAATAAAATTGGAAAGAACAGAAACAAAATCTGGGACCTTGCAGTCTTTTTAATCAGTCTGGATGCCCCCCATGAGTAGAAAAATTACAGTTGCTCACACTTTCCTTTGTTCAACTGTTTAGCAGCAAATAGTTTTGTGCTGGATTGCAGGAAAGATTAGTTTCAAATGCTGCTTATGATTTCGAAGTCTCTGCTTCTTATCAATGTTTGAATCAATCTTACTTACTTTTAGTCATGATGATAACTCTTATGTTTGCCATAATCTTATTTTCTTGGGTTTCTTTCACACTACACAGTTAGAGCACTTAAATCCCACTTTAACTGCCATGGCTCCGTTTTATGGAATCCTGGAATGTATAGGTTTATGAGGTATTTAGAACTCACTGCCAGAAAGTTCCAGTGCCCCACCTAATTGCAAATCCTGGAATTGCAAAAGACACAGTCATGGCAATTAAAATATTTCAAAGCATTATGATTGTGTAGTGTGGACTCTATGATGCATATGTATTCATTGTGCAGAATTTAGGCAGTGAATCCATGCTTATTCTACCTAGTTAGAAATAAATATTTTCACAAGAATTGAACCCAGTTTTTCTAATATGTGTGTATATTTCAGTAATAATCACACTGTGCTACTGCTATTCTCCTAATTGTTAATCAGTACTTTGCTTTCCTTGCTCTTGTATAGAAGATAGCATTAGGCAGATACTTTAATTCAACACGTCTCCTCTCTCCCCTTATTAAGTGGGGAATGGAATGAACTCTCAATCTATTTTGGTACCATTCTTTTTTTGTCCTTATTTCAAACAGCAGTTCCTTATTAAGAATTCGTCATTGTCTCCCCTCCTCCTTATCCTCTCCCTCCTTGCGTTTGTTTCTTTCCCAGCCTTTCTCTTAAAACTCCTTCCTCTATAAATCAAATTGGATGAATTTCAATATATTATTCACTCAATGGTAATCTAATCTTAGTTTCTTGTGCATCCTGCTGTGGTTTATCCATGCACACCAATGTAGCTTTTTCAGCCTGTGTTACTGTTCTGGGTGCCTCACCTTCTCTACTTTGTACCCTATGCAGATACAAAACAGAATTATCCACTCTTAGCTGGGAGAAACTGGAAGGGAAAAAAAAAAGGACAACACTAAATCATCTGGAAATAAAGCAGACAGTCTTCTTTATCAGATGAGTGAGTCATTCAGTGCCTCCAGATGGAGATGTACAGCAAAATATGTCCTCCAAGACAAAGCTGTATGTTGTCTCAGCTTGGAACAGTGACTTGTGCAGAGGCAAAGTATGTGCCTACACACTTTTGGGTGGCTGATTCTCTTACATGCTTAAAACAGGGATGGGTAACCTGTGGCTGTTGAGATGTTGTCAGAACTTGGACTCAACTCCCATTGACCCCAACCAACATGGCCAGGAGTCAGGGATGATGGAGGTCAGAGTCCAACTGCATGGGAAGACCACAGGTACCCTACCCTTGCTCTAGGTGATTTATCATACCAGAAGCTTATGTTTTTAATTTTAGAAAGTGGACTTCAGTTCTCAGAAGTGTGGAAAACATGGTTGTGAATAATCACCAAATAATGACTGTTGGATTTAAGAAAATTTAACCCTTCTGAGTCAAAGCGACTGAGTTAATGTTGGCCTTAAAGTGCTGTGGGAAAATGCTGACAATGCCAACTGAAGATGAATAGAATCAGTTTAAACTTCTTTACTCCCAGTTATCCCAGATGGATCATAAACGTTGAGAAAAATCTTAACCAGATACAGCAAACATTGTGCAGTTAGATTCTGTATGGCACTCTGATATATTCTGCCTGATGGATTACACTGAATGGTGCAATTTAAAATACTGATCAAGACCACACTTGTAACAAGTCTTATTTATTTATTTATTTTTATGTATTTATCTCAACAGAAAGTGGCAGTGATAATCTCAAATACAAGCACTTATGGACTCTTCTGTCATACATCATCAGCTATAAAAATCTGAAAGGTGTTTGTATTCTGTATTATCGCAAAGTAGCCAACTAAGGTGTTTGTTTAGTAGGCTTTAGCAGAATCTCTGCCACAAGTCAGTGATCTGTTCCAAATACTGGGGCTTCAATGCATATTATCTTCCCTATTCATTTAAAATGGAGGAAACCTATCACATCATTTTCAGTCAAGGTGGACTTTGTGAATCCAAGTGATGCAGGTGTGCAAATAAACAAATCTTATTACAAAGAGCCAAATGTAGAATTAAGCTAATTGATCCATTCTTGTTGTGGCAGAATGTACTTCATGTACAGTGTCATTATTTCAGCATTGCAGAGGCACTGAAATAAGCAGTACCACCACCACCACCACCATCTTGTAGACATACTGACTTCTTCTCCTTTCAGTTCCAGCTTATACTGCTCAGAGAGAATTACTGGGAGCTACAGTAACCTTCCAGCATCCTCTATCTACCTGTACATAGCACAATGCTGTTTTTTTTTCTTCCAGTGGCATAGTCCTACCCATGTTCCATTTGTCTCTTTGTTACTTCTGCTTAAAATTCTGATCATAGTTTCACCCAGAAGTGAAAATTAGTGAAATTCAGAGATATAGTTCCCCTACCAACTCATCTAAATATACTAGTTTCTCTCTCTCTCTCTCTGGTCTTTGTAGTAAAAAGGTTTTGTTAACTCTTCTTTCCCTCATCTTCTTTAAACTAGCATTTCACAACATTCTAGCTCAGACAGGGGCACCTGTTTAAACTTATTTCAAAGGACTAATGTGGGCTGATAGTTTAGCCTTTAAGAAAGCAAATATTAAGCCATTGCAGCAGGTTGTGATAATATGCTTTCAGCTTTTCAGTCCAAGAGATGATAAGGATAATTCAACTAAAGCTGGCTTACTTTGGTGCAATCAGCAGGAAGAAAAGGGAGAGTACAGAAATGTTGCATGCAACAACAAACTGATGAGTCTTCAGCACCATATCGAGTTTTTTTGTTTTGCAGAATTCAAATCTTGCTCAGATACTGAAGCAACCCTAATTCATTCTGAGTGTAAAAATATATCTCTGTCTATAACTTAAGCTCTAGTGAGAAAAATGTAGTTGCCTACAGTTTTGATGTATTTGGCCAACTGGATTTGCAGCATAGATATAATTCATTCTAATCCATTACTAAGCCAAGAATATGTGTTTGTGTATGTGTGGGTGTGTTTGTTTGTTGTAGATAGGTGTGTCTATTTGTGCACATACATATATGCGCACACAGCTCTAGCGTGAGTGTCAAGCAGAATGCCATGGCCTATTCTTCCTCATTTAGCTCTGCTATTAAACAATCATGAACTGGCAGACATAAGGCAATTGGTCTCTGCACCTTTTGTCAAACCACTTGCCAACAGCAGCCCCTGACAATGCTGCACAGTTTTCAACCTTCCCACCATCTGGTTGGGTTGTGATCTCTGTTTCCCAGTTCTTATAACGAATGGGGCTGCTTGTCATGTCCACCCATTTCCCTTCAGCTGCCAGGTCATTAACGCCAAGCCAAATCTCTGTTTCAGGCCCCAGGCTCTTCCTCACGTAGTCGTAGAGAGCATCGTTTTCATCTCCTGTCTGAGGGGTACTAAGGGTGCCACCTTGTGAGATGCAGTCTTCACTGGCTGTGTGATAACTATTTGCGGTTGGAAAAGCCAGGAAACATTTGAGATTCACCTTGGTGCCTTTCAGACAAACTAGTAAAAGACAAAACATAAGGGGGGGGCATAAAGTCTCATCAGAAAAGGAATACTGAAATTTGAAGTATAATACTACAATCTCTGATGTCAGCTGCTACATGAATGAGGAAGAAGGAACATTGCCATTCAACTTGCCAAACCACATTGGTAGGTCTTCTTCAAATCAGACAGTTTAGTTCTACAGCAAGGATAAGAGGACGTGTGGTTCTGAAGGTGTTATTGGACTCCAAGACCCATTATCACTCATCGCTGTAAATGCTCGCTAGGACAGTAGGAAGATGCAGTTCAACATCTAAAGGGCCACATGTTACCCTCTCTGTACAGTATGACAATGGTTGTCACTCTGCTTTTGATAAAGCTTTGGGAATGATGGCTTCAATAAGCTTCTTCCCAAGTGAATTCTCTTCCTTCACACGGCTCTTCCTCTTTCACTTTTCTTCCTCCAGGCTTAACCCAAGTCATGGGTAGTTCATCTACTAGGGCCCAGAACTTATCTGGTGCCAGATCTTATGCCAGATCTTAGCAACCTTGAGCTCTTAGCATGCTTTTGCCTGATTCTGCTACTCCTTACTACTTGTCCTTCAGTGTGACAACTGCAAGGAAGGCATAAATGCATTGATGGCACAACTGTTCTGGGACAGATCTAATCAATCATTGTAGTACACAGTTCCTTTCCACATATTGCATTTTTAAGGCAAACCGTGTGTATTTATCAGTTTTTGGAGAAGACCAGTATGGCTTTCCTGAAGGCAGTGTTTTGGGGCAAATTGCCTCCAGCCCAACAGTCTATTTTTTGTCTTATTTTTCCTACCAATATACAGCTCTCTTCCTTCCCTTCAAAAGCACCTCCTGCGATGGGAAAACCCGCCTCATTTATTATCACATGTATACCAGGAGATTTTAAATCAAGAAAGAGAAGATGAGACAGTCAAATCAGCAGTGATATTGTGGGCTCAAAATGTCGGACATCCAATTCAATCAGAGCACTGGGAACAGAGCTGGCAACGGACACAAAAATTTACTGCAGCTCAGAACCTAAAAGAGAACTATTACAAGCTTTTTCACAGATGGTACATGACACCAGAAAAATTAAAGAAGATATATAATACGGGAACAGGTCAGTGTTGGAAGTGTCAGGAGAATGTTGGAACACTATTTCATATGTGGTGGTCATGTCCTAAGGCTAAAAAACATTGGAATGATATACACAATATGATATGTAAAATATTGAGGGTTCAAATTGATAAGATACCTGAACTGTACTTATTAAATATGACACATGTGTTAGATGGAACTGTTGCAAAGAAATATTGGTGAATAATGCTGTATATGATTATGACAGCCCGTATTGAATATGCAAGGCTATGGAAAACTGAGCAGATACCTACAATAGAGCAATGGTGGGCAACTTTTATTGAAAATCGGAATGCAAATATAGTCTCTCAGAGATTAAAAGGAAAATCAGATGATGACATTAACAAAGAATGGCAAACTGTTCTGGAAATGGGTTGGGTGTTGACAGGTAACAATTCTTAATTCATGGTAGCATGAGCAGTTAGAAGTAAAAATCATAGAACATGTAAAGTAGGGTTGAAGAGCAGGATCTATCTTGTATGTTAACAAATGTAATGCGATGCATAATGTTGATATGTCAATGAAATAACAGTATTGAAATCCAGAGAGGAGTGGAAGATAGCGGTAATAGTTCGGTAAAATGTACAATGAGAAATGTTGTTTTATATGATGTAACCACAATAAATTTAATTTAAAAAAAAAGCACCTCCTGCAATAATGACCTCCACCAGCATTTATTGGAAACTGTCTGTTGATGTCACTAGTTAGGAACAATGCAGCATTTTCAAACCATGTTATGTTTAGTGTTTAGGATCCCAGTACAGGGGCTGAATGAAACTTTAGTCACTACCATGGGCTTCCCTGAGTGCTCCTGTTATCAAATGAGTTTTGAGTATAATTGAGGATCTGCACCTCCCACTTCTGTCAACTGAGATCATGGGGTGGGATCACACTGCTGTTAAGATTGTCTCTCTCACCTTCTCACTGAGATTCCTACTATTTGAGACTGTTGCCATTCATTTCAAAGAAATAGTGAACAGCTGCCTGGAGATTGTTGGGGAGATTTAAAGTCTTTGCCATTCCCTTAGCAATCCCTTCTACAATCTTTTCTGTATGAAAAATGCTGGAATGTGTGACAGCCAGACTCATTATCTTTTCACAGACCAGCTGATGTCTGACCAGCTGTGCTGTGGGATAAAGTGATATGGCTTCTCAAGCTGTTGGAGTCAAGGAAAACCCTTGGGTACTTCCAGTTAAAGCCATGATCACTATTTCTCACTGGCCAACTGAGCATTTGGGTGATGGTGGTAAAGAGGAGATTCTGGTTTTCAGAGCCAGTATAACTGTCTCAGTCAGGAGGACACTAAGAAATACAAGAGGTGAAAGTCTCTCCCATCTTCCTGATTTTGAGAAGCAGTGGATCTCTCTAGCATAATAATCAAAATTGAGAAGACAGAAGTAGAGCAGTCTCATTTCCCCCACTCCCAAGTCTGGCAGACACAAACTTCTTCATAAACCACATAAAACTAGCTTTAGTAACAGCACGTGTTCATTATCAAACGCATGGGCTAATGGAGGAGAGAGAAAGAAGGAAGAAAAATAATGGCTGTTTAGAGTGATGCAGGAAGAAGGTAGGTGTGGAAAAACAAACGTGATGTAGGAAGAAGGTAGGTGTGGAAAAAAAAATAGGAAGCCAACCAACATGCAAACAAGCAAATAGTATAGGTATGCAAAGGTTACTAACTATAACAATCTCATTGGAGATTGTTTTCTCTGTGTGTACACAAGTGTGCAAAACCTCTCACTTTTCCAAACAGTAGACAGGGAAGAGAAATTTAAATCTTGCTATTCCTGCTCCCTGGAGGCCAAAGTACAGGAGATGCTGATGTAATTTTTATGTTAGCATGTATTCTCTGCCGCCATGTGATTCCTTCAGAGCTCCATGTTTGAGCAATCAGACTTCAATTTGATGTCTCCCATCATTTCAGGAAGCATTGTTTCCAAATATGGAGCTGACCATTCTATAAACTGATCCACAGATGTGTCTGTTTGTGCATCCATAAAGATTGTGCATCTGTAAGCTAAGCACATAATGTGTGATCCTGAGCAACATAGTTTCATGGAAGAAAGTTTGAAGCTCTTTTGTCCCTGATGAGGTATGGGAGAGACAAGAAGAAGAGGTTCTGAGGAGATGTGGGAGACAGAGAACACCCTGAGAAAAATGGAGAGAGGACAGGAAAGGAAAGCAGTAGCAGTATTAACCTGTCCTGTTGGTAAACTGATCCACAACAAGTGATTGAGGCCTACAGTGACCTCTAATCCCTTGAGTGCAGAGCCAGATACAAGTGTTAAGAGACCGCCATTAAAATGCTCATTCACTTGAATGTTCCTTTTGCTTCCTTCTCCTCCTGTTAACACTGTTTTTGATAGCCCTGTAAATTATTCACTTGGATCTAATGGATCCCACCTTCACCTGGGGACACTACTAGAAAAAAAAGAATAAATATATGGTTTTAGTGTTACATCTAAAAGGACCCATTGACACAAGTATTGCCCAAGCTGAGCCAATTTTGTGGTGTACAAAATATCTAATTCTTAAGTTTTATACCTGTTTGAAGGGCTTGCTTTTCCTTTAGCAGAGTCACCTCCTGGGAGATATTCTCTAACTGCTCCTTAAGTTCTTCAATCATTTTGATGTTTACAGCATCTGTTGAGGGAATAAAGAAATGAATTAGAGGCTCTCCTACATTCAAATAATGCTGTTAAATCTACAGATGGGATCAGAACACCTACACTGCCAGCCCTATAGCTGAAGCAACAAATTATAAAGTGAATAAAAAGGAACAACAGATTATGCTGACCTGTCATAAATCAGGTGATAAACTTAGTTATTGATAAGGCTTGGATTTTTTTAGACATAACCTGTAGAAGTGATACACACCAAAGAGGTGAGGCTTTTTTAACAATTAAATCTTATCAATAACTGAATGTACATTTTTTTAAAAAAGTGATGTTCATAGTTAAGTGATTTTTATAATCCCATTTAGATACTTTATGAGGACCAGGTACATCTAGCAGCCCTGTGGATATTATTAATACAAGATCAATTATTATTTATATGTTGCCACCACAAGTTACTTTTATTTTTTAGCACAATTCTTATTAAATTTTCATATAATCAAATATACAAATCAAGATAAAGGAGAAAAAAAAGAAAAATCACATTCTTTGGGCACATATAAACTATATCTATCATTAATTAATATATCATTGCTTGATTTTTCTTCTTTAACCTTCCCCCAATTTTATCCTGTGTTACTTATTAATTGACATCTTCCTCCTTTAATTGAAATATTATACAATCTACAATTCCTTCTCCTTCCTATAATATAATATAATATAATATAATATAATATAAGTAACAGTTATTATAATACCTTAACTGTTTTCTGGTCCAATGATCTCTAGAACAAAAATCCCCCCAACTCCCTAATTCCTTCTTTTTCAAAAAAAGGTTCCCAATCTTTTTGAAATTGTTCCACCATATTTCCTTTCATAAGCACAGGAAGTTTGTTTATTTCTTCAGTTTCTAATATTTTCAAAATCCAATTTTCTTTAGTGGGTATCTCAGCACTTTTCCACTTTTGGGCATAGATAGCAATTATAGCAATAATTTGTGTAGTGTAACATTTTATAATTAAAGGCTTTGGTATCCTCATTGGGCATTTCCAATAGCATTAATTCCGGATTCAATTGAATTTTAGTTTTTAAAATTTCTTGCAGCTGTAATTGGAGTTCTTTCCAAAAGGATTTTGCTTTGGTACATGTCTACCACATGTGGCTTAGTGTACTTTCTTGATCTTTACATTTCCAACAGATTATGTCTGAACGTTTATAAATTTTATATAATTTAGTTGGTGTTAAATATTTCCTAAATATCATTTTGTAGATATTTTCTTTAAGATCATAACAGATACATATTTTAGCCTTCTTGTCCATAGCTTTTCCCACTTGTCCAACTCTACATTTTGTCCTATATCTTGTGCCCATCTAGTCATGCAATTTTTAATCCGTTCAGATTCCATTTCTAGAGTTAGCAACATTTTGTACAGTTTTGCAATTAATTGGTCTTCATCTGTGCAGAAGTTTTATTTAAAATTCTGTTTTGTCTTTTTGAAATATATTATTTTTCTTATCAGTCAGGAATTCCTCTTTCAATTGTCTATATCTGTAACACTGGATATCTCATCCTAATTCTTTTAATTCTTCTTGTGATTTAATGCTGTGCTGTTGATTTTCTATTGATAATAAGTCTTTATAGGTCATCCATCTTGTATCTCCCTTCTTTTCTGTTCTGTAGCAGGCTTCTTGTGTGGAAATCCATAGAGGTGTTTTTGAGCACAATTTAGGTCTGTATTCTTTCCAAATTCTCAGTAAGGCATATCTAATAATGATCTAAATATGATAGGTAAAGTCTGTATTTATTTTGTCTGTATTATACCATACATAGGTATGCCAACTGAGTTTCAGATCATGGTCTTCTAACTGTAGCAATCCATTATTCTTCAACATGATCCATTCTTTAATCTGCACCATTTCCGCACTACACTCTTATAGTGCTTTTATTCTACTTCCAATATCCAATGGAATCCTGGGGCTTGCAGTTTAAGGAAGGGCATTTAGAATTCTCAGCCTAGGAATTCTAAACTATAAAACCCCAGAATTCCACAGGATGTTGAAAGTGGAATAAGAGCGCTATAACAGTATTGTACGGAAATGGCCCTAGATGAAGGCATAGATGGTGAAATAAAGTTTTTAATCCAGCAATCCTAAACCACCTCACTTTTTTTCATCTTGAAGCATTCTCCAAGTTATCCTGGGTCTTTTTCCTTGACATACAAATTTGGACAGATCTCTCTCCCATTTCCTAAATGGAGTGTCACTATTAATTATTGGAATAATTTGAAAGCAGAACAACATTTTTGAAAGGATATTTATTTAATTGTTGAAATTCTTCCTAATGGAAAGAGTCTAAATTTCATCCATCTTTCTAGCTCCTATTTTATATCTTTCCACATCCTTTATAATTATCTTGAAACAGTGATGAGGTCTTGTGTCCTATCATTACTTCTAGGTATCTCACTTTCTTTTCTAGTTGAAAACCCAGCCTTTTTTCCCAGTTTCATTCTTTTTTCTTTAATTATGATTTTTTGTTATTTTTGTTTTTCCTTATTAACTTTGAATCCTGTTGCTTTGCCAAATTCTTCTAACACTTTTAGTGGTGGAGCTATGCTTTTTAATGAGTCTTCCAATACAATTAACAAATAATCCATGAATGCTTTTAATTCAAAGGTTTCCTTTTTTATCTTCAGTCTTTTAATTTCATCATCACTTCTTATTTTTCTCATTAGTACTTTGAAGGTCAAAATAAATAATAATGGGGACAGCAAACAACCTTGTCTCATTTCTCTTTTAATCTTCCACTTTGATGAATTTCCATTAACCAAAATCTTGGCTGTCTGTGCACCACAAGTTACGTTTAAATCACAGTCTGGCTGCACAGACATGCTACAACACTGCTGGGGCCGCAGCATGCAAAAGTTACTTTTTTGAATAAGAGATGCTGCAATTGTCTTGGCCAGCATGACCATGCTAGCTGGTGGATTTAAGGAAGTGTTGATTGATGTTTAAGACCATTTTTATCTGGACAGGCAAGCCAGCACTTCAATTTATGATACTTTTGTTTCTAATTAGCCTTTAGATTGCATAATCATACTAACGGAGTAGAGACAAAAGCAACTTAAGTAACTGTTAATACTTCATAACAACTGACCATATCATACCCTCCGATTGTTCTGATTTGGTGGGAACAGTCATGATTAATCCTCTGCCATTCCACTTTTTCAGTTGCTTTCAAAATGTCCCAGTTTCTCTCTCCTCCTCCCATTATCCTCCTTTGTTCTCAGCTTACTTCAGTTGCTGCAAACTTAAATTCAAGGTGCAAACTTGCTTTCAGTTAACTCAGCCAGTGAGCGGAGAGGCAGAATCTTGCCCTTCCCAGGAGGCTCAGCTTCTGCAATCTCTCTCAACTTTGTGTTGTTTCTTGTTAAGAACCTTTGGGTTATCTTGACCATGGCCATTTCCGCACTACACTCTTATAGCGCGATAATTCCACTTTCAACGTCCTATGGAATCCTGGAGTTTGCAGTTTCGGGAGGGGCCAGACGGCCCCTCCTGGAACTGCAAACCCCAGGATTCCATAGGACGTTGAAAGTGGAATAATCACACTATAAGAGTGTAGTGCAGAAATGGCCCACATTTTGATATTGCTTGGCCATTACAGTTTTCATCTGTGAAATGTTGGACGGTCTGCCATATAAATAAGTTTTGGGTAGAACAGGGGTATGGAACTTACTGAGGTAGTCTCAGTCATATGTATGTATGAATAGCAATTTTGCACATGCAACAGAGGTTAAGAACCTTTGGCCCTCCAATTGTTTTGGACAACTCTCAGAGTTCAAACTTGTTGGGGAGGGCCAATTTGGGTTGTAGGCCAAAATATCTGGGAGGCCAAACGTTCTCCTGTCTTTGAGTTAAAAAAAAAAAAGTACTTTTAATATCTGGTTAGAAAAGGGAACCAACTCCCACAAAACCAATGGCAAGAATTAAAAATGTTTTGCAAATAGAAAAACAAAGCACAGGCAGAAGTATATACCACTAATTATTACTATACTCATTGGCCAGTTAAATTTCATGGTACCTCTGCATTACACATTTATTGCTATTTTCTTTTCTCTAATGAAAACACGTTCTAGGTAAAGTTCTACTTAATGGTGCTCTAATCGAAGGAAATCATTTATTATATATGAACCCTGTTTTAAAGTATCTCACTTGTTCATGGAGAGTTTATAGCCATTGTAACTACTGGTCTTTTGTGTTGGTGTTGTTTTCCCCCACCCTATATGAAAAAGGTCTTGAGGTGACTTACAAATAACAATCACCAGTATCTTATATGACCTGTTCTGTTACATAACTTTATGTATACTTACTTATATAGCTTTATCACAGCATGAGTGGTATTTACACATTCACAGTGAGTGGGAAGTTTTCTGCTCTCCCTGCTTTGGCAGACATACACTTAACCAGAAAAATAAACACTCTGTAAGGTACTACAAGCTTCGGCTGCTTCTGTTTTAAATCACTGTTTGATATAAGGGGGACCTTGTCAGGAAATTGGCATATGATCTCAGCGTAGTAAAGGAGAATGTCAGGAGAAAGTTACCAACTGGTAGCTGTTTTCTGTTTGGGTGGTTTAAAAAAAAAATCTAAAGTCATTGTGCCAATTTGTGTCCATGTTAAACAACTTGTGGCCTTCCAGCTGTTGTCAGGCTGATGTTGCCATCATACCTTACTGCTCGCTATGTTGGCTAGAGATCATAGGAGTTGCAGTCCAGTAACAGCCATACAATTCCCCACTTATGTTCTAACTCAGTTTTTCTAAGCCTTCAGTCCCTCAGGGGCTTGTTTACACTATACCACCATAGTCCAATGATTCCATTTGAACTGCCCTGACTGCATCCTATGGAATCCTGGGGTTTGCCATTTGGGGATGCATTGGAGCCCCCTGACTGTGAATTCTCAATATCCTTTCCTTAAGCTGTAGTCCAAAACAAATTTCCCAAACTTTACTCCTGCAAGATCTAATTTAGCTAAATTGCTGTTTAATAAAGGTTGTTGGGAGGTATTTCCCAGCACAAGGGAAAGAAAAGCACTCAACATGACACCAGCTATTTTTAAAAAATAGAACACACAGACCAATTTAAACAAGTAGTTTCTTGCTGTAGGCCTTCGAATGGGAGAAACCACATCTGAATGCTTCCTCTGGTACTGGGGATCTTCCTCATTCATCAAAACACCCCCCCCACACACACACAAAAATGCAGCACTTAAGGAAGAAGGTGACCTATGTATAGAAATGGGCTTCCTTCATTTCACCAGTTGCCATAACCTCTAAGATGCTGCAGAAATCAAATGGGGCTACTGTTTCTGGCCCCAGTCCAAGGAGGGATGAGTAAACCTGTTGCATCACCCAGTCTAAAAATTATTCAGTATGCTGTTGCTTTTTTCATATGCCTCTGTGCTCATAAAAGAGAGAAACTAGAACAAATGAATACATTCCACTTGAGAAGTTAATGAATGATAAGTTGCTCTTTTTTCTTACCTCAAATATCCCATATGAAACCTTTTTCAATTCCCCTTAACAGTACCACACATTTTCCTCTGTTGATAAATGATCAAGTTTTATGTCAAGTTTAATCTAAGAACCCAGAAATCCATAGGTTTTAAGAGGCCTAGTAGATACAGCTGGCAAACTATATTTTAAAAAGGAACATTAACAAGTATGACTTGGATGTCTTCTGGTAATTGCTGATAACTCTTCCCAATGCCAGCAACTATACATTAAAGCCCTTTTAACACTACTTAATTCAAATCTCCTTCAAAAGATAGCAAAGCCCATTTAAATTCCCTGGGGAGTTTTCCACAATTAATTTTTATAGAAAAACATGTTAGTAATTATTCATTCTTTTTGCTTGTACCTCATGTGTAAAATATGTTGGCAATATCCTATTCCATAAAATCATTTGTATATGCCTGGTGTAAGTCAGTCAAGAAAAAGAAATGAGAGCCAGAAAAATTAAAATGCACCCAAAAGCAAATACAGAAAATTACTCTGCATTTTGCGGTGGTTTTAGCAAGGAGGTTTATAGATCTGTACTATACAGATTATTCCTGTGCTTCTGTTATGTCTGTAGCTGATGTGGTATTAACTTCTGGTTTGACATAGCTGTCCTGTATCATGGTGTTTATGCACTGTTACTGTTTTCAGCTGTGATTTTTAAGCATCACAATACCAGCTTTCACTATTAGGTGACTGATAAATGGAATTTGTTGTTGCCATATGCCTTCAAGTCAACTCTGACTCATAGTGACCCTTTCATAAGTAGGGTTTTCTTGGCAAAATTTATTCAGAGGAGCTTTGCATTGCAGTCTTCTTAGCTGAGACAGTGTGACTTGCCCAAGGTCACTTAGTGGGTTTCCATGGCTGAGTGAGGATTCTAACTCTGGTCTTCCACACCCTGGTCATGCTTAACACCCAAACCCCTACAACATGTTGGTTTTTGATAAATAAATAGAAGAAAATAATGAGAGTGCTCATTGGGGTAGCAACATTATTAATTCATGATGTCCTAGAACTGTATTCCGTGTGATAATATACTTGCTAAACAGATAAAATCTAGTAATGACATTGTCATGTGGATTACTAGAAAAATCTTATTTTTAATTTATTATTATTATTATTATTATTATTATTATTATTATTATTATTATTATTAATCTGTCTTAAGAAACAAAGGGCAAAGCGTGTGCCATGAAATTAATTAAGCATTCCTTGATAAGTCCTAAGCTAAAAGTAAGACAGAGAAGATCAGGGACACTTGTATGCCTCTCTTTAGGAATGGCGGGGGGATGATTCTAAATGGTTAATGCATTTCCAGGTCACACGGTGTAGTGGTCAGAGGATTGGACTACGACTCTGGAGACCAGGATTTAATTCCCCGCTTGGCCATGGAAACTCACTGAGTGATCTTGGGTGGATCACACACTCTCAGCCCCAGAAAACCCTGTGACAGGTTTGTCTTAGGTTCACCATAAGTCGGAAATGACTTGAAGGCACCCAGCAACAACAATAGTCCAAGAGATTTAATTACTAGAAAAGTATGAAAATGGGACATTTCTACACACCAAAAACATGTTTTATGAGACAGGACAGCATTCTGGCACAGACTACCTGAGACAAAATCTCTCAGCAGTCAATCTGTTGTGTCTTTTGAGTTGAGGTGGAAGGGAGGGGAACTTTAATAGCAGAATCTGAATTTTACCATCCTGTCTATATTTGGCTTTTCTGCCTCCCAGAGGACCTACATATTCCAATTTGAGCTTGAAAGAGAATCAAAGAAGATCTAGATGTTATATTTCCCAGAAAAAAGGAAGAGCTGTTTTTATCCTCTTGCATTTTTCTGGCTTCAGTAGATTGTATGCATCTTGCCATCTTTCTTACAATTACTGGAGAAAATAACAGCACATCATCTAAAATCTACAGTAAAGTGTTGTTGAGCTTGATGGGACTTACTGTTACAGGATTGGAAGTCTATCCAACTATGTCTTCTCTTGCATCCCAATTTAAGATAGTTACAAATTGCAGAAAGGAGGGGATCAACATGACTTTCACAACATACCTGTATTTACACACTCACACCATATTTTGTTTAACGTCTGGCATACTGAAGAATTCTGGATTAAAACCAAAGGTTGGTCACATTGTTGTGAAGTTGCCTGAGTGTGGACAGAAAGACAGTAGAATGGGCTCTACTCATGCCTCTGTTTTCAAACACAAGGTAGTGTGAATTATAACATGTAATATCATCTCATAGTATAACTTGCTAATTTATAGTAAGTGAAGTTTTTTTAAATATACATCCACACACAGAGTACCCTATCAGACTAGTAATATAGGAAGCTGCCATATATTGAGTTAGGCTGTTGATCCATCTAGTTCAGCACAGTCAGTTCTGACTGGCAGTGGCTCTCCTGCATTTCAGGCAGAATTTTCTTCTAGCCCTACATGGAAATGCTGCTGTTCTCTGGTGGTTCCCCATCTAAGTACTCACCAAGCATCACTGTGTTCATTTTCTAAAATCAGATGGGATTAGGGTGGTATGATGACTCCCAACAGAAAAAAAAAGTTGTTTTTTTAACCACTCTCACACTCCAGATTTAAAAATTGAGAGATTGCTACCAGACATGGGAATTAAACTTTTCTTTTTTCAGGTGTGTGCATGCATCTCTCTTACCTCTCCTGGGTTCTACCTTTTTCTTGGGTCTGACATTTTGCTGAGCTGTCACCTGTGCCATACAAAAAAGGCACACAAGAAGGCAAACTCCTCGGAAGAGCATTCTCCAGCTGCTTGCTGCTGCGATCCTTGTCGAGATTGAAGCTGGATCTGATCTGGCTTGAGCTAGGCTTCTTAACATGGGCTTTAACCAAAAATGTCTGGCTGAGAAACTGTTCCAGATTCTTCTGCAGCATTCCAGTGACTAGAGGATATTTTTAAAGATTGCTGGGAGAGAGCCAACATCCTTAGGGCTTGCAAACTCTGCTATAAACTTGGAGGGGGTGTGTGGAAATGGGATGTGTCTTTCATTTCCTAGGTCGTGCTTAAGTCTGCAGACAAAATAATTAAAACTGAACATTTTTATTTCCTACTGATTCGTTGAGACTACAGTGTAGAATTGCTGCCTTTCCCCTCTTTATTAAAACTTATTTTTTTAAAAGCAGTCAAATTCAGTTAAAGCCAGCCAGAAAAAAATCTGTTCAAATGAAGAAAAAAAACACCCCTAAAACTAAAACACAGTACTAACACACTAAACTAATACATTGAACACTGACTAACTAAAACACTAAAACTCTACCTTATTAAAACACAGATTCCCCTCAAGCCAAGCAGTAACGAAAGAAATAAAAGGAAAGGAAAGGAAAATAAATAAATAAAAATATTATTCTACCATTACAGATCCAACTAAGTAATCCTACTAGAGTTATTAGTAATCATTGCCACAAATTACTGCATCATTGGATTTCTTCTTGCTCAAAAAGTCTACAAAGAATTTCCAATTTTTTAAAAAAATAAATAAATCCTCAGTTGGCTTACCTTTTCCCTCTTACTCTGGCTCTGTGTAACAACTTAAATTGACAACTTCTTTGCTAGCCACTGTACCTCTGCTTTCATCTTCAACTTGATCTACAGACATTTAATAATTTATTTGATACTAAGCTTTCTGTCCCATATTTCCCCTCCAGTGGGGTCATTCAAGGTAGCCAATGAAACTGGGCAAAGAGCATCAAAAATAAAAATAAATAAAGCACAACCCATACTTTTAAAATCATGTAGCAAATGGCACAACACTAAACTAAAAGCAGGAATCAAAATAATTTTCAGGGAACCAACTAATAAACCATAGGTAAAATAGAGTGAAAAACACACTGTTTAATACCATGACATAAAAAACCACCACATCTGTTGATTCTACATAGTAAGCTTTTGGTAAAGGCATGAAAAACTGCTGTAGCAGTTGTAGCAACTGTAGCAGTTTTTCCTTGGAAATTGGCAACCCTAATTGGCAGGTAAAAATGAATAGGTTCAGTAACTTTTCAAGCTTGGAGATATATCAATAGGAAAATGTCCTGTGCTGAAATTCTGTCACCGTGAATGTGCTAAAACAAATCTATTAATTGTGGAGGTGCTTCAACAATCCTTTTTATGCTGAAACATATCTGCCCCTCAGAAATAAATGTATTCCTAGAATCATCTGAAAGAAAACAAATGCATGTCAATGACCATTCTCTGTTACTCCTTTTAGCACATCCCAAGGAAAACTACAGCTTACATTACAATAGCAGAGATGAACTTGGACATGTAATTAGAGGATAAGAGAGCACAAAAATTGGCCGCCAAACACGGTAGTGGACATGCAAAAATTGAGCTGTCAGCAGTAAGGGTGGGTAGTTTGGGTGTGTGTGTGGGGAGGAGGTTTCAAGATTTTTACTGAAGTTAGTAATTTCCTATTTGTCAAGATTCTCTGTCATACACCCTAAGATGCATCAGAAATGCAAAAGGTTGTGAGACTTGGGTGGTACAGTTTGGAAACATTGAATCATGCACACAATTTAAATGTGTTGATTGCTAAAAATGTGCACAGTTGAAAAATACAGGCATGCCTTAGTCAATGGGAGAAATTGATTAAGAGGTGTACATAAGGAAGAGTGGGTAAATAAAGACTTTAGTTTCAGATAATGCACAAGGAAAGTAAGTATGAATGATCACAACGGAAAAAACACACACAGTCTTACCAATTTTTAAGGGCAAAGGGTCATACAGGTGGGATTCAGAAAAATGAAACAAAACAAAGATTTTTTCCCCACATCCCTACACGGAACTTTCAGTTATGATGACTATGTGCAGGATGAGTCCTAAGAACAGCTGTTAGTGAAAGACTAAAGCAAGTGTGCTGTACTGATGCCACTGCTCCTTTTTATCAGCCATGAAGTTCACTGGCTAGCAGTGTGGATACCAAGACTGGAACTATGCTAGTGGTTGCATTTTTCCATCATGCCAGCAAAAGCCTTTTTAAGTATTGAGCATGGGGGGGGATTTCCACCCAAAATTTTGCTCACTGCTTTGTGAACTCAATGTCTTCCATATTTTACAGTCTGTTCTTCAGCTTTGTTTTACTTCTGATAGCTGAGCTTTTCTCACATGATGACATTGTACAAATCAGTCTCCAATTAACTAGAACACAAAGGTTTCTGCTCTGCCTTGCAGAATGTATCTCCACTACAGAGTTATAGCAGCTTGCAATGGTAGAGTGTACAGTCCCTGCTGGTCATTTAAGGCAGTGCTTAAACTTTCAGTAATTTCCCCCCGTGTGCCAGGGACAGGTTCCCATATTTGTGCTAACTGGCTACAATTATTTTTTTTTCTATCCTGGAAACTTGCCAGGGACCAGCAGCCAATGGCTCAGAGACCACCAACCAAGCCATGGACCGCCACTTTTGAGCAGAAGTGATTTTGAGCAGAACTCTTTTTGTGATCACACTGAGTCCCACACTGGGAGAAAGGTGGCATATATTAAATAAAAATAGAAATAAAACTTGAGGCAATCTTGACTGCCTAAAACTCTATTCTAATTTAGAAAATCCAGTTGCTTGAAGGGAATCCATACCACAGCCACACAGGTGAGATGCTGTTTACAAACCCAGACGATCTACTGATAGATCTCTAGGTGCTTGCTCTAGTTCAGGAATGATTTCTGGACAGCAACTGTTCTACAAAAATGGCAGCAAAATGACTATCTTCACTGCAGTCCTCCAGAACAAGATTAGATTCTTTTTAGCAAAGAAAATTGGTGTCTGAGTGAGATACAGCTGGACTAGGAATGGATTTTTGTGTGGAAGATGAGCTCCTTTGGTATTTTGGATATACTTCTGAGCTCATAATAGTTTCATTTGAAGTGTGTGTCTTTTGCACTTAGATATTGTGAGTTTCACAAATTCCAGTAAAAATCAAAATAGACTTTCCACAAACCTGAAATCTGCTCACCACTAACTAGCCAGTACAGAGAACTGGACTGCTGACTGTGGAGAAAACAAAGAATTCTTGTGGCACATTAAAGACTAACATGTTTTATTTGCCATGAACTTTTGTGAGCTGTAGACTCTGTCATTAGATGCATGGGGAATATTTCCTTTAGAGAAGTGTGGCTAAACATTTCAAGTCATAGACCAATGCGGACCTATTGCCCAGCTAGGAGAAAATAAATGAACACTGATTTCACCAACAAATTTGGAAAGACAATTTTGCTGACCGTATCAGTAACACTGGAAAAAAATTCTAGGAAATCAGGAGGTAATGCCAAGTCAGTAAGTCAAGAGCCAAATCAGCATTTCAGGATTATGTGGTGAAAGTAGGAAGACAAACTGTACAAGAGGAACAGAAGTGAGTTACTAGACATGACCAATGGCTGGAAAGTTACTTTTGAGGGAACTACAAAAAAAAAATCGGTGAAGAATTCTTGGAACTGTAGTCCAAACATCAATTTCTCCACCCTCTGAACACAGCCATTCAACCTGTTTGGACATAGCCAGATTCCACATCAGCAAAAACAATTCCCTTAGGTCACAAAGGAATTCATAATCTTTCCATGTCTCAGTAGAAGTGCAGATTAGGGCCAAAGTATTAGCTAATATTCCCCAAAAGATGAGGATGTAACAGCTTGCTCTGGTAGGCTTCTCATCACGCACACCACTTCCATCATCTTGCAAAATTTGCTGCCACAAGATAGTCTTAGTTTACAGAGATTTTAAAAAGGTTAAATTCACAGATAATAGCTCTCTCAGCAGCTATTATCCACATCAATTATTAAAGACTTAGGTTTATAGAATGTGCTATGAATAACTGGAATGGCCTTCTCCACTGTGCTTACTTGGAAGCCTCCACAGTTATCTGGCAGGACATTGTTGGAAACATGCTTAAAGGTGAGATGGGTCTGGTTCAGCCAAGAAATTTTTAAAAAACTAAATTTTTATGAAAATCAACTCCACTTACCTTAATAGAGGATGTGCTTCCTGTGCTCACTTGTGATGGTGACAGCAGATACATACCTTATAGTTCATTCGCGTGCATGTATCTGGGGGAAGGAATATTGAAAGTAGTAGACACTCACCCTGTAGTTATCTGAGTGTTGGACTATGACCCTAGACCATGGTTCAAATCTCCACACAGCCATGGAAACCCACTAGGTGACCTTGGGCAAGTCACACTCTCTCAGCCTCTGAACAAATCTTGCCAAGAAAACCCCAAGATAGGTATGTGTTAGGTCACCATAGGTCAGAAACTACTTGAAGGCACACAACAGCATTGATGAAAGCTGCCTAAATGCTATCACAATTACATATGGTCAGGTACATGCAGGCCTCTGGCATATAATCTACATTTGAATGCAAGAATTCTCGTGACATAGCCATGTGCGTAAACTGGGCTGACTCATGGGCCTTTCAAGAGTTCCACATTCTAACTGGAGTTGTGGCCTTCTCACATTGCTCATCACCCAAAAGTGAAATTTAGATGGGTGATTTCTCTTCATGAATGGTTACTCATGAAATTTTTGTGCTGATTATAGTAATCCAGTGGACTGAGCAAACTTGAAATGCTGCATTTGAGACTAACTTCTTACCTGGAAAACTGCAACAGCAAAGGTTTCCATAGAACAAAGAGCCAATTGCTGCTCTTGATGTTTTTTTTTTTGAACTGCTCTCAAGGTGTTTAGTTATAGCTCCTGATTTGCCTTATAATTACCACTGCTTGGTTCAGAAGAATATTACTATAGCTGATACATAAAGCAAAGCATTGTGGGCCACTGAATAGACTAATTCTTATTTTTACTGAAGCCCTGAGGAGCTATTGAAATGCTTGATTTATTCCATGAGGCTTTTGGATGTTACATTCTGAGCAGAAGCAATTAAATGTTTCTGGGACAAACACTGAACTCTCTGCTCTACAGATGTTTCCTTTTATTGCTCTACTGGATGCATGACAAAGAAAACGTGGCAGTAACTGCGCAGCAACACATGGAAATTTCCACCAGCCCTAATGGCTAAAGCTTCCATGGCAAAGCCTATTCATGGACCAGACAGCAATTCCGGTTGGGTGTGCAGGCAGTTGTCTGTCTGGAGCAAAATGTCTATGTGCGTCTGTGTCAGAGAGCGTGTCTTGCCAATAAAGTGACCACACCTTCCTCAGCAGCAGCATGGAACAGACAGTTCACCTCTGCAGCATTATTTAGGTCTTTGCAGCATTCTCTAAATCTTGTCTGGTGATACAGTACAGTGTATTCTGCCATGAGTGGAATTATTATGTTCTCTTACATTTTTGCAAAGGTGTAATATCATTGCAAAACATCTTCTGTTTCACTACCAGTCTTTAAACACTTAACTAGAGTTGAAGGACAAACAAGAGAAAAAAGATGCAACTTTATTTAAGAATATATATATTCATATTTGTAAACAAAACAAAACAAAAACCAAAATGCAACAGAAACCCCCCACACACACCCCTTGATCCTTGTTCAACCAGATCAGTGTAATGATGGCGCTTATCCCAGGAATCCAACCTTTTTCCGTGCAGTTCCAAGACTTTCTTCTTTGTCTAAGATAGTTTGCAAGGAGGTATGCAATAATTTGCCCACCCTCTTTCCTGTCTGGAATGCACATGGAAACAAAGACAAAAACACAGTGTAAGGCAGGAGAATTTAATGAGAAGATAAGATACTATATAGAAGATATTTTGTGAAAATCTTATTCTTAAATGTCAATACCAACTGGGGTGGTATAGTGCATTGTTTTAAAACTGGTCCCCTACAGCAAACACTCTTATTTGAATCTGATCAAAAAGTATGTTAAAAATAAAAAGTTAGGTGCACAGTGGTGCTCCTGTTCATCCCATAGTAACAGCCAATCACACCAAAGTTTTCTGGGCTTGTATTTAGTCTGTGTTGAAATTGCCTGTGTTTATCCAACCTTGGGAAAGTTACTTTTTCGTATTAAACCTCAGAATTTCCAGCTGCATGGCCAGTGGGCCCAGGTTATTCTGGGAGTTGTAGTCCAAATAAGTAAGTTATCTAAGTTCTAATTTAGAGAGGCATACATTATGCCCAAGTCCTGATTCACCTCTCTATGGCAAAAGATAAGACAAATGGAAAATTGCCTGGTTGACTACATGATTCCACAAGAGAGTAATTCAGGAAACATTTCCCTTACTGAGAAGTTAAAAGAAGTCAGAGCAGAAGTGATGAGATGCTCTAATCTGCAACATAGATGAAGGAAGAATCTGTTATCTTTCAGAGCATTTATGCTGTCTGGATATCTGATGATTATGAAGATACAGACACTCCTTCTACAGAACTGATGGCATGAAACAAGCACAAAAAGGCTATGTCAATCTTTGTTTGAACTACAGTAACTGTAGTTCTTTGAGTGGTCATCTGTGCCTTCACATAATAGGGTTTTCACTTGTTTTGCAAAGATCCATCCATGCAACATTCCAGAGCTGAGTAGCTTTTGGAGGGAAACCTGCCTCCTTCAGGTGTGAATGTAAATTATGCCAAGACTTACTCCCTCTCAGTTCTGCTCTCTGTCATAATCTGATCAGACCTTCAGAAAGAGAGGGTAGGAGGGAGGGTTGTGTGAAGGCACGACCATTCAAAGAACTACTATTACAGGTAAGCTAGTTGTCCTTCTTCATCATGGTCTCTCTGCCTCATACAATTGGGTGACCACCAAGTTTAACACAGGAGGTGGTGCAGGTCAGCCAAGGATAAATGACAGTACCACCCTTCAAACAGAAACATCAACCTGAGTCCTAGAGTCTACTTAGTAGTGCCAAGTTAATGGCTGAGCCCAAGTAGCCACTCTGCAGACTTCCAGCAAAGACACATCTGTCAGCCAGCTGGGAAGAGGGATCTTGATGAAAGGTTGGCAAGACAATATCTTGATTGAAGTGGAACAGAGAAACCACCTTAGGGAGAAATGCTGCATCAGAACATGGCCACTAGAAAAAGTGTCTTACACCAATGAGCCAATGCTGGCCAATGGGCCTCTTCATTAGGTGGGACAAAATAAGAGAGAGAGACCAAGGTGGAACAGGGTCCTTAACAAGTGGGCAGAGGTGGGCTAAGCCATGAAGGAACGTCTTGACAGCCACACTTCTGAACAGCATGGAGGCAGGAAGGCTAGCTGGTTAATATGACATTACAGCCACCAAGTAAGGTCTCATAGAGAAATGGGACAGGGTCATATCTTTCAAATGCAGGAGAAAAATCATTACTATCTTTTCATCAGTGGGAGCCATTGGAAAATCTGCAGCCTTGGCAAATGAGCAAAACCAACATCATTTGAGGGTACATGACCTCTGGGTTGACAGTTTGCAAGAAGCCTGTAGGACAGAATATATGTGAGCATTTACTGTTTCTGAAGCTGCAAAGCTGTCAGATGGAATGACCTGAAGTCTGGATGCCTAATCTTGCCATGAGACTATGTGAGCAGAGTGATTATGGGAGCTGGAGTGAGTCACAGCAAGACATTTGTAAGGATGTTGCAAACCAGCTATGAGGATGCAGTTAGCCATGTCCTTCTGGATTTTGCCTGACACTCTGGTGGTCAGGGGAAAGGATGGGAAGAAGTACAACAGGGACGACATCCAGTGCTGGAGAAAGACATCCCTTAAAAACCTGTGATCATGATAACCCCCACTGTAAAAAAAGTTTGCACTTGTGGTTCTGCCCATGGCCTCATCAGTTTTGACATTGAAGGTATCTGATTCTCCTCCTTGATGTTCTGTTAGCCCAGTCGACCACAAGCAAGGGTAGCACCGTAGGCTGATTGTCACTGCCATGGCCTTTGCAGTGCAGTCTGCCCTGTACTGAGCTGTCCTGATATGTGTTGAGGCCAGCCTATGTGCCTCCTGCTGGAATAGGATGGCTCCAGTAAACCACATTTCTTTGGCCATCTGGCAAGTACAGGATGAAGGACTTCATCTTCTCCTAGAGAAACTGCTAGTCACTGGTCATGCATGTTTGGTAGCAGGCTACCCAGATCACAAATGCTGTGGAAGAGTAGAAACTTCTCCCAAACAGGTCAAGGTGGTACCCTTCTCTGTTAGGGGGGTGGAAAAGGATTTCCAGGTAGACTTGGACTAGATGGCTTCTATGACTACTGAGTTTGGGATCGGATGTGTAAAAAGGAAGGAGGTTCCTTCCTGCTGAAATTTATACACATTCTCCAAACACACTGATGTCAGAGGTACTAATGAAAGCTTGGCCCAAGACTGCTTCATCAGGTCTGGAAGAGTTAGTAAAAGGGGAAACATGACCAGAATGGATTTCTGGGCCTTGACACACTGAAATATCTCATCCACAGATGGGGTGGGTTGGTTCTTGACCTCAAGGCCCAGCAACTTCACCATATTAAGAATGAGCTCTGAATAGAGGCAGAGGTCCTCTGATGGAGGCATGAGTATGGCATCAGTGATGTTGTACTCAGAGGAAGAAGTGAAGGTTGAAGGAGTTTGGGGCAATACCTCAGCCACTCCATCCCCTTCATCCCCCAAGGATTCCAACACCAATGAATCCAGTTCCAAATGTGTGGTGCCTTGACTGAGCCTGGATGAAGAAACAGAAGAAGCAGGAGGCAGATTGGCCCTGCTATGGAAGAAAAGCTGTCAGAATCATGGGGACTCCATCAGATTCAGGTATTTGTGAACTGAGCACCTCTGGGGCGTTTCCTTGGTCTGAGGGCTTGGAGATCATAGCCAGGACAGCCTCTTGGTCTGGAGGTCTTGACTCAACAGCTCATGGTATTGGGTCAGTGTCTCAGATCTGAGGCCCTGGAAGGGCTGCTGTTGGGATTGACTGCTGAGGATGAAGAGCCATAAAATGCAGTTACCTTGATCTCAAATGGTACCAATATTCTTGCAAATGATGATAATTATAGCTAACCAGTATGGATGATGCTCCAGACAGTAATAGTGCATATCCAGAGGTGGTACTAGTAGATATGCTTGCAGAAGTTCTGTCCAGGGAGGCTCATAGATATGATAGCTTGACAACACCGAGACCAAATCTGGGAGTTACAATAGTACCAACACTGGTACTGAGCAAGACTGATAATCTTGCCATCTGGGAAAGTTAGCAATGGAAACACTTCTGCAGCTCAGAGAGGGACAACAGCATCGGACCATGCATGATCCACAACTTACACCATCTAGGGACAGAAAACAGCATTGGACAGAGCATGATCTCTTGCTATGCAGCATGTGGGAGTATCCTGATGAACAAATTGGTAGTAAGGCAACAGAGTGGGTGGTCAAGGCAAAAGTGAGGTGGGTGGCAAGCTGATGTGGCTATCCTGGGAGCTCATGACCAGGGAGCTGATTCAAATGAATTGTTCCATTAAAGGCTGGACTTACTGTTCTTCAACATGAATAAGATCATCAACACTGGCCAAATGGAACACCTAGAGAAGAAGGATTGATGCAATATCAGAGCATGTCTTGGAGCAGTATTCAGTACTGAGGCAAGTACAGAAACAGTAGATGACAGTCCAGCCTTTCATCTTTCCTTGATCCCTTTCTTATGAGGTGTTGCTGGCTCAGATGCACCATTTTTATCCAACTGCCAGCCCTCAGCCATACCAGGACAGATCTATCTGGAGCTGGAGGAAGCTGGGCCACACCTTGGCCACCTGGAGTCTCAGTCTATAGGGGAAAGGCTGCTGATCTGCCATCCAAAGCTGACAAAGAGGCCATGCTCCTCTAGACTTAGAGAACCTCTGAGAGGGACACTTTCTGCAGATCAACATGGAGGCCAAATGGAGGGGCTGATTCTGGGCTGCAATGTCAACAACTTTGAGAGAGACTGTTCTCAGAGGCGGAGACAAAGCAAGGAAAGTCTATTACAGATGGTCTGCATGGCATATCCCTTGGAGATGGAGCAAGAGTGAACTGAGGCAGAAGAAGCACTGAGAATGGCCATTGGTGCTGGTGATGCAAGAGACGCAATCTTGAAAAGAGCCTTGAGGACATACAAAATTTAACTGGCCAACAACCAATGTTGGCGAGGGGGGTAGAGATGGGGGAAGGATGAACTAATGTTACTTTTTAAATACACACACACACACACATGCACAGAGAGCGACAGAGAGAGAGAGATGCTGAAGGAAGAAAAGCAAAAAGATTAGAGAAAACTATTCAACACTGGAACTATCTGAGATGAACACAATGAGGGATGAAAAGAAACTAAAAATGGAATAGGTCTTGGCACTACTTATAATCATGCCCAAAGGGGGTGGGGTTCCTACCAAAAGCTACTTAGCTCTGGAACATTCTGTCGATCAATCTGTGCAGGCATGAGACCCAACTGTGTGAGGCACAGAGATCACAACTAGTTGAGACTAGCTATTTAGAGCATACTATTTAGAGTGTAATTTTAGCTTTAAAATCTCCATGAACCAGAACAAAAATAAAGTTGCATTATGCGAGTACTGTAGCATTTTCTGACTCCAGTGAGATTCCAATGCACTAAGGGCACTGTTGACAATTATGAGTTGCACTAATCCTTTCTAATGAGAATACTAGATGCCCCACAAATGGAATCAACCCATTGACAATCAGAGTACATCACTTCTGCTCCACTGTAACATGTTCACCAAAAAACTGCATGGGACACAAAACCAACTTCAATGGCAAAGAAAAGAAAAATAAAGAATAAAGAATAAATAAAAATAAAAAAAATTCTGGGAAATTATTTTATCATTGCTTTTGATTTGTTAAGATCAAAACCCTTATGGGCAAGTGGCTAAAATTTTAGGACATTGTTTATAATTGTGTAGGTGACCATGTCGCAGAATTCCTGCACTGTATATCTAGTTTTGTTTGGATTTCTTGATATCTTGTGAAGTAAAATTTGAAACCAAAACAGTTCAACACTTCACTTTGTATGATGTACTTATTAACATGTCAAAATGCATACCACAGACTGAATTAAATCAAGTTTTACAAGCATTCACTAACCTCCATCATTTCAAATATGCTTTCCGGATCAAGGCTCCCTCTTCCAACCTTTTTCATACAGGTTAGAGCACCACTACTGGTCACAGAAATTACGAGGCTAGCCAAGGAACATGCTTCCTCCTGAAGGGTGGCATCTACTACATGCCTACAGCCAATCTGAAAAAAAAAACAAAACCGAACAAGAAACAAATGCAGGCTGCAATCCTATGCATAGCACTCTGCACGTCTTGACTGCCTTCACATCAGATTGTCCATACATTAATATCTGCATGCTTTCTTCTATTCAACCCCACTATCTGAGGTGAGATGGGTGGCAGTGACAGGGCCTTACTGGTAGCTGCACCCAGTTTATGAAATACCTGCCAGGTCGAACTATCATCTGACCTTGTGAGCATCAAGCAAAATGTCTGGATTCTCCCAAGCATTTTCATGCATTCTTGTACATAATGGCATTAAGTTTTACTCGTCGTTCTGAGTGAGCTTTTACACTGTCAGTCTATTGTTTTCATTGATTATAATTCTGCTGTTTATCTGTTTGTAAAGTCATTCTGGGCATGAAAAAGGTTTTCTAGTGGCCAGAGAAAAACTTGGTAATGTTTTACAAAGTTAACGAGAACAAAGAATAAATATTGTACAATTGAAAGCCCATTCAAACTGTAATTTAAAGCTATCCCAGACACCATTTTTTCTCAACATGGCCAACAGCCATCAACAGCCATCTCACTGTCTGTCCTCATTACATTTTAGTATTTGAAAGAGCTCTACAAAAGGCCACTTTTTAGATTAGGATTAGGAGTTAGATTAGATTAGGATAGGTAGTATGTAGCCTTAAGATCAGAGTGTGGAAGCCTTTTGGTAGAGGGGGTTGGTATTATAAAACCCAGAATCTCCACACTGGAGTAGCCACCATGCTCTATAGGGAATTCTGAAAGCTATTGTTCAAAAACAAAACTTTTCCAAACTCTGATAAGATTGCACACAACTCTCAATTTCAAAAGCCCTCTGCAAATGATCAGTTCCAATCTGTGGCAAGAATATTCTTAACAGATTTACCGAGTAGGAGAAAAGGGTGGAGAGAAAAGTAGTAGGAGAAAGAAAGAAAAGGGCTTCGTAGGTCCTTTTTGCTTCTTGCCCTGCCCATTGCTGGCTTTCCTCCATCTCCTACTACCAGACTTTGGAGGGAATGAGAAAGAAAAATGGTATACGAGAAAAATATTGTACGGCACTGAAAGCTTGCCATGCTAGGGGCCAGAATAAAAATGTGGCCAGCCAACTTCTTTCAAGAGGCAAGTGCAGAGGAGAGCAGTCAAGAATTTTTGGAAGCTTACTTTGCTTAGTGTCACAATGCAGGGGACATTATCCACATTAAGGCGAATACAGTCATAGGGATCATCAGAGAGCTCAATTTCCCGTCCTCCTTCATCATCCAGAACACGTACTTTGGGTATCCTGAAGAAAATTGAAGGGAATGTCAACCAATATGCCATCCCTGAGAATTTTTCATGAGGACCTGCCCCATTTCCTTATTAAAGCCTTCCAATATGACAGAAGATACACGACAGAAATGTTTCACTGTTGTGTGTTCTATTCCAAAAACATGCATAGTCAATAGATGCTTATATAAAAATTGGTGTGACACAGAAAGAGGAAAGCTGAGGCGAGCAGTACTGGCCACAACAAAAGTTCACAGAACTGTGCGTACTTGTTGCATTGTGGCAACATCAAATGCACTGGTTGTATCAGTGAAAATATAGCTTCTTTCAGTGTGAACCAAGATCATTCCAATAATCTCCATTTGGCTGCAGTTCCCTAGTGAAAGGCTGCTACACTGCAGCATGTACAAAGTTTATATGGATGCGACTGTTTCTATGGTGACAGTGAATTATTAGTATATTATTTTGTATCACTGTTAGCAACCTGAACTCTCTAGAGAAATGGTAAGATGTAAAAGTTTGAAATACTTGTTGAACATGGTTCCAAAAAAGTGGCCTCGTTCTGATGTATTTCTGGGCCATCAAATATTGTTGCTTTTACCTCTACAGATGACAGCATCGTCTGCTGTGTGGCACTGTCAGTATACAGCTGTGTTGACAGCTGTGTTTGTAGAGCAAAGTCTAGGATCAGGCTATATATTGCCAGAATAGTGCTCAAGTTGCAAAATCTACACTCAACCCCTCATACATTTAAAATAGTATTTTCCTGCTGGGGCCTTTACATATGTTTTAGACTACATTTTCCATTATCCCAGGCCACTGGTCATGCAGCTAGTGCTGTTGGGAGTTGTTATCCAAAATATCTGGGAAGGCACCATGTGGAGGAAGAACAGTTCAAAAGGTATGGCTGTTAAATGAGAAAGCACCACACTCACAATAGGGAGAGAAAGAGACTCCTTCTTGTTTTATTGATAGAATGATAGTTATGATCTACTACATTTACTGTAAAAAATAGCAACATGCTTGCAGTCCGCTCAAAGCTGACAATTTCCTTTATTATCATTGGCCTGGAATCAGTTTTTAAACAGACACACACACACACACACAAGAAGAGATTTGGTTCATTTTCTGAACAGAAGGGCTTTTCATTAAACATTGGGGAAAGTTGTGTTCCCATTTTGTAAACTTGTACAAATGAAATTGTATCAGCAAATAATTTAGAACAGTCTTCCCATCTGTAAAAGAGAAAAGGCACATTCCCAGCATAATATGGATTTATTCCAAAGCTAAGGGTTTTTTTCCCCCAAATAAACAACCTAGAACTGTTTTGTACAGCCTTTCATAACTGTGCCAAAGTGCTATGTAAGTTTTATATAATACAGCAAGAAAAAAACACAAGACAAGATGTTTTCAACTAGGCTGCTTGGCAAAGTTAGGAAGTATGATGGAGTTACAGCATTTTTGACCATGGCTAGAGAACTAAGCTAAGAGTCATGGTTTCCTGCACAGAGAGAGTTACCCATCCCTGATTTAGGCTAACAGAGCCTCCTGCTCCACAAATTCCCTTCTGAAAAAGATGTATGCTCCCTCACCTGGTATTAAATAATGCTGCTTTCACTGCAATTGAAATAGCATCAAACAAGTTGCCACCACACTCCAGCAGCTGCAATAAAAAATAACAGTGACTTTTATATGACAGATTCTATCAGTGTACCAGTCCTAAAACCTCTGAATGCATAGTGTCATGTTTTTTCTCAAAAAAGATGTTCTGATATAAATATTCAAGTCACAAAGCATACCTAGTGATAAGAATACTAATCAAATAAGCTTTTACAAAAACATATGAGCCAAGCCTGCAGATTTCTTGGCTTGGATCTCAGGAATTGGCACTTGATTTTTTTGGCTATTGATTGGGGACTACACAGAGCAAACTTTTTTTCTGGTTTCAGTGATGTTCTAAAAATATTTTAAACAAAACCCAGAACTTTCCAGTAAAGTAATAAAAAATAGCATCTTATGATGCCAGAAACACTGTGTATAGAAGGACATGCATAATAGGAAGTGATCCTAAACAGCATATATGAAATCATGGGGGATTTAGTTTATTATTCCAGGGGATCTATTTTACTATTAAAATAGTAGGAAGGACAAGAAAAGACCTAAGCCCAAAGTTTGTGCAGTTAAGTAATGGATGGCTAAAGAGATTTGATTGATTTAAAACTGGATTATCAAAGTTTGGATATACTAGCGTTGGGGAAAAGATTCAATTATCAGAAGCTAGCAGAGATCCAATCTAAACCTAGCAATTTCCTAAAATAACTAGATTACTTCATGACTATCCCTCACCTTCCAGATCATTCCAACACAAAATGATTACACTTCAAGCAGAGCACAAAGGAAGCTCAGTGCAAATTTGTCTGCAGGAACCCAGAAAGAAATCAGAAATGATGAATTTCTCTCTACTACTCTTGCCTAGGTGCTCACAGTATTTATTTTATTTTATATATATCCTGCCTCTCTCCTAGCGTGGGACCTAAGGAGGTTTACAAAAGTGTAAAAACACAATTCAGCTTACAAGTTAACCATTTTTGCATCTCTTGAAGCTGTTCTTACAGCCCAGGGTGTTGCTACTGCAATTTACTATCATTGCAGCAATGGCAAAAAGCATTATTTTTCCTTCAAATTTGTTGCCAAGTTACTGAATTTCTGTGCAGAGCAATTGCAAAGAACTCTTTAGAACTACCTGCTTTAAAACAACGTGCCCACTCCCTGTGTGGGCTGTTTACAAGCAGGAATACAAATCAAAGGCCCCTTCTTTTGGTACTCTGAGCTGCCTCAGAGATGTCATATGCCTTCCTGTGTCCTCTTTTAAAAGAATTTCAACTCCTGAAGCCTCAAAAAGGGGTAAATTGCCTTAAAAACAAAGGCCATTTCTGCACTAGACTGTTATAGCATTATTATTCCACTTTCAACATCCTATGGAATCCTGGGGTTTGCAGTTTAGCAGGCCCCTCCCTAGACTGCAAACCCCAGGATTCCATAGGATGTTGAAAGTGGAATAATAGCGCTACAACAGTCTAGTTCAGAAATGGCCAAAGTGTTGACCATCCTCCCCAAATCTTGTTTTATATCCCCACAAAGAGGCTTTGCAAAATCAAAAATGGACTGCATATACACGTATGCCTGTGTGTTCTGATTTTCTGGGACTAAGACAATCAGAAAAACTGGTCACCATTTCAAAGGGAAATGCTTGCTTTAAGGGATGGGGTACTGCCATGCCTCTGAAATTGGCACTATAGTAGAGGTATGCATGACTGCAACGGATAAAGACCTTTCATCACAAAGACCCATCTTTGATATAGAGGAAGAATAACATAATGACAACTATGAGTGTGGCTATATTTATCTGTCCTGACTTGGAGAGAAATGAAGTCATGACTATTGAACCAGCCGATGCCTTGAAAATTTTTCTGAAGCTCACATTTAAATTAAGGTCAAATTTGTTTTACTTACCAAGACATCAATGTAAAGTACCCAGCAGTGCTCTCTGGGACTAATACAAAGCAACTTCAAGTCAATACTGCTCTCATTGTGAAATATTCTGTAGAGGGTGTTTGCTATTTCAGTGCCGAGCTCCTCTCCGCCCCGACCTTCAAACTCTGGAGTAGCATTTGCTGAACTGGAAGGAACATATATTTTTTAAAAAATCTTAGTTCAAAGGACTCTTGGCAAAAATCAGAAAACTATGCCTACTTCCTTTCATTCTCTGGAATATAAACAAAATTTTAAAAAATCAGTATGGGCATGCCTCAGTTAATAAAGTAGATGTGTGTTATTGGGCATTTCTTCCTTAACAGAAAAATTAGTATCAGGGAAATAAATAACATGAAAAAAATAGAGACAGGTTTCTGTGCCACAGAAAAAGAAGAGTTTGAAAAGAAGTTTCAACAAATTTTTTATCCAAACCTAACAACATACATATGGGAAATAAAACTAGATCAAATGAACCTTGCATAAGAAAACAAAAAGATTTCAAGCCTTCTAGAGACTACTTGAAAACTCCTTCCAAAACGTACACAAGGATGATTTTTCTTTTCTTTTACCAGCCTCTACTCTTTTTATGGTGTCCATTTTGGTGACTAAACTTACAAATCAGTGCTTTTTTTTTAACATGTTAGAGTGAGCTGACGAGGCAGGCTTATCTGCTCTCCCCTTTTCTCTCTGTTTTGCTATTCATGCATCATCAGCTAGGGATTTTGGAGGTAGCTGCTCTTTACCTCGCCTGTTAGCAGCAGGCATACACAAATACTGTAGACTCTCTGGACAGGAATTCCATTTTTCCCCAGCCCAAGCATTATTGCATTGTTCAATGCAGACACACTGCTGCAACCTTATACCAAAAATCTATGTTTTTCCAGTCCTTCATCACTATCCTCCCAACGTCAACGGTGCTACAAAAAATCTTGCGGATGGCCAGAGGAGGAAAAAGAAAGGTGTGCTAAGTGAGTGTAAAAAGACTTTGTCAAGAAGGAGGTACTTTGTCAGAGCATTTGTTAACTGAGTTATTCCTGTATAGATAAATCCCCCCTCCCTGTTATCAGTTCCTTGCATTTCTTCTCTCTCTTTGTCACATTCTCCTAACTACCTGATTTGATGGAAATTTCATTTTTGAAATTAAGAACAATTGGTTCATTTTTTATTCAGTTTAAAAATAAGGAACAAAGTTGAAAACTGCCAACAAGATAGCCAGTTAAACATGACAGATGACTGAGGCAAATGCAGTGGGTGGAACAGCTAAAGTGATAGCATCATCACTGTATTCTTAATTGGCCATTGCTGCACTGTATATTTCCCTACTAAAGGTATCTCTTCTCCAAATGTCACCATTGGTGGGTGCCAATTTCTAACACACACAAAGCATTTCAAAAGGACATGCAGCCTTCTCTCTGGTGAAAAGACATCTACACAGGAGTACCAGCACTAACTGGAGCACAGGAGAGTTGCTGTTTTGAACTACAACTCCCAGAATCCCCAGGCAGCATTGTCCTGTTGCATGGAAGACCCTGGGAGTTGTAGTCCAAAAAGTAATTTTATCCAGCTCTAGTGCTCACCAGAGACTTAGTTTACAGCTTAAAGTTGTCATTATAGCCTATTCTCTTCCCTGTTGCAACTTGTGTGGATTTAGCTTCATTACACATGGAAGCAAGGACTAGAAACTTAGAATCATAGAATCATAGAAATGTAGAGTTGGAAGAGACCACACAGGCCATCCAGTCCAACCCCCTGCCATGCAGGAACACCCTCAAAGCACTCCCGACAGATGGCCATCAAGCCTCTGCTTAAAAACCTCCAAGGAAGGAGACTCCACTACACTCCGAGGCAGCAGATTCCATTGCCGGACAGCCCTGACTGTCAGGAAGTTCTTCCTGAGGTTCAGGTGGAATCTCCTTTCCTGCAGCTTGAATCCATTGCTCCTTGTCCTGGTCTCTGGAGCAGCAGAAAACAAGCCCCCTCCTTCCTCTACGTGGCATCCCTTCAAATATTTAAACATGGCTATCATGTCCCCTCTTAACCTCCTCTTCTGCAGACTAAACATACCCAGCTCTCTAAGTCTATCCTCATAGGGCATGTCTTCCAGGCCTCTCACCATTTTGGTCGCCCTCCTGTGGACTTGCTCCAGCTTGTCAATATCCTTCTTTAATTGGGGTGCCCAGAACTGGACACAGTATTCAAGATAGAGTATAACCAAAGCAGAGTAGAGTGGTACCAGTACCTCCCTTGATCTAGACACCATACTCCTACTGATGCAGCTGAGAATTGCATTGGCTTTCTTGGCTGCCACATCACACTGCTGACTCATGTTCAGCTTGTGGTCTATGAAGACTCCTAGATCCCTTTCACACGTACTGCTATCCAGCCACGTGTCCCCCATCCTATATTTCTGTATTCCATTTTTTCTACCTAAGTGTAGGACCTTACATTTCTCTCTGTTGAATTTCATTTTGTTCGCCCTGGCCCAGCTCTCCAATCTATCCAGGTCATTTTGAATTTTGATCCTGTCCTCTGGCATATTAACAACCCCTCTCAATTTGGTGTCATCTGCAAATTTGATGAGCATGCCCTCTATTCCTTCATCCAAGTCATTGATAAAAATATTGAACAGCACTGGGCCTAGGACAGAACCCTGTGGCACCCCACTAGTCACTTCTCTCCAGGATGAAAAGCAGCCATTCGTGATCACCCTTTGGGTTCGGTTGGTCAACCAATTACAAATCCAAATAACAGTAGCCCTATTTATTACTTATTTTCCCTTTTCTCCAGAAGAAAACTAGTGCACAGTGAGCAGTCCTAGACAAAGGTTGCTTCAAATATTACTCCAAGACAAGCAGAACCACAGGCTACTGCGGCTAAAGGCAGTGAAGAAGAGATCAGGGTTATGGATAACAAAGTGCCCTATTCAAAGCAAAGACAACCCTGATATAGTCCCACATTCCATACCACCACTCTAGGTAGAAAAATATGCCCCAGACCAAACACAGACAACCATAACTGTTACTCAACTGAAGAAATTTAAGTACTAATGATTATAACTATGCTCCCACAGGTGACCTTGGAGGGCTACTACCCCACAAAACAAAAATCATTTTTTTTGCCCCCAAAGGCCTTCTTGGGGGCACGGAGGGCAGTTTGCCCCTTTTTGGCCCTCCATGGGCTGTTTGAGGCCCAGGGAGGCCTTTTTTTTTTTAACAATAAGTAGTAAATCAGAAAACACATCCTTCTTAAAAGAAAAGGCCTCTCCTTGGCCTAGGCTTGCGGAAACACAAAACATGGCAAAATTGCCCACATGTTCCCCTGGAGGGCATTTGGGGGGAAAGTTTAAAAGAATTGTTTTGAACTTTGCCCACCCCTGTTGTAATCCATTAACCCTTGTTGTGATCCATTAATGAAATCTATCTTTCACTGTGTGAGAGAGAATGGGAGGAATGCCTCTTCAGAAGTGATGCCTGCTACCTCCACTTTGACCTTTAAAAACCCCTTGCAGTTAAAATATTCTTTTTAAGGATGCTTAAGGAAATCAAAAATCTTTGCTTATATGCAACTTGAGGACAGACTTAATAAAAGTAAGGCAGATCTAAGCACAGAGGTTGGAGAAAACAAGTTTTATTTAGAACTGTGTGAAGATGATGACCATGTAATTAAAAGAAGTATACAAATTCATTTTGAAACTACAGACAGATGAAGCCGTATAAGAGCATATGATAAGGTGGGCCCAAAATTTTGGGCACAATGTTCAAATTGGATGTATGGGGGGAAATGTGGTCTAAATATATATATGTGTGTGTGAGCATATATACAAATATACATAAATATATACATACGTATATATCCATCCTTCCTTTCTCCTATCATTGGATTTAAGGCGGTACATAGCCCCTAAAATAATCCCACAGAACAATTTAAACAGCTATTAATAGAACACAATTGAACACACAATTGACCTAGTTTTAATGTTAAAAACACAAGTTAAAACAGCATTTCAACAGAATGAAATAAAAAGCACCCTCCCCCCATTAAAAGTTCTATCTGCTGCAATGTACTAAAAACTGAATGTCTCCTTAAATAAAAAGGTCTTTCCCTGTTGGTGGAAAGACAATCAGATCTCCTGGGAAGGGAATTCTACAACTTGAGAGCAGCTCACCAAGAAGGCAAGTAATAAAGTCAGTACGAATGGCTATATCTTGGATCTTTGTGCTTCTCTGATACACGCCACAAACACAGTTTGACATCCTCTCCCACTGTGGTTCAATGTCCATTTCTATAATTGGTGGTGGGCTTACCATGGTCTTCTGAAGTCTTCACTAGATTCCTAGGTAGTAGTGGGTTTATTGCATCCTAACTGCCCCCCTTATTTTTTTATGTAGTAATTTACAAGAAAACTTGTATAAGATGACATACAGATGGTACCTAACCCAAAACAAGCTATCAAAAATGTCTAAGAATATTTCAAATTGATGTTGGGAATGTAAAAATAGGGGAGGGGGCTCTTGTTTCCATGTATGGTGGACGTATATGTTAATCTAAAACAAAAACAAAGTCAAGGTGGATTTTGTAATATTATCAGAAATGTTTTTGCTAGGGTGGGAGTCAACATAGTTTGAGCACTGGACTACAACTCTGGAGACCCAGGTTTGATTTCCCACTTAGTCATGGAAACCCACTGGGTCACCTTGGGTGCATCACATGCACCCAGCCCCCCAAAAAACCTGTGATAGGTTTGCCCTTAGGGTCACAGTAAGTTAGAAAGACCTGAAGGCACAAAACAACACAACACGGGTAGAGAATAGGATAGTACCTATGGATTACTTCTTTGAGATATGATAATAGCAGTAATAACGTTGCTTGCTCAACCCTAGAAACAGAATAAATCACCAATTATGGAAGAATGGATTGTTAGGGTTGCTGAGTCAGCCAAACTAATTGTGGTTTAAACTCTAAGCCAACTGAAGATAATCTGAAAGACTGGAAGACATTTATGAAACTTCTTAAGCAATAAGAAATCTAACAATGCAATAACCTGTGGCTATGGTTACTAGCTATTCTAGTAGGATTATTCACTTGGACCTGTAATGGTAGAATAATATGCTTGTTATTTATTTCATTACAAATTTGGCTGGGGGAGGCCAGAGCCCTTTTGTGTTTCAGTAAGTTATTGTTTAGTGTTTTAGCCAGTTAATGTATCATATTTTAGTTAATGTTCAGTGTTTTTAGTCTAGTGTTTTAGTCTTTTTTTTCTTCTTTTTCTTTCTCTGAATATATATTACTTTGATTGTGAGTTAGACTGTTTATGTTGAAATTAATAAATGAATTTTTTAAAAAATATAAAAACATCTTTTTTAAAAAACTGCTGCACAGCTGATTGAGCACACCTTTTTAATCAATGAAAACATTATCTAACTAATGAAGCAATAAAACACTGAAGTCCTACTCAAAATGTTCTAATAGAGGCGTTCTTCCCAGAGAACATGTACCATGACAGTGTGGGAGAATTAAATATCTATGACAGAACAGTAATTAGAACCTCCCCACATACAGATATAATTTCCTTGCTTTCCCCTTCAGTGTCTTTATGATGTACTAACCAAACCACTGCAAAGCACTATTTTTTTAAAAAAAAAATGCTTTGCAATTTGGCACATTTTTTTCTAACAAAGAAGAATGCCAACTATGCATTCCCTATGTGTTGCTCAAGAGGCTACTGACAAGAAAGACAACATGCCTGTGGATCTTTATCCTTTAACTGTTTTGCTATTCCAGCCCTCAGTTTTTGAGAAAAAGGGGGACAGGGGAATTAGCATATTAAAATATGGGGAGAACACTAGTTCAAAATATTTGTCAAACACTCATATCTCAAATTGCAAGCTTACATTTTACAACAGTAATATTTATGCTGCATGAGTGTCAAAACACAGGACTGCAGTTGCCATGTCAGAGATGAAAATATAGCTACATGTCCAACTAAGAACATGAACGGCAAAGGTAAATTCAGCCAGTTTACACTAGGCTGAAAACACACTTATTCCAGAAGAAGGGATCCAAAGAATAGAGAAATTGTTATTGAAATAGGAAGCCAGGAAGCCTGGCCACGGCACACAGTGGGTAGTTGAGCCAGCAACAACGGTTCCAAGTAGTCTACCGTGTTTGTGGGATGGGCAAGGAAAAGGAGACTCAACTGTTATGACTCATTTGCGATGTGCAGACCTCACAGACAGTGCTTACTGAAAGACCAACAGTTCTTCCAACTCATACAGAATGTATGGCATGTGAGTTGATCTGCATTAGAGATCCCCAGGTTTAGCGTTAGGACAAGCCAATAAGTACAGTGCATCTGAACATGTGCAGCATACTTTCTTTTCACCACTGCAATCGTATCTTCATATACCTGAGATAAGTTATGTCTGATCTCTCTAGCCACAGCACTTGCTCTAGAAATTATCCAGCATTAAATCTTCTCAAGTTAGAAGGTCACACTAGGCAAGTATCATGAGTTTCCTTGTTGCAACAGCTGATCATCAAACCAGGTCAGTAAACTTTTAAAGGGGGTTCGGTCCTATTACATGATCCACTCTAGCCTATTTGCTGGTTTCTGTGGTTTCCCACAGTCCCTGCCATTAACCAAAGCTGGATAACAGTAGTTCAAAACCATATCCTGACAGTCCTCAGCTTCTAATATCTGTACTAGCCATGGCCTTTTCTTCTTATACTTCCTTTCCATCATGCGGTATCTCAGCAACACTCAAGTCTCATCACAGTTAATTAGGCTTCTTCAGCACAGCAGTCAATACAGCACAGGTTAAGAAATTATTTGCTGACACACTAGAAGCATAGCAATAGGGCCAACCCATTAGCTAAATTCTCTACTTTCTTAAGAGTATGCTAGAGAATATACCATTGTCTGCCACCCTGAGATCTCTAGACAGCCAGCAGGATATAAATATTTTAACAAAACAAAACAATAAATTATCTGCTTTCATGCAAAGCTGCTTAGGTGTCAGATTTGAAAACTGTATTTAAGTGATCCCCAGGCTCACCCTGTACCTCAACAGCCTCTGGAAAAAGGAATTTGTCCATTCCAGTGTCCATAAGGGGAGGCTGTGGCTTTTATCATTTTGGCCCCTCAAACTAATCCATTCCCGCTTCAGAATATATCAATTGCAGATATATATGAACGAAGTTGGCACTGCAGCTTCCAAACATACGGACATATTTTAAATGTGCTGTTGTTGTCTGCCTTCAAGTTATTTCTACTTATGGTAACCCTAAGATTAACCTATCACAGACCTTTCTTGGTAAGATTTGTTCAGAGGGAGTTTGTCACTGCCTTTTTCTGAGGCTGAAAGAATGTAACTTGCTCAAGGTCAACCAATGGGTTTTCACAGCCCAACAGAAATCTGAATCCTGGTCTCCCAGAGTCATAGTCCAGAGGTCAAATCGCTTCACTACACTGGCTCCTAATACTTAAAATTAAAGAATGTGTTTAGAAAACCAAATCACCCTGAGGATACCCTTACTATGCATGCTAACTATGTTTCAGGTGTTTAGGTTTCATGGTCTTTGAAGTATGACTGACAAATACATGTTCTCTTTCATTACTCTGCACAGCTCAACATAAGGCAGAGATAGCATCTTTCATAACAGTACAGAAAGGAAGCTAGAAATGTCCCACTACAATCACACTGCAATGAAAGAACCACAAGTAATTAGAGTCTGCACACTTTTAACTGCATGCATATGAAGGAACATTAAAAGTTACCATAGGAGAACAAGTATATGCAGCAAAAAGTCTAACAAGTATCTAATTTACCTGCACTGGGCAATTTAGCCTCTAGATAATTATGAGCAAATTCAGTTTCTAAATTGCAGTGATTTAATAGTCAATTCACATGAACATCAAACTATATTACATTCGTAATTCACTGAGGGTGAGATCTGTATTATGTTCAATTAAAGGACAAATTTATAGTTCCTACAGCAACATTCCAAGCCTGTTCCTTTGGGACTGGTATTTTACCACTTTATTATAGGTTTACATTACATTCACAAAGACAAGTAATATGCTGTGCTGTGCAGTTACTGAGATAATGAATGGTAGTGTCTTGAGTACATAGCACTATATAAGTGCTAAGTATTACTGTCTAAATGTGCTTTATAATGCATCATTTCATTGCTGGATTGCTATTGTTGCTTCTCTCAATATGAATTTATGCTGAACAAACAACAAATAGGCAAAAAAGTCACTAGTTGGTTTATGCTACTTCCCTCACCCTGCCCGATCCATCTCATGTGAAATCTAGCTGTTTTCAATTCATACTGAATTTTCCTTTCTACTAGAAGTTGCAATCTGTCATTGTTCTATTGCTCACACTCTTCTCATCAGAAGTTGGAATAATTATGAATATTCTTGGATGTCCTAACAGCTCCCTGCATGACCATCCTAAGTATGACCCATCTATTATATATATGTGACATATTTACATGCCCGAATTCTAATTAACTCAGTCAGAGTTCTGTATGAATGGTCACTGGAATTCTAGTTACCCTGATTAAAATCTAGTAAACAACACAGCGGCAAGTTTCAAACTCTTTACTGTGTTCCATACTTTATAACTTAAATTGCCTGAACTTTTGGCACAAAATCATAGTGTTCCTCCACTTCAGGAATAACACTATTCAACATATAACGACAGGTGTGTGTGTGAGAGTGTGTGTGAATGCCAGCTTTCATGTGATTCAGTCCTCATTTCAGCAACAATGAAATTAATACTTAAAATAAAAATTCTAGTGGAAGACTTACATCTAGAGTGACCTCAAAACAAAGAGGACAGGACTTCTGTATCTTTGACAGTGTATGAAATAGAATTTCAGCAACTTTAACTTTAGACAGCAATGTCTGCTGAAACCAGGTCTTTCACACAACTATAAGTACAAGAAACCTGACCTCTTTTATAACTATACACTCTCTACATTCCCCTCTTGTTTCTCTCAAAGTGAAGGAGAAAACAAGACTGCACTCACAATGAGTTTATAATTACAGTGACTTTTTAAAATTGTGTGCTAGGAGGAATGATCACCAAAATCTCAAAAAAAAATTTTTTTTTTCAACCTAAGGAAGCTTCAGTAATACATAAAGAAAGCACTCCTGGTATTAAACATCTGTTCAGTTGGCACCATCTAGTGGTAGGCTGATGATGAGTGTTAACTATGGCCATTTCTGCACTATACTGTTACAGTGCTATGACTCCATTTTCAACATCCTATGGAATCTTGGGGTTTGCAGTTTAGGGAGGGTGCTTTAAAATTCTCAGCCAGAGAGCAATTTGGCCTGAGTAAACTACAAACCCCAGAATTCCACAGGATATTGAAAGTGGAATAATAGCACTATAACAGTGTAGGGCAGAAATTGCCTATTTCTAAATATATAGTAACCAAGAAGAATGCATGCCTTACAGTTTAGAAAGTAAATGTGTTCCTGGGTGTCATTTCTGTAACAGAAAATTTGGTACCAGATGCAGAAATAAAAATGAAAATAAGGATAGTTTCTTGCAGCACACATAAAAAATGAGCAGTTCAATGCCTTTCAACCAATTTTTTCATCCAAACCTAATAATATGTTGTCGTTGTGTGTCCCTTCAAGTCTTTTCTGACTTTTGGCAATCCTAAGATGCCCATATTGTGGGGTTTCTTAGCAAACTTAGTTCAGAGGAAGTTTACCTTTGCCTGCCTCTGAGGCCAAGAATGAGACTTGTCCAAGGTCACCCAGTGGATTTCAGGGCTGAGTGGGGAGTCAACCCTGGTCTCCAGAGGTGTAGCTCAATGCTCAAACCACTACACCACACTGCCTTGCCTAACAATATGCACATGTGAAATGAAAGAAACAGATCAGGGAAGCCTTGAGAAAGAAAACGAAAACATTTTAAATCTTCTTGAGACTGCTTTAAAATTTCTCTCAAAGTGCATCCAAGGATAATTTTTTTTCTTAACTAGTCTTCACTTCTCTTATGATTTCCATTTTGGTGATGAGACTTATACATTTATGTTTTACTATCATGCTGAGCATGACCTAGTGAGGCAGGCTTATCTCCTCTCCCTTATTCTCTGTTTTGCTGTTCACACATGCTCAGTAACATACTCTGAGGCTGGAAAAAAAATAACAACATACTTTGAGGCAGCTGCTGTTTACTTTGCTTGTTGTAAGCAAGCACGCACAACTGCAATAGGTTCAGCTCGAACAGAATCCTGCTCTTTCCCAGCTCAAGCTTTATTGCATTGTTTACTACAGAAATGCAGCTGCACCCGACACAGGAAATGTGCTCTCCTCCACCTTCATCCTCCTCCCAATGCTGATGCTACTAAAAGGGGTGTGTGGAGGTGGACAGGCATCAAATGACTTTATAAAAGGGAGCCTTCTTGTCAGAGGCTTTGTTAACTGAGGTAGGTCTGTTTTCATTACTTTAAACGTGTGCACATTAGAACTTTACCAACGTGTTACTTTCTCATTTAAGCAATCACTGAAAAATACAAAAACAGATAACGCCCCTCATGTCTCCCAGAAGCCAGTATTTTAGGAATGAGTTAATGCTACTTTTTGCAGTTAAAAAAGTACCTTTACCAGTCAGTGTGTAATTTTTTTATCATGAGACAACATGACTCATTGGAAAATATGATTATGTTTGGTAATGTCGAAGACAATAGAAAAAGAGGGAGACCACATAAGTGGAGGTAGATTCAACCAAGGAAGCCACAACCCATGGGTTTGCAAGATCTGAGCAGTTGACGCTTGGGGATTGTGGAGATTTCTCATTCACTGGGCAGCAACAAGTCTAAGCTGACTTGATTGCACATAATTTATTTTTTAAAGAAGTATCATGTTAATGGTACCCTGTATCATATAAGATATTACCTCTAGGGTCTGGATTCAGGGGTTCCTGGGCTCCCTGTAACTGTAGGAATTGTACTGCTGTATGTTGTTAGGCCTCTAAATATTCTTATCAGGATTTTGTTTAAGGACAGAAAATAAAAATGTCACCATGCAAATTATAATAATGCACACACACATACATATATAGTAAGGGAATGGCAGATTTGCCAGAAACCTAAAGGTGATTTTATACGTTTCCAGTGGAGATGAAGAAAGGCAAAACAATGTAATGGTAGTTAGTGAATGCTCCCCAAAAGCCAAGATGACTAACCTAAGGATGTTTTACTTTGGTCATATTATAAGACAACATGACTCACTAGAAAAGACAATACTGCTCTGTAAGGCAGAAGGAAGAGACCCAATGTGGTGTAGTGGTTTGAGTGTTGGACTATGATGTTGGAAACCAAAGTTCAGTTCTCCACTCAGCCATGGAAACCCACTGCATGACCTTGGGCATGTTACACACTATCAGACCTAGAAAACTGCATGTTAGGTTTGCCTTAGGGTCACTAAATTCAGTCTAAAATTGATTAAGGCAGTTATACATGTTATCCTGAGGTCCACGGAGGAAAGCCAGATTATCACAACTGTTATTATCACCATCATCCATCTTGTCGGCATGGAAACTTTGAAAACAAATATAACGTGCTCAGTCCTGCTGCCATCCATTTAACACCGATGCTATATGGTTTTATATATATTCATATATTACAAACAGTTTGCACTAACCAGTCAACGAAGAATTCCAGATAGCCTTGATTTGGTTTATCCAACTTTGGTACTCCCATTTCTGCTTTGACTCCAACTAGGATGTCTGTGTGGCCCTGTTAAAATACAGCATTGTGCTAGACATATTTTTCAATCCTTTTGATATTTCACCAGCATCCCATTCTTCTAGTTTCCATATTGGTCAGCATTATCCTAAACCTCTTAATAAAAAAAAGTTTTGAAGTCACATTATTAGACTTTTAAAATCCCCTGCAAAGCAGTGAAACAGTCAACTAACTGATGCATTATCTTATAAGCTAAAGCACATAAGCACCGCTAACTAACAGTCTGAATTCAACAGACAGAGATAATAACATAGTCCATAATTGTTGTTCCACACAATAACCCCAAAATAAGAGCTATTAGCAGGGCTATTAAGTAAGTTTGATTGAATCTCCAGACTTCACACAGCACAGCCCATGCACATTTCATTTCAAAAAAGTAGGATTTTGTTAAGGACAGAAAATAAAAATGTCACCATGCATATTGTATGCAACACTAAGCATACCTTCAATTGTTTGACTAAAAAGACTGAGGAAATTCTTGTTTGCAATTCTAAATTGCATATATATGTTTTCCTTCCTTCATCTTTCACATATGAGGAAGACTTTCAAACTGTTCTTATGTTTAGGAAAAAGTACATTCTTAGTAGTTCTTCCCTGGTCAAAGATTTAGCCACAGAAATCAATTACCACAATGCAATTCTTCTGATCAAGTTGACTCAACTTGGCACTTGGCTATCCACTTTATAAATACCCATCTTTACAGCAATTTTGCTTGTCTAGCTTCTTTCTAATAATACCATGTGACCATCCATCGACCCTGTGGTTTTTTTCCCCAATTCCCTTTCCCTATCTTCTTTGACCATTCATCTTTTCTTCAAATCCTTGTCATCTCTACAAGACCTTTTATTCTGACTGCTGCTTCTGAGCCAGTATTTTCTGTCCTTCAATAATCTTACCAGAAAGATCAAGTTATTTAGCACCTGCACCTTGCCACTGTTTCCCAGCCCCCAGCCTCCTGGGCATCCCTTGTAGCTTTTGGCCAGCAGTAAACAGAAGCATCTGTGTACACGTTCTGAACAATTTCTTCCTCCTCCTCCCCCCCCGTCGTCAGCGTCTCCTCCTCCTTCTCCTCCTCCTCTCTCTCTCTTTTTTGGAGAACCAACTTCTTCAGGGGCATCTACTTTTTTCATGCCTGTTTTTTCAGTTCATCCATTCCTGAAGACCTCTAGCTTTTCCATGCATCCTTTCTTTTGGTCCTTGCTTCTTACCCCAAGGCCTACTCTGCTCCCTGTCATTTCAGCTACCTTGCTTTTAGGCTTCCTGACTGTTGGTTTTAACACATTTGGAGCCATCTCCTCACTCACCTTTCCTTAACTTAGACTTCCTCTGTTATCTGTCCCTCAAACCATCTCTCTCTCCACCTGCTCCAAAAACAGACAGCTTGTACTTAGTACTGTATTTGCTGGTGTATAAGACTCACTTTTTTCTTGAAAAATACTGTTTGAAAATGAGGTGTGTCTTATATGCCAAAGCATCTTATACGCTGGTGCGTTTTATATGCTGGCAAATATGGTATCTTTTTCTCATCCAGAATGACCTTTTACATCCCTTGCATAACCTTCATTTTTGCCATCACTCTTGCTATCATTCCAGTGCTCTAATACTACTGCATTTTTAAAGACATTATTAATCTTGCTTTGTTCTGGTGCCAACTAGGGAGTGATGGCCACTAGGAATGTGTTTTTTACTCTTTGACTGAAGCTGACTTCCATTTATTCTGCACAGTAATATAATATGGCATTTCCAATGCGGCACTTCTATCTTGCATTCCAGCTTCACTTTATAATAACAGCTCCTCTTTGTAGTTGGGAATACACATAATAAAAACACACACATTATGTGCCAACTGCATGCATCTGTCCTGGCCTACAAAAGCTTAAGACACAATAAATGTGTTAAGTGTCATAGAATCATAGAAATGTAGAGTTGGAAGAGACCACACAGGCCATCCAGTCCAACTCCCTGCCATGCAGGAACACCTTCAAAGCACTCCCGACAGATGGCCATCCAGCTTCTGCTTAAAAACCTCCAAAGAAGGAGACTCCACTATACTCCGAGGCAGCATATTCTACTGCCGGACAGCCCTGACTGTCAGGAAGTTCTTCCTGAGGTTCAGGTGGAATCTCCTTTCCTGCAGCTTGAATCCATTGCTCCTTGTCCTGGCCTCTGGATCAGCAGAAAACAAGCCCGCTCTCTCCTCTACATGGAATCCCTTCAAATATTTAAACATGGCTATCACGTCCCCTCTTAACCTCCTCTTCTGCAGACTAAACATACCCAGCTCTCTAAGTCTATCCTCATAGGGCATGGCTTCCAGGCCCCTCACCATTATGATTGCCCTCCTCTGGACTTGCTCCAGTTTGAACATGTCCTTCTTGAATTGGGGTGCCCAGAACTGGACATAGTATTCAAGATGAGGTCTAACCAAAGCAGAGTGGAGTGGTACCAGTACCTCCCTCGATCTAGACACCATACTCCTATTGATGCAGCCGAGAATTGCACTGGCTTTCTTGGCTGCTGCATCACACTGCTGACTCATGTTCAGCTTGTGGTCTATGAAGCTCCTAGATCCCTTTTACATATACTGCTATCCAGCCACATGTCCCCCATCCTATATTTCTGTATTCCATTTTTTCTACCTAAGTGTAGGACATTACACTTCTCTCTGTTGAATTTCATTTTCTTAGCCTTGGCCCAGCTCTCCAATCTGTCCAGGTCATTTTGAACTTTGATCCTGTCCTCTGGCGTATTAGCAACCCCTCCCAACTTGGTGTCATCTGCAAATTTGATGAGCATGCCCTCTGTTCCTTCATCCAAGTCGTTGATGAAGATATTGAACAGCACTGGGCCCAGGACAGAACCCTGTGGCACCCCGCTAGTCACTTCCCTCCAGGATGAAAAGTAGTGTGTTATTCTTTAAGTTGCCACCAGACTTTGTTATTATGAAAGCTCAGCAAATGGTGAGGGCTGAACTCCTGAAAAGGCAACAGATCAGTTTTTAAAATTATAAGGAGAAGCACTGGATCCTAAAATAAAATAACACAACTAAAAAAATAATAGCAGTATTGGTTTGGTGTACTTACAAGTTTTACTCTAGCAGATCCACTTGTGTTAGATACTACATCTGTTTCGACTTCAATACACCTATAATCTTCACAGCCACGGCCATCAACTCGAAGATCCTCCTAAAACACCCATCAGTGTTATTATTTAATCCTAACTCATCTACATAAGTAGAAAATTATATACAGGATTCATAAGTTTGTAGATTAGTGTAAATGAATGCCAAAGGAGTTTGCCTCTAAGCATAACCAAGGTCTGCATTCTGTCCATTCATGATATACTTAGGGCCAGTTCAGATGGTGAGGTATTTGTGGAGCATGTATGGCTCTCTGGAAGTTATTGTACCATAACTCCCATCAGCTCTAGCCAGCTTAGTCAACCATGAGGTCTGATGGGCTTGCAGTCCAGCAATATATGGAACCCACATAATCCCTATCCCTGGTCTAAAATATGATTAGGATTATTAAGAAATGAGCTATGGTAAGCTTCAGACTTGTTCACTCCTCTTCCTGTCTCCTCCTCTGCATTCAGCACAAGAAAAAATGCACCTGCTGTCACTTTAAAACAAACCACAGTCTCATGTTATATTTGAATTCAGGAAGTTAACAAGAAGCTAATTAAGATATCAAAATATTAAATAATTATTTTTTCCTGGTTTGCTCTAACTAGTTTCAGTTACAACAAAACAGAGTCCCACAAGTTCACGTATATTATGGAACTATGGTATGTTGTGGCCAGAGCTGGGAAAAATTACGTTTTGGGATGAGAACTCCCAGAATGCCTCCAAACTTTTCCATACTCTGGTTCTAAGGTCCTTCCTTACTCTTGTGTATGGAGGAGAACAAAAGGAGAGGAAAAGGCATTTCTGCATCCAAACCTTGCTCCCAGTAACCAAGCTATGATTTAGAGACAATAATCTGAACTGGGTCTTAATTTCTTTTACAATATAAAACTGGAAAAGTTTAGCTGATGCATTTTTTCCCCCTTTACAAATATCTAGATCTAGGGAATCTTCTGCTGTACAATTGCTGCCTGTCAAGCAGATGTTAAATGTCAAAAGAGCTACTGGCAAATCAGTAACTCTGTTTTTATCATGTATCAGTTTCTGAAAGTTTAGGTCGTTGTACATAAACCTTCTTATTAATTAATTATTTTATCTGCATGATAATTGCCTCCTGGCATGGGACCAAAAGCTAAAAATGCAATTAGCTAGCAAGTTAGATTAGTTTCAGAACCTTGCCTCCTTAATCTCAGATGTGGAAATTGTAAAGAGATTCTTCAGAGATCTTTACACTTCCTTGCATATTTTCCTGACTATTTGCACGACTCTGTGCAGTTCAAGATAGTAACTGACTTTACCTGGAAGCTCTGACTCTGAAATGATGGATGGTACCAGAACTCTGTAAGTAACTGATACCTCTGAGATAGCTCATTCACAATAAGTCATATCATTTGACGCTATGCAAAGCATACGAGCCTTTCTGCCCTATACTGTTATGGTGCTATTATTCCACTTTCAGCATCCTGTGGAATTCTGGTGTTTGTTGTTTACTGAGGCCAAAGAGAGCTCTCTGGCTGAGAATTCTAAAGGCCCCTCCCTAAACTGCCAACCCCCAGGAGATTCCATAGGGTGTTGAAAGTGGAATAACAGCACAGTAACAGTGTAGGGCTGAAATAGCCTGTGTCTTCAAGTTGACTTCTGACTGATGTCAACCCTATTCATGGATCCCAGTTTGGGGTGGAGATAGGGAGCCTTGATCCCCCCAAAGAGAAAGCTTGTGGAGGGCTGACTTCTCAGAAATCCCCTGGCAAAATGGGATGACCAAAACGCCTATCTAGCTGAGCTTCTTCAGGAATCATCAATCAGAAGTGTACCAAATGATCAAGCAGTAAGAAATATTAAGACACCTATCATTGTTGAACCCTCCTAGGAATGATAAAAGGCTGTCTGCAATCTATCCTGTGCACACTTAGAAGTAACCTACACTGAACACCGTTGAAAGGACATACTGGGCCTTTCCACACTATGCTGTTATAGTGTTATTATTCCACTTTCAATATCCTGTGGAATTCTGGGGTTTGTAGTTTACTGAAGTCAAAGAGTTCTCTGGCTGAGAAGTCTAAATGCCCCTCCCTAAACTGCAAACCCCAGGATCCATAAGACGCTGAAAGTGGAATAATAGCGCTATAACAGTGTAGGGCAGAAAGGCACTAAGGGCCTTTCTGCACTACACTGTTATTGTGCTATTATTCCACTTTCAACATCCTTTGGAATTCTGGGGTTTGTAGTTTAGTGGGGGAGCATTTAGAATTCTCAGCCAGAGAACTCTTTGGCCTCAACTACAAACCCCAGAACTCCACAGGATGTTGAAAGTGGAACAATAGCACTGTAACGGTGTAGCGCGGAAAGGCCCTAAGTGTGGATTAACCTATCGACAGAGAGGAAAACGCACTCTGCTCATGATCTACTACGCGCAACAGTGGCCGTTTCCGCACTACACTGTTATAGCGTTATCATTCCACTTTCAACATCTACGGAATCCTGAGGTTTGCAGTTTAGGGAGGAGAATTTGGAATCCTCAGTAAGCTACAAAGCCCAGAATTCCACAGGATCTTGAAAGGGGAACGATAGCAGTATAACCGTGTAGTGCGGAAACGGCCAGTGAAGCGGTCTCAGGGTCAGTAACAAACGGGAAAGCGTAAGTGCTGCTTCTAAAGGCATCAGCCGAAAGACGAGACAAGCGTCGCCTGCCATCGCCTTCCACAGCCCTGCCTCGCTCGTGGCCGTTACCTGGACGCCGTGTATGATGTAAACTTTCTCCGCTTCGCTCAGCACCACCGAGGCCATCGTTACAACAACCCGCCTTCCCCGCGGAGCTTCGCAAGGGGCGCCCGATCTAGCAGCCCACTCTCGTCTGGGCGCCTTCTAATTACGTCATTCCCCGAGTCCCCCTCCAGGCTCTCCCCCTCCCTCCGCGGGTGTGTGGGCGAGGCGTCCCGCGTCATTCCGCGGGGTGATTCATTCTGTCCTTCTACGTCACAGACAGAGAGGGATGGGCGAGGCTGCCAAAGCTGTCGGGGAGTTTCCCGGCTCTGTTGCAATTCTTCCCAGGGGTGGGAGGAGAGATGGTGCTAGATAAAGGCCGTTCCCGCACTGGACTGTTATAGCGCTATGATTCCACTTTCAACCTCCTATGGAATCCTGGGGTTTGCAGCCCCTCCCGAAACTGCAAACCCCAGGATTCCATAGGAGGTTGAAAGTGGAATCATAGCGCTATAACAGTCTCGTGCGGAAATGGCCTATGAGTAATGAACTGTTCCCTACCACAGCAAAACACAAGCCATTTCTGCACTAGGCTGTTATAGTGCTATCATTCCACTTCCAACGTCCTATGGAATCCTGGGGTTTGCAGGTTAGAGAGGGGCCTTTGAATGTATTGAAAGTGGAATAGTAGCACCATAACAGTGCGGAAATGGCCAAAGACAGATAAAATGGCTTGGCGTTTTTCGCCCAAACCCGTATGCCTGTTCAGCCAGAAGTCCAGTCATGCACATGTTTACTCACCAGTAAATGCATGGGATTGGAGAGGAGCAGGCCGAATGTGTGCATGGTTACTCGGAAGTAAACCTTCCTGAGTCCAAATGTGCTTGCCCCACAGATAAATCTCACTGGATTGCAGCCTTACTTTTGTGTGTCTGGGCAGAAAAGACTATGGCCATTTCCGCACAGGATTGTTATAGCGCTATGATTCCACTTTCAACCTCCTATGGAATCCTGCGGTTTGCAGTTTCGGGAGGGGCCGGATAGGAGGTTGAAAGTGGAATCATAGCGCTATAACAGTCTCGTGCGGAAATGGCCTATGAGTAATGAACTGTTCCCAACCACAGCAAAACACAAGCCATTTCTGCACTAGGCTCTTACAGTGCTATCATTCCACTTCCAACATCCTATGGAAAACTGGGGTTTGCAATTTAGGGGGGGGCCTTTGAGGATGAACCCCAGGAGTCTACAGAATGTTGAAAGTGGAGTAATAGCACTATAACAGTCTAGTGCAGAAATGGCCACAGTATATGTGTTTCACAGTTCATGTTTCACTTTTTGGAAAACGTCCATGGTTGGGTACCATTTAAGTACAAAATGTAAAAATCCATTGAAAGTACAAAATGTGAAAATGCATACTTTGGGAGAATATGCACATAGACGATGGCTGATGCATCTTGGTTTCTTTCTTTCTTTCTTTCTTTCTTTCTTTCTTTCTTTTGATGCTACAGTCAGTCCTCCACATTTGTGGTTTCATTTCCAAGGATTTGCTTATTTGTGCATTTCTCCAACCTCTGTCTCCCTACTTCAGGTGCTTCTTCCCTGCTCCCACCTGGATTTTCCCTGGGGGATTCTTTTCCTCTCTGATCAGGCCATACAACCCTATAAAAACCTAGCTCTATGCCTCCTCTTCCTTCTCCACTAGCCACTCCCTGGCCAGCAAAGGATGGCCCCCAGCCCAATTTCTCAGCCTCATAAACCCTCTCCCACTGCCCCCCACACCCAAAGAAGGAGATGGGCAAGAGAGGACGTATAGGGCCACCATGCTGATTAACTCCCTTCCGCTCTCTTTTCCCTGACATGGTTTCCCATTCTCTCCATCATGCCCCTTTCCCACAGACACACATTGGTATTTGTGATTTTTCAACTTTTGTGGAGTCCTGCACCCTTAACCCAAGCAAATGTGGAGAGATGACTTTGATATATATATAATATGTTATGTACTGATATAATGTCCATATTATACATCCATATAAATATTAGATCAGAGAGTCCCTGGCACAGTCTATGGCAATCTCTTTCAAATAATCTGCACGAATGCTTTTAGCAGCTTTGACAAATAAAGCTGTTTTATATGTAACCAGTAGATCACAATCTGAGAGCAACCAGCAAAATTTTATGTAGGGAGTCTCACCTTGCAAGGGAGCCAGAATATGTCCCAAAAATCTCTTTCGAGGATTTTGATAAAGGGGGCAGAAAAATACGTAGTGTATGATGTCCTCTACCTCCCCCATGCCACAAATTATAAATGGATGAGTTGTGCGATTATGCTTATGTTCTTTTCAAACTGTGTACACTTACCGTAAAATAAGTCCCACTGTTTTCAAGAGAATGTTCAGTTAAGTATGTTAAGTATGCAGTAGGACTGCAGCTTGAACTGGGCCATTTCCGCACTAGCCTGTTATAGCGTGATGATTCCACTTTCAACATCCTCTGGAACCTGGGGTTTGCAGTTTCGGGAGGGGCTGGCTGGCCCCTCCTGAAACTGCAAACCCTAGGATTCCAGAGGATGTTGAAAGTGCAATCATCGCGCTATAACAGGCTAGTGTGGAAATGGCCCTGGTCAGCCTTCATGAACTGTGAGTTTCAAGCAACAACTGGGAAAAAAATCCGAAATCCACTCACAGTGGAACAAATACATTGTTAATAGGTGGTATCACAGGGCTGTATCAGCATCTGTTTTGAGTAGGTGCTATATGTGCTGATGCTTTCTGGCATTAGCATTCTAACATTGTTGACAGTTATTTAAAATTGTTGAGAAAGGTTGTTAGAAGGTACAGTTCTCTGCGTCAGAATACTGATGACATCCAGCTCCTATTCTCCTTTTCATTCTCTTTTTCACTACGCTTCTGCTATTATTCTGTGGGTGGGTGTGTTTTTGTCCCTTCAGAACAGACCTGCAATTTGCAATTTTGTTCCCGATGAGAGTGGGAAGACTTAATGTGGCAGAAGCTTTGCTATTTTGCTGCCTTTAAATGAATGGCTTATCCTTATCTACTGACCACCAATGAAGACCAAAAGTGTCTAAATTCATTTGGTTTGTAACACATATTTGGTTTTTTTAAAATTTCTTATGGTTTCTTTATTATATATTATTAACACTGGCTGGTGCTGAGCTGTTATATCTGTAGTAATTTATGTAAAGTTACTCAGATCTATGAAATCTTTGTGTGATATAGGTACTTACACAAATCTTTCTGTAAGTGTATAGGTACTATATCTGTATTTACCACTGCCCTGAATTAGCAAGACCTGAGTTGGGTTGTTGATGGAGGTCTCTCATGAATAAGTTGCAGTAGACATAAATTGAAGTTGACTTTATGGCAGCTAACAACAACAACGTGTCCTTAGCTGCTCCTTCTGGTTGTGATTAGTGTTGATTCATGTTTAACTGTTTTTACTCTTTATTGAGAAATACATAGCATTAATTGTTACTTTGCTGACTTTCTTCACTTTGGGTTTGTTTTTTGTTTTTTTGGTTAATTTTGGAATTAGATTCTGTTTCTCTTCCCTTGCCTTTTTAGCTACAGGGCCACAAGCTGCCTGCCGCTTTGTAGTCTTGTTCTAAGTGCTTTGAAAGCCTAGTAAAAACATGTTTGTTTCAGTTGTACTGTACTTTGACAGTTGACAGAACAATCCTATTCAAATCTGGTCAGAAATAAGATTCATTAAGTTCAGTGGGACTTCCTTCCAGGTATGGAGAACTATGACTGCTGTTTATTTTTCTTTTAAATCTGTTGCTTTTTTCAGGGAGTCTTTTGAATGTGTTTTTACTGTATTATTTTAATGGTGGTTTTATTTTTAACCCCATTATTTTGTATGAATAGCAGGTCAGAAATATCCTTCAGTCAAATGACAAGAAAATATCTGAGAAAATTTTGCTGAGAAAACCACATGATTTGGTCTTAGGATCACCGTAAGTGATTTGAAGGAACACAACAACAAATTCCTAATTGATATTAAAACTGATTTGACCTTCATGTGACACTACTTAGAATGACTGGGTGAAGCACAGGACCTATACTTTTATGGCAGAAGAGCAAATTTCAGCAGCTATTGTTTGCTGAAATTCCTTCTTCTACACAACTGCACCAGACCATGTCTGATCTTGGAAGTTAAGCAGGATCAGCCCTGGTTAGCATATGAATGGGAGACTGCCAATGACTACCAGGTGCTGTAGGCTGCATTTTAAAAGGAAGTAATTGGCAAAGTGAGCCAGCATGGTGTAGTAGTCTGAGTGACAGACTAAGGCCATTTCTGCACTATAATGTTATAGCGCCCTTATTATTCCACTTTCAACCTCCTGTGGGATTCTGGGGTTTGTAGTTCGCTGAGGCCCAAGAGCTCTCTGGCTGAGAATTCTAAAGGCCCCTCCCTAAACTGCAAGCCCCAGCATTCCACGGGATGTTGAAGGTGGAATAATAGAAATGGCCGCTTTACGCTCGGCTAGGTCACGTGGTACGGGGTGGTGTGAAAGGGGCGGGGACGGCGGCCTTCGTGCCGCCAATAGGACGGAGCCACTACCCGCGCTCTCGCGCCTGCTGAGGCGCCTGGGAGGACATGACAGCAACAATGCAGTTGCCGCAAGAGTGACGGCCGCGCCTCCTTCAAGAGACGCCTCGCCTCTCCCTCCGTGGGAGGGAGGCGTTCCGGTTCTGAGGGGAGGGGGCGTGGCCACCCTCGGCGTTGCTCATTTCCCGGTTCTCCCCCCTCCCGGTTCACCGTCAGTAGAGAACGTGAATGGGGGGGCGGCGGCGGCGGCGGCAGCGACAGCGAGAGGGAAGAGCCCAGGTTTAGCCGCCCCCCCGCCGAAGAACACCGGCGGGCGTCGCGGGCGGGCTCTTCCCAGGTGGCCGGCCGGCGGGGCGGATGGAACGTCGCGTCGGGCGCTCTAAGGTCGAGCCGGGAGGCGCGGGCCGCTGGAAGAGCGTGCGTGTTGCTTCATCGCCAGCCTGGGTAGGCGGAAGGGAGGGGAGGGGAAACCCGGGCGGCGTGGAACGTTGAGACCCCGGGGAAGACGCTGAGCGCGCGCCTTTTCCCCTGTGTGCATGTGTGTGCGGTGCCGGTGGGGAGAAGCAGGTGGGCGGCCAGAGGCAGCGCGGAGCGCGCCAGAGGCTGCCAGACGTTGTTTTCCCTGCTGCGGAGAAAGCGCAGGCGTGAGGGGAGAGTGAGTCAGGGAGTCCTCAGCCGAGCCCGGTGGGTCTGGAGCTGGCTGTGTGTACTGGGCGTTCCTGCAAGGTGAAGCCGGTGTCACTTGGGGTGACACGATAATAACGCTGGTGTCCCACCGCCATTGGGGGATTCTGGTGTTGGGCTCCATAGGGGAACTTTGGTGGGTGGACTGAAGAGCTGCCTGGAAGGAATCCGTTACTGGGCAGGTTACTGGGTGGAGTGTACCCCACAAAATTTACGAGGTCCATTTGTTTTCTTCGGTTGTGCTCATCTTCAGTGAAAACACCTGATTTAACTAGTAAGTTCTCTTAGGCCATTTCTGCACTACAGTCTTATAGTGCTATTATTCCACTTTCAACATCCTGTGGAATCCTAGGGTTTGCAGTTGAGGGTTTACTCTGGAGCAGGTATGTCTCACTCTAAACCCCTCCCTAAACTGCAAACCCCAAGAGTCCATAGGATGTTGAAAGTGGAATCATAGCACTATAACAGTCTAGTGTGGAAATGGTTTTGGGTTGCATTTTTAGTCTTCTTACAAAGTGCAAATTGCCTGTTTTTATAGTGACTTCGGTTGTGTTTTTGCTAACTGCCACCAAATCAACTTCAGCCCATAGTGACCCTATGGATGAGAGACTTCCATGTCACTTTGTCATCAGCAGCCCCACTCAGGTTCTGCATAGTGAGGGCTGTGGCTTCCTTAACTGAGACTATCCATCTGGGATGCAGTCTTCCTCTTTTCTTACTGCCTCCCACCTTGTTAAGCACTGTTGTCTTTTCTGGTGGGTCATGTCTTCTCGTGATGTGTCCAAAGCATGACAGTCTCAGTTTAATGTTCTTGGCTTCCAGGGAGCACAGAGGCCTAATTTGCGCTAGGACCCATTTATTTGTCCTTTTGGCAGTCCAAAGTATCCACAGAACTCTTCCAGCACCACATTTCGAATGAGTTGATTGTCTTCCTGCCAGCCTTCTTCACCGTCCAGCTTTCAAACCATACGTAGACGTTGGAATTAAAATGGCATGAACAATCCTGACTTTGGTATTCAATGATACATCTTCACACTTCAGGATCTTGTCTAGTTCCTTCACAGCTGTCCTTCCAAACCCTATTCTTCTTCTGATTCTTGACTGCAGTCTCTATTCTGATTAATGATTGTGCCAAGGTATGGAAATTTTTGGACTATTTCAGTGTCTTCATCGTCTGCTTTAAGGCTATGTAAATCATCTGTGGTTATTATTTTTGTTTTCTGAATGTTCAGCTATAAACCTGCCTTTGACTTTCTTCAGTAGTTGTTCCTCGTCTTTGCTATTTTCTGCTAGTAGTATGGTGTCATCTGCATATCTTAAATTATTAATGTTCCTTCCTCCAATTTTCACACCTCCTCCCTCAGAGTCTAATCTAGCTTTGCATATGATACATTCAGCATACAAGTTAAACAAATAGAGTAATAAAATGCAGCCTTGCCTGACTCGCTGGCCAATTGGAAACCGTTCTGTTTCTCCATATTCTTTCCTGATTGTGGCCTTCTGTCCTGAGTACAAATTATACATCTGAATAATAAAATGTTGTAGTACCGTAATTTCTTTAAGAATGATCCATAGTTTTCATGATCTGCACTATCAAAGACTTTGCTATGATTTATAAACATAGGGCGATTTTCTTCTGAAATTCTTTGGAGTACACTATTGTCAACTTTTTTTTTTTTTTTTGCAATATGATCCCTTGTGCCTCTTCTTCTGAATCCAGCTTAGACATCTAGCATTTTTCACTCCCTATACAGTGAAAGTCTTTGTTGTAGAATTTTGAGCATCACTTTCCCTGCATGGGCAATTACTGCAATGGTCCTGTGGTTACTGCAATTCCTAGTGTCCCCTTTCTTGGGGATTGGAACGTATATTGAGTATTTCCAGTCTGTGGATCATTGTTTTGTTTTCCATATTTACTGGCAGGTTTTAATTCTGTCTCTGTTGGTTTTTATTTCTTCTTCACTATGTGTCTCTTTCCCTGCTGGTCATAGAGCATTCCCACTCTTGGTTTAAATTTCCCTTTGATGTTCTGGATTTTGTGGAAGTAGTCTCTTGTTCTGCCTTTTTGTTGTCTTCTGTTTCTCTGCTTTGATATAGTAGCTCTCCTTGTCCCTGTATGCAGGTCATTGAATGCTTCTGTTCAGGGTTCTGACACCATTTCTATCCCCCTTTACTTTTCATCTGGCCTTAACTCCTTGAAGAGTTTCATCCACCATCTAGTGAGAATTTTCTTTCTTTTTGTCTTCAGACAGTGTCTTTTCACATTCTTTCCTCTCAGTGCCCTCTCAGCATCCCTGGCTTTAGTTCAGAGCTCAGGCTCCTAGTCTATTAAGCTTAATAGTGCAAATCTAGTTTTTACATTTTACATTATTCTACAGAGATGCTTTTCAGGTTTTTTTTAATATGGTATTCTTTTTTAGCTTTACTCTAATTTTTGATATGAGCAGTATATGGTCTGTGCCACAGTCTGCTCCTGGTCTTGTTTCTGAAGAGGGAATGGAGCTTCTCCATCTTCTTCAATTATGTAGACTGTCTGATTTCTATATTGGCTAGAAGGTGACGACACATATACATCCTTATCTTTGGTTGTCCAAAGAAGTGCTCAATGAACAAATTGTTGGCTTCACAAAATTCAGTCAGTTGCTCTCCTGCTTTTTTTTCTTCATTCTGGGCCAAATTTTCCTACAATGTTTGGTTCTGCTTTGTTTCCTACTTTTGTGTTCCAATTGCCTGCTATTAGCACTATGTCCTATTCTGGGGTATGATTTTCTGTTGGACTCCTGTGTAGACTCTTTTCATTTCTTCCTCTTCTGCCTCCATGGTTGAAGTACAAACTTATGCTTGTATTGATAGATTTTGCTTGAAGTCTTATTGATATTATTTGGCCAGACTTTGCATTATATCCCTTGACAGCTTTTGCTACATCTCTCCTAACTATTAATGCCACTCCATTTCTTCTCAGATTTTCATTTCCTGTAGTTACCAGACAGAAAATGTCCCATTCCTGTCCACTTCAGCTCACTCACTCTAAGTATGGCAATGTTTATAGGTTCCATTTCTTTTTTTACAGAATCCCCTGATTCTGTTTCTTGCATTCCAGGTTTCTATAATAGTTGTTGTGCAGGCTCAGACTTTCATTTCACTGTTCTTTTGTGTTGCTCTCTGCTAAAATATTGTCCCAATTTTGTGTTACTTTTATTCTTCCTGCCTTAAGGTGATGGAGTGAAGAATAATGACCCATAACACAGAGAGAGTAGAAGTAAATCTTCTGTATAATCTGTCCCATTGTAACCTGATGGCACATGAATTACCTCACATTAGCATTCCATAGCATTTTACTGATTGCTCTGAATTGAAATATGATATTGTATCATATGCTCATTTTGCTGAATTGGTAGTTCCAAAAGGGTTTTTAATTAACTGGTTGGTCTTGTTCCATTGTTAAGTGATCTCCTAAGGCTTGCAAATGTCTTGATACGTGTAAAATTGGAACATACTTTTTGGTCACAGAAGAGAAGCTAAAACCTTGTCATAGGATATAGTTACTCAGAAGATCATTTAAAAACCATTGCAGTGTTCTTTGAGGTAGCGCTGGTGCGTCCTCTCTCTACAGAATGACCCTTGACTTATCCATGGGTCATATCAAAATCCATAATTTTGGCTTTCAAAGCTGCCCTTGACTAGTAAATTAGGTTGACATACACAAGCATGTACAGTGGGTTGGGAGTGTCAGATTACAGCTGGAGATACCAGGTTCAAATTTCCCCTTGGTCACAAAAACTCACTTGGTGACCTTGGGGAAGTAGGAATTGCATGGAAGTGGGTGAGTGGGCTGGTGGAAGAGAGACAGAACTATTTATCCTGTACACTTCTTCCGGGCTGTTTTGAGCAATAGACAATACGGTGCATTTATGTAAGTTTTCAAGCAGGTGATATTTTGCAGTGCACAGATTTTGCATTGCTGATACCAAGAAACCCTGTATAAACTGGATTGGTCTATCTGGAAATCCAACCTGGTAAGTGGTCAGTAGGCTTGGTGCACTTAAAGTTCAAAATGGCCCTCAATTGCACAAATACTCTGTGTTGCTTGACATGTGCAACATCTCTCCCCCCCTTGTGATTCAATATTATTGTGTTGAATTGGCCTGGGGGAAACTGCCATCCAGACAGGCTCTCAGTAATTTTTATTTAGTAGCTGACTTAATATTTGCAGCATTTAAACAGAGCGGTTTCATAGGATAGTTACTATATGCATTTGTGGCATAGAAACTCGTTAGAAGATTTTAGTGTCTTGGAACTTGAGTGTAGATTATAAGTTATCCTTCCCATACTTCCCAAAAAGTAAACTGCTTCCCCTCACCCCTCATCTGACTGTGTTGTTCATATGATTAGTGCTTTAGTATTTAGGACATATTTTTATATTTCCGTTATCATTAATTTCACTTTGTTAAAGCAATTTCCAGCTTTAGCCTGTGGTACTGTAGCTTGTAGTACCTTATATTTATTACCTTTGCAGCCCAGTTAATGCATCTGGTGAAATAGGATGTTGTTTGTGAACGTTCATGCCATAATAATAAACCAGTATTAATAATATATAATAAATCAGTGCAATCTTTTGCAGCTACCAGTGAACACAGGAGCTCTTTTAAAAAGTCAATGACCCTGCACCTGACTTAAGTTGCAAAGAAATGGACAGTGGGGCTTTTTCTGAAGTCGTTGAAATATTGGGACTTGACAAAGCCAACAAAGCAGTGCGTGGTTTAAAAATTTTATTTTTTTTATTTTTTTTTATTTTTCTTTGTGGTCTCTGTGCCTTCATGCACTAGGAGCTTTCGCGTGTGCACGGTAGCGTTCGGAAGACTCTAGAGCTTAGTAGCTTGGCGGGAACCCCTCCCCCTTGCCGGTACTGTGCATGCTCCTCCCGCCGAGCAACGGTCGCTCCTCAGTTCTTTCTCGTCCGCCATTGCGAACGGAAGGTTCTTGGCTTGCTGGATTGTTTCTTGGATCGTTTGCTTGGCTTTTCGGACTTTTTGGCTTCATCTTGACTTCGGCTTGCTTTTCGGACAGGACTTTGGTCACTTGATTTATGTTTCTTCCTCTTCTTCGTCGTTCTTCGCCTTCAACTTCTTCTTTTTCCATTCTGTGTCGGCACTCTTTAAGAAGTGCACGTCCTGTGGGCGCAAAGTCGCTCTCGCTGACAAACACTCACAGTGTTTGTTTTGTTTGGGCGAGACCCATAACACCAGGTCTTGCCCAATTTGCCATGAGTTTACCTCCCAGACCCTCCGGAATCAGTCGTCGCGACTTAAGTCGTTCTGTTGGGAGCAGTCACTCAGGGTGAGGGACGTAACGCCACATGCTAAGATGGCTGAGTCTTCGAGAGCGGCTTCGTCACCGACAGTATCGGCGGCGGCTGTACCGTCCACCTCGTCAGTACTGGGCTCGGTACTGACACCGAGGACGCCCATCAGTGTGCTTCCCCAGATCCCCAAGCTGTCTATGGCGGCTAAGACTACCGCGGCTGCGAAGGCTTCCGAGCCATTGAGGCCACTGACTGCGGCGCAAAGGAAGCGCCCCGCCCCGGATAGCGGGAAGGAGAAAGAGAAGGAGAGAGAGGAGAAGAAGAAGAGGAAGGAGATAGAGGTGCTCCTCTCCTAAGGAGACTCGCCCGCCAACTCCACCTCCTACTCAGCTCCCTGAAGACCTAGTGGAGCCTGGAGTTATCTGAGGAGGAGCAGGCCGTGGAGGTCTTGCCCTCCCTGGAACCGCCGGTCCTTACGGAGGCGGAGCCCCCACGGAGTCACCGTGGTTCGGTAGACTGAGGGGCAGAGGTGATGGAACATCACCGGCCTTCGTCCAGGCACTGATTGGGCTCGGACAGGAGCTACTCTCGTTCTCTGGAACGCAGAGTTATGCCACCGTCACCTTGGCGTCGAGAGGTGTGTGACGACCCACACCCACACCGCTCCACTGACTCCCGTTACACCTTGGCCTCTCACATCGTCAGGTCCCTGCGGAAGTCCGAGTGGAGAGGGTACCCGACGGAGTACTGATCCTATTCTCCATCAAATAGAGATCGGTACCATCACGATACCAGGCACTGGGTGCCCTACCGGCGGTCCCATTCACCATCCAGAGGTGACCGGAGACATGAGCGCTCCCATAGCAGATCTCCGTCTCCGCGATACCGGAGATCCAAAGAGCCGTCACCGCAGTACCGTGCGATCTCTCCACCTCCAATGGTCACGCCCACTGCTACGCGCCCCGTCGAATCCACCGCGACGCGGGTGGTGCCGGCGACAACAACGGTGACCCGGGCAGCTAAGAGGATGCGCTCTACTGTGGTGCCTATCACCTCTGCGCATCAAAAACCTCTGCCGCCCCGATGACTGTGGCAACGAAACCAGCTGCAACGCCATCGGTACCTCTCCATCGGTCCCCGGCGAGGTCTATTGAGTGCTCCTCGTCCTCATCTTCTCAATCTGACGAGTTGGGAACCGAATCGGAGGACCTGACCCCGGCTTCGCACGAGTCACCTCCACTTGGATTCAGCAAGCCCGTACCGGAGGCAGCACCGGAGGACGTCCAGCAGTTCTCTGCCATGCTCCTCCAAATGGCAGTAACTCTCGGCCTCAAAGTCGCGCAGCCGGAACCGGAGGAGGAAGATCCGGTTTTTGAGTTGGTGGAGATCCGGCAGCTGGCTACCGCTCTGCTTCCCCTACTACCAAAGCTCCTGAAGGCCATCAAGCAGCCCTGGGACAAACTGCCGTCTGCCCAGCCGATTCCTCCTTGACTGGAGCACGTGTACTGGACGCAGAAGGAGAAGGGGGACTTCCTCTTCAGCCACCCGGTACTGAACTCCATCGTTGTGGAGTCGGCCCAGGTTAAGGGGGGCAACAGGGCCCACACCACGCCGCCGGACCGAGAGGGGCGAAAGCTGGACACCTTCGGGAGGAGGTTCTACACCGCCTCCTCCCTGATTACTCGAGTGTCCAACACGCAGGCGTGCCTCACGGCGTACCTGCGCAAGATCTTGGACCAGTTCGCCCCTCTCCTGACCAGCCTCCCGGAGGAGAGCCGCCCGACTGCCTACCACCTTTACAATGAAGCCGTGGCGATCTCCAGCCAACAGATCCTATCCTCGAAGCGTGCTGTGGAGGTTGCTTCGAGGGTGATGGTTGGTTCAGTCGCGCTCCGCCGGCACGCGTGGCTTCAGTCATCTGGCCTCCAAGAGGACAGCCGGAGGCGGATTGAGGATCTCCCCTTTGACGACCAGGGGCTCTTCAACTCCGCCACGGATGACACTATGGACTCCATCGTCAAGGCCTGCCTAACGGCCAAGAAGATGGGGATCCACCAGCCGTCCCAGGCTCGTTGGTCCTCCAGCTCATGCCAGTCTTGGCAAAGGTCCTCAGCCTCCTCTTACCAGCAGAGGTCCACCCACTCTGGTCAGTCTAGGCCCTTGACTGCCTCCTCCCCCGAAGACCCTTCAGACGTTGACCGGCTTCGTCGTCTGAGAAGTCGTCTTCCGAGGCGAAGTCCCGCTTTTGAGGGTTTTCGCAGGTCGCCGCCAGTACCAACATTCAGCCTGCCAGCAGTCCTCCGAGATCAGCCGGCCCTGGCCAGACACCTCGCTGAGTGGCGCCACGTCACCACGGACTCTTGGGTTCTTTCCATCGTCTGTCTTGGCTACGCCATAGAATTTCAAGATTTTCCACCGCGAGGTGTCTTGCTTTCCACCCTGGCCAGCCCGGCCCTGCTGAAAGAGATCCAGTCCCTTCTTCAAAAGGGAGCGATCAAGGAACTCCCGTCCTCAGCCAGCAACACCGGCTTCTTCTCCCGGTACTTCACGGTACCGAAGGCGGACGGGGCCTTGCGGCCCATCCTAGACCTCAGGGGCATGAACAACTTCATCCACCCCAGAAAGTTCAAGATGGTGACGCTATCTTCAATCCTGCTTTTCCTTCGCCGAGGGGACTGGCTCGCCTCCATCGATCTCAAGGACGCTTATTTTCATATCGCCATTCGCCCGCAGCACAGACGGTACCTATGGTTCGCGGTCGACGGCACCTGTTATCAGTACAGGGTGCTGCCCTTCGGACTATCCACCGCGCCCAGGGTCTTCACCAAATGCATGGCCCCAGTGGTATCCTTCTTGTGGACGAAGGGTGTCTCTGTCTACCCGTATTTGGACGATTGGCTGTTGGTGGCGTTCTGCAGACAGAAACTCTACGATGATATACACCGGACTCTGACACTTTTGACCTGTCTTGGCCTCCGGGTCAACCCGAAGAAGTCCCACCTGAAGCCGGCGAGGGTGCTTGACTTCATCGGCGCGACTCTGGACTCCGTATCGGCCAGGGCTTTTCTACTGGTCAACCGCGCACGGACTTTACCCCGGGCCGCGTTGGCGGCCTACGAGGCGCCGACGTTGGCGGCCAGGAGGATCCAGCAGCTCCTCGGCTACATGACCTCCACCACCGCTGTGACGTACCTCTCCAGACTCCGCGCGAGACCGCTACAACACTGGTTCGTCCAATTTTTCAACCTGCTACGAGATGACCAGAGACCGTGTCTCATGCTGCCCTCGGAGATTCGGCCGTCCCTCCTCTGGTGGCGGTCCTATGATCACCTCCTCTCCGGGATGCCTTTTCGGGAGCAGACGCCGAAAGTCACGGTCACCACGGACGCCTCCCTGTACGGCTGGGGAGCCCACTCAGGCGAACTCAGAGTCTGGGGTCGGTGGATGGACGACGAGACCGTTCTCCATATCAACGCTCTCGAACTACTCACCATCTTCAAAGCTCTGAGGGTGTTTCGCCATCGCGTGATGGGCCGGACGGTGCTGATCCTCACGGACAATACAACGGCGGTCTGCTATGTCAACAGACAGGGCGGCACGCACTCTACCAGCCTCCTGAACATAGCCCTCGGTCTCTGGAACTGGTGCATCCCGCTAAAAATCCATCCAGTGGCGGTTCACCTGGCCGGGCAGGAAAACACCACAGCAGACACGCTCAGCAGGGACACCTCTTCCCACCACGAGTGGTCCCTCTCCGACAGAGCGTTCCAGATGATCCGGGACCGATGGGGCGAGCCCACCATCGATCTCTTCGCGACCGGCGAGAATGCGAAGTGCCACCGCTTCTGTTCGAGGGCCGGTCGCGATCGCAATTCCTTCCAATTCAGGTGGAACGAGGGACTCCTGTATGCGTTCCCCTCGTTTCCCCTCCTCGGTCGCATGATATCCAAGATCCTCGCCGACCAAGCGGACGTCATCCTAGTGGCCCCGCACTGGCTGAGGCAGCACTGGTTCACGCCCCTACTCGAGGCCGCGCGCGGCCGCCTCCTGAGGCTCCCATCAACACCGGACCTGCTGTCCCATTCCAGGGGCTGTGTACTCCACCCAGATCTGCCGCTCTTGGCCCTTCATGCCTGGAGGATATCGCCATAGCCGACCTCATCATCGGCAACGTCTTGACTGCGGCCAGGAAGGAGTCGATGCTCCGCAACTACCACTACAAGTGTTGCCGCTTTGTGGCCTTTGCTGAAGAAAGGAGGGGAGCCGGTATCGCCAGTCAACATGCCTACAGTGCTCCACTTCCTTCTACACCTTCGGCAGCAGGGATTGGCCTTCCCGTCTTTGAAGGTCTACCTCGCCGCTATCGTGGCATACCAACCGCCACAATCCCCATCGGCGATGCTCTTTCGAGACGGTACCGTCAAGCAGTTCCTGAAGGGCCTCCAGCACCTATACCCACCGGTATCGCCGCCACTACAGCCGTGGTCGTTATCCTTGGTGCTATCGCAGCTGACGAGACCGCCCTTTGAGCCCATAGTGACTGCTGATGACAGGCTGCTTACGCTGAAGACTGCCTTCTTCGTAGCTGTTTCGGCCAGGCGTGCAGGGGAGCTGACTGCTTTACGGATTGACAAGCCCTACCTCGTCTTCCACAGAGACAAGGTTGTTCTCCGACCGGACATTTCTTTTTTACCAAAGGTGGTGTCCAGCTCCCATCTCAGCCAAGACATCATCCTACCGACCTTTTTCCAGAACCCGACGACACTGTTGGAGTGGTCCCTTCACTCCTTGGATGTGTGCCGGGCCTTGGCATTCTACAGGAACAGGACTGCCCCTTTCAGACAATCACTGTACCTGTTTGTCTGCTATGGCAAGCGACGAAAGGGCCATAAGGTATCCACCCAGCGATTTTCCAAGTGGGTGGTACAGACTATTGAGCTGGCGTATGAGCACACCCGGAAGCCTCCGCCAGCCTTCCTCCAGGCCCACTTCACCAGGACTGTGGCAACATCTGCAGCCCTCCTCAGAGGTGTTGACCTCCATGAACTCTGCCGTGTGGCGACCTGGTCTCAACCATCGACCTTCGTTCGCCACTAGAGGCTTGACTGCCGGTCACGCAGGGATGCTCGGTTTGGACATGAGGTGTTGGCTTCCGTTCTCTAGGACCTGACCCGCCATCCAACCAGTAAGCTACACAGTCTCCTAATGTGTGAGGCACAGAGACCACGAAGAAGAAGAACAGGTTGCTTACTTGTAACTGTAGTTCTTTGAGTGGTCATCTGTGCCCTCACACACACCCGCCCTGCCTGCCCCTCTTTTTCAGGTCCCTGTGCTACTACGGCGGACTAAAGAACTGAGGAGCGACCATTGCTTGGCGGGAGGAGCATGTGCAGTACTGGCATGGGGGGAGGGGTTCCCGCCAAGCTACTAAGCTCTAGAATCTTCCGAACGCTACCGCACACGCGTGAAAGCTCCTAGTCTGTGAGGGCACAGATGACCACTCGAAGAACTACAGTTACAGGTAAGCAACGTGTTCTTATTTTTATTGAAAAAAGTATAAAAGTTACAAACACATCTCTCACATACATATAATAGATCCTACATATAATCCTTTCAATTCCCACCACCCAAATTCTCCCAGTGCAAACTCTCCCTTTTATTGAAAAAATATAAAATTACAAAGACATCTCTCATATACATATAATAAATCCTACATACAGTCCTATCAATTCCCTCCACCTAAAATCCCCCAGTGCATAGTCTCCCTCCTCCTTTCCCTCTGACTTAAGTTGCAAAGAAATGGACAGTGGGGCTTTTTCTGAAATCGTTGAAATGTTGGGACTTGACAAAGCCAACAAAGCAGTGCGTGGTTTTAAAATGTTCAAGTTCAACCAGATGTACAATTGAGAAAGAAGTCACAAGTACGCTGTGGGGAAAAAAGGGGAAGAGCAAAGTGAATTGATGAGAAATCAAAAGTCAGCAACACATTTTTTGTATAAATTGTGAACTTTATGTAAGACTCCTGAGCATGGTTTACCTGAGCAATATTGTAGGTACCAATTGGTTTGAAATAGTCATATGGATGAAAAACTTTGGTTAACAAAAGAATTGATAACATAGGACAGCAAGAATAAAAAACCTTTCTGGTTGTTGCTTCTCCATCAGGTCAAAATCAACTGACTAATGAATTGGATAGAATTATTGTGATGGCAGATGATTGGTTTCTGGTTTGATTCTGTGTGGACAGTAAGGACTCTGTTGATGTGTTTTAACTGGGTAAAGGGCAGTGAGTGGATATTTGCCTTACAATATCTAAACTTGGTCTCACAATTGTTTGTATACCAGGGCTCTGCATTTTCCTGTGATACATATCAGGGAGAGTGAAGATAAATCTCCTGAACAGTGACTTTAAACTGTTTGCTTTGATATTGAATTTACATATATTCACCCTGAATTTGAACTCACAGCCTGCTGGTGGGCTTCCCATAAGGAACTGGTTGACCACTGTGTGAACAGAATGTTAGGTTAGATAGGATATTAGTTTGATCCAGCAAGAGAAATCTTATGTTTTTTTTTCCAATTCACAATAGAATTTGCTTATTGCACAAGTGTGGTGTAGTGGTTTGAACATTGGACTATGACTCTGGAGACAAGACTGCAAATCTCTGCTCAGTCATGGAAACCCATTGGGTGACTATGACTAAGTCACACTCTCTAAGCCTTAAAGGGAGGTAAATGCAACCCCTTCTGAGCAAATCTTGCCAAGAAAACCCCATGATAGGCTTACTGGGTCACCATAAATCAAAAATGACTTGAAGGCACACAACAAAAACAAAAGGGTTTGCTTGCATGATCATCTTCCTCGCACTTTTGACTGACAGATTTTTAAACACAAATGCTGGCTTTGAACCAGTATAAGCTATAAAGATAACCAAGTATGTTTAAACAGGAGAAGAGTATTCATGTTGGTCAGTAGAAAAAATGCTGCAGGATCTTTCTCTTTGAGTTAGGCAACAAAATGCATGATTATAAAAGTACTCTGAATCTGTTCACGGATATGAGTTATGATGGCACTCTGCATTTTAGTTAATGTAAGTGCTGTCTTGCATGCTGAGCCAATTTTTAATAGCTTGTTTAATTTGCCTTTAGCATATTTTTGGAGGGTGTCTGGAAATAACATTGCTTGCAACAGTATGCATATATTGAAAGTACAGGGTTCCATTTGCTTTCTTTATTTGTATTTGTAAAAATATTTTTATTGAGCACATAAAAATTTACATATATAAAACAACAAAATGAGGGTATACAAAACAACACAAAAAAATATCAAAACTACACATAAGTGAGACTAAACTAAACTAGCTGCACGAAACAACTAAAATTGGATACTATTACAAGGGTTAAGACTGGTTTGACTTCCAACTTCTCAATTGACGGTTATAAGTGAAAATATTGATAAACTTCCTCTGCATTACTAGGAAATACAATAGTGTAATAATATGGAAGTCAAAACTATAGTAAAATTAATATTATATATAATATATGTTAAAATTTATGTAATTAGTTTGTGTTAATAAAACTAATAAAACAGTACTTATGTTAAAATAATCACTACGGTATCTATAATCGCACCCTAAATTTCTAAAAAATTTCACCAGTGCTTAGTGAAAAATACCATGACTGTATCCCAGTCTGTCTTTCAACATCACAGTAAGTTTATCCATATCAATCAAGTCAAGAAGCTTCAACATCTAATGTTCTTGCATTGGAGCCTCTTTCTGTTTTCATTTCTGCACCAACAGTAATCTGGCTGCTATAGTCATATACTATAGGATTCTTCTATCAGTCTTGCTCACTTGATTGTCCATCAGTTCCAGTAGGCACATCTGATTCAAATTTAATCTTAATTTTTAAAGTATCTTCTACTACTATGTGTATCAAAATCCAAATTTCTTTACTTTTTCACACATATGAAATGATACCTATAAGACTTAGCTGTTGGTTTTTTTGACTGTTGAAGTTCTGTGGAGTTTGATTAAAATAGGAACCAGACTGAAGAGTAAAAATGCATGAACATGTTACTCATGTTCATCCAGTTGTCTTTGCCAAATTCTGAATCTGTTGGAATTTTAGAAGCAAAAGAAGAAGATCAGATGTGAATGAGCAAGGGAGCTCCTACTTGTGCTGTAGGCTACTTGGATCAGCCTTTTCCATCTTGGCTTCTGGTAACCTCTTATACCTGCAAGAGGGCTGTTTCCTAATCCCTAATGGGAAGAATACTTGCCAGGCAGTTCTTTTTGTTGTTGAAAAAGCACCTCTTGTAAGGCTTCCACATTTTGTGGTGAAGGAATAATTTTTTATATATAACACTACATTCAGAAGTGCATCTGCTTCTTCTACTGAAGTGGATGTGTTTACGGAGCTGTGGATTGAGAGCGTTGACCATAGCAGATGTGACCCACATGAAAGGTAGGCTAAGTAGCGATACTTTATCTTTTCTAAGTCCTTCCACTTGTTTTCCGAATTCCTTTGTATTCATTGGTGCTAAGCTCTGCAATAGATGTAGATGCCAGTCACTGTCTGCTGAAGTCTTAGTTGCTAACAATTTACTCAGCGTTACAACTAAGAAAGCAAAGTTAATATTGTACCAGGAATGTTTTTCTTTGGGGATTTCTCTGTTTTGGCACTCTGTGCCTACTTTTACTGCTGCATTGAATATGAATCCTTAAAAGTCCTATTTTTCACATACACCCCCTCATATTTGTTGGAAGATGGGGAAATAGTGCAGGAAATTAACCTTTCATGTGGATTTAATATTGGTGAATTGTTAAAATGTTGGAGGAGTCTATAGGTACATCTGTAATGTTTGTCAGGCTGAATGGCCAGTCATATCCAAGCAGATTTTAAAAACTTGTGTCAAGTAATTTCTGGGACATTTTCTAAGCCTAAGGGGATTCCAGTGCATTGTGGGATATAACGATATTGTGACTGCAGGGGTGTTTGTGGGTATTCTGCAATACCCAGACACCCAGACCTAAAGAACGCATTGTTTTTAGGAAAAATGTTTGTTTTGAGTAACTCTCAGCCCTCCATAGAAGAAAGCAATCAATATAATCTATATATCTTAAAGTTGCTAATACTTTTGTTCGCTTTTCTAAACAACGTAAACATTGCTTTGAACCCCCTGCCAAAAAAATTATGAAATAAATATAAGGAAAATTAGGAAGCAAATATAACATAAACAGCTATTATTTGTATGGAGGAAGACCTAACATTAACAGTATCATGGGGCAATTTTCTGGCCCAATAATAAAATAGTCTCCCAATGAAGAACCATTCTTTGTCCCAGCCATTCTACAGGCTAGTCAGAGCATATCACTTGGATGCTGCATTGGTTCTTGTGAGCAAGTCTTCCATGTGCAGTTCACCATCTGTTGGTTTTCTTTTCTACGGCCCCATTGCAAGTTGGGTTTCACTTGGTATACCACACTGACTGCTTGGGTAGATCTCCCCTTTTGGGAGCTGTGCTGACCTAATATTGTAGCAGCATGATCCTTTTACACCGTATTTTCCTGCTTTTTTGTCATATAATTGTAGCTGTTTACAAATAGTGAAATTCATCCATGGTATGTACTGTTTCTGAAGCTGCTCAATAAAAACATAGTTCACATGTTCCAGAAGGCAGTCAGTTTATTGGTCAGCATGTTGCTTTGGTTTCTTTGTTGTTGAACCTCAGATGCTTTGTGGGTTTATAAATGTACTTTAGGTTTATTGTTGCTCTGAAGTTGCATAACCTGAGATGCGACAGTTCTCCCAAAAGTTCATGTTGTCTGTGATACTCTTCTTCCAAGAGCAGTAGGCCAGTTTGTCCCTTCAGCTCAGTGATGTCAAGATTTCTTTATTTGGACTTCGGTAGGATTGTTCTTCCATTTTCTGAATACGTTCTGTGTCTTTGTATATGTTTCATAGATAATGTGGTAGAAAAATGCTTTCTGTAAGTAAGGAGCACTTCAAGCATTTCCAGCATTGTTTTTTTTTTTTTGGTTTTGCATTGTGTAATGATGTCTCTAGATTTTCTACAGTTAAATATCTATAATTGTGTTCATGACATTCATATGTCTACTTGGTCCTTTCTGGGCATGATGAGCATGCAGTTGCTTTCTTCCTTTAATTTTCTACCTCATGGATAATCCTGGTTGTGGGACCTCTTTCTTCCTAGAGTCTTTACCAGAGGCTGTTCTTCCACTATGCTGAAACAGTACTAGAAAAATGTTTTGATGGAACTTTGAGCAGCTTTCACTTAGCCCAATATCTTCAGTTTCACATATCCAGTGATCATTCTCAGTCAATGTGAAAGAGCCATTTCAAAGTTTCCTGTGACATACAATATTTTTATTTTATTTTGCCTCCAGATTGTATTAAATGAAAAAAAAAATCTATAACCAGGTGAACTGTGTTGCTCTTTTCCCCATCTCAAGTCTTGTCAATGACAACTGATTTTTTTAAAGCAAGTAATTGCATATTTTAATTTTCATGAACCTTCATTTCACTATCTTAAAACAGTAGATTATTTTTGCACGTAGCAGAATTTTCATTTTCTTCCATTGTCTCTTGTGACAAGGAAAGGGATTGTTTTCCATTTGAGCATCTCTGCATTGTATGTTAACCATAAAATAACACAGGCGTTTTTGTCCCAATACATTGCAATCATAGAATCATAGAAATCTAGAGTTGGAAGCGACCACACAGGCCATCCAGTCCAACCCCCTGCCATGCAAGAACACCCTCAAAGCAATCCCAACAGATGGCCATCAAGCCTCTGCTTAAAAACCTCCAAGGAAGGAGACTCCACTACACTCCGAGGCAGCAGATTCCACTGCCGGACAGCCCTGACTGTCAGGAAGTTCTTCCTGAGGTTCAGGTGGAATCTCCTTTCCTGCAGCTTGAATCCATTGCTCCTTGTCCTGGTCTCTGGAGCAGCAGAAAACAAGCCCTCTCCTTCCTCTATGTGGCATCCCTTCAATGGGTGGGAACAAAAAAGTAGTCCCAACAGCAACATGCATTAGACTTGTTGGGACAGTTTTAGTCTCAGTTGTATCAGTTCGGTAAACAGATGAGACAAAAACTATATTTGGTGGTTCATGAAAACTTGAGGACGTTCTTTATAACTCTTCAGTGTTGTAAAATGCTTACCTTAGAAGTCTAGTTCTACATGAATTCTGCAACAAAATGTGACCCAATTTTATCTGACTACAAAGAAAGCTGAGCCAATCTCAATTGTTGTCAATAGCTGTCTTGGCTTTTGTGACCATTTAGTTTTGAAATACCACTGAAATGTTTACTATCTCCCTGGGCACAAGAGGTCTTTTTGATGGAGACTGTCTCAGTTCTTTTCCAAAGATCAAATTACTAAGAGCAGTTCTGCCAAGGCTTCTACGTCCTTTTTAAAAACTTCAGTAAAATAGGACTTTCAATGTATTATGCATATTTATGAATGTGTGACTTGATTATAGATTCCTCTTTCATTCAGATTTAGGGTGGTTAGCCACAATATGTTGTTCTTGCTTATTCTGGAAAACCAGAGCTTGGGAAAGTCAAGGGTTTGGGAATACAACTTCCAAAATCCCCTAGCCAGCTTGGCCAGTTTCCAGACTGTGTATAAAACACTTCTGAAAATGTTGACCAACAAATACCCCAACTTTATGGATTGGAAAACTGGGGTGAACTGAACTGATGTGTCCCAAACAAAGTGAGTAGTGCTTTTTATATTGACAGGATTGATTATAAGATTATTTGTATGATACCATTGTTCCATTTAAAAGAATACTATGAGGTGGTTGATCATCTATAACTAGAATAGCACTAAGAGCAGGCAGTAAAGAGCTGACAGTGGATTAAGAGGCTTTGCTTCCCCAATGATGTACACCTACCATTTTTTTTTCAAACTCTTGTGTCCAATTAAACAAGTTTGGCAGGCTTTTGGAACAATTGGATTTCCTCGTTGTCTTTGTAGAGGTGTCTCTATTTAGCTTTTGACTTCTCCCCTGAGCTAGAATTTTCAGGGCCTAAGACAAGAGATTAGAAATGACTTTCCCATTACAGCAAACTGAATTCTTTGAAGCTTGGTTCCTTATCTGTAAGATAACAAAAGTAGAGAAAGGAATGGCAGATAACAGCCATGTGGGACCTAGAGGGACCACTTGGCTTAAGAAACAAGGAATGTCAGTTGTTACAGCAACAGGTGAAGCTGTGTGGAAGCATCGCCAGATTGTGTGGACCTGCAAAGCTGTAGTGAGGAATATCTTCGAAAAATTAATCCTGATCAGCATTGGGTGCCTGGTGGGCATGGGGACCCGCCCTAAATCCATGATGGAGGATGACTGTCTATATGCTGCAACGTGAAGTTGACCAGTGAGTTCAGTCATCAAGACTAAAAGCTTTTCCCAAGGGGTTTTTGTAGTTTAAGTTTATAGAATGTTGTGATTATGGATTTAAGGAGAAGGAATACTTAATTTCCAGTGTTCCTGATGTGAAAGTTTAATTGTAGAAAAGCATTGACCGTAACTTATACTTGGATATTGGTCTGAGGGTATCTTGCCAAAGAATATAATTTGTTTTGTTATAATTTTAAACTTATTGTAACCCCTGAACAGCACAGAAGTATGTATTTTAATATTTCAGATACTTTCATCTTAAACACCTGTTTTTCAGAAATTTAGTACAGTGGACCTTCCTTAAATGCAACCTCTGCATAAGTAATTTTGAGCGATTGTGGAGTGTCCAATCCTATGCCTAAAATGGCAGAAACATGAGCATAGATGCAGTGAACATCAGTGTACACATCACTGCCATTTAATATAATGGGGTACAAGCATTCATGTTTTTTGCTATTTACGAGGGTCCTGGAACTGAACCCCTGCATATTGTACATCCATAATTATATTAAAAATAGTCCAAAAATCAATAAATGCAAGCCTAAAATAAATGCTTTGAAGTTAATTACCCGTTCCCGTCATCTTTAAATTGCACCAAATATGTAAATTTTTCTATGTGTAATATAGTCCATTCTTTACTCAGCCGGGTTGTGGACAGTGGACATTTTCTCCTTTATGTATTGCTTAATTTAGTTTCAGTTGTGACATATTGCCAACCAACCATGGTTTTATAATAAGAATGTCATACTTAATGATGATATAATATGTTTCATATTAAGTCAAGATAATTTCCTAATGAGTTTTTAAGCCAGTTTCTGTCACACACACACACGCGCGCACGCACATATATACATATATAGAAAGACTTGAATAACTCCTTTCATTACTGGTTATACTTTGTATTCTAAAGTAGTTCTACATCTTGTGTATACTAATTAACTTGTCTTAACTTAGTACGTGTTGGTGTAAAATGAAATATTCATAGAGAATTATAAGCCTTTCCATAATTTGTGCTTGTAAATAGCAGGTGCTCATAATATCATTCCTGAACAAACTCAAGTTTGAGCAACAATTTTCATTTTTATATCTGTGCAAAAATAAGCTTTTAAATTATTTTGTTAGCTCTTGAATTTAGTTGTAGACAAAGTACTTTTACCTGTATTGAGATGACTCTTAAATTTCAAAATGTGATTAGTTTAGAAAGTGCTAAATAAGTAAAAGAAAAAGGTAGAGAAGTTATTGCTAATATTCTTTTTTGGCTTACTGAATCCCTTCATCTACCATTATTGGTCTACCTTTTATGTTAATTGTCCCTTTGCTACAGTTCCCTCCATGAGCTGCATGTTAACAGAGAAAGTCTTCAGTTAAGTTTGTAAAACGGAATCCTTTAAGAGGAAAAGAAAAATTCCAACAACACTTTTTTTTCCCCAGATCCAAGAATGGACATTATAGTCTATGATGATTACTCCAGTCCACCGCTTCAGAGACATTGAACGGAAACCGGAATATCTCCAGCCAGACAAGTGCGTTCCACCTCCCAACAGTGGTTCCTCAGGAGCCATGTGGTTTATCCGAGATGGCTGTGGTATTGCCTGTGCAGTCATCACCTGGTTTTTGGTCTTCTATGCTGACTTTGTAGTTATTCTTGTTATGCTGCTTCCATCAAGAGACTATATTTACAGTGTGATCAACGGAATAGTTTTCAACACTTTGGCATTCCTGGCTCTGGCTTCACATATGCGAGCTATGCTAACAGATCCGGTAAGTTTTGTCACTGGAAATATAATGATCAGTCACCACTGTCTGTTCTTTTGATGTGATTTCAGGAGCAAATCTAGTGGCAAGGTTTGTATAAACACACCTCCCTTGATTAAGAAGAAGTTTAATATTTTTAAAGCATAGTTGCTTTTATTAACTGATTTTTTTTTAACCATGTACTGCAGTGTATTATTCAGTTAAGAAACTATATGGTGATCTTCAGGGATCTTCTGAATAAGGTGGATACCAAAGAGGGAGAAAGGGAAATTTCTCCATTCTCTTCTCTTCAGCAGTATAGGTAATATTCAAGGCATGGCATGGCGTGTGGGACAGAGAAGCTGGAAAAACCTGTTTTGTGTGCCTGTCTCTGAAATTCAGAGAAGTATCATTGCAACTAAAATTGCATTTTGAATAAAAAATACTTGACTTTTTCTTATTAGCACTGAGTTTCCATTATTGACCTGTTCTGTGACAAAGTTTAATCAAAATAAATTTTAGCAATTTCAGGGCTTAAGTTTTGTATGGGAACGTGAGTTTGAGATGCAGAGAAAGAATTTGCCCATTTTTTTTGTATCAGTTTTAAATTCTATATTTACCAGTATGTGGCTTATTTCTGAAATGAATTTTTCTGTCATGCGACCTTCTAATCTTCAGTTTAATTTTTTCATAGGTGAAAGTGAAAAGAAATCAAAGAGATTAGCCCAATGTTGTGAAATAAGTGGGAACACCTTAGTATTCCTAACACTGTGCACTGGGGCTGTAACCGACACCAGAGAGGCATTAAGATATGTTGCTCTAAAACCAGACTAACTGGTTTTTATCTTCACATGAACTTTTGTGGATATAAACCCACTTCTTTGGATGCAGTACAGAGTGGTTTACAAGTTTCAGTCTGTACTACATCTGAAGAAGTAGGTTTTAAAGGTGCTACTACATTTCTTCCACTCCCCCCCCCACTTTCCCGTTCCTATTTCCTCTTGGAGGTGAGTGTACTGTTGAAATTCTGCCATTTAGATATTAACACCAACCTATCAGTTTCACTTTTTGACTTAACAAATCCTCTATATACAGTGACTCTGCAGTAGGGCCTGCTGAGTTTTCTGCTGACTGAAAATGCTCTGAAGATCATATTTTCATTTGCAGGGTGCTGTGCCCAAAGGTAATGCCACAAAGGAGTTCATAGAAAGTTTACAACTGAAGCCAGGACAAGTGGTTTACAAGTGTCCAAAATGCTGTAGTATTAAACCGGACAGAGCACATCACTGCAGGTATTATTATTGTTGTTATAACAATTCCTTTATTTTAAAATTGATGTGATGCCTCAGCGTTAAAACAACTGTGCTACAGTTAGATTAAGCAGGAAAAGTATATCAATAAAAAGACTAAAAGGGAAGAATTTAAAATATCCTGTAGCTAATATTAGTATAAAGTTGGAGGCTCCTGTATAAACCTATTGGAAAATCTGTGCTCTTTAAATCTCATTTTCTGGGTTCATTCCTATTGTTGCTACTGGTTGCTTATACTGAGAACAAGTGAAATATGTTTGTCTGTGGTTTGGCATCTGCGCTTAGCCAGTATAAAGAGACTTTCTTTCATTTGCCTGTTATGATGAATGAGCACTTCTCCTTGTCACACTGAAGAAGTGATTTTCCAAAACGCTCCAAGTGGCACCCTTGTACTGACATACTTTTTATTGTGCTCCTAATTTAAGATACCAGGTCATACTTGGAGTGTCTTTCCAGTAGCTAATTTGCTCATGAAGAAGATCCCCACCTTACTGACTGTACTTATTTTCCCAACTGAAGTTTGGGGAGGTACCTCTGGACATGCCGCAAGAGTATAAGGCACCACTGTCCTTATCTCTGAGTTCCACATGTTGCCTGTTGACATTTGTAAAGAGAAATCTACATGCATAAATATCTATACCGTGTAGGTAGTCTGTGGTCCTCATGCTTGCTTGGGCTGCATGGGAAAACAGGAAGCAGAGAGATAGTGATTTTGACCAGGATCACCTGAGATCACCTCTGCTGTAGATGTTTTGGATGTTCTGCACAACTGCGTAGGTGTTGGAGGTGTCATGTGACTCCACATGTCATGCCAAATGTTAGACTCACAATCCCGCTTGTTACATAGTAGCCTTTCATATGCTTTTACTCTTTAACTGCTTTTTAAGTGTACCTGTGTGTATTACTACATAGAACAGGAATAAAGTATTATGTACATGTAGAGGTAATTTCCAGAGTGAGACATCTGCAGAAGCATACTCTCCATATTTATTATGCTTGCATCATCATCACCGTCTTTCTTTCTTTCTTTCTTTCTTTCTTTCTTTCTTTCTTTCTTATTTATTTATTATTTCTTACCTACCTCTCCCCTTGAATGTAGGTTCAGGACAGGCTTCTTTCTGATCTGAAGTGGAGGCCAGATTTGTAGAGTTCTGATTGGCCAGTTTTTGTGTCAGTTCACTCCCACCACAATCACTTGGAGTAGAGCTGTGCACAAAACTGATTGGTTATATCTTGTTAAGTTACAGACCATGCAGAATGTTACCTAATGATAATAAGGCTGAGGGCTTGTCTAGCTGAATGTCGTGGTCCCCCTCCCACATCAGTTTTCAAGTTATTTTTTAAATTGTGTAGAAGCGTATATATTTATTGTGAGTGCATGTGTAGGTGTTTAAGAGAGTATGCTCTAATAGCACTTGAACAGTAAATAAACATGCAGGTGCTTGCATGAAAAAGAAATTTAAAAAAACCCACCCCAAGGTAGAACTGACAGTCTCTTTAGAGAAATGATCGGGTTTTGACTTGGAGCCAAGTATGAGCATCACAAGAAGAACCAAATCAGGGGAAATTAGAACTTGCCTGCAGTATTTTTCCTCACCCAGTTTTCTTTTTAGACGTGTGTGTTTTTTTTATAGCTGGAAGGGAACAAACAAGAAACTACAGGATGTTGTGAGTGTGGCTGTAGTAGATGCAGCTCATGAGAGCACTTTTGACTTGAAATGATGGTATGATGGTTGACTGCACACTTCACTTTGAACATACCTCATTTTCTTAAAGAGAAGTGAGGAAATTTTCTAAGATTTTGAACTAAAAAGGCATAAATCAGATTAGACCTCTGTGGTGAGCTGCACTCCTGTAATTGCAATCGAGAGTGTCTGAGCCAGCTGAAGGTATTGCAGTAAAATGTATCACTTACTCATGCTGCTGCACATCCAACTGACATATCTTGATCATGAATGTTAGGCATCTACAATGATATGACCTCAGTGTAGTTAATTTGAAAGCAGCTTTTGGGAAAGAGGAAATACTTTCTCCATGATCTGATAATAGTAAGATTTGGATGGTGGGCAGGGTTTTATCTCAATTTATTGCCTTTTTGTTGTTGTTCTTCTTTTAGTGTTTGCAAGCGATGTATTCGGAAAATGGATCACCACTGCCCATGGGTTAACAACTGTGTGGGAGAGAATAACCAGAAGTACTTTGTACTGTTTACAGTAAGTAGATCACTGAGTGAATTTTTTGTGAAGTGGTTTAAACAGGGACCTTCAAGTAAGACTTGTTCACATTATACTCTATTTAAGTGAGAAAAGAAAATAATGTTCCTAGAAAAACAAACAGCTTTATTAACACTGCAAAATACTTGAGATAAAGATAATGAAGGACTAAAACCACTGTTATAATCTATTTTCTTTATTCTATGTATATTTTAAAAGTTCTGAAGTCTCTCTTACTTCCTCGGTTGCTGAATTTTGCTTTATCTCAAGTTGTATCTTTCTGCTTTTAGCAAAGCTGCCTGGTAGTTTTCTCCCTGCTTTTATTATAGACACTATGTTTTGTTGGTTTTGTGGAGACTTCTTGCTTCACCTTCTCCAGTCATGTATGATCTGGTTCTTTTGCTTTGGACATATTTCTTATCCTGTACTTACAATGCATTTAAGTCCTGCTGTGTTTAAGGTGAATGGTGGTTTGAATTTGAGAAGGAAAAGTCTTGACTGGCTTGCCTCCTTGTTAGACAGGGTCAGATTGAAATGTCTTTGGACTTTTCAAGTTGTATCTCTATTTCACTGAGATTTTCATACATTATCAGTAGTTCCATTTTAAAATCTTTAATCTGATTTGGATGGGAAATTGCTCTTACTACATGCCATACAGTAGATTTAACGGAAGAATTGCCCCTTGCTCTTACTGCATAATCCCATATTGTTAGATGAAAATGGGCCCCTTATTCAATCATTTAGTTTACTCCAGGTAGTTTTCTACTAGGAATACCGAGGTCTATTCATTCTCTGCCTGAAGTAATTTAGGAGATAAGGTTGAAGATAAGGAATCTTTAGTAATAGAGACTGGAATAATGTCTGTCTGTCTAGAATGCTTGTCTTGGATTTCAGCTCCAGCTGAAAACTGGCAAGCCATGTTAAACTGCTTAGATTTTTGGCTTGTTCTTCAGAGAAAAGAGAGAGAGATAGTTCTTACTAAATTATTTGTGCAAATAAAAGAACATGACAGAGTAGTTGCAAAGACAAACTGCTGGAGGGAAGAATGTTATAGTGATGTGACATAAAATTATCTTCAGCAGAAGCAGCCACCTTAAAGATGGCTCTTCTGTTTAAGAGACTAGAGCTAGTAATGAGAGATTGTTTGTTTGTTCTCAATTATTTTAGAAGAACAGTCCCACAGTGTGCAAAGTATGGCTGCATGGAACTGGAAGATAAACTGTTTTATGGTGCAGTATCTTACATGCCTGCCAGTCCTATGTTACTTGCCCCAAAAGAGGCTTCAGTGTACTCTTGGAAACTTGGTTGCCAAAGCAGAGTGCGATGGGTGGACTGTATAGAACAGTTTGTTGCAATTCTGTCTCTTAGCTAAATGGCATTAGCATAAAGAAAAATATACTGAAAAATATGCTACTTTTATATGATAACAAAACTAATTTTCTGGAGGACTCCAAAGCTAGAAGGTAGAGAAAGAGATCACATCTCTAAATACTTAGAATCATAGAATCATAGAATCATAGAAATGTAGAGTTGGAAGAGACCACACAGGCCATCCAGTCCAACCCCCTGCCATGCAGGAACACCCTCAAATCAATCCCGACAGATGGCCATCAAGCCTCTGCTTAAAAACCTCCAAGGAAGGAGACTCCACTACACTCCGAGGCAGCAGATTCCATTGCCGGACAGCCCTGACTGTCAGGATGTTCTTCCTGAGGTTCAGGTGGAATCTCCTTTCCTGCAGCTTGAATCCATTGCTCCTTGTCCTGGTCTCTGGAGCAGCAGAAAACAAGCCCCCTCCTTCCTCTACGTGGCATCCCTTCAAATATTTAAACATGGCTATCATGTCCCCTCTTAACCTCCTCTTCTGCAGACTAAACATACCCAGCTCTCTAAGTCTATCCTCATAGGGCATGTCTTCCAGGCCTCTCACCATTTTGGTCGCTATATACTTGTGCTATATACATATGGTTCAGTAGACAGAAGATGTTACCTAGTGATTGTGTTCCTTGGTTTGGGTGGAGGGTTGTTAGGGGAATCTCTTGACCAAAGCCCTGTGAAATCATTATTCTTGCTCATAACATTATTAGAAATTCTGCCCATGCAGTAAGATTGTGCGTGGAATCATTCTGTTTTCAAAACTATGTATTTTAACAGATCAAAACTGTTACCTTATTTCAGATGTATATCGCACTGATTTCTCTGCATGCCCTAATCATGGTTGGATTTCACTTCCTACATTGTTTTGAAGAAGACTGGACAAGTAAGTAATGACAAATCTAACTTTTTCAAACTTACAGGGAATAAATAGTTTTCTTTCAAAATAGATAAAATCTGTAGGATAGTATCACCTCATACCCCTCATCACGTGTTTGCCGTCTGCAGGTATTATCAAACTGGTATGATATCCAACCCTACAGAACTTACTGTCATTCTATTGCAGCCATGCATTAATTGGCCTTTTAAATCTAGTGTGATGTAGCTAGGCTTGCAACAGCTGGTATTCATTTGTGAAATTGCGTTTCATATACCGGTATATCATTCCCGGTACAATAACTCTTGTCTTAGATCAGGTGTGAGCAGCACACAGTCTGGGGACTACATACAGCTGCCCAACCATTTATGCACGCAAACGTTGCTGCCTCCATACCACTGGAATTCTGTAGTGAAGTAGCTGTGGCATGCATCTCTGAAGGGTCATGGGCCACAGTGTACCCCTCTTCAGCTATCAGAAGTTACCCAGCCTTTCTTAGTGCAGCTTTGGTCAGTTAATTTTGACTTCTTTTCAACAAAGTGCAAACATATTGTTTTTATCCCAATTTTCCATGTGAAAAAGTGCCATAGTACAAAATCAGCCCTGTCATACAGTTTTCCCGCTCATGCTCTAGGAAGAACAAGAGCCTCTTAAGTGGTGCTTCCAGGCAACCACCCTGTTGAATCAACACAGTTTGCACTAGGGTTCATGGCTTTGGTCACTGTTGAGGAGTCTAGGAAAGGCCTTTTTCCAAACCAGGAAGTATACTGGATGTCACTCTCGATTTTGAAAGGACCATTCCCAGCATAAAACAGCTTGGGCTGGGCAACAGTGTGTTAGAGGAAATGGGGGATTTGCATATGGTCCACAGGCTGTGCTTTCTCCATCTCTATACTTAACTGTGAATAGTCATCCATACGCAGCAGATGTAAGCTGATTGAGCTATTTTTAGCTTCCATTTGTTTTACTTCATGAATTGAGGATAAGGATGGAAACCTATCACTATTTCTTGTGATAGCCTCACAGCCCTGTTGAAACAAAAATGGGGTGACATTTGCCAAACATGGTGGAGTTGCTTGATGATCTTCTGCTACATTTATATATCCAGATTAGTCCTAATTCCTGCAGGTTGGGCAGTCACTTTTGGTGACTGAATGCTCTTTGCCTTCTACAATGGAGAAGACAAAGAGCAACAAATGAAAAGCTGCTTCTGGCAGCTACATATCAGCTAATATTTCTTCTACCATCACCATTTCCTCTAGCAATTTCTGCTTGTGAGATTTTACTATACAGCTGCATTTGTACATTTGAGCCTGTCTTTCCAAACAAGGACTCAAAACTTAATTTTGTTTGGAAACTGAGAGCTGAGTTTTGGAGGAAATAGAATTCCCATTTCTGCTCTTATCTAGGTGGCATGGTATTCTGAAATATTAATCATCTCAGTTATTCCTGATGCCATATTCCTCAGGTAGCCTTCTGTATAATTCTGCTGCTGTTTTTAATTGATAGTTTTAATTATTAGTCATTTTTAACTCTGTGGTTTTTAATATTATTTGTCTTTTATTATAGACATGCAGTATTATATATGTAATAATCTTGTGTGTTTTTCTGCTTTCCATTTTGAGTACTTAAATATTTAGCAATATAATTCATTGGCTCTGTTTCACTTTAAAGGAGGGGTGCCCAACTGCATGAAAGCCAGGGGTCAATTTCCCCTGTGTGTTATCCTCCGACAGTATGTTCCCAACTACTTTATCTTTTATCCAGGTCCTTCCCCAAATGGTGAGCAGAAGTGATGCTGCATCACTTTCCATTGCCATTTTGTGAAGGACTCTGATAAAAATAGGGAGCCCTGAGGGAGTTATGCATGCTTTCTGTGTGGGGCTGGAGGTATTTTTGCATATTTGGGGGGCTATCTGTTCAGTTTTTGGTCAAACAAGGCCTGAAAATTGTACTGTTGTTTTTTTTTAGTTGGAGGATTGGGGGAATGGGCAGAAGCCTGAGAAACTACAAAAACAGGGTACAGGGATTTCCCACCCCCAATCTAAAGTATGCAGTGCTTTGTCATGTTCTGTTTTCACAGAGTGCAGTTCTTTCTCTCCACCGACTACTGTGATCCTACTTATTCTCCTATGTTTTGAGGCCCTCCTCTTTCTCATCTTTACGTCTGTTATGTTTGGAACACAGGTACACTCCATCTGCACTGATGAAACGGTGGGTAGTTCCAGACTTCTTTTCTTGTTCCTTTTTTTTAAAAAAAATAGTTTTTGCTTCTCTTGTTATGGTAGGTAAAAGGTCAATGTGAGGTAACCATCAAAAATAACAGGTGTGCTCCAGTAGGGAGGAACATATATGAAAATGAAAGCATGGTACTTGTGAAGAATATTTTGTTAATTTTCGTTATACTGTTCTTGTGCTGGTCCTTTACTCCTGGAATAGAGACTCTTGCATACTAATGTCTGAAATGTCCATAGTAGCCGCTGTCATCACAGCATGCCAGTTTGCACGGTGTGTTGCTATTTTTTACACCTTCACATAGGGATGTGCTTTGATGACATGACAAATATGGTAGAAACATTTTTTTTACTCAAGTCCAACTTAAACAAACTTGTAGAGGAGTTATATCTTGTAAGCAAGCATGTTTGCCCCACCTGGTCCATGAAAAGTAGATCCATGTTTACAGATATAATGTGTATATAATGATATACAGACAATGTGTGCTTTAAAGTAATAGTCTTTAATTAAAACTTAACTCTTTAGGGCATAGTCTTTCTGCCATTTCAAAGGAAAATTATGAGGGTATTATTGTGAACTTCACCAAGAACACTTGAAGAAAATCTGTAATTGAGTCAGGATGTAAGAAGGCTAAAATCCTTTAATAATGTATGCTGTAGGAGAGATCTGTTTGTTTTATTGAGCATACAGAGAGAGGTGTGATTTCTTCCTCCTCTTCATTGGCTGTTTCTCAATAGAAAGTTCCACCTTTTTGCAATGTGACCAACTTGTTTGAAGTGTTTTCTGGTTAGTATAGTCAGCCATAAAAGAGTTTCAGCTCTGGCCCAGCGTAAGCAAATTGGGCCATTTTTTGACTTCTGCTTATTTTGCTTCATGAATTGTGGGTGAGGGGGAAGACCTATGTATTGCACTTAATTGATTTTCATTTCCATTCCAGAGTCTGTTGTCCTGTAGTCAAAGTTATAATAATTTTTAATGGATGGCTTGGGCTTTCAGCCTTTTTTTTTTAAAATAAAGTAGCTTCAGCAAAAAGCTTCTTCTGCAAATGATAATCAAATATTTAATCACCTGTTTTTTTCCTTTGCCTTTGAAAGGAGCTACTGTATTCCAGGAGTAAATTACTTACTACTAGTCATTATTGCTTAATACCAACATCTGTACCTAGAACTGCATACATTCTTTCAGGGAAAAGTCTGTGGTGTCATTGCTTAATTCATGTCTTTACCAGCTTTTTCTGACCACGACTTCTAGAGTCTCCCTGCATGGGCAGATATAAAGATCTTCACCTGGTTACAAAAAGAGTCTGACATTTAGTGCCAAAAAAGCTTTCCTTGGTAAAGGTATTCCAGAGCTAGGATGCTACTGCCAAGAAGGCTGTGTTCTTAAGGATTAGTCACCTCACTTGAGCAGGGGGAGTCATGGAAAACTGCCTCTGAGGAAGACCTCAGTATCTAGGTGCATTTGTGCAACAGAAAGTAGTTCATAAGGTACCCAGGTCCCAAGACCTTTAGGGCTTCAAAGATTAAAACTGGCACTTTGAATATAAATACTCAGATAGGTGAGAGAGGTGGTATAAAGCAAACTGTATAAACTTCTCTATGACATTGTGTGCCCATCTCCTTTCATTTCTTTTTATGAACTTAAGTATATCCTTGTAGGAAAGGTGCTCCCATCTCTTAATCACATTGGTAGTTCTTGCTCTGTGTTTATTCCACTACTAGATGGGATAAGTAAACTAGAAGTATAAATGAGCTTTGTAAATGCTTTGTTCAGTTTAATATGAACCATTATGATACTGAAAGCTTTTATCTTCTCTTTTGTAATGATTTCTAGTCCTTAAGGCATTTCTTTTTTTACTTAACATTGAGTTAACACTTTAGAGAGCCATAGCTTCAAGGTCTGTTTTCCTGAGTTAGTCACTCATGTTCATGTGTGTGTGTGAGAGAAGATTCGTCTCTGTGTGTGTGTGTGTATCTTGGTGAAGCCTTAATTACTTGTGACTGTTCAGGAAAACAGACTTTGAAGTTGTAGCTGTCTCTCTATATAAATACACATGTATGATATGAAACTGTTGCTTCCCTTATCACTTTGCACATACATTGAATTTCCTGTACTGTTTTGTTACCTATTCACCAAGTTTGGAGAGATCCTTCAGAGAGTCACTACTTTCTTTTGGGTTTCACTATCCTGAATAGCCAGTATGTTCTTCAGACTACAAGTTCCTGACTAGAATAAGTTATGAACAAGTTAATTAACGTTAATACTATCAGCCCCATAAAGGATCTAGGCCTTACTGCTTGTTTTTCCTCTGTGTTGGGAGTAGAGATTGTAAAACCCGTCCTGTAATAATAGACTGCAACTCCCAACATGCTAACCAGTACAGCCAAAGGTGAGGAGTGCTGAGAGTTATAATCCAACACCATCAGGAGGGCTGTGTGGTTTCCACCTCTGCTGTGCATAAGTATTATCTGTTTATATTCTTTCTCTACTCCTTTAAAGCATCACTCCTAAAACCATCACTCCTAAATTTATTTGAAAAATTTTGTCAGAAGTATTTTGAAATTCTCAAACCAATGTTTGCATTCAGATGTATTGATAACTGTGTTTTATCACTGCAAGCACTAGCAGCCTTGGACTCATACTCAGTCCATTTCTTAGTGTATGCAAGGAGTGTATTAGAAGCTTCTGTTCCTGGTTTGCAGCAAACCAAAATGTGGACCTGTCAGATGGATTATTTGATTCTCATTTGAGATCTTCTTGTGCATAAACCATAGTTAGTGTTCGGGTAACATAACAAACTACAGTTGATACCATGGAACCGTAAACTTTTAATCTCCTTTAGGAGTGGAATAGTATACAGACTTAAGGTTTGTTCCCGCAGAGCAGTGAACCAAGGTGTGCTGTTAGGCCTGAATGGAGTCCCTATCTGTTGGAACACTCTACCCCCCATAAATATAAATACCTGGTGACACCACTTTCTAAGATTATGAGGAGAAAGCACTTATCTTTTGCAGAAGTCATGCTCAGTCTTTTTCCAGTACATGTAATCATTTTATGTTCTCTGAGTTGGTGGCTGAGCTGATGGTGGGTCTGTAGTTTCCTGACATCATCTCAAATTCTTCTTCCTAACTGCATGTACATTCTTTCTAATTGTTTTTATACTTAAAATATTTTTGTTTCAATGATGAACAGTGTACATTTCCACGTCAGTGCTTTCCAGACATAGTTTGTCAGGTCAGAAAATGTTATTTGTATCTGAGGACAATGGGTCAGATCTTGATATCCTTCCAATGTCTTCTACAGTGAAGGCAGGTGAAAGTGATTCATTTAACCTCACTGCAGTCTGCCTGTCCTCATTCAGAAATTGTTTGATACTTCCATCATTCAAAGGGCATGCCACCTCACTAGCAAATATTTTCACTGTATTTATGCCTTCAATAATTTCCACCTCAGAGTGTTTCTTTACTTTAGTAGTTTGTACATTTTATGAAAGTTCATGCTTTCCTTACCTCAGTTTTTTTCCTGTTGGGCAAGATTTCTGCTTCCTTGGCCTTTAAGGTTCTTTGGCTCCATTTAACTATAATGGCATCCTTTTCTATATTCCATACACATTTTTATAATGAATATGTATGCATTGTTATTAGTGTGTCAATTTGCAGTAGTTTCAAGAACTTTTCACACTTTTTTGGACTTGACTTGTGCTTACTGAATTTTATACCTGCTTTACAACTAATTCTAATTTTCATTAAATTGCTTCTTCTGCAATTGCATTTGATTGTGTTGGATGTAGTTAGTCATCATCCTCCCATGTATATATTGAATTTGATAGCATCACGCTCAGCATTTATAGTTAAGGAATACCTACATTTCACACTCATATGTAGCTGTGGCTCAGTATTTAAATTAAAAATGCTTACCTTCTCATCTGTGTTATATATTCTACTTTATGTGCCTTAATTAATTTGTTTTATAGATATGCTTGATAATTGTCATTATGTGCTAGCATATGAAAAAGGTCTGTTGCAAGTTTGGGCAATTTCCAGTGGGTGAGGAAAATGCATCATCTTCCCAACCCACCGGGGCATATCCTGCCACCACATTTGCTTTGTCACCAAATTTCTTCCTGTGTTGCCCCCCTTCCCATATGTGTCTTATATATACCCACACTTTAAAACTGCATCTCTGTGCAGCTGCCACACTTCCACATTTCAGGAATTGGAAAACCACATGCTGCGCGCCATGGTCAGTGCAAACTCAGTTTCTTTGTTCTGGTTCTTATTGGTTCCCTAATCATGCTAAGTAACAAACTTTTATTGTGTTTAGAAACATTTTCTTTGTTGTCACCTGCACGTAGTCCTGTACTCTAGATAACTAAAAACTCCCATTAGTACCACATTTCTGGCTATTGTCCTGATTTATTTTTCCATTTCTAAGATCCCCATTTGTAGACTGGGCAACAGTAGTGTGTCCCCCTATGCTAATTACCCTTTTGTCCTGGCTTTTCCATTCCTCACAGCCCCTGTGAGTCTTTGATCAATTTCTCACTTTTATTGCAATCAGTTTCTCCTTTGATACACAGGTTTGAACAGTGTGACTTTTATTTCAAATTGTTGGTGTGGAAAGTTGGTTGTAAAAAGAACTGGAGAATGGAACTATTTTGAAAAATATCCATAGTAAAAACAAAACAAAACTGAATGTTTGCTAGCTGATTTTTTTTAAAGAAACAATGATCCCTGGAATGCAAGTAATAATAGAAATATTGAAGTGGTCAGTAGGCTAGAAACTTAATATCTGAAGGGTCTGTATTTACTCTCCTTTACCCCTTTACTAATGTTATTCCTTTTTCGCACATCAACATACTTCTGCTCTAGTCCTTCAGCTCTTTCCTCTATTGACAGCCTGTGCTTTTGTTAGTGGAACTTCAAAAGCAAGATTGATTGATACCAGGGCATGTCTTGAATTTGCTAATGAAGACACTGAAAATTGCTGGAGCATGGGAGTAACAATCAGGGATTTCATATTAGCCAGTTTTATTAAAATGTAACTCTGCCATGTTGAGTGTGTGTGTGTCTATTGGATTGAGAATATTATGGGATTTCCTAAACCTTTCACAACAGCTTTATGATAATTTAATGATTTGCTACAGATTTGTTTAACTAGCCTTTAACAAAAAAAAAAAAATGTAAAAGGGAAATGTTTAGGAATTTTTTACAGCCATAAAATAGTCATTGAGGGATCCTTTTCCCCGAAATCAGAATTACAAAAATAAGTTCCTGACTGAAAATGTCATATTTCTGTTTTCAGGGAATAGAACAGTTGAAAAAAGAAGAGAGAAGATGGGCTAAAAAAACAAAATGGATGAACATGAAAGCAGTATTTGGCCATCCGTTCTCTATAGTTTGGCTTAGCCCATTTGCTACTCCAGACCAAGGAAAAGCAGACCCATATCAGTATGTGGTCTAAGAATTCATGAACAGCATTTCCACTAAAACAAAACCACATTTACAGCGCTACAGTTATTATACATGAATGTTCAAAGTGAAAAGGCAAAATCTTTTTTTAAAAAAATGCCTATTAAAATTGCTGACTCTTACAGAGAAAAGGCAAAAAAAAACAAAAAAACAAAAAAAAACAACCAGCCCTGTATTCTGAAAACTTTTGGTAATTCTCTGTTTCTGGTGGCTGAAGCTTTTTCTTTTCTTTTTTTAAAGCTGGTTAACTTTACTTGGTCTCTTTTGGTTTGTCTGTCTGCTTTCTCTGACATAACTAATGTGAAGAGGGAATCCTGTTGCTTTACGCCCGTCCACCTGTATTGACTATGTACCTTTTACATCACAATTGACATCCAAATGACAGTCTGTGCCAACAGTGCCATCTTCCTGTATAAACTCTTATGGACTCCTAGATGGCAGATGATGATTTAAGTTCACAGTAGGTCTCTTGCTGTGCTGTTTGTATCTGACTCCCTGCCCCACAACCTGGCAAGCTCAAGTCTTACTTCCTAAGAACAGAAGGATGAAAGACAAAAGTGTGACACTGCAAGACAGCCAGTTAAAAATAAAATTGCTTTGCATTTAACATTTAAAATGCATTGACCACATTACATTATTGTACTTCAGACAACAACAGAAAAGATTTCTTGCACGTCTGCCCCCCATCCCCACCCCATTGCCTACTCTGATTAGCAGGAAATGCTACCTTCGTAGGGGAAGTGATGGAAGGTATTGTGAGTATGTATGGATTGTAATGCCTTATAATTGGAGAAGGAGGGACTGTTGATTTAAATGTATAGAATAACAAGATAATGCCTATCAGCTTAAAAAATGTTGAGGGGTTCTTCTTGAACAATGTTCTTGTACAGAAGAGGCTCGCAAGTCCAGACAAAAACTAAGTACAGTGTGGTTTGTGTAGCTATGTCAGCATTGTCCTCTTTCTCTCTTTTTTTAAACATTACCACTTTTTTATATCTCTAATAGTTTGTTCTCCTTTTTATATTTATACATACATATTTTACATTGAGGAAATATCATTTGTTAAAGGATCGTGCATGCCTTCTGTCATGATTATGTGAATGGCAAATTGTGTATGTAGTCAGCACTGGAGAGATGTGTAGAGGACATTCTGTTTGAAATAAAAGCAGGTAGAACAGATTACACCACGCTGAATCTGTAACACTTTTGTATCAGAGCAGGGATTTTATGATATATTTTGGATTTAAGACTACTGATGAGAGAGATCAAATTAACTGCAATTTTTTTTAAAAAATTCCAAAATGGTAGAACTGCAAATAAGCTATACTCCTGAATTTATTCTTTAGACTGCATCAAAGCCATGGCATGGGAAGGAGGTCAGTGGAAGAGGCTGATGGATTTGTCTCGTTTTGAAAATAATGTGAATGATGCATCTTTTCAATTCTGTCAATGCTTCCGTATGGGAAACAAATGCAATAAACCTTTTCTGAACACTGTTTCTGTGCAGGTTTTTTGTGGGGGGGCAGGGGTGAGGGTTACATTAAAATTCCATATGGTCTCAAAATGATAGAAGAAAGAAGGTTGATTAACTAGAACCTAGGTTTAATATAATGAAAAACCAACAAAAAAGTAGTGTATCAGCTACACCTTTAAATTTGATATAATTGACCTGTCTTCAGTATGTAAAGAGACATTTCTGTAACAGGTTCTGTTTTCCTGCTTCCACAGTTTTGTGTTAATGCATCTGTATTACTACAGGAGTATGCATAACAATTGCCCTGAGCAAATTTGTGCAAGATAACAAGCTGAGAATCTGCGAAAACCCTGATGTTTTGCATATAGACAGTATGTTGATGCTTGTTGATTGCTTTGTGGAAACCGCTAAAGTTTTCCTCCATTATTTGTTTGTTTTCTGCAAATATAGGCAGCTACCCTTCTCTAGTTTGTTTCTGTATCCATTAGCCTGAGAAACAAAGTCTGGATTCTTTCTCTGGTGTGTTGGAAGAGAAAAATCAGACAAAGATAGCTGCTTGCATTGAGTATATGAAACACAAACTATGGATTGAAGTCACTATTTAACCACAGAAATGTTAAATGGTTGTGTCAAGCAAATTCACCAAATGTTTGCATAAGTAGTAGTCATTCCTTGGAAGGAAGGTGTGATTAGCATTTTTATTTTTTTTTTGGTAAAACACATGTGGAGAAATGAATGTTTTCTCTTTTAGTTTGATCTTACTCTTTGAAATAAGATGCACTGAGCTCAGTTAAAACTAGCTCAAGCCAGTTCTGCAGAAATCCTCATATCTATTAATCTTCTTGTCATTGGCTTTTTTAAAAATTTAATAGCTCTCTTTATGTTTGTTGGATCCAGCAAATGGCTATAAGCTATTTTCCAAGACTATAAATCTGCTTTGAAAAAAAAAATTTAACCACAAACTGATCTGTAACACAACAATGTTGTTTTCTCTACCAAAACATTGCCCATATTCCATTAATTCCAGTTTGTACACACATTAGGGCTTCCAAAGAATTATGTTTACAAGAGATGCAAAGCTGTTTGAAAGAAGAGGTGGGGGATCATTGAAAACAAGCCTTAGTGGAATAAAACTATACTGCAGTGACAATTTGAAAATAAGTTGCTATAGTCCCCTGTGTTAAGTCATCAACCTAAGTAGCCTTCTGATGCATTCTATAAGGCAGTCCTAGATTGACTGGGAGGTGATGTTCAAATATTTATAAGCACATAGCTATGAAATTCTGTCCCCAGGGAGGCTTGCCTGCTGCCCAGAGTGATTTATTTTTGGAACTTGGTGAAGATCTTTTCATTTTCCCAGGCTTTTAAACATTGGATGAGATTGTTTTAATGCACACATTTTATTTATTGTGCTGCTGTTACCCATTTGTTATTTCTTACTGTTCTATTGATTTTGCTTACTTTTTTTATAAATTGCCATGGAAATATATTTATATTGAATGGTAGCAAATGTACATATTCATTAACAGGAGTTATTAAAATTGTGTTAAAGAAATAATTCTGTATTAGATGAAACAACTTCCTTTTCTTTCTAAGTTTCATTGAAATGTTTCTGTGAATGTGTTCTATCCCATCATTGGTCATTGGCTTTTAATGGACTGGATAAACGAAGACAGATAGTATTATGAGAAGTACATTGAGGATTCACAATCCAAAGTACAACTTCTGTTAAAAATTTTCATTGTGAAATGCAACACTGTGAATGCATGTTGTTAACTCTTTTCTGTTTTTGAAAGTATAGTATTGGGATTTGGACTGCCCATCATTAAATGATCCTGAGGGAAGTTGAGAACAACTCAGCTCATATTTTTCAGAACTAGCTATAGTCAATTTTCAGGCATTGCAGAAACACATCTACAGAGAACTGTAACCCAGGTTAATACAGTCCAAATCATACCTGCATAATGGATCTTGGCCTTTCCTTCGGGAAGAACAGTTCTTGAGGCTTTCACATCTTCAGATACAACTTCTGGGGTCTCCAGTAAAATACATGCCTTTTCCACCATAGATGCTAGTTTTTTTCCTGAAAGATTAAATATCAGAAATAGTTCCCACGATTTAGTAAGTTGTGACTTCAAAATGTTGGAGCAGTCATAGAATCATGTGGCTGGAAGGAACTACAAGATATGTAGTCCAAGCCCTTGCCATGCAGGAAACCACTTCTAAAGCATCCTTAGAGGTGGACACCTAAGCATCGTTTAAAGTCCTGCAAAGAGGGAGGACCCTTCCTGGCAGTCCATTTCACTGTCGAACATCTCTTAATGTCAGGAAGTTCTTCCTAACATTCATGTGGAGTCTCTTTGAAACTGAGTCCAATGCTTTGTGTCCTAGCCTCAAGTAGTAAAAACATGCTTACTCCATCATCTACATCTTCTACCTTAGCAGTTCTTTAACTCTGGTCCCCAGATGTTTGGGACTTCATTCTCCATAATTCTTGAGCATTGACCAAAATAGCTAGGACCTCTGGGAGTTGAAGTCCAAAATATATGCAGGACTCAAATTTGAGAACCACTGTTACATACTTTCAAATATTTAAAGATGGTTATTATATCACCTCTCAGACTAATTTTCTCCAAGCTGAACATACTCAACTCCCTAAGCTGTTCCTGATAGAGCTTTATTCTCAAAATACACTGAAAGAGTTGGCATTGTATAAGAAAAAGCTGTGTGAATAGTCCCTGAGTCTTTGCTAAATAGAGTGCAGAATGTTTATCAACTTATTGCTGAGAGTATGTCCTTGTAGTAGCTAAGTCCTAGCATATTTCAGAACCTGCAGAGCAGAATATATGAGCAAAAATTCAACTTCTCAGATTTCAAAGTGCTTTGACTGGTGGTTGAGGTACAAGCAATAGAAAGAGCTCTATGTAGTGGGATGTATGTCATTTTCATTCTTCTACAGTAAGAGCAGTTCATTGTGTCCCACATAAGATTATGACTAATAGAATGGGTTCCTAACCTTGTATTGTGATTTAAATTTGCATGCGGACTTCACTAACATATTATTTGCTTTAAGGCCCTTAGAGTGGACATTGCCAGCCTGTTTTAAATAAAATTTGAATTATAATCCACTTCTATAGCCAGAGTTTCCTTCCTTTTTTAAAAAACCCAAATCAAAATTAGACACAACTTAAAAGTTCACATATTTATTAAATATGTTAAGAGACTATTACCAATGAATCATGGGGTATACTCAGAATGTATCAAATAACTTTGTTTAAAGTATTTTTGAAAACATGTTTAAACCTGACAAAACATTTATGTACGTTAAGTGTTCAATACAACCTGTATTGTGTAGAAATTAAATGGAAAGAGTGTATAAAGCCTTTTCCTGAGATTATTTTGTTCTAATTTCTGTTTCACTGCAAATAGTCAATGCTTTCTCCATACTGAGGCTAGGAGCAAATCTGCCTTTTCCAGCTTTTTTGGAATGGCCAGAGAATAAACTTTCCTATAGGTAAAATGAAGAGCTCAGCAAGTATAGTGTCACAATCATTCATGAAAAAGTATTAATCTTTTGTGAGGTGCATGCAAGGATGTGCAGCATTTAATGACAGAACTGATGAATTATTTAAACTATTTTGGTCCATTTAAAGATGTCCAGTTAATCTGGTAACAGATTCCCCTCATTGTTATTTTGTAATGCAAGTACAAACAGCAGCCATGGGTTTTAGCCACCATTTTAGAGGAAGAGGCATTCCTCGTTTTCTCACGCACAGGATGGAATAGCAATTTGAAGATGGTGCCTGCTGTGTCATGCAAGGGGGTCTAATTTAAAGAGTTTTTTTTCTTTAGAGCTAATTGTGGACTCTTTCATCTGGTACAGTGTTAATATAGTATAACATACACAGTTAATTAGCAAGTATTTCTTGAATCAAGTGACTGCCCTAATACAATTCCTTCTATGAGAGGAACCCAGAAGTTGTAGAGTGGTGAGTAAGAATAATAGTTGGCATCTCATGGAATGAGGAGCAGATTCTGTACCCAAAGTCCACTGGAGTAGCTCAGAATTGTGTGTGGGGAGATACCTGACAACTCTTGCTACTTGTGAATCTTCCCTAGAAAGATGTGCAAAAAGATGTTTTTGTTCTTGAATGAATGGGAAATGAAGACTCATTTATACCTTCCTACTGCCAGCTGCCCCTTCTCTTTAAAAAAATTGTGAGAGAACATTTGCTTTTTATTTTTTTGAAGAAGCTTCATGTCTTTTTTTTTTTAAAAAAACCTTTTAAATGTTTAATGCTATTCTAACAACAGAATCCCAAGTGCTGCAGTGTTTGCCCATAATGAATAAATGCAAACTGTTTTGTCTCCTGCAGGGCATAGAACGTCTTAAAAAACAGGAGCCAACTTGGGAAAAAGTCAGCGGCTGGGAAGGGATGAAGCTGGCTTTCGGGGGTGATTTTTCACTGCGGTGGTTCAATCCTTTTTCAGACCTGAGTTGCAAGAAGTCTCCACCAGCTGGTACAGCAACAGTTGCTCCATCTGAGATGGTGGTCCAGGAAGCTTTTGAGCAGCTTTCTGATCAAGAGGTGGTTGTGGAAGTATGTCAGTGAATAACATAAAAGTGCCTGTACCAATGTCAGTATCCTGTTGAAAATTGTGCATTTGAGACTTAGCTTTAAAGAATCGTGTTACAGGAAAGCCTTGAGGCTTTACCATTTTTCTAGTTGAGGGCCTCACTAAATGAATGCAAAGCAACTACATTCCAAATGTTGTTCTACTGCTGATGACAGTTTTAACCAAAATTTCGTTGCGTTCCTATGGAAACAATAACAGTTTTGTTGAAAGCTGGCAATTCCTCAAAAGAAATGCAATAAGAAATACTGTTTCAGAGGCAAAATACCAAGCTTAATTTAACTTTTAGTAGTCTGTGAGATCATGTGGTGTGTTCTCAAAAAGTAGAATGGTCAAACAAGGATCCCAGAACTATTTTTAAAGCAATATGGGGGAATCAAGCTTGTCAGGTCATTATGAATTTTGTATATTGCATATGTGTTTTTACAAAACAGTACAAACATGTAATACAGTGAAGAATAATGTCACAAGCAATTATGCAATTATCATGACAATGACAAAATAATACATGAAATATTATAAAAAAATTTAAAGCATAAAATTAATATGTCAGAGAAAGGGGGAAAATACATATAACCCTATTATCTTAATGCAAAGATGGTTATAAAATAGGACAGTTCTGATTGGTAGTTCTTTGAGGAGTCATAGTTATCCTGATCTTTTGTGGCTGATGATTTGGGAGGGGGCCTTGGCCCCTCCAACCTATGTTTATTCCCGTGTTCCGTGATCGATATAGTCAAGAAACCCAGACCATTCAAGTGACTCTGGGAAACCAATGAAACCTTGTCCTTATTTCTGCTCAATGCACTGAGCAGAAATGCATTGAAAAATGCCTTGGAAAACCTCTTTTTTCTTCAAGTGACTGCTCAGGGAATATTAATGTGCTATAACTGACTGTTTTTGTGTCAAACGATGGTTCTCTTGCAACCAGAAGAACTACAAAGATTAGGAACAGTGGTCACTTCTCAGCAAGACGAGCACTTACTAAGATAAGTTTGTAAATAAAGAGTAGTTAAAATATATAGTTCTGGCAGTGATGGTAAAAGCTATATTTTGGCTGTTGATCTTGGAATGCTTTGGACCATTTTTCTGTGAGTGCCCTATTGATCTCAATTTATTTCAGTGAATTTTACCAAGAAGTAAATGTTAACGGTATAATCCTTAATGTCTTGGCTCTGCTGGTTGTAATCAGTGGCCATCACCTCTAATATAAGGTCAACCCTACAGAATATTTTCAGGCTACTATGTAAGACTAATAAGGTTACCCAAGAGACCAGTTTGGATATTGTATATCTTTAACAACAGATGAAAAATGTTGGGAATATTTTTGATCCTGATGAGTGGTCAGTGGATGATGGGTGCTGTAGCTTTATTGAACCTGGCTGGACAGGTGTAGACTTTATCAACAATGTAGATGGGAGACCACTGGAATTGTATGTAAGAGCAAGACTCTCCATATAGTAAATATGTACATATATATATATATATGAATGAAATTGAAGAGTAGGGGAATAGGTTCTTTGATTCTGCACCCCCCCAGCTTTAATCTTGGGTGCTTTTTAAAGGGATGTATTCTTCCATTTTGGTGCTCATCAGTAGGGATAGCATCAGCAAGCGCCTTGAGCACCTCAACTGCCACTTCTTGTAAAAATACTGAAAATATGGGAAGGAGGACTCTCTGTGATCGATGGGTGAGCTCAGTGTGGCCAAGATCCATACATTACTTTCTTCATGCCTTGGGAGATTTTGGATCTGTATTGCTTAAACATCAGATCTTATTTCTTATGGCAATGCACTTCTGAAACAGGAGGAATTTTCTTGATATTTGCTATTGAGAAGATGGATTTGCTTTATTAAAAAAATCCATCTAAAGTAGCTCTCTGTATCCTAAGCTATTGTTGTCACTTAAAGCTTTACTTACAAAATTGTAATATATTCACTTTAAAATCTGGATGTCAATTTCTGTATATCAGAGTGGGAACTGAAAAGCTTCCAGATGTTTTCGCTCTGAGGGGCTAGGAGCATTTACACTTTTATGGTGATTGAGGGAATGTTGCTGGCTTGAAGTGAAATCAGTGTTGTCCCATAATAGCTCTTCATGTTTTTTCTTCTAAGCTCCCTGTTTAGAGCATGGACCAGATGACTGCTTCTGCCCGTTTGTCTCTGTTTTTGTTGTTGTTGCTGTTGTTATTTGCTTGTTTGCTTCCCCGCCCCCCTTTCCTGCCTTCAGTAATGGTCAAGATTCTTGTTTTTCATGAGCTGTTTTATCTTGAGTGAGACCATTGGCTTGCTTTGCCCAGTATTGTCTTACTGACTGGTAGCAATTATCTGAAATCTCACCCAGTGGTCTTTCTCATCCCCTATTGCCTAATTGTTTTAAAACTGGAGATACTAGGGACTGGATCTGGGAATCTTTGTCATGCGAGGGGTGTGCTGTTCTACTTGAGCTGGAGTTCTTACCCCAACATTAGAAGGGACTAATGAGCGAAGGAGAACACTTTTAATATGCTTTGCTTATATAAGGAGCAGAAAGGTGAATACAGTCATCCCTCCACATCCGCTAGGGTTAGGGGCACAGGATCCCTGTGAAAATGGAAAAAACATGAATAACTCTAGGCCCTCCCAAACCATATTGAACACACAAAAAAGTATGATCACCATATTCAACCCACTATGGATACCTTTAATGCATCAGGGCTCCTTCACAAAGCAGAAGTGGGGGGCTGGTGGGGCTTACTGCTGCCTCCACTGATGCCCCACATCATTTTTAATAAGGAGTTACAAGCCTTGTTTGCAGTTTCACAGTCTCATGAGGCTTGCAGTCCCTATTAAAAAATGGCATAGGGAGGCAGCAGAGGTGACAGCAAATAATTCGTGAATAATCAAATCCACAAAAGGGAAACCCACAAATGTGGAGGGCTGACTGTACTTGTTTTCCAAGTTGCAACCTGCTGACTTTAAGTTTAAACGATTGTTTCTAAATCAGGATAGATCTTTAGAAAGAATACCGGAAAAAGCAACAGGAAGGGGAAAAGGTAGTTCAATAAATGGAAATCAATAAAATATAGTTATATAAATTGTAACTGTCCCAGCATTTGAGTTTCCACAGGAAATATTATATAAATGTCTAATTCAGAGCAAAGTAAAGAAACTGAAAGCTTTGAAGACAATGAGCACTCTGTCCCTATTTAATATTTGGAATTAGCAATCCAAAAGTTTTCTTTCCTCCCAAAGTAACAGAAAGTAATAGAAAAGTAGTGAGCAGTGCAACAAGTTACATCACAAGTTACTGTCTCAACATCACAATGAAGTTGTAGTAGGCTACTTCTCAAACACACACAGTGGGAGTGAAGCCACTGTTTCCTGGCTGAAAGTAGTGACAGTATAAAATGTTTCCTTTGGTGCCATGGCTTAAACCTCCTCTCCCTGTAAGGCACAATCCCAATAAAAATTGTGGAGGATTATGTTTTGAAACTCTGTCATGGCTCCTAACATACGAGATACAACCTGTACAGTTTCTTTTTGTTTTTAGAATAAAGGGGATAACACATTGACACAGAGACACCACATTGACAACAAGTTACTTTGTTAGATTCTGAGTCTTTTCACACTACTCAGTTATAGCGCTATTATTCTGTGGCTGCATCCTATGAAATCATGGGATTTGGAGGTTGGAGAGGCACTAGAGCTCCCTGACAAAGAATTCTAAATACTTCATGAAACCACAGATCCCAGTGTGCCATAGGTTTCAACTGTGGCAGTTAAAGTGGAATCATCGTGCTATTACTTTGTAGTATGAAAGGGTCAAATTTGATGGATTTGTTTAAATTATTTCTTGATTTCCCTCTTCACATTGCAAAACTGTCAGTTCTACTTCTGGCTTTACGTGGGAAGGTTGTCTTTTTTTAAAATGAAACAATTCTCTTGGATTTGCATAAAAGAAGCTACTTTTTGAGACTGGTTCCCAAGAAATGGATTCATGCCTGTGCCTGTTTGAGAACTAAATAGTCCAATGGATGGGAGGCAACTAAATCTGATTTTGGCTTGTATATGTTGATTGTCTAAAGGGAAAAGTTACCCTCAGCTCAGTAATGCATTTCTACTAAGACATTCCCCACAGTGGAACACATGCTCACAATGGTGTCTGTCAGAGCTTTAATTTTGTTGGCCTAATAGCCCTGAGAGAAGGGAATAAGTCAAACGATTATGTGATGCTTTATTAGGAAATGTGGCTCATAAATCTTTTAAAAAAATGCAACATGAGAATAAATTACTCTTACACTTTTTACGTCTTCATACATGAGAGAAAATGTTACTAGTCGTTTTTCCACGTCAAAAATTGTCTTTTGAAATTGACCTACATTTGTGTTATGTCCTTGTTTGTGAATATACATGGTTATGATTTTGTTTTGTTCTGTTTTATTTTATTAAGACAGAACAGCAATGTACGTTTGTGCATTCAAAAGTATTGTAGAAGGGTTATATAACAGTGACTCTTACAACATTTTGATACATTGACAAGGAACAAATTTACCTTTAAACTGAAGGGAAATTGGCTAGCAATGGGCAGACTTTGGTTTTGACATTGTCGATATAAGAAAGGAGATGAAAGGCTCTGGGTCTTTCTAATTGCCTCAGATCCAAAGGTGATGGTATGTATATGGAAGTTATTTCCACTCACACTAGGAAAGGGATAGTGCTCAGCTTTGGGGAATTTCTTCTTGTTTCAACCCCCACATGTGATGGAGGTCCAGTGACGTTAGGAAAGGAACTGAAGGTAGGCACTGGAGAACTTTGCTCCATGAAAGGAATTTAGTTCAGTTCAATTTAGTTCAGTTTTCAGCAAGTTAGAATGAAATCCATGGTGCCCAATTATCCTGTGGATTTCAACTGTGTTTCCCTTTACCAGCTAGTTTTGATACTCAGTTGAAAGACAGGGACATGGAGGAAAAGTTCCAGGAATGCATATTAATTAAAACTCTCTGTGAACTGTTTTTAAAGGAACATTCCTACCTGTGTTAAATAAAAGTGCCTTATTCATTCTCAGACCATTTTGTAAAGCTTTATGTAGCAGACTGAGATTAAATTATTTTACAGAATACCATGATTCATGTGCTTCTAAGCTTCTAACTCCTTCCCCAAACAAATTTTGACATTCTTGCACTTTTATTAAAAGAGCTTTTTAGGGGCAGAGCCTAAAACATCCTGCGGATTAAATAGCTCCTTTATCTGGAATCCAGCGTTTACATTATTAGGTCTCTTTCTGCCTACTTTGAGTAGTTCTATTGAAGCCAGCTGAATGGCCTCCCTTGAAAAGCTCTATGTTAAGTGTATTATTTGCACAGGCAGCACCTCAGAGACTGGTTTGGAGAAAGAAAATATACTTGTACTATTAAGTTCCTAATGTGCAACCAATTAGCTTGTGTCTTATGGTGTATCATAAGTAAGAAATGCAAGTTCTGTAGGTGTAAAGGTGCCTTAGTTCAAAAGCTTTAATAAATAATGAACTGGAACCTGAGGAAATACTGTATTTTCATGACCAGTGTCAGGCTGTTCATTGGTCTGTTCTATGCAATTAAAGTGTATGCATTTACAAACTTTACTATATTTTTGCTCTTTGTATCTCATTTTCTGACTACCACTGAGCAATGGTACTTATTAAAAAGGAATAACTATTTTCACCTCATACCCGTTGTCCTCTCTTTCAATCAGTTGTGATACTTTTGAGGTGACTTTCTGTGGTACTCACTTTCCATCTCCACTAGTTCTCATGCACGTTTGCCACACTATAGAAACCCATAAGTTCAAAGAAGTTAAAATCCATCAGGTTTAAATTCTTTAAAGGTATTCATACTTACCTTCTGCAAAACAACCCCACCAACCAGACTAGGCAAGGGTGAGTATTTTGTTTCAATTCATTTTTTATTGTAGGTTATAATTTTTTCCCCCATATTCGTAATGGAAAGAACTTTAGAATTAAAAATGAATAAATAAATTGAATTTGGGAAAAATGGGAACAGACTGGTTTCTCCATCTGGACTCAAGGCTGTGAGACATTAACTCATATTAACACTGAGTTTGAATTTAGTATTTAGCCATGTTCACACAGAATTAGGACTGCCAGTGTTTTTTTCTGAGAAGCTCCCAATCTTTAACGTCTGTATGACAGTTTAAAACGTTTACAGACTCACTGGATTTATACAGCAATTACAACACACACAACAATCAGCTCTTTTGGAACAGGAGGTAATCATAGAATTGGAAGGGACTGCAACCGCCATCTAGTTCAGCCCTCTGCCATTCCCAACCATGTGTGTGAAGTTTTCTTCCCACAAAGCAACTGGTCGTACATGGGCCTAGATGGCACAATCTAGCCAGTGCACATTCTGAGGGTGGGGTTTCCCAGTTCCCTTGGCATCCTATTCTTCTACAAGGATGAAAGAGACAATCCAGCTGATGTAGGCCTTGATGTCACTTTTGCCTGTCCTGGTCTCTGATTACGGAAACTGAATGACAAAAGAATGCCAACCACATTATTCCCTTTGGGTAGCTGCACAGGCCGTTACTAGATATAGAATCATAGAATCATAGAATCATAGAAATGTAGAGTTGGAAGAGACCACACGGGCCATCCAGTCCAACTCCCTGTCATGCAGGAACACCCTCAAAGCACTCCCGACAGATGGCCATCAAGCCTCTGCTTAAAAACCTCCAAGGTAGGAGACTCCACTACTCTCCGAGGCAGCAGATTCCACTGCCGGACAGCCCTGACTGTCAGGAAGTTCTTCCTGAGGTTCAGGTGGAATCTCCTTTCCTGCAGCTTGAATCCATTGCTCCTTGTCCTGGTTTCTGGAGCAGCAGAAAACAAGCCCCCTCCTTCCTCTACGTGACATCCCTTCAAATATTTAAACATGGCTATCATGTCCCCTCTTAACCTCCTTTTCTGCAGACTAAACATACCCAGCTCTCTCAGTCTATCCTCATAGGGCATGTTTTCCAGGCCTCTCACCATTTTGGTCACCCTCCTCTGGACTTGCTCCAGCTTGTCAATATCCTTCTTGAATTGGGGTGCCCAGACTTGTAAGTAAGTGCTTGTGAAATCAGTAGGATGAAAGAAAATTTAAACTGGGTTGTTCCTTGGTTGATCAATTTAAACTGGGTTGCATCAATAGGAGTATGGCATCTAGATCGAGGGAGGTAATGGTACCACTCTATTCTGCATTGGTTAGGCCTCATTTGGAATACTGCGTCCAGTTCTGGGCATCTCAATTCGAGAAGGATATTGACAAGCTGGGGTGTGTCCAGAGGAGGGCGACCAAAAGGGTGAAGGGTCTGGAAGCCATGTCCTACGAGGAACGGCTTAGGGAGCTGGGTATGTTTAGACTGGATGACCCCTGGGGTCTCTTCCAACTCTATGATTCTGTGATTCTATGATTCTATAATGCATTGAAGAATCAGCCTGAACTTTTTTTCCTGCATCTGTCCCATTCCTGGAACTGCTACCTGTTAGCAGCCATTTCAGCTTGCTGTAGCTGAGGGAAGGAGGAATAGCATGGACCTTTTCTGTGTGTGTCTATGGGACCAATTTCCAGGGGGCTACATCTAAGGTGCCTAAAAGTTCTGGTAACTAAACGTACTTGTTTCCTTCTCCATACCTTTTTCTTCATGTATTACTCCTTCTAGATCATAAATTTGAGAGCCAAGGCTGAGTCATTTTTTTTAAAAAAAATATACAACATCTTGAAATTTTTAGATATTTTATATAGAAGTTGTCATCATCAGCTATGCAAACAAGTTAATTCATGGAGTGTTGTCTGATTTTTGAATTCACTATGTGATAGTGCCAAATGGAGATAATGTATAACAAGGAATAATCAGCAGACTTGTGGTAGTACAAGTCTGGATTACAAAAACCTCAAATGATCCAGTCAGGAGTGCATATAATGGGCACAGGTGCTTAGATGCAAAATGAAAGTAAGGCAGCTACTCCAGAGAACTACCTGTGTGCCAACAATGTTTAAATTGTTAACAGGAATAACAGCTAATTCAGCCCAGTCTCAATTCATTCCAAAAAGAACAGAAGGGTAATTGTTTCAGTTCTCAGGGGGGAGGGGAGATCAGCTGTTAATGGGTAAAATGATTGGGGGATGTAAAAATGAAAATTGCACATAGCATGGTTTGGCTATTTAAAAAAAGCATTTGATTCGTTGCTATACTTGTATATTGAAGGTGTCTTAAAATGAGAAGAATCAACAATAACATTGGAAAATTCCTCTCAATTACAATCAAATTATATTAACATTAAATGGACCAGAATTTGATAGACGCAGTATTAGGCATGAGATTTTACAGAGTGATTCTCTGTTTTTGTGTTTTCCACATTTCTCCTAATATGGGACCCAAAATGGCTTGTTATTTGACATTTCATTGGTACCGCTTCTGATAAAAGTGAAGAAAGCAAATAATGGTTATGAAATACCAGAACAAGGTTTGGAAATAAACAATTTGTTATTTATAGATGAATTGAAACTGTATGGAAAATCACTAGCAGAAATTAAATCCTTATTAAATAGCAGTCAAGGTATTTCAGTAGAATTTGGAATTCACAAATGTTCTACACCATCAATAAATAGAGGTAAAATTGCTCAGTTGTAAGGAATAACACTCCTTGATAGAGTTATGATTAAAAGATTTTGCTGGACAGAAATATTTGTTCATGGAAGTTCTGCACAGAAAGTTCTGTTTTCTGTGAAGAAAATGCTGTACTCTGTGCAAAACAACCATGTGTGAATTTTGTGCAGAATAAGTACTGAATTGTGAATAGGCTTAGAAAACTGTATTGTTTCGAAGACTTTCTCTTACCAGGAAGAAACTGCAAAAATTGATTGGTGCTTTCTTTGAGACAAAAATTAGTGAAGAATTACATTTCTAGATACTAGAAACTCACCATGCATAAAAATTGTGTGGTCAGACTAAGATCAAGCGTAGCGTATCTCATTTTTGTAACGTCTAAAGCACAGAAGCTTCTGGGAGTGAGAGTGTCCTCTGCCAACAATTAATTCACTGTATATTCCTATCAGTATCAATTCACAGTGCTGTAAAATGAGGTCAAGCTGAATTTAGTCCTGCAGATGTGTTCCCTGTTTAATGTTCTTTCTGTTGGTATGTTTATTGGTAGCCTGAGAAAGCAACATAGAAGAAAGGCTTTCCATTTATTATCTGTAATTAAAGCTGAAATATTTTCTTTAGTCAGGGTGGAATAAAGAAATAACATCCACAAGACAAAAAATGCCCAATGTAAGTACAATACTCCTAGGTTGTTTACCATAGTACCACATCTTCAAAAAGAGGATGTGACTGCTAGTCCAGATTCATTGCTATAGCTTTAATAGAATCTTAACGAGAGATATCATACACTGCCCCCTGTGTTCAGCACATGTTTTTCACACACACACACAGACACAAACATACACAATTATATAATAATTGGAGAGATGACCTCTCAACTTATATTGAGCATTATGCATATGTTGCAATAATACATTTGTAATATTTCTGATACAATTTTCCCATCATCTCATATCACAGCTGTAAGCAAGGAAAGATCAGTGTGTTCATCATCAGAATGCCTAAGACTGTAAACTTTTATTTACATCCTCATGTTCCTCTTTAAATTTGCTAGTGCAGTGCTTCCCAACCTTTTTTCATTTGCATACCCCTTGTCAGCCTATTTCCATAAATTGTAACCCCCTCCAATCCCACATCCTTTCTTTGAGGGGGGAAAAAACATGAGAAGTTTCTGTGAGCTCTGAGGAGACCTCCCCATGCCCACAGAGGCCCAGCCACCCTGCCTGGACCTCTCCATCCCATCATTCCCTGTTACATATCCAGATGCCCTTTGTGGTCTCAAGATCTGGTGTGCTTCTTGCTGAAGGCACAGGGAAGAGCAATTGTGCTGCATATTCCACTCTCAGATGGATTTGGGGCAAAATTGGATGTCTTCACTAGGCGCACTCTCTCCTTGTGGAAAGGGATTGGGAGAGAAGAGCACATGCGTGCAAGAAGTGAGAAGCAACCTAGTGTGGGCTGCCCTAGGGTCATGGCAACTCTAACAGAAGTTATATATGCATATTCACATGACAAAGACTTTTTTTAAAGTTTGTGGACCAATAGCATCCAGAAGTTTGGCTTGTGTGGCACTCCTCTCTTTATCTCTATTTTCCCCACACATTCCCTTAAGATTTTGGGACAGGAATGCCCATGCTGTGAGCAGTCAAGAACTGCATTGAGTTGTGACGTCCTCCGAGAATGGCTTATACTTTATACTTTTCCTGCCATTATTCAGGTTTTTTCACATACCCCTAAATGTCCCCATTCCTACCCTTTGAGATATGTATACCCCAGATTGGGAATCACCATGCTAATGGAATAGAAAGATAACAAACTGAAAAGACAGACAAGAATACAAATGCCAGTAATAGTCTTTATTCTTAGGAAAATAACAAGGAAGGTTAAGCACACAAGATCATTAACAAGATGTCAGTTGTACTTTTTGAGGTTAACATTCTGTTTGAGGTTAACATCCTAGTATAAAACCAAAGAAGGTCTACGCATACTGCACACTGAAGAATTTTAGGCCTTGTTAAAACTGAACAATTTCAGCTCGATATATAAAATGTAACATATCTTACTATGTTAGAGAATAAGGTGCTGTATGCAGTTTTGTAACATACTGTAGATAGCTCTACATTAAAGAAAATAGAAAATGTCAGAATTAACAGCTGGCAAAGTTACCTAAGGGAGCAAAAAGAGTGAAAGTATTGTTGGCTTTACATCAGAATTAGTAATTTTGTAGTCTTTTGGATGTTTGCTGAACTGTAATTCCTAGCATTCCTTGGCTATGCTGACCAGGACTTCTGAGAGTCACAACATCTGGATGATCACACAGTTTCTAGCTCTGGATTATACAAAGCTCAACACTGTCAAAGCAGCTGACTCTTTCCCCAGAATTGTTGGCATTCTGCCACTCCAGATTTCAGAAATCACATTTATAGTCATCATAAGCTCCCAGATCTCTATACATGGCAAGAAAGAAAAATTGAATAATCTCAATTTATTAGTTGGAATCAAAACAGCTATACCCTTAAGTCACTTAAACTCTCACAGTTTAACATAAGTCTGTGTTGTCAGGGCTGCAAGCAATGTCAAAGAAGTACATTAGTACAGCTCTACTGACACCATATGATGGCATTTGGGAATGCTCTACTTAGTAATACAGATAACCTTTTCCTCTGTTATCCCTTTTATCTGGGTGGATGTCAGTTTGGCCACAATCTTCTTCAGTCCAGTCTTCCTTGGTGCACACACTATTTTGCACTTAAATATTCCTCCAGGTGCTATGTCCCTAAGAAGGACAAAAACATAAAAGAGTACACTATTATTAAGGTAGCCTTTAATGTACTAGATTATGTGTAGAATCTCCAATCAATATCTATATTAAAGAGCATCTGCACAAGTAGATTTTCCCTTTTATTACAGTTGAAGAGACTTCTCTGCTTGCTTTATCTAAAGTATGGCATACATGGTGCTATGCTAGATTTAAAATGAAAAGTTCCTCCAGATAGTTTCTAGTGGTTGCAAGTGCTGGGCCCACAAAAAATTACTGGATCTGGACATGAATTCAACACATGGCTTCTCTAGGCTGGCATGCCATGCCATGGCTTCAATGCTAACTGTGTGACACATTATAAGGCGTCCACTACAGAGTGTGGACACATTTCAGTGACTCACCTCCAAAGATTTGGCACAAATGAATCCCATCTGGGGAAGAAAAGTGGGTAATAAAAAATGAAATAAATACCATATATACTCATACATGAGTCCAGGGCAGGTTTGGAGGCCAACATTCTGGATTTTGATGTAATCTGTGAGGGTCATTCCACAGAAAGGGGGAAGTGCTTTCACTTCTTCAGGAGGCCAGCTGCCCCTGACCACCGCAATTTTTCCATCCAGGCATTCAAAAAGGCCTTTCATCACTGGCGGTCCTTTTCCCACTCAGGCATACAAAAAGGCCAGAAGTGGGGAGAGCAGAGGGGGGTTAACGCTTTTTTTAGGTTCTCCCAGGATAGACTAAGCTCTTGCTTTTTGCCTTCTCTATACAGAGAAGGGGATGATTCTTTTTCTGATAAGAGTTAAGGTACCATACTTACAGTATTTGCATTGGCCTGTGGATAAGCTGAGCCTGGTTTTTTGGTCAATTTTTTGGCTAAATTTTTTAGACTTATTCATGAGTATGTACACTCAATACCAGAAGATGCTGAGCTTCTTTATAGTGTATATGCACAGATTCATGGAATTGCTATACTGTCAGTCCACATGGGAAATTCTCTGTGTGTAATATTGTGCAAACGTATAAGGAGATACCCATAATTACAGACGAAAACCAGGGCAGAAAGAGTGCTTCTACTGCTGCCACCTCCAAAGTCGAAGAAAGAATCACCATCACATATACAACTCTCCTGTATAGAGTTGGCAGCTTCCTAAATAGATCCTCAGAGAAAGTTCTGAGAGGGAAAAGCAGTAAGTAGGGAAATCAACTGCATGGTGCAACAGGAAATTTCTCCACTTATTGGATTCTCCTTTCCAAACAGCCTGGTGCTGCAGACACAGGCAGCAGATTTGTTTCTTCATTTGATTTGGACATTGGAAGGGGAAAGATGAGTTAGCAACCATAGAACAAGTGCTTGTTTGACCACCCTGCATGCACGGGGGAGGGGTCAGTATTCACACCTCCTCTTCATCATTGCTGCTTTACTTCCCAAGCCTTCTTTTCTTTTCCTTGATCTTCTTTATCTTGCTTTTGCCGACAGCAAAACTGCTGAGAAATAAGCAGGCTGGGAAAGTCAAGCAGCAGTAGCAAGTGAGTGGCAGTAAGTGAGTGCTGGAATGCTGCTGCTACATTCTTTACCCTCCTCTCTCTCTTCCGTGATTGGGAGTACATGGAGGGGTGGCTACCACCAAAGAAGAGGTATGGTAGCTCTCTGCACTGCAATCACCTTTACTGGCTCTTCTTGCTATTTGAAGTGACACATGCTGGACAAAGGCTTTTCAGTTTTACCAGTTTTACAATGAATTCAAATATTGACTGCTTTCTTAATAGGTGGCCTCCGTTTCTGTTTTGTTTTCTATGCTCAATATTTTATGAATTTATTGCTATTATTTTCATAAGCACTGTAGCCTAAGTTCAGCTGCTAACTCCATCTAAAGTAGATCCATTGGTCTCTTTCACAGCACACAGCTATTGTACTTTGATACCATCTAAACTGACATGAACTGCATCCTACCAAATACTGATGAGGCACTAGAGCTGTCTCACAGAATTCTAAAATACCTTACAATACTACAAATCCCAGGATGCCACAGGACAGAAACATGACAGTTAAAGTGCTATCAAAGTGCTGGAATTGTGTACGGTGAAACAGACAAAGTGCTGAATGGTAAACCAACACCAGTTCCTACTGATTTAGTGGGCCTACTGCAGTTGGTCAAAGACTTTGATTTTGGCCCTTGAAATATTCAACAGATAACCTGATTATTGTTGAAGAAATGGCACTGGCCTTGATAAACTAGATGGATACTCTAATCTGACATGCACATTTTTATGTTCTTGTAGCCCCCAGAACCCCAAGGTCACCTTAGCTGTTAATTTTTTAAAAAAAATAGCGCAACTTTTGGACAGTTTTTGTCTCAAACCATGCAGAATGGCCCCTCAAAAGCATGAAAACATGCAAAAATAACCCCAGCCACAGAAGTACCCCATCACTACCTCCCCTTGGGCCTCCTACATGTGGGCAGCCTGTGAGTGGTCTGAGAGAAAACTGATCCTCAGGCCCCTACGCATTTCCTGAACCCTGAAGTAGCAGACTGAAGAGGATAGCTCATAAATGTCACAGGACTGGCTTATCACTTTTTTGAAACAAGGAGTAATAATAACCTGTACCATCTCAAGAGGGAACCATTATAAGGCCTTTCAGAGACATGAGAAGAACCATGATTCAACTCTGTCATAATTCATAAGGATGATCTGTAAAGAAGAAGCTCTAGGTTCAATCACTCAATTAAGCTCTCAAGACCTCAAGGAAAGAGAACGCTGAGCCAAAACAACACCGCTAGTTACAGCTAGCACCTCTAAATGACAGGAGCTTTGAGCCACATCCACCTTACCCTTGGTCGAATGTTTCCACTGAAAAAAGACCTAGGCCTTCAACATGCAGTTTGCATTTTTCCAAGGGAATGGACAAGGTGTTCTTGAATATGAACGCACAGGTAAAGTCTTCATTAATCTTAGCAGTTTCTGGCATCTGATAGATAGGTTACAGAAGAACAAAGTAATGAAAGAAATGAAAAGAGTGTCAGATGTGTTAATGCAAATGGAATAAGCAGAATAATGTGTGCACAATATTGTATCTCCCTATCTGGCTGCCCAGATTTTAAGTTCAGGAGTGGATGGTTTCCTCTCACTGCTGCTACGATCACATACATGTCTGGTGCTGACATGGGAGACAACCTTCTTGGTGGCTGCCCCAGACTGTAGGATTTCTTCCCATAGAAAGCTAGGTTGGCTCTCACTCTGTTTCCTTTCTGCCAGCAGGCAAAGACCTTTCTGTTTAAAACCTTTGAGTATTAACTCTCTCTGTTGTACTGTTGTATTACTGTTTTTAAAATTAAGTCACTGTATCTTAACTGCCTTAACTGCTTTTAGAATTTACAATTTAAAATAATGTTTTTAATATGATTGTCTAATTTTTTTTAAAAAAAAACTTTTGTACTATCCATTGTTTTAACTGTATTTTATTTAAATCAAATTGTGAACCAGCTTGAGCTCCATATTGGGAGAAAAGCGGGATATGAAACAAACAAACACTTCATCATCCATGAACAGATAGTGAAGATACAACACTGGGTGTTATATTGTTAGGGTAAGAGCAGAGCTTAGAAGTGTTACTTGTTGGACTGCAACTCCCAGAACTCCCACTCCAGCATGGCTACTGGACATGCTGGACATGTTGATAGAAGGATTCTGGGAGTGAGAATTAAAAATGCAACTTTCTGGGCTTTAGCCACAAGAGAGTGTTCTTCCAGATTCACCTTTTAGGCCTCTCCTTTTAGACCTTTTACAGAGTCTTGCTTTAGGGAGAGATCATAGGGAACTGAAACAAACACCTCAATCTCCCTTCCCACTGTCTTTTGGATAAGGGAGGCAAATACGTGACTTTCTGAGACTTGCCGCAGAACTGAGTTATGTCATTTGATTCCCTGAACCCCAGGAGGATTCTTCCAGCTGGTGGTTCCCATGCCACTGGGGCCATGAATCCATGCCAGGTTTTGACTAGCTGCCCACAGTCCTGAACCCTATTCCTAAATAGGTTCAGCACATGGAGAGCTCCTCTAAAATATGAAATGGTTCCACTGCTCCACTGACATGGAGCCCATCAATTGCCATTCTCCAGTGGTCAGTTTCAGGGGCTAGATGGTCTGAACCAATGTCCCTCCAATGGAGAATCTGGGATTTATAATTGGCTGCCACAGTAGCCTATATGTTTCATATTCTCTCTGAGCCCATCTCCTGTGCCCTCGCTCCTCCCAAAGCCATTTTGATGTCAGAGCAGTCCTAATTTCCAGATTCTGGATAAGCCAACTATTTTTAAGAAATTAATCCTACCATTTTCTTTGCCTGTAGAGGTCTCCCCCATTTACCTGCTCAGTTCATTTACAGCTCGTCAAGTATTCAACTTAATAAATATCAACTACTACTCTGTCTCAGTACTTTATCCCTTACCTCCACTTTGAGTGATGGATACTGAAAGTTGAAAATCAGCTCTTCCATGAACTTCTTATTTGTTTCTCGAACCTCAGCAATGATATTGATTTTAACCAGAAGTTCATCCTCTACGGCCATCAATGTTTTTATGTAAGCATCAGCTGCTATTTTCAGAGGGATCTCAATAACTGCACCAACACAAATAAGAAACAGCTAGAGAGATAGACATAATCTAACACAAAAAGGGGCCTCTCTCACAATTGCTTCCTGTTTTAGCATATTGTCTTTTGTTTGTGAACCAGATATATTACTGATATGAGAAAAGAGTACAAAAAAGGAAAGCAAGGCACGATTCATTACTCTGGTATTTTCCACTCCCAAATTGGGGAAAAAAAATACAAGTAAAGTATGAGAAAAATGAAGAAGATTTTGCACACAGAAGACCCAGAATGGTTGTGTAGCGAAGAGAGGGAGGTTCACTCACTATGATTTCAAACTCCACTTCTCTAGTGAAACAGGCAATTTTTCTTGTAAGAAAAGGCATGTGGAATAAATCTGCTTGAGACAGGATTGTATACACACCTGGCTTGCCTTCTGTTTGGATTGTGCGCTTCATGGTTGCAAGGCTGGCCCCTACATTCCCAGTGTATGATTCTAGTTGGCAAGAGGCAACAAAGTCGACTGTCCATGCACCCAGAGATTCATTCTTTAGAACAATATTTACATCAATGGGCTGCCCTGGCCACAGTGCCTGGTCTCCTTCCACCCCAAGTTTCAGGTCAGCCTTGAGGGAGTCCTGGGAAGATGGGCCTGAGAAAGTGCCCAAATTGCAAGACTGCAGATAGTAGCAAGCAGTTTCCACAGCTTTCCTTTCCTCAGGAGTATCTGAAAAACAGGAAGTGGACAAACAACCAAACATGGAGTCATCAGATACCATTTCATTTGGTTCTTCATCCCACCAGGATTACAAAAAACGACTAACACCTCTATGCAAAGGATTTGATACATATGGAAAACTTCTCCCTAAAGTATACAACATGACCTAAACATAATTGTTCATCCCAGACAGAATAGCTAATCAAGATTTATATAAATCCTATTTATTTAATGGGTGTACTCTGTCTGAGACTAGTGTATGATTTTTGGACTCAGGTTGCCACACCACTCATGACAAGAGACCGCTTCCAAATCTGGCTTTTTGATTATGTTTATATGTTAAATTTCTAAGCATCTAAGTTGTCTGCTAGGTTGACTTCAAACATCACATTTAGGCCTAATATATTTTTGGTTACTATTAATTCTGGCCATCCTGCTTGAAAACATGTAAGCGTATTCTTAATAAAAACAACACCTCAGACAATGAAAGTCACCCATGAAGCTTCCACATGAAATCCCTAAGTTACTAGAGTATGTGGAAAATAATTTTATCTCCTCTGACAGGAGTTAATGTGTTAGTCACCTTCTGGATATTTGTACTGATCAGTGATGTCTTCACGGATGTTCTTTCCAACTGCTTTGGTACTGATGCTTTTCCCTATCACCTTGGTTTCTTCACGCAGCTTGATGTATTTTTCTTTGCCCTCTTCATTCTTTACAAGCCAGAAGACCTTGTCCGCATTCACTTCAGCAAACACAAACTTAGAGTCATAGGGAAGGTAGACTTCTCCCTTTTTGATGGCACTTATCGGAGTTGGACCACACTGGTAAATCCCTATAGAGAAGAACGGATATTAATAGATTCCTGGTCCATATATTTTTAGAGTCCTTGAGCCTATTGTAGAATATCTCTGTGTCCATCCAAAATTCAGCAGCAGAAAGATAATACTCAGTGGTAGTTTAATTAAGTTACAGTTTACAACCTGCTGTTTCCATTGTCCCATACTTCTATATTTGCAGATATTTGTTACCTGTAGTATTGCATGTTTATATAAATACAACTCTTATGGACCTTCTGCTGTTAAGAACCATCAGATATAGCTAGAACTTAGTGTGATGGACAAAGCAGACATCAGGATTTGTTGTACAAAAAAATAAAAAAAAATACCTTGTTTTCATTAACAGAGATGACCAAATAAACCAAGCTACATTCTTTACACTACCAGGCATGGAAGTATGTGGTATATCCTTTGATGTTCACTGCTAGAAATTATGCTGATGCTAAGTATGCTTCTGTACAAAATCAATATATGAATTGCTTTCTACAGGCTACTAATGGTACTCCCTTTCCCGGTTTTCATTCTTTCTATTTCTTTGTTCTCCTGACATTTTGGTTTCAAAGCTGTTTCTGTCTCCTCTTACTCTGTCAAGTGGAAGAGCTGATAAATAATCCTACACTTATTTTGCATTTTCACTTCTGATAGGCATGGTTGCACTTCCCAGCTCAGTAGATCAGGAATCTTGTTCAATTTCTATAGAAGCAGAGTTAGATATAGAGGCTAATGTTAGCTGAGGAAAAGATTCCCAGCACCCTTGCTTCTCTACAAAGAAAAATAGCTTAATTTTAAAACCTCACCCACCTAAGAACTTGCCAGGGAGCAGTTAGTTCTTTTTAGCACCAAATGATGGGCTTCCAAGGACATGAAGCAGATGCTGGGAGTTGCATAGAGTACTGGATAACATTTTTTCATGTCTGGGGACTGAAACACTATTGTGTCTACCTTGTCCTTTGTTTAAAATAGTGGATATAATGAAAATTTACATTTCAAATTTAACCCATTGTAAACCAAATTTTAACGTTTAACTTCCTTGTAGTTAAGTCTTACCTTGGCTTTTTTCCTGAGGAGTTGCATCAATTGCTTGCCAACCATCAAAGCCCTTTGGCAAATCTGGTCTTTTCATCCAGACATCATTCCATACGTGGAAGTTCCTATGAACAGTTAAAGTTCAGTACTGAAAATGAAAAATTAATGGCAACTGCAGCTTCATATGTTATATTAATCAAATGTGTTAAAATGTAAGCAGAGATTGGCAACGGTGGTCCACCAGCTATTGTTGGACAACTGTTACTCCTGTGATTCTGTACTATACTGGGTAGAGTGGATGGGAGTTGCAGCCCCACAATGTCTAGAGAGTCACTATTGTCCCAACACTGTGGTACAAAAAGGGGAAATGTAGAATTAACCAACTGGTTTGAATTAAATTTTAATAAAAACCTCAGAATCCTATAAGGTTCATCAGTGGACATATGAATAAATTAAGCCATGCTGTTGCTGGCTCTAGGACAGCTTTCTTCATCCAGGTGTCCTCCAGGTTGGGGAAAGATGAGAGGCAATTTGTCTCTCTGAAGTCTTGGCAACAGATATTTTCTTGTCCTACTACCTAAATTCTCTGTCACTGAAGATATCTCAGGTTGAGACTGGACAGGCCACATCTGTATCTCCCTAAGCAGATTTGAAAGAGATAATCGACTTCTTCTGCTGATTTTATAGAGGTTTTACAGAGCAGAGAAGAAATAGAAGGGGTACAAAATTTTAACTAGAGCAAGGCTGGCATCCTCTTAGTGATAAACACACCTTCTACCTGCATATGTCTTGTTGGTTGTTGTTGTTGAGGTTGGTATTCTCTTCCAACCTCTGCAAAACCCAAAGCCCACCCAGGACTCAAATCCACCAGTTTTTCAGGAATGATTTCCATGATCTGTATCTGGCCATGGGAACACAACCAAACTTCTCCTATCCTTTCCACTAGCAATGGAATGAGTGGGGGAAAGGTTAACAGAGGGCAACAGAGTATCCTGGGAGTGGTGATAGGGAAGCTGTAGTGGAGTCCTACATATGGAATTCTTTTATTCTGCTCAACCATGTAGGATCTCAGCCTAAGAGTTAAAGTAACCAAGAGGGGTAATAGGGCAGGTACATGGGATGCATCTGTTGAGTGTGGGCGCATCGGGTTTGGAGAATAAAATATTTGTGTTTTTGTGTAAAGAAAAGTGGCTGCACCCTGCTTATCTTTTAGTAGGGACTCTTTTGATACAATAGCTGCAGAATCCTGGGATTTGTAGTTTTGTGAGGCATTTAGAATTGTCTAACAAAGAGCTTTAATGCCCTACCAGTCAACAAACCCCAGGTTTCCACAGGATGTAGTGATGGTAGCTAAAGTGGTATCAAAATGCCAAAACTGCAGAGTGTGAAAGAAACCGAACTTTCTTTCCCAGTTTCACTGCCTTGCACTGTTTCCAGAAGAACACCAGAGGGCCTCCTGACCTTTAAAGGAATGGCTTTGGGAAAGTACAAGCAACTAAGGAAAAGAGAGGCAACTGAGAAGCTGCAGGAATATTGGAATGCTAATGAAGGGCTGAACTAAAATGCAGTAATTTAGAACTTCATGATACCTTCTTTTTGTAATTTCTGTTCCAAGAACTAAAAGTTGGGGCTCATCCTTTTTAAAAGAGTGCAATGTATGAAATATTTCGTTACAAGCAGAACATGAGTTCATGTTTTATTTGTATAGGGAGAAGGAAGAGAAAAATGCCAGAAATGTTTGGCTCTCAGACTACAATAATTATTTTTCCTATGAATGAAAATTTCAGAAAGTGATCAGTGAGTTAGTAAACTGATTACCAAACAGAGTCTGTTGTTAAGTGGTCCAGTTTTTCTCCGTTTTCATTCAAGAAAACATCAACTTTCAGATTTTCTTCTGTATCATGAGCTGATGCAAAATTGGTCACACTTCTAGCTGGAATCCCCAAACAGCGCATAACTAAAATACAGAGAAAGGATGTCAGCTTAAAGTCATTTCAGTTATTTTCCTCTCTCTCCAGCTCTCTCCAGCTCATGAATGATTCCATCAGGCAGTTTTCTAAGGAACTTTCTAAGGAACTTTGTCAAGGGATTGGGCTCCATTAACAGATGTACCTGTGGGACTGGCTGGAGTTGTTACAGGAGGTTAAGTCTTGGAAAGTCTCTGAAAAAGATTGTAAAAGATCAGCAGAGATAAGAAGAGTCCTGCTAGATCAGACCAGGAGTCAACCTAATCCAACATCCTGTTTCCAAGAATGACCAACCACATTTATTTGGGAAGACTTTCAACAGCACAATAGATGTTTTTCCCAGTCATATTTCCCAGCACCTAATATGATGCTTCTAGTCAAAGAAGTTTCTTTTTATTATTTTTAATTAAAAAGAAATAAATTTGGGGAAAGACACAGAAGAGACAGACTGCCATTTAAATGCATATCTTACCTGTGGTAAGCACTCCAGAGAAAACCCAGCACTGACCATAAAAGACACTTTTTTTGGTTTTGTAATACTGTTGCAAAATTGGGACACTTCCTGTCCAGGCCAGAGGAGAAGTACCATTTTTATAGTTTCCTGACCAGCTTGCAAAGAGGACTCCACGATCATCATTAGAATTAACCTAAGAAACAGTATAAGAAAATAAAACCTCTTGACTTAATTCTAGGGCTCTTTTCATTTTAACCTTTGTATTTTAATCTTTGTTGTACCCCACCTTGAGCTTTGAGGAGAAGCAGGTAACAAAATAAAAATTATTTATTATTATTATTATTATTATTATTATTATTATTATTATTATTATTATTTTGACAACATCCTTTGAAAGCTGAGTTATTGCGAGATTTAACAACTGATGGATTTTTCTTAACTTATACACAGAAGAGACATTGGGCAATGAATGGTCAGAAGTAGAGACTTTTATTATTCAAATAAACAGAGAGGTGTGTGTTTGGCACAATTATAATTCTGAATGTTTCAAGCCAATCTCATAGGGAATTAGTAATCAAATACTTCCACATTCCATGGTCAGCTTTTACTGCTTTACTGCATAAACTCACAACATATATCCTCCTACCCACCTAATAATTTGGAGAACAAATGGTCAGAGTAGATCTCTTTCTTTCTCTCTTGGTCTCTCCCTCCCTCCCTCCTGCACTGGGATATAATGTCAAATGCTGAAAGCCTGATAACCAAGTAAGCCTTCCCTTAAAGAGACATTAGAAAGGAAAGACATACCTCTCTATTCCTGTTAGTTGTCAAATATTTCACTGAAGTTACTTTCTTCTTCCCCTAAATCCTCCTCCTACCTGCTTTACATACATCTAATGGAATACCTAGTATAGCTTCCCATTTCTTTGTCCAAAACCAAATAAATTAACAAGATATTTTAAGTTTCTCTAAGGTCTGAAGTCTGAGCAATTTTTCTGCTTGTTTTTACATTCTACTTAGTAAGCATACAGTGTGCCTGCACTGTGTCCCCAATTGCCTTCAGCCATTCACTGGGGTTAACATCTGCCACTTTTGTATCCAGCATAGATTTCAAAACAACAAAATACCTTGTTTCTTCTTTTCCTGGGTCAGCTCCAGCTCTACAAAAACTCTGCTCTCTTTTTGTGACCTCCTGCATTCCTACCTGCTCGTCCTCTTTGTACCCATCTTCCACATGGCCCTCTTTATTTTTCCTGGAATGGACGATAACTTTTCTCAACTCCTGCACTTCCTAGCACCACAACCTTCCAAAATGGCAATTGACCTAAGGTCTCCTAGCCAGAGAAACTAATCATCAAACTTCTGTGACTCCACTCCCTCCTTCTAGTCCAGTGGTTCTCAACTTTCCTAATGCCATGACCCTTTAATACAGTTCCTCATGTTGTGGTGACCCCCAACCATAAAATTATTTATTTATTATTTACAATGCCTCCCCCCCCCCGGCAAAGGCCGCCTCGCCAGCCAGGAACGGGGGGGGCAGGGAGGGAAAGAGAAGTCACGTATCTCCCCCAGGAAAAACTCTGAGAACTCCCCCCCCGGCTCTGCTTCTGCTTCGCTCTCATTTCCGCTGGGGGGGCAGTGTGGGAAAAGTTTCCAGAGTGTCGACCCTGGCCAGAGGGAGGAGGAATCCCAGTGCCTTTGTCTTTTGAGCCGGGCGCAGCTCGCCCCCCCCAGAAAAGCGCCACCTTGCGGTCCCCTGGCCCTTCCACAGCGCCCCCCTCCATGCCGAGTGGGGCAGGGGCCGTGGCGAGGAGGGGGCCTGCCCCCGTGCTGCTGCCACCCCCCCAAGCTGGCCCATCAGACGGGAGGTTCTCCTGGTAGCAGAGAAGGGGAGCGATTTCAGTCCCTTCTGAACAGGGGGCAGGAGGACGCGAGCGCATGGCTCGCGCTTGTGCACCACCACTCCTGGACCTTTTCCGCACGTTACCTTATCGCAGAGGTGGAAGACAGGGAAAGCTCCCCGCACACGCCCAGCACGCCTCCTCTCCCCTCCTCCCAGCGCGGGGTCTCAGAAACAGCGCTCCCATTGGTTGTGAGGCCGCCTTGTTTCAAAAGAGGGCGGAGTGGGATAGAGGAGCAGCGACCCCGGTGAAATGGTCATTCGACCCCCAAAGGGGTCGCGACCCACAGGTTGAGAATCGCTGTTCTAGTCAAAGCTTGGAAAAGTTGTATGTTTTGTAACCTGCACTGAACACACTGGCTAGGAGATTTATGGGAGCTACAATGCAAAAAAAGAGTAATTATTCCAGATGCTGCCTATGCATACACTTCAAGCTCTACTACAAATTGTTTAGACATAGAAGAAAATATATTGGTGATCGAGAATATATTTTGAATGGACGTGAACAACAGTTGTGGATCCAGAGGCCAATTCTCCAACCTGGAATATTCTGGGTACTACTTGAATGGCCAAGAATGCAAGGGGGAAAAAGGGGGAAAGCATTCAGAAATAGCTAAAAGCTAATAGCAAAAAGCTAATATAATAATAGTAGTAGTAGTAGCAATAACAACAACAACAACAACAACAATTTAAAATAAATATAATAAATAAAATATATAAATATTTAAATAAATAAATAAAATATATAAATATAATATATATATATATATGTTAAATAAATAAAAATAATAAATAAATAATAATAAAAATAATAATAAAAGCTAATAGCTAAAAGCTAATAGCTAAAACCATTTCTGGTTTGAGAAAAAAATGGGCAGATTTTGATGTTAAATAATGTGGGAAAGGACTGCAACCTATTTAGAAGATTAATAGCTTCTTTTGGAGACTTCCTTTACTTTAGCCAGAAAGCAACATGGGGAGTCTGGAGGCAGCCAAAGGTCACAAAAACATCCCTGGGTGAGGGGCACATGTGACCCCCAGTGTGCACTTTGTCCATTCTTTTTTGGGGGCAACTCCAAAGCATAAAATTCATTATGCAAGATTTCAAATCTTCAGTCGGTTCTTCATTAGGTAAAGATGTTAAAAACCATACAGGAGAAAATAGTGATCCCTTTTCTAGACACTTAGCCTTCTATCCTAAGTTTTCGCCCTCTGTTTAACACTAATATTTCAGGAACGCCACAAAAACTAAGATCTTTTTCACTCTACATAATTATTAGAGTTATGATTCCACTTTAACTGCCATGATTCCATACTATAGAAAGCTAGGACTTAAAGTTTAGGGTAGCATATTTAGAATTCTGAGCCAGAGGCCCCTAGTATCTTGCCAAACTAGAAAAGGCAGGATTCCATAGAGTGGAGCCATGACAGTTCAAGTGTATTCCACTTTATAGCTGTGTGTGTGGTGTACCTCACTTTCAGGTGCTTTGCTTCAGAGCACTTTGCTAGAATGGTACTTTTCAATGATATAGTACAGCATCATTTGGTTACCTGCACACAAATGTTTCCAACATTTGTGCACTTCATGACTCACTGTTGTATTCTGACTTTTAAAAAATTATTATTTTTAGTTTTCCATCTTTTTTTCAAGGCCTAGCACTATTGTGCACTTAACAAATGACAGTGTAGGTATGTTTTTAGGCCATTATATGCACAGGCAAGTGAAAAAATGTGGTGATTCGGTTTAAGGTGATATTTACTTTACAACGGTGGTCTGGAACCCAACCTGCCGTATCGACAAGGTATGCCTGCAGTCTGAAACAGACCTAAGAAAAGAGACGTTTGTTGGGCTTATGTAGGGAAAAGAGTTCCATAAGCAGAATGCCAGAGGCCCGAACGCCTACTGCCTGTTGATCAGGAATCTCTTACCTCATGTTGTTGACTTCTTACCCTGAGGAAATTTCTGTATAGTAACTCTTCTTGAAACCTTTGCTTTCCCAAACTCTGGGTAATTTATTCTGTTCACACTAAATACCGACTGTTCCTACCATGTTATACTGTCCAAATGAAATGTAAGTTAATAGTCATGAGTCTATAGCTGGGGGAACACTGTATGATATGTGTACACATTAGAGAATTTAATTACTATTGCTTGCCAGAGCTTGGAAAAGTTACTTTTTGGACTAAAACTCCTAAAAATCCTTCAGCAAGCATAGCTGTGCCACTCTGACTGCAGAATTCTGGTAACTGTACATAAAAAAGTGATTTTTCCAATCTCTACTTCTTTCCGTATGGATTGTTTGTCACATAGTAATGTAACTATCAAGGCCAAGAAAGACTATCTTAAGTATCTCAGAATACTAACATCATAGCTTGAAAAATGAAATAGTTTTATATTTTTCTTCTCCCTGATCAAAAGTAAACAAATCTGTGTATTCATATTACAAAATTATGGCAATCATGGCTCCAGCCTCTGGAATTCTGTGACTTACAGTTTTGTGAAATATTCAGAATTCTCTGTTAGAGAGCTTTGGTACCTGACTACACACTATCCCAGGGTTCCTGTAGCATGAAGTTATGGCAGTTAATGTGCTATCAAATTGCTATAAATCTGAAGTGTGGATATACCCTGTGTAAAATGGTTTATCAAAAAGCATACCAAAGCTGACATGATCCTGGAGATGATTGCAGGGTCTTTTCTAGCATTTGGCTTAAGCTGGCTCTTATCCAGAAGGTACATGCAGCAATCCAAGATGTCTTTCTCAAACTGTGGTAGGAAGAAAAGTTGGGTCAGTCTTTCAGTTGCTTAAAAATGTCCTCTCTTCTAACAAATACAGCATCAAGCCGCTATTTGATTTAACTGTGTTTTTGTGAGGATTCAGTTTTCTGAAAAAAGGAATGACTGAAATTATTAATAATATTAAATCAGGGTACCCAGAAACCCTGACAGTCAATACTAATAGCTACAGAAAGGATTTTATACAAGACCATAACTTCTGAATGTGTAAACGGTTCAAGGTTCTTACTGTATAAAACATGGACATCAGATAGATGATACTGCAATCCCCCTCTCCTGCAAAAGACTATACTTTCCAGCCACTTGCATGTTTCCCCCCCCCAATTTTGGCATTTTAAGTAAACATTACTAAAGGCCACTCCATATTCTGCATTCTTGGTCTGCTATGTGCTTATCATATACCAGCTTACACATCACTGTTTTAAAAAGCAGTAATGTGTTCTTCTGGTTAAAACTATGTTATGAACATTGAATTGTTTTACAACGTATTGGCAGCCATGGTGTCTAAAAGAGCAGGTGCCACTCCATAGTGTCTCAATGTACATACACGTGTATTTATGTTGGGGTGAGACTTGGGCAGCTCTTCAAATGTTGTTGGACTGGAACTCCCAGCATCCCCACTCTTGGCTTAGGACTACTGGGACTTGCAGTTCAGCCACATCTGTAAGGCTATCTGATTCCTACCCTGATTTACATGAATGTACATATGCTGTGTGGTAAATTAGATTCACCAGATCTCAGGGCCAGGTTTCTCTTTCTCAGTCCTCAAGGCAAGGAGGACAAACCTCAGGCCTAGAGCAATGCTGGGAAGAATGCATGTGTATACATATTTTCCTCCTTTGTTAAAACTGGCATTTTTAAATTTGAGTGGCATACCCTGTGCAACTGTGGTTGATGTTTCATGAACCATACTTGCCAGGGGCTGCCCCTTGTAACATCCTCCTTGTAAAATCACCAGACTCTCCTACTGTGATGTCACAAAGACTCATCCCTAGGTCTCAGGTTTTGGCTCTGAAATCCCAGAGTCTAGGATGGCACCACTAATCTGAGTCCTGGTCAAAGCTCAATCTGCTCTCAGTAGCAAACAACTCAGCTCAAGAAGTTGTATTCTGTTTCACCAGGAGATGTTCAAGCTATCACATTAAGCTGTTCCCTCTACCACATTATTTACACGCTTATTCATTTAAGTCAACAGAATAGCTGGTTGTGCCTATGTCTGAGCAGAAAGAGAAACGTGCAACCTTTTACCTGTCCAAAATTCCAAGGCCTTCCACGTATACTTTTTGTTGATCCAACATAGATATAGCCAGTATCATTGAGCACATACTCATTTCTTTCATCTTCAGTAGGCATGAATACAGAATCCGCTTTAAAGCAAACACAGAAGTGTGTGATTACTATTTTCATATCACTGACAAGTCTGGGTGAAAAGTAACACCATTGTGCTTGGTTGATAAAATAAGTGTGGCTGTCAGGCCATCTGATTTAATCCATTTGGAAATCTCAACTACAACAGACCTCTTACAGGAATGTTAACTCATTTTTCAGGCAGTTGATTCAATGAACCAGTTCTAATAGAGATTTCAAATTGAATGTATGTCTTCTATGGATATTTATATAAAACAACTGATAGACTCATATCTGAAGGGACTCTTTTGCACTATCAGTTTATGGTCTGGTTTCTCCATTTTAATACGTATTCAGTGACAATCTACACTTACAGAATGGAAGATTATGTATATTTCTTCTTTTGATGATTAGCATTTTTCTGGATGAATCCCTTGTTACTTCAAATATAAAACTTGCCTTCATGGAGCACGTGTGTGCATGACTCAGAAGTAGACTAACTTATTTCTTTGTGTGAGAGGAATGTCTTGCCAAAGAGGGTGATGATGACACCAAATATTGATCCAAGGAAGGCACACAGAAGGTGTCATAGTACTTGTGTTACACCGATCAGCTCTTCGAAATCCCAGCACATTTGGGCCTATACAACATGCATCAAGGAATTATCTTTTATCTAGTGGATTCACAAGAGGAATACTGGACATGATTGCCTTAGGTCAAAATGGTGCACTCTGATTTTGGCTATGGCCAGCCAGCTGAAAAGGATGTAGGCTATCTGCTTCTTCTCTACCTGCTAGCTTTACACATACAATGAGGTTTGAAGAAGAAGGCCTCAAGTCTATACAAGGGAATGCCTCAGCTCTTCTGCAATGATATAGTCAAAGAACAGGTGTACCCTATGACATTGGGATAAATGGTTCATGTCTTGGAAGCACAAAAGTTCAATTGATCTTGTATTTTGTTTTAAGTTAGCTGTCTGATGGCTACAAAAGGAGTCCAGAGTTCAGAGGCTTGAAGGACCTGGAGGATTGCTTAATAGTTTTTTCTTTTTTCTTTTTACACTGGTCATACATTTGCCTGCCATGGTCTGTCATGTCTTTTTCATTAGTTGCTATCTGAATAGCTAGAAAATAACTAGAAGATCTTGGACTTTTCTGAATGGGGAAATATTTTACTCCCCAGCTAAGGGAACTGAAGACTCTGTGTCTCAGCTCTGCACAGAAACAGAGACACTGCAGTTCAAGAGAAAATGAGACTGAGGCTGTTTCCACATTACACTGTTGTAGTGCAATTATTCCACTTTCAACATCCTGTGGAATTCTGGGGTTAGTAGTTTACTGAAGTAAAGGAGCTCTCTGGCTGAGAATTCTGAATGCCCCTTTCCTAAACTACAAATCCCGGTATTCCATAGGTTGTTGAAAGAATAATAGCACTATAATAGTGTAGTGCAGAAATGGCCTGAGACTCAGGGTCTGTGTGTTTATCGATATTTTTTTCAGAAGTGTCCCATTTAGTGGCGAAGGCTGTTTTTCATAGCACATTATTTTCAACAATTACATAGCCTGCTTTTAGTGTTTTTTGATTTGTGAGTGGTCATTGAAGGTTAATTTGCAAGCTTAATTTGCAAGTCTGATTGCCGAGGTATATTTCTTTAAGGAATTCATACTGTGGGAAGAAAAACAACTTAATTTTCAGGAATACATATTTCCCTTAAGGTCTATTTTGGTTTTCAGGGACTGAACTGAGTTTTAAACTTTGACAAGCAGAAATCATCTGGGGATGCAAAGTAGCTCCCTCTGAAGATTTGATAGGGACTTGTTTCATTGGAGCCAGATTTGTATTGCTTGTTTGTTTTTTGTAAACTCAAACATAATGGAGATAGTTTTAGGCCATTTCCGCACTAGTGCTATGATTCCACTTTCAACATCCTATGGAATTCTGGGGTTTGCAGTTTCGGCCCCTCCTGAAGCTGCAGACCCCAGGTTCCATAGGATGTTGAAAGTGGAATCATAGCACTATAACAGGCTAGTGCAGAAATGGCCTAAGTCTCTAATGATCTCTTCCACCAGATGAAACCATCTTCAGACTAACACTACCCTCTTTTATTTCTTTGCCTTACAATATTATCACAATGGAAGTAAAGCAGCATGGTCTAGTGATTTGAGCATTGGACTATGACCCTGGAGAGCAGGGTTCGTTTCCCTGATTGGCCATGCAAACCTGCTGGGTGACCTTGGGCATATCACACACTCTCAGCCCCAGAAAACCTTGTGATAAGTTCATCCTAAGGGTGCCATAAATTGGAAATGACTTGAAGGCACATAACAACACCAAGAACAAAGCAGGTTACTGCTCTTAGGAAAGGGCTTATAGAAGCTTATAGAGTGTGGGGACAGATGTGCCCACCAAACTATAGAATAAAGTACTGGTTTCTGTTTTGATTCAAAGGATTTTTGTTGCTTTGCCTGTTGTAACCAGGACTGTGATGTGGTTGCTCAGCTTGAGGGGAAAACATCAGTCTAATATCTGGGATCTTCAACAGCAACCAAGTATTTTACTTTTGGATAGTGTTTTGTCCAATAGTGCTCCCTTTCACAAATCTTGTGGTACATGTAGCAGAGCCGTTATGTTCCACTAACCTCAAGAGAAGTTATGAGAATTAAGAAGCCTATAAGACTAGACCAAAGACAAAAATTCTGCTTCTCATGGTGGCCAATCAGATGCTTACAAGAAGCCTCCAAGTAGATCATAACTGTATCATGCTTCCAGCAGCTATAATAGAGAGATGTACTGTCTCTAAAATGGAGGTAGAATACCATATAGCTATTATGTTGTTATGGTGTTGGTGTGCCTTCAAGTTGTTTCTGACTTGCAGAGACACTAAAACAAACCCATCACAGGGTTTTCTTGGCAAACTTTGTTCAGAGGCTTTTTTCCTTTGACTTCATCTGAGGCTGAGAGAGTGTGACTTGCCCAAGGTCACTCAGGGGGGTTCCAAGGCCAAGAAGGGATTTGAACCATGGTCTCTGGAGTCATAGTCCACTGTGCAAAATCTTACACCGCACTGGCTGTCTAGTCAACCTTACGTAGTAGTAACAGAAATTAAATGTATAGAGCTCATGTTACTTACCTTCACACCAAGGGTTGAACAATAGGTAGAAAAACTTATTATCAGGGCAATAAACATTGAGACCTGTGTCCACCTTCACAAGGTATTTTCCAATAACAGCATCTGCTGGACTGGTTACAGCTATCAGACACTAACAAAAACACAAGATCATGATAGTACTACAGTACTGCATATGAATAATTACCTTTTAAAATAACCATTGCTCAGCATCATACCCTAGCAAATGCAACAGAAGCTCTGATTAGGGTGTGTGTGTGTTTGTGTGTGTGTGTGAAAATGAGCATGTATTAATGAATTGTGAGTGTGTGTGAGAGAGAATGAATATATATGTTTATATGCTGATGTGGTTGGGCATCTGTGTTCATGCACTTGTGAGAAAATGAAAACAGCCCCTTCCACTTTTTAACTTTGGCTCCATCCACTTTTGTCATATTATCTCTCCTTTCCACACACAGATTTGGAAAGTTAAACAGAAGACAATGTGGCATCTGAGTTGAAACAGGTTTCCTATTCCTGCTTAAGCACTTATTTGTTAACATAGTCTTTCCAGAAAACATTAAACAAATAAACAATTAAAATTTAAAAATCAATATATATATGTCACATAAGCTTACATTCTCATTGTAGTAGAAAGTCTGGCATCTTTGCTCCCACAAAAATGGATATTAAATACCTTTGATAGAAAATCTAAGATCTCTTGTATACTACATAATTATAGTGCTATCATTCCAATTTAATTGCAGTGACTTATGGAATCTTGAGATATGTATTTTAGGTAGAGGCATTTAGAATTCTTGGCCACAAAGCTCTAGTGCTTCACTAAACCATAAATCCCAAGATTCCATAGGATGCAGCCATGGTAGCTAAAAGGGAATTGCAGCACCATAATGCTGTTAACATTTTGTAGTTCTGCCTTGTATGTTAGCATATTCAAGTACTTTAATACTTTGGACTCTCTGATTTTTAATTTGTCTTTGGTATTTTCTTTTTTTAAAATATATATGAGTTTATTAATATAAGATATCTAACAAAACAAAAGTTATGCACACAACATTTAACTAACCACTCATATACATACAATATTTCATTCTTTTTGCCCCCTCCCCTCCACCCTCCCAGAGAACAGTGTACCTTATTAATTTCCTTTTTTTAATGTGGAAAATCATTTTAACTGTTTTGTTTATTTTCTCACACCCCTCCCTTTCCTGAACAAACTCAATCATTAATCTCCAATTACTAAACCAGATCTCCTCTTTCCTTTGACCAAAATATACCTTTCTTTTTTCCATTATATAATCAAACATCATATATTCTGATATGTACTGCACCCATCCATTATAATTCCATCTTTCCTTTTCTTTCCATCCATATGCTATCACAGCTTGTGCTGCTATAATCAACTGTTTAATTAAATATTTTTGTTCCTTCTTTAGTCCAATATTCCTAACATTATAAGTTATATATATTTCTTTATTTAATTTAATTTTCTCCCCTATTATTTTATGTATTTCTTGTTCTATTTCCTTCCAAAAACTTTTCACCTTGGTACACTCCCATCACATATGAATATATGTTCCTTTATTCCCACACCCAAACCAACCGACAGGTGATACATTTTTACTAATATATGATAATTGTTGTGGTGTTCTATACTATCTCCCTATAACTTTCATCAGTTGTTTTCTAACCTTATTATTTTTGATAATTTGAATTTCTTGTAGGCCTTTGGCATTTTCATGCCTTTTTAAAATAGTTGTTTTTGGAGATAAACCACCTTCATTTTCTCAGCTGCCTTCAGATTATTATTCAACATTCTTGTTGACCATATGTCTTTGCTCATGATGGAGAATTATTTTGAGGAATATCTCTTCTTTCCCTTAATTTTTTTCTCAGCATCTTTATATTATTTTCCTTTGTTTTAGTATTAATGTTTAATGTTACACTTAAATTTTGACCTTAATTCCTACCTTTGGCCTATTTAGAAATCTACACACACACACACACGGTAATGCTTCTCCTTGCGTTCCTTCATTGTACCATATAAACCTTCTATATTCCTGTTATATTTTATTTATTCGTATATCTTCACTGCAATCCTATATCACCTTTAACTTTACATATATTTAGCTAAGTAGCAGCAGTTACAAGCAACTCTGTCAGCTCAGAACTCCTGTAAGAGTGGCCAATGTGCCTCAGGTCTGATTAACATTGGCGCAGAACACCCACTGGGCACTTTGCTGGCTCCACTACATAGTAACATAACAGTGGCGCCCTACTGGATATGGATGTTATGAAACTGACCAATTCTAATTCCCATGTGTGTCACTTCACTTACAAAGATATAACTCCTATGCAAGATTCTGGCCATTATAATTAAATATATGTAATTATATTAAATTATATTAAATATACTTAATATTAAATGTATTATTAACTATTATATTTAATTATATGAAATTTATTTGACATATTAAATATAATCTATATTAAACATAATTAAATATTATAATTAAATAACAAATATTAACTTATTGTGATTTTATTTCTTTTGAAAAAGGAATATGCTGTCTTTCAAAACAAAACTTATTTCAAGTCAGCTTATAGTTAATAATATCAAACAGTTAAATCACTGTGTAAAAAGTATTTCACTAAAAGCAGCAGCTTTTAAACATTGCCTCAGGAATAAACATCTAGCATTTTAAAATGGAAAATCTACCCTTTTAAAATGGAAGATATTTAATATCCAGCTTTTGAAAATTGCTTCTTCTCCTATTTCACAAGATGGGTTATTAGTTCATCATAAATGTAATGTTCTTGGGCAAAAGGGGGAAATTAGCAACAGCACCAGTTTCAAAATGTTCAGTGTTATATTCACCTTTCTTGATTACCAGGTCTCTTGGGCACCAATTTCTATCTTAGGCCCTTTCTGCACCTTACCTTATCCTGTTGCCCTGCAGTCATGATCCTGGCAGTGCCTTTGGTGAGAAGAGACTGTGACGGGAACTCTCCCCTCTGCACCAGACCGGCTCCCTGTGGAGGGGAGTGTAAGGGACACGCTTCTTCCTTCCACAGTGCAGCTGGACTTTTTCCCATGCTGCTTTGGGGCAGGAAGCACCTCCATCATGCTTCCGGCCCTTCTGCATGGCAGGTAAGTGCAGGAACGTCAAGCAATTGGGGGGGGTCATTGATGGAGAACATCCATCAATGATTTACCCTCCAATAATGCCAGCTGGTGATGTGAGAAGGATGGGACTGTGACAACGTCTTGTGGAAACACCTTTGCTGTCCTCCTTCTCTTGCGTCCCCATGCTGGGGTGCCATGTCCATGTGGAAAGGGCCTTAGTATCATGAAGGTATCACCAAAGGAAAATATTGAAAAATTTGCCATGATGGACAATTGCAATGACTTAAACCACCTCCTATGTGATAATCATAAAACCTAAATCAACAAATAATCTAATGAGACCTTTCAATACAGGATACATACCTCCTTCCCATTTGTTTCACAGATGACTGCATGCCATGGTTGATCATGTTGCCCAGACCTTGTATTCAAACATAGAAGAGTTCCATTGGCCTGCATTGGTTTTTCACCTAGGAAAACATAGATCCACATAAAGTAATATTAACACATTAATAAAGAATGTTAACTGGGAATGGTAGAATAGCAGCCTTTGGTTCCAGTCTCCATCTTGGAAAAATGTCTCTAACATACACACTACTGGCACGGGGCACCCTTTTACACTATAGAATCATAGTACTATGAATCCACTTGAACTGTCATAGGGTCTTTCCACAGCCTGTTCCCAACCCACAATGGCAATGAGATCATGACAGGACTACGACAACGGTTCTGCATGACGTTGTTGTGATCCTGTTGCAACCCCATGGTCACTCATTGCAATTGCAGAGTAAATCATTGATGGGTTTTTCTCATCAATGAACTGTGATTGCGCAGTCCTCCCACTGTCTTCCCACACTTACATGCTTTGCAGAGGGTCAGGAAGCACAATGGCTGCGCTTCCTCCCCCAGTGCAGTCTGGGAAAGTGCTGTGCTGTGCTGTGGAACAGAGGAGAGGGGCCATAGTACTTTTTGACTTCCAGCAAGCAGCTGATATAGAGGGGAGTGCTTTTGTTGCATTCCCCTCCTGGGAGAGTCAACATTGGGATCCCCATGGAATGGATTTTCCCAGAGGTAAGCTGCCATAGTTCCATCCTATAGAATCTTGGGATTTGCAACTCAGGGATGGATATTTACAATTCTCAGCCAGCGAACCCTAGTGCCTGCCCAACTACAAAACCCAGGATTCCGTAGGATCCTGCCCTGCAGTTAAAGGGGAATCATAGTTGCTATAACACTATAGTGTGTGAAAGGGCACAGAACAGACAACCTGAAGGAAGATGTGCAATCAGTGAAAAGGAGAAATCTGTTGGTCTTTCCTTGCTATTGCCCCTCCTTCTTGGTGCCTCGTAAGACTTTCCCATCGTATACATCCTGCCAAAATATATTCAGATTCTAATAAAGTTGCCCTAAATCTGAAATTATAGGCAATGAGCAAGTATTTATGAATCTGCTTACATTTTGAATGACATTCTTTCTCACTGCAGATATGGAATCTCTAAAGGTCTTTATACAGACCACATGCTTTTCTAGACATATTTTAATGGATCAGATAGTGATACACTTGCTTACCAATGCTGAGCTGCAGGACGACATTGTCTTTGTCGTTCAGCTCCCTGTTAAAAGTCAACTTCAGCGTAAACTCTTTCCCCCGTCGCACAATCAAGCTACTGTTCTCATAGTCATTGGTATGATGGAGACAGGCATTCTCTTTTCTGAGGAAATCCACGCCAACAGCCTTCAGAGGACCCCCTGGAAAAAACAAGGAAATACCTTCTTTCCTTGTCTCTTATTTTCCACTGTTTCACTGTATCTTTCTCTCTTATTTTCCACTGTAATCAGATTGATTAGACCCAGTATAAAACTCTTTTACATAAATACAGGGATACTAGACACTCTATTGGACAGATGGGACATCTAGACCCCAGTCAGAGCCATGGATGTATTGGATTCAGAGCTGGAGGTGGGGGAACCACATTTGGAGACTACAGCTCCCAGAATTGCCCATCATCCAATATGGCCAACAACTGTGCTGGTTGAGAGATTCAAGGCACTGTATTCCAGTCAAGGGAATATTTCTAATGCCTGGCTTTATCCTCAGTTGCCCCTTGGAACCTGCTGCTATGCCAACTCAGAGAGCAGCAAACTAAACAGCTATGACATATAGTCCTCAATCATTTTTGTAGATCCAGGGCAGAAGTGGGAATGTGCACCCAAATAATCTGATGAAACTGGCATTCCCATTATCCAGGTATTTCCAATGTTCTTGGAATGCCCTGGAATATTTTAAAACATAGTGGACTACCTGTGAGAGACTAAAGATGATATGTAAAGATGTAATGCCTTGCAGGTTAACATGATGGGAAAGAATAGGAGAAATTAAGCTGGCAGATACTCGTTACCAGCACGGAGAGCAAATGTCCTTGATGAGCAAACAACAGCCATGATTAAGTAAAATAAACAGCTGGCAGCAAATAAGAATGCCAGTGAGTTGCACTTTAAATTCACCATACTGTTTACAAGAACGTGCTTCTTTTGCTTTGATGCACGGTATTTTTTTAAGTGGAAAATCCTAGGCTCTAATTAAAAGTGGTGAATCAATAGGCAGACTCTGTGGTTTATATCTGTCAGTCAGCAGAAGACTTTCTTTCCTTTTACTACCTCTTACTACTATTTGTTTATTTATTATTGCTGAGAGAAAGTTATTTACTGTCTTTTCATCTCTTTATGGACAGAAGCTGACTGCTTTCTCTTTTTTAATAGTAATAACAGACACTGAAACCAACAAGTCAAGTTTTTCCCATCGTAATTTTCTTGGCTGGTGCAGAAGAATGGGCAGCCCCACCCAGTCCAGCAAATAAGCAACAACTACTTTACCTCATTTTTCTGCAGTCTTAAACCAGGGGTTGGAAGAGGATAGGTCAGGATTCATTAATAGAACCATCTGATGATTTGTAGTACATTAGCAAGGATTGCTGACTTCCAGTTGGTTCACAATAGCAAATATTTTCTGCCGTGACTGACTTTGTGACGGACCTATGCAACCCAAGCTATCTGTTAAGAGTTCTCACAACATATGAGCCTGACCGTGTTTTGAGATATTCTAGGGAGGCCTTTCTGACCCACCTCCCTCAGAAATATGTCTGATAGGAATACAAGAAAAGGCCTTCTTGGTGTCCACTCCCAGGCTTTGAAACTCCTGTCCAAAAGAAGCTAGACTCACAGCTTCCTCATTACCCTTCCATAGGTAGGTGAAGCCTTTTTTTGTTTCAGTAAGCCCTTGAGGACTGGTTGCTCATGAGGGAAAAGCCTTTAATAATGTGCTATATATTTGTTGTGTATTTCTTTTTAATATGCATACAGTACTTTAATTTCTATTGGTAATTATATTTTAACTTATATATTACTTATATCTGTTATACCTCCTTGAGTCCCAAGGCTGGGGAAAAAGTGGAGTCATTGGCCATTTCTGCACTACACTCTTATAGTGCGATTATTCCACTTTCAACATCCTATGGAATCCGAGGGTTTGCAGTTTAGGGAGGGGCATTTAGAATTCACAGCCAGAGAGCTCTTTGGCCTCCCTTAACTACAAACCCCAGAATTTCATAGGATGTTCAAAGTGGAATAGTAGTGCTATAACAGTGTAGTGCAGAAAGGCCCTTTGTTGTGATGTTGGGACAGTAACTTGTGACATAGCTTGTTGTGCTGCTCATTACTTTTCTATTACTTTCTATTACTCTATTGGGGGAAAGAAAACCTTTGGATTGCTAAGGGAATGGCACAAAACTTGGAAAATTCCTGTCAGAATGACTGTAATAGTTCCTTTCAAAAGTAACTAGAAGCAATAACTTGTTAGAATAGAGTAACATCCTCACTTTCAAAGAAATAGCCATGTTAGTTTGTCACAGTATAAAAGGGAAAAAAAAGAAGGGAAGGAACCTAGAAACATCTGTAAGACTGTCTCAGTTATTAAAGATGCCCTTTATTAGATCTACTTTTATCTATTTCATTTGATCTAAAATAGATCAATCACTCTTAAATGTGCAGCTGGATTACTCTTTCCTCTTTTCCCTTTTTATGTCATCCTTGTTTGTTACTTGTGACATGTAACTCCATGTGACACTGTTGCCAAAAAAGGCAACTAGTTATGGGTAACTATGTTACTAGTTACTTTCTAGCTCTAAGCCAGGGATATGTTCATTGGGATTTCAGTGAGAAATGGGAGACTTAGAATTTTTGCCATACAGTAGAATGCCAACAGAAAATGCCTTCCCTCCATGCTGTATGTATGCCTATTTTTTAAAAATTGATGATTTTAAATGTAATATGCAGTTAAACTCAATATTACCATTTAAACATTACTGCTGATGGAATAAAGAAGGAACTGGGGTGCAACAGGAATTAAATAGTACAAGAGCTCTTTCTAAAACATTATTTGCTCAAAATATTGGTGTGGTTCCTTTCTAAAGGGAGCTACTAAAATCTTTGTTCTCTGTTAAATAAAAAAAAGGAACAGGAAATATGGACTCTTAAGTTGGCAGTGGGAAAATTACATAGGAATGTAATTTCTTTTGTCTTTAGTCATCATGCATACTTCCCTCGTCAAAAGCCATGTGCACTGTCACGTCCAGACAAAGTGCCCTACGTCAGTTGTACTCTTGAGTCAACAAAACTGTGGCTCAGGGCATTCTAAGATTTCACATGTGCTGCTCTGGCTGCTATCCACTTACCTTGGGCTTAGCTCTGTTGAATACAGTGGGATTTTACTGTGGGAAGATATGCACAGAATTGTATTATGAAAGCAAGGGTAGTGTGAAAGAGAGATTATTTCCTAGTTGTTTTCTTTAAAATTGCCATTTTTTGTTCACATGGCTTTTTTTTTAAGAGACAGGGAATCCATATGACTTCATTGTATATAGTTGCTTTCTGGTGTATATATATTGCCCTCGCATATCTTTTTCAGACATTATTCTATTTTATTTGCAATAAAACAATAGCAAGGACAGTGTGGGTAGCTTGTGGAAGAAAAAAGGCAAGAACACTGTAGTACATCTTCTATAATCTTTTCAAGGGATTTATTAGCATTTTAGTGTACATAATCTATGGAGGATTCTTGAAGTGCTCCACTATGCTACTAGATAGCAATGTATACATTAGTAATGTACATACTACTGTAAGGCGAATTATACATTTATCTGAAACCCAAGGAAAGGAATTTGAGTCTCGGGATCTAAGTGCCCAGTAGTGTCACTGATAGACTTATAAGACTATTTAACTTATATAGTGTGCAGTTTTGCATTATTTCATCCTGAAGGTATCATCAAATCAAAGAGGAAGAAAGCCAACTCAAGTAAAGCAAATATTTCCTCAAGTACTTACCTGCTGCCTGGCTCATGATGCCTCCTGGGCTTTGCTCCTGGAAGGTTTGAAAAGGCACAAGCGTTGCACACCACGGTTTTCCTCTGAAGGAACCTTCCCCCTTTTATCAGATCCTTTGAGGTGTCAGAATTCACTCAGTCAGTGGGTGGTGTTTGGAAAGAGGGAGTTGCTGAGATGTAAAATAATGGCTTCAGCTTCACACGGAACCTCAAAAATAGCCATAAGAAATCCATCAAAGATAACTCTGACAGGCGGCTTATCTGAAATGAAAAGAAACCTGTGAACATATTTTGTTTTTTTCACTCACAAGGGGAAATAGTACTTGAATGAGGAATGGGTGGTGGTTTTCATGTCAGTGGTAATCCAATCTGCATTTTAGTCTGAACTTTAAAGGAACTAGCCATGTGTTGAATGTTACCCTCAAAGTCGTTGCAGCACCTTGGAAAGCTCCCTCAAAATCTGGACTAAAACATGGAGAGGATTCTGAGATGGAGGCCACCAGCTGCCACCAATTCTAATCTCTTTCACCTTAGATGATTAGGAGTCTGAGCAGCTTTCTGTGAAATCCTGGATTTGTAATTTGGTGTGGCACTAAAGCTCTCTGGCTGAGAATACTAAATACCCCTCCTTAAGTGAAAATCCTAGGGTTCTATAGGGTGCAACCACGGGAGGTAACGGACAATCATAGCATTATTATTATGTAATGTGAACAGACCCTGGAAGTGGAGTGGAATGGTTGAATTTCATTAAATGGTCTGTGGAGGACCACTGAGAGGACATTCATCCGAACAGATTGCCAAAGGAGTACCCATGTTAGAGGAGTCTAAATACCCTAAAGTCACCAGATCCTAATCTGATTTTGGAAGCTTAGTTACTTTTGGTTACTACTTGGATGGGAGACCACCAACAAATACCAGGTGCTGTAGGTTATTTTCTACCCTTACTGCCCAAGATCAGTGGTGTCACTAAAGGGGATGTGGCCCTCACTGGGTTGTAACACTTGAGAGGGGCAAAACCCAATCCTAGTGATTCCATTGCCCAAACTGATGGCTCCCATGTCAATGGGGTGTTGAGTCTGCTTCACTCCTATTTGAGGGATAGGGTTCAGCATCCTCAATAGTTTCAAACCCAGATTGGACTCACTGCCTCTCTGACATGGAAGTGACCAGTCCCACTGCCCAAGATTGCTGTGCTTTTCTACTGAGCTGTGCTCTCTCTCCTTCCATGCAGTAGCCGCAAGTAAATACAGATACAAGTAAGAGAGAAATGTCACTTCAAGATTTCACTCTTACCACTATCATAGCAGACATGTTCCCCACTCCAAACATCCTGTCAAAGGATGGGGTGGAGATGGAAACTGTGAACTGCAACTGACCAAACATCTCTGCTACCATTGCTTTGCTTCTGACAGACACCAGACATCTAGCAAGCTTTCACTAGCCAACTAACTGTCACATTTTTCTTGCTTTAGCTATTTACTGCATGGATCTCCTCCATAGCCATAGGTAATAAGCAGCATCTGGTAAAATCCATTCTTCTACACAACTGTTAAAGGTGCAGGAGCCCTCTCCAGTTTTCAACCCTATATATAAAGTTTCATCTTACCTTTCCTCTCCAGACCACCTTCTCCAAATGTTGCCCTTGCTTTTGCTGTGTACCTCTCTCAGTGATACATCCTCCACTGTCCTTTTACTTTTAGCCTTTTGCTGCTATTGTTGTACCTTTGCGGCTTCCTGCAGTTCTATCCTTTCCTATTGCTGTTTTGCTGTCAGTCACAAATCCACACACTTCCCTTTCCCCAGATGTGATGAGCCACATCTGTGAGGACAACAGTCGCTTTCTGTTCATTGTTGTAAAGACAAGTGGACACCTCTTAATTAAAAAACTGAAATACCCTCCTTAATAACCTTGTGTGTTATCTTTCTAACCCTACTCCTAATGGAATACACACCAAGTAACACTAAAACACCCACCATAATAACCTCTGTGGTATGGCTATCTGTATAGTGTTGGACTGTGTTGTATTTAGCAGTGAAATCCCAAGAAAAAGATGAAGAGGGACATAAGTTGTCTGTATGTCTTTTAAAGCAAGTGGTGACTTCATTGGAAGTGACTTGTGGACAGCTGAGTCTCTGTGGAAAGATAAGGGAGAGAAAAGGGAGTTGAGGCAGAGACTGAGAGGGGGACATCAGAGTTACAGGTCTTTGCTGGCTGGAGGAAGGAGGAAATGTAAACCAGTATCTGCTGGCTTAGTAGGATTGATGTTTTCCCCCCAGTCAGTGAGCTTTTGGCTGCATTCAGAGAGCTGAAACTTGTTGGTTGTCTTTGGGAAAACACCTCCAGGAAGGCAGAATGAACATAGATAGAAATATATGATTTTGGAGGGGGGGGTAATTCTAGCACATTACTTCTATGGTATCATGGTGCCATGGCAAGAAAAAAGAAAACCATCCCCACACCTTCTAGAACAACCCAGGATATATACACAAAGACATATACGGTGTGTGTGTTTTTAATGTCATGACACTGTGGCAGAAAGGAAAACAAAAACAAAAATGGAAGCCATCACTACACTTTTTCAAACACATGTTCTGTACTTTGTGCCAAATATTGCTCTGGATTTTTATTTTTGCTTGCAGAAACTGTTGTGAAGAGTTAGGCCATTTCTGCACTAGACTATTATAGTACTATTATTCCACTTTCAACATCCTATGGAATCCTGGTGTTTGCAGTTTAGGGAGGGGCCTTAGTGTGTTCAATAATTCATCAACTGCTTACCAAACTGAGGAGAGATGGGAATGTTTGAAAAGGGGTGAGGTGTGGAGGAGTTGAGGAACAAAAGCACACTTCACTTCTGTCATCAGCAAAACAACACATGAAATGGCACACCTATGCAAGGAAGTCATGTGAGATTTGAAAATTCATTAAGAAAAGCTATTTAATCTGCCAGACATAATTTATTTTTAACTGATATATTCAAGAATGAAAATTGTACTGGCTGTACCAGGAATCAAGGATCAGTCAGAAGTACCTGTGCATATCTAAGAAAGTATGAACAACTGTGTAAGATCTACCTCTTCAAATGCAAAATTCTCTGCTCTGGGTTCCCCCGTTCTTGCTTTAGTTGGTATTTGCAATTTTATATTTTAAAAAGGGTGATAGGACAAAAAACAAAAAAGAATACACAGGCTGTTGAATACTGATTTTAGTCAACTTTCAAAGGGCAATTCTTGAAAGGGGTTTATTATCGACTGGGAACTGTAGTGTCCTACAGTGTTTCTAACTCACTGTTATACAGGATTATTTACAGATTTCTTTGCACAGCAAAGATTGCAAAGAACAACAGGCAAAACCTTTTACTTTTGAAGCAGGTTACACCTACAGCAAATAATGTTCCAGCAATTATAAAATGTACATTGCTATAAAGTTAATGAGTAGCACAAATATTGACTGCAAGCAAATAATTTATGGACTGTAATTGTGCAGAACAAGAATCAAACTTGTTGACAAAGTACCTTCCATGTATGACTTGTGAAATGGCTGGTTTGTGAGCCTTCAGGACTAGAATTTCTAAAGGCAGTTTTGAGATCCCACTGTAAGTCTATAATAAGATTGCTAGGTCACTCTAATTATAAGGGATGTTGCTTATTCAAGGGACAGAAAGCTTGTCCCTTAGAGGACTGACAGGCGTCCCATATTAGTTATAATATATCCCCTATTTGAGTTTTGGAAAGTTTTTCCTTTTATACAGGTTCAATGAGATGCCAAAAAATCCTGTATTTTGAGGTGTGGGCCCTTCATAAAGACAGAAATGTATGCTTCATCTAATTTATAAATGTATAATTAAGAATTATAAAAAATTATAAAAATTATAAATTATAAAAAAAATAATACATTAATTTTACAGAGAAATAAGTCGACTGAAATCAGTGCTTTCAGCTGGTATTGAGGTAGAACAAAACCCATTAACAACTATTTTCTGATTGTCCACCCAGAGTGTCATGAATTTTGACTTTTCCTTATTGCTGTTTTGAAAACCTGGCAATACTAGTTTGTAGTTACAGATGTATTTAATGATATGAGGACACAGGGCATGTAGAGGTATATTTGGGGCTACGCACTTGGATAGAGAATTACAGGATCCCTTTGTCTTCTGCCATTTCACATACTTTACTTTGAGAATTATATATAAACAGTGATTTGCTTTATTGCTTTTGATAACTAACTACATGTGTCAACTGTCTCAAGGATTAGGGTAGCGTTTTTAAATCACAGTGAAGTTAACTAGAGAGCAAATGCTGAATTTGAAAGTTTCCAGCATAAATGACACCATGCAAAATTTTATGACTATGGAAGCAGCCAGTGGGGCAGCAGGGTATTCGTAGTTGCTGTTACACTCCAGGGTGCTGTTCAGTGGCAGGGATGCATTCCGGCGTGTTCTGACTGCCTTTGAAGACTTGCGGAAGAAGGTGCAAACTCTTGCTTCAGTGTAAGGCTGTTCTGATTTCTCCAGGTGCACAAGGGCAGCCAGAATGGGCCTGGCAACTCCTCTCCCCAAGTCAAATTGTGGCTAAGAGATGCAGATACAATAAATAAACACACATGTGCGCGCACACACACGCACACACACACACACACACACAGAGCTTTGGTACAACCAGGGAAGAAATGTGGACAAAGGAACAGCTTCTGTACCCCCCAGCATAAGTACACTGGTGTTCCACCAGTGTGCTCTTTGGATCCCAGCCATCTTATGACCATCTAGTGATGTAAATCTATCTAGGAATGTATGTTTTGGCAAAAGATTTCTCTTCTTGTATCAAAACACCCATTTGCACTTTTCAACCTTCTGTCTGGGCCCAAACTAGCTGTTCCCATAAGAGGATTGTACTCCTCTATGTGCCTATGTGACAACAGGCCCAAGTGAACTCAGGAGAACTTAGTGGCAGCATGCCTTACTAGAAACTGATAGGGCTCCTTCCAAGGAACGAGGTATGAAAAGTGCAAGATGAATATTGCTGGTTATGATGAGTGGTTGGATGGCTGACAGCTGTGGCAATTCTGAGGTTTTTTGTTTTCTTGTGCAAATCTGATTTTAAGGTTCACCTGAAGGCATGTTTGATTTGGCTTGGGAGTTGCTCACAAAGAGGCAGTAAGCTTATGTTTATTTTAGATATAGCATGCTGGGGCCCTGTTATCTAACTTCACATGATTTCCAGTCTTGCTCAACATGGTCAATTCTGCTAGTAAGAGAAGAAATTTGTGCTGTGCAACAGCTCGTCTTTTGTAAGCAGTTGTGTATTTGACGTGTCTAATATTCTCAGGGTTTTTTTAAAAAAAATTTCTTTGTACAGGAAAATTAGGCACAGTGTGGTCTATTAGGAAGTGCTGGACTGCAACTCCCATCAGGCTGCAATTTCTAACAGCATTGTCAATGGTAAGGAATGCTGGAAACTGCAGCCCAGAAACATCTGGAGGGCTGCACTTCAGCAACCCCTGCTGTACAGAATTTGGGTGGGATTCAGATTTGTCTCCTGAGTGCTAAGGCCTTTTTTAAAGGCAAAGTTCTGATCCTCATGACTGAAAAGTTTGAAAAATATCTGGATCTTATGTAGTACCAAAATTTTCCAAGATTCAAAGTAGGGCACAAAAGCAGCCATATGGAACATAAAACAGTGGCTAAAATTCTGTTACTTAATCCCAACTAGAGTAGACTTACGGAATCAATTTATTGAATGGTGAGTCAACATGTAAGTTACTCTTTAAAGCCTTATCAACCATGACTTTGTTTAGACTCTTACAGCGAATACATACTTGAGCTGCTTTAGGCATTATGTCCAGGGTATCTTACAGAACACTTCTGCCTGGGTGAATGTGTCAAATATTGGATTTTTTTGTTTGTTTATCACGCTACAATGCACTGCTAGAACTGAATTCAAGATTCAGTTTGGGCTTCTGATTCATGAGGAAGAAAAGATGGCAGCCTTTCCAGCCACTGCATGAGGACAAGTCAAAAAAAAGGTGCCAGATGCCTGTGGTAGCCTGAGGATTAAACTATTGTCAGTACAAAGTAGCATTGAAGTTGCTAGCACTCTGCTTCTTCTTCATTAAACATTGGTCACAGCAACACCTGAGAGTCCCAAAGACTTATGTCAAAAGAGGTCTTCAACACCTTCTGAGCCCCTCCTAGTGGCTGACAAACCAAGAGGTCTGGATGTGTACATAACCTATTAATCATATCAATTCAAAAGAATGTGGCTTACCTCACACATGATGTGTCACTGTTTCTGCACCATTTCTGGGGTATGGAGTAATGGGAAGTTAGTGAGTGGTATCGTGTTCATGCTAAATACCAGTGCAACTGAAATTTACACCTGCATATGTACTTTTTGAGTCATGGCAGATGGAGGAATTCAGCACCTCCGATCTGCCAAGACCCCTCCTGAGCCATCTGTCTGTCTGCAAGCTGTGTACCCCCTCCCTCTTGGCCATTCAGTAATTCAGTAATCAGGGGAGGACAGAGGCAGTGGCCAGGGAGCTGCAGGAAGAAAGAAGACATCTTCTTGGTCTCTGGTCTAACAGGACACATAACTATGTCTGTTGGAGTTTGCACTCCACCAGTTGATGCTGGATCTTGGCCACGGTCATAGGCCTAGATTCTGTTCATGGATGTGATTCCACTAGTGCAGGCAGTGAGGAGGCAGCATGAATAGAATGAATGTGCATGGAAAGACAGAGAAAATCGTTTCATCACTGTCTGGAGAGGAAACTGCTACCTCCTGTTCAGGCTATCTAGAGCCAATACTCTTTCTTCTCCAGTCAGTGATGAAACAAATTTCTCTGCCCTGATACTACTGGTACAACTATGAAAAGAGCACACCATGCTGGTGCAATGGATTGTTGTATTAACATAGTGCATCAAGGAAATTCCAGCCATGTGCTCTTTCACTAAGACATCGCTACCCTTCTAGTCCCTCTCAATATCTTGCTACTTTTGCCTGCTCATTTAAACCAGTTAACCTCAGATCACTGAGACAAATGTGGCCATGTAGGACTTTCCTTCTACTGTTGCCTAGGCTTGTTATTTTTGTCTGATATGTCTCTTGGCAGGACATCTAAGAAGTTAGTATAAAACAACTAGAACCAGACTGTTTTCTTCAATAGTTGCTTAATGTTACACTGAGAAAGATGCAAAATAAATACAAAAGCTTTTTAAAAAGTTCGCATTTATTTTAATACATACTAATTCACAACGGAAAAATGTACATACACAATATACACAAATAACTAAAGCTAAAACAAAACAAAATAAACCAAAACTTAGAAATAATACTAAAACACATTACTAAAACATTGATCTGTTACCATAAACACTACATTAACTAAAACATAAAAGAATTCTGATCCCCTACACAAATTGTAATGAAAAAGAAAAAAAATTAATAGAAAATGTATTATTATAGATCTGACTAAATTCAACTTACTGGAATTACTAATAACCATAACCACAGACTGTTACATGATTAGGTTTCTTATGGCTCAAAAAAATCCATGAACAGTTTCCAGTTTGTCAGAAAATCTTCAATTGGTTTATCTTTTCAAATCCATGTCAATTTGTCAATTTGGGCAAAGTCTGCAATTTTAACAAACCTACTCTTCTGTTGTCTGTGCTTCAGTCCATTTCCAAGTTCGGGCAAACAACATTCCAGAAACTGTTATCATATATTGAAGTAGTTGTCCATATTTACTATCCAGTTCTTTATTGATAATTTCTTGGACTCTGTACACTGCCAGAATCTTTCACTAGCTCTTTTATCATTCTTCCAGGACTGGCATAAGCCACAGTTAATAGCATGAGAAACAGCTGAAACAGAGAAACAGTTGCTAGCATGAAAAATGATTTTCCAATTTGCCGATTGCCTAAATACATTTAAAATACCAGTGGGCTTGCAAGGCAAACAACAATGATTTCTATATCCAAACTTGGCCTCTCCCAGGCTTACAGGAGAGTTGGGGGGGGGAACCCCATGGCACAAACACTAAAAAAGAAAGTACAAAAATCACCAGTAAATGCACTCCCTTAGCTATTTAGAGGCTGGGGGGAGTGTAGGGTACGTGGGCAGCATCTGTTTGCATTTTTCTTCTGGCTGCAGCTAAATACTTTGCAGTCACTAAATGGCTGCTGTAATCCTCTCCAGGTTGGTCCCACAGTTCTAAACATTATGCTCCTGTCACTTACCTTGGCCCTTTACCCTCCGAATCTCTCTGGAAGTGGTTCTCTGACCTCAGTGTGACCACTATACTAGACAAGTGGATATGCTGATTGTCTGGCTCAGTCTGGTAAAGCATTGTTAATCATTTGTTAAAACATTCAGACAGTGACGTAGAAGATAAAAACAGTAAAGATTTATTGTAGGAGATAGCATGAATACCTAGTTATGCTGGTTTCATATACAGTACATTGTAACAACTCAGTATCAAACAAAGAATCCTCCCCTTCTCAACTCTTTTCACCCTTACATCTCCCCCCTCCCCAAAAACACCATTCAGATCTCTCTCATTCCCTCTTCCTAATTGGCCCTATCTTATTTCTGACTGGCCCTGCTTTATTTTTTATTTTTTTTTAGTTGCAAAAATTACTAAAAATCAACAACTAGCAAATAAACTCACTATTAAGTCTCCTGTCAAATTGCTAGATTACAGTGGGCCCCCCATGTTTGGGGGTTCAGCACTCACAGATTTGATGCTTCGCAGAATTTATTTATTTAAAAAATTCTTACACTATCTGTCCTTGGCCACAGGAAAAGTATGTTCTTTCCAGGAATCTCTAGCTAGGTCCTCCAGAGTGAGTCTATTGTCCACTTTCACCAGAGGTGTGCCACAGAGTCATGCTGGAGGACCTAGAGATTCCTAGGGAAAACACTTTTCTGGGCATTTGTAGGTCCCCCATTATGACTCTATGGCCCATCTCCACTTGAAGTCACCACAGAATCATGCTGCAGAATCTAGAGAGTCTTATAGAAGTGTTCTTACGTAAGAAAAACAGCATTCATGACTTATTTTTGCATTTTCTACTTTTGCATTTTCTTACACCCCTCACCCTCATGAAAGTAGAGGGCTCACTGTATATTATTTTCCCTCACAGAACCCTCCTAACAGTATTCTATGAGCTGTGATTCACTGCCTCTACACAAGCTGCTCCCACTTCTAGCTTCACAGGCATCTTTCTTGCTGTCATTAATAACCAAGGGAGTGTGCAGTGGGATTGTGGAGGGAGGGGGAAGCACTGCTCAGGGAGCTACTGGATAGCTTCCTGCAAAATTAATTTATAAGGTTTGAATTGAATTTATAAGGATTCATATTGGACTGGTTTTAATCATTTGCAAGCTGCCTTGTGTCTCATAATTGGGAACAAAGGCAAGATATAATAAAATAACAATACCTGCACGTAACCCTAGGTTTTCCATGCACATCACCAACAGGATTCCAGCATGTATGTGCCTGAATGCAACTGGGAACCTTTGTATATGAGTTTCAATAGACAGGGCAATTCCATGACAACACCAAGAAGGGCATGGAGAGCTTTTCCCTAGTATTGAAGAAATTAGGAAACTTTATTTGCAGGGATGGAACTGGCACTTCCTCAGAGCAATGGTACTATCACTGCTGCACTCAGTGACAGATAAAAAAAAATGGAATCTATCCCCAAAGGTTCCTGAAGCATCAATTGCACTGAATCATTGTCAGGCTAATAGCCTGCTGTGAGACATATCTGTTTAGAAGAAAGATTCACTGTGTTTAGCTGTTTATTTTCTGATATACCCTGCAAGCAGGCCTGGCAATGTAGAAGAGGCAAGCGAATAATAACAGGCAATGAACTGAAATGGAAAGCTGGCTGGATGCGAGTCCCGTGGGCCACCAAGCTTCTCAGCAGCTTTGTGGGAAAAGGTATTCTGAGAGTCACTATTTGTACTCAAATTGCAGTGCAGACTTGATTCAGAGAGAACCCTATTGTTCTTTTCTATCCCAATTCCTACTGAGCTGGAAATTTTTCACACCATCCTTGGTGATCTACAGTGATGGCACTTGAAGTACATCATGGTCACATAGTTCTCTCTCCAGGAAACTACTGTGGCCTTTGAATTTTCTTTTGATATCGGTTGCTCTAACGACAGGTGGTAAAGGAACTTCTCTGGAGTGGAATGGAATGGAATAGATTGAAAGTTGTGTGCATCACCAAGTATGAGGTTGGGGTAAGCTATTTCCTTTATTTGATGTAGACTCAGTCTATTGCTCATTCTATCTTGCAACCTGGGCTAAAAGAGCCTATTGAATTTTAAAGTAGCATAAATATGTCCATGTAGTTTTCCTGGAAGCCACAGTTGTGCAACCAATTGCACAGGAGATGCCAAAGTCTCAAGTTCATCAGCTGTGCAACAACTGGACAGCTCACCAACCATCAAAAATGAGAAGGAGGGCTATGCATGTGTGTTTGGTTGCAACTGGTTGCATAAGAGACCATATTCATGCAACCACCGAGAATGAGGAACTAATCATGCAACTATTTTTACACTAGTGTAGTACCCTGTCATGCCCCAATCCCAGGACTCAGGTGCAAACACAGACAGGATCCTCCCCAACAGCCACAACATGCAAACATGAACAGGACAATACTTACAGCAGCCCAGTGTAGATGAGAAAGGGAGAGCCCAGACATTCAGAGCATTTATATAGAGAAGACACATTAATCAGGCAAACAGGTGGAGGAGGCTATTGGCTAATGAATACAAGGGATGGAGTGGGGAGAAGTCTGGTGCTGACAATTGGTATTTCTGGTGGAAGCAATGTGTTCTTCTTTTGGATCCTTAGCTTGTGTTCCTGGAAAAGCTTGACCCTTGCTTTGTGGGCTGGCTATGCTGCTGGATACTTCCTTGAACTGACACTGGATTTATTACAGACTTGGACTGCTGAAACAAAACTGGTATCTGTCTGATAAGCATTTGTAAACCTTGTCTGTGGCTGCTACTATAGACTCTATTGGAGGACTGTGAACCGTGGCTAGCTAGGATATGCCCTAGCTGTATTCAGACCAATGGTACTCTCAATGACTGAATGGAGATCTCAACCCTGGCTTTCTAGGTCTTAGCTGAAAGACCCCATTGCAAACTACTACTGGTTTTATTTGAACATGCAGATGAATGGGACCAAGAACTAACAAATTACATCTACTACATGATTATCTTAAGCTATTTTCCCATTAGCAGCAGTCCGTACAACTACTTAAAAAAAATAACCTTTTGTCATATATGAGACTCATATACACAATCAGTATGTATGTATGTATGTATACACACACACACTGTGTGTGTATGTATATATATATATTATAGATAATATAAATATATCTATACACACACACAATGTATGTATGAATGAATGACACATACACACACACACAGTCAAGTGGGAAGGGCAAGGAAATGAAGAATTAGTTGTGTTTCTCTTTCTTAAAAATTTATTTGGCTACTTAACCAAGAAGTACACCATACTGTATCATATCTTTAACACTGTGAAAGACCATTTACTTCTATTAGACCTGGAAAATTCTTTAGCAACTATTTTTATTTACCAAATGCTCTCATGTATAACCTTCAGGGGTCAGAGGTATCACACTGTCTCTCTTGAAAGGCACTCCTTTGTGGTTTGGTGCATTAGCATTCACTCTACCGTGTCTCTCAGCACAGTCTTTGCAGTAAGCAACAATAGGGTATCTGTTATAAATCATCTATGTAAACAAAGGAGAGAAAATATTTCATATCTAACTGAAGACAGCCAGAATGCCTGGATTTTTTTGGCATGATGTGATTTCCGGTCTGCGTCATGGATGAAAATCCCTCAGGTTTCTATTTCATCTTTTCCTTCGGATGCCTTTGTTCTTCTGGCAGATCTGGTCCCGTGTGGAGAAGCAGAAGTCCAAGGAGAGTAATAGATATCCCTATCCACCACAACAGGGCATGAGTCTCCCCAAATAGCAACTTGCCAAGAAAAGCCTGGAAGGAAAAAAGGAGGAACCCTCTGACAAAAAACAAAAACAAAACAATGGATAGCATAGATGAAGCCTAAAATATAGTCTGAAATCCTGCATCATAATGGCAGAATGCTGGGCTAGTTCTGCTGGGCTAGTTCTGCTGTGTTATCCCTTCTGTCCCATGCACAGGGCACCTATCCAATGCCAAGGTGTGCCCACATAACCATTCAGTGGCTGGGAAAGGGCTATGTCTGTTCTCTTCTCCCAGCTGTGGAATTACAGTGGGATGCTGGCTGGGTGCCCCCTGTCCTTTCTGGCTACCAAATGGTTGTGGGGCAGTGCTCTGCTGCTGAGACACTGGCTTCCATGTGCATGGCAGAGAGTTATGCAAGGAGGTACTAAACACTTCCTTCTGTAACACCCTCAGAATTAGACGTAGATAACAGCTCTGTATTATGAAAACATATATCAGAAATGGATTTCCAGCTACACACTGAAAATCTCTATGGGACTGAACTCATGCACTGTGGCCAATTAAAAATCTCTGAAAACCTGGAAGTTATAGTATCTCAAGGTATCTGACAAAATGAACTTTACATAGGTATTAAGAAATAGGGTGGTTATAGCCATTTCCGCACTAGACTTTTATAGTGCTATGATTTCACTTGAAACATCCTATGAAATCCTGGAGTTTGCAGTTTTGGGAGGGGCTGGCCAGCCCCTCCTGAAACTGCAAACCCCAGGATTCCATAGGATGTTTCAAGTGGAATCATAGCACTATAAAAGTCTAGTGCAGAAATGGCCTATAAAACTGGTTAGACGTGAAAACTGATATACTTTTTGGAAAGTCGCTCGGAATATTTTCTACCAACTGGTAGAAGAAACAGGCCTACACTCAACGACAGAAGACCAAAACCAATGGTTCTCCAAAGCTGTTGATCCCTTGTGTTCATGGTGCCATTTTGGATACATAGTAATTAGAACTTGGATTTGAATTGCTGGCAGCGTGTGTGCTGATGATGATGCTTATGGTTTAAATGAAAAAAGTGTGACTGATAGCACCCACATTTTTTTTCACACCAAGTTTCATGAAACATGGACCCAAGCTAGCAGTTTTCTGGGAAAAAACAACAACAGTATTTGCAGATCAGTCCTGAACCTCCACAAAAAAATGTTCATTGTGTCAGCCTTAGTCTAAGCATCAACTTTGGTCAAAATTAGTTCACAAAGGGGTATTCCGGAGGGCCATAGCTGTCGACTAGTTTGCTTCAAAATTATACAAGGTTTTAAGCACTCCAGAGGAACCTCCACAGGAATATCAGAAATCTTGCTTATGATCATGTAAATGATGTGTGGAACAGGTTGAGAGAATGCAGACAGATTCAGCAGCTTGTTGTTTGGGATGCGGTCACTGGTGAGCAATGCTCATTTCTCAAGTCCACACCACTTTGTGACCTGTCTATAAAATATTTTTAAAAAACAGGCACACCTCAGCTAACAACGTCTCTGACAGTGAGCCTCTTTTTACACCAGCCTAGCCCGCTTTTGCTACTCTCTCTCTGTCTAGTTGGAAAGACTGGATTCTGCTCTAGCCAATCCTACTGCAACTTTGTGTGGATGCCTACAACAAGTAAAATAAACAGCAGCTGCATCCAGACTCCCTTACTGAGCATACATGAACAGCAAAACAGAGAAAGTAGATAATCCTGCCTCAGCAGCTAAAGAAGCACAAAATTATAAATCTGGCCACCAAAATCCAAGAAACATGGAGGTTGGTTAAAGAAAAAAATTATACTTGGATACATTTTGAAAGAAGCTTTCAAGGGGTCTCTAGAAGTTTTAAAATGATTTTGTTTACATATGCAAGGCTTGTCTGACCTGGTTTCATTTCATACATGCACAGTGTTCACTTTGGAGAAAAAGTTTACTAACTGCTCTTACTTTTTCTTTTTCTCTTCATAGGGTCCTGTCCCTATTCTTACTGTTACTTCTGCCTTGAGTGGCAAACCTTCCACTAAACTAATGCCACCCAGGAACATATCCACTTTGTTAACTGAGTTACATCTGTACTTTACAAACTATGCTCTTCCATTGCATAATTCTAACAAAGAGGTTCTCAGACTTTTTTTTTTAAATGGTGGTCTAGTTTACCCTGTTTCCTCCTCCCACAATAATGGCTCATTATTTTGTGAATATATTGTCTTGTTTTTAATTGCAGGTGTTAGAAAATATGATGGGAGCCAATTTCTGACCCTGTAGTGTGCTGTTTTATTGTGTTTCCAGCTGACATTGCAGAAGTAGACTTCCACTTTTGTTGCTTCTAGGTTTTGAAGATCGTTTTCAATCTTTTTGTGTGTGTTCTGGAGGCTGAAATGTGTTAAAGGAGAAACTACCATGTTTGGGGGCATTTAAACATTTTGGAAAATCTGATTGTTTGGGGGGGCACATGCAGCTCACAGGGTATACTTCCCTCACTCTATTTTAATGTATTACTAATATTTTTTAATAATATTAGGATTTGTATTTTTAATTCAATGGTTCCTATGCACTCCCTTCCTTCACATCTGGACAGATTTACATTACAATAGGTGAAGGGAACAGAGCCAACAGGAGTATAGCTACTTCCTGATGAGTCTCCCATCTCACCTTTATCTCATACGAGTAAACAAGGATAGATCCAGACAATTCAGAAAAATGGCACACAAATGTAGTTTTCTGCTTATACTCACAGAAGAGATGAAATTGGAAGCTGTTGAGGTAACAGTTGCTGTAGCAGAGGAGGAGGAATATCTTAGTGCTTTGGCAAAGAGAGTCCACATTATAGCATTGCATGCAAGCATCAGACCACCACATCCTACTCGAAGCATCATAGGTAACTGCAGAAATATTGCGGAGCAACAATGAACTCCATTGTATTTTCTAAACATTTCACAAATGTTCTGGATAAAAAGAAAACATCTTATCTGTAACACAGAACAAAACTAGGAACATGATTTTGTGAACTGTTTTCTTAGCATGGAATGAAGGTATGACAGAACACTGTGATTGCCCAATAATAGGGAAACCATGAGTTAAAGTTTACTTGAAGGCATATAACAACAGTAATCTCTTGTTCTACTTTTTGCTCAGTGACATTACAAGCACCACACTTTGGGGATGGGGCTGTCTACGAAGATGGCATGTCCTTATGGTCGAGGTGCCAGAGCTGTTGAGTCAGTTCTGTTATTTTACCACTTGTAACATCTAAAAGACAGGGACTTCAGATGGTAAAAACAGAAACTGGTCAGCTTTATTTAAAGGGTTACATAGCAGCAGAAAGATAATGCACATTTCCCCATGTTCCTGATAACAGCTTATATGCTGGTCTGGAAAATACCATGCTGTGTTTAACACTGCATATTTGCCCCATGGGCTAAATACATCTGTTAGGTTAGTCACAACTAAAGTAGACCCACTAAATCATTGAAATTTACACAAGTGCTGAATTACTAACTTTTAATTAATTGACTGGGTCTACCCTAGTTGTGGCTAACAATCAGATTTACTCCTGTATTTGTTCAGAATTAGCTAGCTGAAATCAAGCTCCGGTCTAGAATTACTCTGGGCCAAAAGCAGATCACACAAGTTCCGCATGGAAGAACCTTAATCATTATATGTATCCTCTGACAAACTTTACATGCTTTTAAGATATAACTTTACATGATTTTAAGATATGACAACATTCATATAAGTAAAATATTCCTCATCAGGCTCTGTCTTCAAGAATCCAGAGAAAAGTTTAGTCAGACATTTCCTCTCCCAGAACCAGATTAATATTTCTCAACTAATATGAGGGTTCTATGGAAACTTCTTTAAGCAAACTCCAGTTGACAAGAATTCTGGCAACAGCTGAGTCAGGTATTCCCCCCCTCCCCCCGAACTAGATTAACATTCCTCAACTAACCTGGCAGTTCTATGGAGCTCTTCCACAAACAAACTCCAGTTGATGAGAAAACATTAACTTCTATTTACTTTTGATAACTACAGAGAATGAGATTTTGTTTCTTGAAGGAAATCTTAGACTCACAGACATGGAAGTACCCCTGCAAAAGGTTATACATGGATATTGTGCAAGAATAGATTTCACCATGTGTACACCTGCAGTAAAGCTCATTATTGTCTATTCCATTAGGCTTTCTTCATGACACATTCACAAAGCCTAGATTGGCCAAATATTTATGAATGAAACCATAAATACTTTATGACAGCTGATTAACTTCAGGATGCCTTTTATTTTTTTTAGTTAGCAGTTGAAAAATATTCTGCAAAGAGCAATTTTGTTACCCTGTATGTTGGGGGTCCCAGGAGGGGTGCCCAAATAGCCAAATAAAAACACAAGTTGGGGGGATTTAAGCTCGAGCACTCTCTTAAGCCAAACGAGAGGCAGGGTAACTTTAGCTAGGATCTTTTACCCAGTGTCTACGGCTTCAGGTCAGGGAGCAGGCAGACAAGTTTAAAAGTAACAAAATAGCAGTTTTCATTGAAAGATAAACAGCAAATAAAACAACACGCATGCTAGCTAACTGAGAAATAGAAATAGAGACTGTGGGGAGGGGATGATATGACACTTTTTCTCATAGTCCTGGAGAGAAGTGGGGATTGAAGAAAAAGAAGCTCAGCGTGGCTGGCTGAGGGGAGCTCCTTAGACAAACCAGCATCAAGGCGAGATGGAAGTCCAAAGTAGTCCGAAGACCATTTGGAAATGAGGGGTTTTTATAGGGGAGTTTGTGCCTACCGGCTATGCTATGCCTGGTGAGAACAAAGGAAATTTGGAGCTGGACAAAGGAGTTGCAAAAGGTCAAGTTTGCATGATGAGCTTAACGCTTGACGACAATAGTTTGGCCAGTACGTAAATGTCCCGTCTGAAAGGACTAGCCCGGCTGAGAGCCGTGCGTCTATTGTAGGGTTTGCAATGGGAAGTTCCCTGAAGCGACAAGAGAGGCTTGAGTTGCCAGCCTCAATGGGCTCTGGAATGCAAAACCATTAGTGGCTGCGACCTGTACATGCTTGTCTGGAGAACCTCACGAACACGTGGAGTGGGGTGGCTGAGAAAGGTCAAGCAAAGGCCGAATTGTTTGATATCAACATGATATCTGGTGCTCTCACCAAACGTGTCATAACTGGAGCAACAACTTCATGCAGAAAATCATGTCACAGTCAATACGGTCAGCCCTCCATGTTTGTGGGTTTCATTTTTGCAGATTTGAATATTCATGGATTATTTGCTGTCACTTCTGCTGTCTCCCTATGCCGTATGGGACTGCAAGCCTTTTGAGACTGAGAAACTGCGAACAAGGCTTGTAAGTCCCTATTAAAAATGGTGTGGGGTAGCAGTGGAGGCAGCAGTAAGTCTCACCAGCTATCCGCTTCTGCCTTGTGAAGGAACCCTGATGCTTCAAAGGAATCCATGGTGGGTTCAATATAGTGATCATACTTTTTTGTGTGTCAAATATGGTTTGGGAGGGCCTACAGTTATTCATGGTTTTCCCCATTTTCATGGGGGTCCTATGCCCTTAACCCTAGCAAGTGTGGAGAATGCTGTACTTGGAAAATTTATTACTAGAGCTGCCACAATACCTCAGCCAACACAGTCAACTTTTCCAAGCAGCCTTCCCCTTATATGTTCCTATAAGGCAAGGGTGGGGAAAGTACAGCCCATGGGCTGCATGCAGCCACCCAGAATACAAAAACGTTTTTGAATTATTTCCCTGCCAAAAGGTCTTTGCCCCCGTGCACCCCCCAGGATTCTGGAATGCACATTTTGGCTCACTGGCCCCTTTCAGGCCCAGGAATGGTCCTTTTTTTCAACCTCAGAAGTGATCTCATTTCCTGTTGGAAAAAAATGGACTCTCCTAGGACTAAAATGGGCCACAAAGGGCCAAAAGAGTAGTGAAATTGCCAGTCATGCCCCCTTGGGGATACAGGGGCATTTGCAGGCAAAAATGCAAATTGCAGTGATGTAGTAGAAGGTGTGGCCCTACAAGATTCTCAAAGGGACCAACGCAGCCGCTAAGTGCCAACAGTTGCTTGCCCCTTCAGTTAAGCCTGCAACTTGCAACCTAACAACAACCATCTAGGAGGATTCCCTAGAAAAACAGTGAAAGCAGTGAATGCTAGTTATAATACAATTCAGTGACACACATATGATCCCAGCAGGTGCGTTACTCAGGTATCACTTTTCTGGGCCCAAACAAACTTGTGACTGCTACCATCTCTCCCTGTTCCTTTTTTCTTTTATAAAACTGTTGGCCAGCTGGTGTACTTCCACTTCTCCTAAAGCCATCTGCCTAAAACTCTGGGTATTTGTGGCTGGCAGCTTTGTATTTATATGTCTGTATATTAGGTATCTATTTTAGTTCTACAAGGGCATGTTCGCTCATTGAGATTTAGCATTTGTCCTTCTATGTACCATGGCCAAAACCCATCTGACCACATCTGTTGAGGGCCTGTAAAGCCTATCACCCGCGTTGACTTTCAGTGTCTTGATACTAGTACTTGGTGCCACTCTTCCTCCTATTCTGCTACTACAGCCCTTCTTGCCTTCTGCTCATGGATGGAAAAAGCCAGGAGGAATTAAGAAGCTCTGCGACTTGTAGTTCCTGAAAGAGATTTTGCCATACACACCACTTGCTGCCTTTCAGAGTACATGTTCTTTTTCTTATCAATAGCAACATCAGTTTACACATCGGAAAGTTGCTACTCTAACACTGCTCCTGATTCCTCCAGCAAAACTTCCAAGAACTGTATGCTCCATATAAATAAACTGATACAGAAAAATAAAACTGCATAGTCAAGGCTTCAACTTTTTTCCTCATGCGTATTGGGCTTGCAGCCTAATTTCCCCACTTATCTTAGTAAAAACATACCCCTTTTCTCTTTCATTTTTCAGCCAGTGTTGGGGTGGTGGCGGCAGGGAAGGGGTGAAACTGCCTGTGCAAATGACCTTGAAAACCTTGGTCATGTTGGTTTTTAATGAAACTATATCTTTATGGGTGTGCCCAAATTACTGTTGGTTACATAAGGCAGACTCAACAAAACACTGGAAGGGAAAGAAAAGGGTAAGGGTGGGAGAATCAGCCATGAAATTGACACAAATAAATGGGCCCTTCAATAAACAAAACAGAAAGGTGTTGGTTCTCCATGGATTAGCTGGCCTCAACCACACCTTTGGCTGCCTTCAGTTACTCAGGGACCAGAATCCCAGAAGCTTTTGTGTTTCAAGGCAGAAAGAGATGGGGAAGCAATCAATCAGAAGCATAACCCAAGAGACAAGCCATCCTCAACCATGTTCTAAGAGGCAAAACTTTCCCATTGGGTAATTCCTAATCAAAACAGTAGTAGGAGACACTAGGAGAGGGATATCATGTGTTAAGTTGCACTCTCCCTGAAATCTCAGACTTGCAGCCTTGGCGTTCTCCTGGACTCAACTCTGAGCCTAGATGCCCAGGTCTCTGCAGTGGCTAGGAGCGCATTTGCAGTTAAAACTTGTGTGCAAGCTCCCCCCGTTCCTTGAGATGTCAAAACTAGCTGCAGTGACAATTGCCTTGATTACATCTTGTTTGGACTACTGTAACATACTCCACGTGGAGCTGCCTTTGGAAACTATTCAGAAACTTCAGCGGGTTCAAAATGCAGAAGCTATAATGCTGACCGGGGCCAGTTACAGGGAGCATGTAACTCCCTTGCTAAAACAGCTCCACTGGCTACCTGTTGATTTCCGGGCACAATTCAAAGTGGTTATGACCTATAAAGCCCTGAACGGCTTAGGTCCAGGCTATCTGAAAGACTGCGTCTCCTTGTACAAACCAGCTAGAGCCTTAAGATCTGCTGGGAAAAGCTTTCTCTCTGTCCCACCACCATGTGAGGACATGGGAGAGAGCCTTCTTGGTGGCTTTTCCCACCCTGTGGAACACTCTTCCACAGGAGGCTAGGCGGGCCCCCTCCCTGCTTTCCTTTCACTGGCAGGCAAACACATTTCTGTTTAAACAGGTGTTTATGTAAGCCAGGGAGCTTTATTTATTAACTTGTTTAAAGTGAATATTGTTTTAGATTTTTCTTTTTATGATTTTATATCCTTTTAATCTTTTTAACTGTTTTAAATGTTTTTAATGTTTAATGTGTTTGATGTTTTTGAATGTGTTTTAATGTGTATTTATTGTTGGAAGCTGCATTGGGTCCCAGTTCTGGGAGAAAGGCAGTCTACAGATATAATAATAATAATTAATTAATTAATAAACGAACAGGTTGCTTACCTGTAACTGTGGTTCCTCGAGTGGTCATCTGTGCCCTCACACATTAGGAGCTTTCGCGCGTGCGTGGTAGCGTTCGGAAGATTCTAGAGCTTAGTAGCTTGGCGGGAACCCCTTCCCCATGCCGGTACTGCGCATGCTCATCCTGCCGAGTAACGGTCACTCCTCAGTTCTGTAGTCCTCCAAGAAAACAGGGACCTGAGAAAGAGGGGACGGCTGGGTGTGTGTGTGTGAGGGCACAGATGACCACTTGAAGAACCACAGTTACAGGTAAGCAACCTGTTCTTCTTTTTCGTGGTCTCTGTGCCTCACACACTAGGAGACTGTGTAGCTTACTGGTTGGATGGCGGGTCAGGTTCTATAGTACAGAAGCCAGCACAGCACGTCCAAAACGAGCATCTCGATGGGACTGGCAGTCCAGCCTGTAGTGGTGCACAAAGGTCGATGGCTGGGACCAGGTCGCCACACGGCAAAGTTCCTGCAGGTCAGCTCCTCAGAAGAGGGCTGCAGATGTCGCCACGGCTCTGGTTGAATGAGCCCGGAGCAAGTCTGGCGGAGGCTTCTTAGCAAGCTCGTACGCCAGGTGGATAGTCTGGGGCACCCATTTTGAGAAACGTTGGGTGGATACCTTGTGGCCTCTTCGACGCCCGCCATAGCACACAAAGAGGTGCGGAGTCTGTCGAAAAGAGGCAGTCGTGTCCTTGTAAAAGGCCAAGGCCCGACGAACATCCAAGGAATGAAGGGATCTTTCCAAAGGCGTAGTCGGGTCTGGGTAGAAGGTTGGTAATATGATGTCTTGACTAAGACGGAAGTGCAACACCACCTTCGGTAGGAATGAAACGTCCAGCCGAAGGACCACTTTGTCTCTGTGGAACACCAGGAAAGGCTCGTCAGACCTTAGGGCTGTCAGCTCCCCCGCTCGCCTGGCTGAGGTGACAGCCACCAGGAAAGCAGTTTTCATGGTGAGCAGCCTGTCATCAGCAGTCGCCATGGGTTCGAAGGGCGGTCTCGTTAGCTGAGACAGCACCAGAGATAGGGACCACGGCAGCAGCGGCGGTGATACCGGTGGGTACAAGTGCTGCAGGCCCTTCACGAACTGCTTCACGGTACCGTCTCGAAAGAGAGCTGTGGAGGAAGATCGTGGAGGCTGGTATGCCACGAGGGCGGCAAGGTAAACCTTCAAGGAAGGGAAGGCTAAGCCTTGCTGTCAAAGGTGCAAGAGGAAGTGGAGCACGGTAGGCAAGCTGACAGGCAATACTGGCTCCCGTCGTGCTTCAGCAAAGGCTACGAACTGCTACCACTTGTAATGAAAGTTGCGGTGTGTCGACTCCTTCCTGGCTGCAGTCAAGACGTTACCGATAACGGGATCATCTAAGGCGATATCCTCCAGGCATGGAGGGCCAGGAGCGGCAGGTCTGGGTGGAGCACGAGGCCGTCGGAGTGCAACAGGAGGTCCGGTGTCATTGGAAGTCTGAGTAGTCGGTCATGGGCAGCTATGAGCAGGGGCCCGAACCAGTGCTGCCTCAGCCAGTACGGGGCTACGAGGACGACGTTGGCTCAGTCTGCAAGGATCTTCGATATCACTCAGCCCAGGAGGGGGAATGGAGGGAACGCGTAGAGAAGCTACTTGTTCCACCTGAACTGGAAGGCATCGGCGATGGAGCTGCGGTTGTGACCGGCCCTCAAACAGTACCGACGGCACTTCGCATTCTTGCTGGTGGTGAAGAGGTTGATTGTCGGCTTGCCCCAGTGGCCTTGGATCATCTGGAACGCTTTGTTGGAGAGGGACCACTCGTGGTGGCAAGAGGTGTCCCTGCTGAGGGCGTCTGTTGTGGCATTCTCCTGCCCGGCCAGGTGAACTGCCATGGGATGGATTCGTAGCGGGATGCACCAGTTCCAGAGATCAAGGGCTATGTTGAGGAGGGTGGTCAAATGAGTCCCTCCTTGCCTGTTGACGTAGCAGACCGCCGTCGTGTTGTCCGTCAGGATCAGCACCGTTCAGTCGGTAACGAGGTGGCGAAAAGCCCTCTGAGCTTTCCAGATCGCAAGTAGCTCTAGGGCATTGATGTGAAGGGCGGTCTCGTTGGCGATCCACCGGCCTTGGACTCTCAGGTCGCCAGAGTGAGCTCCCCATCCAAAGAGGGAGGCATCTGTCATTACCGTGACCTGCGGGGCCGACTCCCGGAATGGCATTCCTGACAGGAGGTGGTTGTAGGACTGCCACCATAGCAGAGAGGCACGCACCTGCGGAGGCAGTCGAAGTAGCCGCCTCTGGTCATCCAGTAGCGGGTCGAAGACCCGGACGAACCAGTGTTGAAGTGGCCATGCATGGAGTCTGGAGAGGTAAGTCACGGCGGTAGTGGATGCCATGTAGCCGAGGAGCTGTTGAATTCTCCTTGCTGACACCGTCGGGGCGTTGAAGACTGCTGATGCGGCCCGACAAAGCGTCCGTGCCCGATCAATCGGTAGGTAGGCTCTCGCCGATACCGAGTCCAGTGTGGCCTCGATGAAGTCTAATACCCTCGTGGGCTTGAGGTAAGACTTCTTCGGGTTGACCCGGAGACCAAGACGGGTCAAAAGTGTCAATGTCCGGTGGATGTCGTTGTAGAGTTTTTGTCTGCAGGATGCCACCAACAGCCAATCGTCTAGGTAGGGATAGAAGGAGACGCCCTTCGTCCACAGGTATGATACCACTGGGGCCATGCATTTGGTGAAGGCCCTGGGCGTGGTAGAGAGTCCGAACAGTAGCACCCTGTACTGGTAACAGGTGCCGTCGACCGCGAACCGTAGGTATCGTCTGTGCTGTGGGTGAATGGTGATGTGGAAATAAGCATCCTGAAGATCAATGGAGGTGAACCAGTCCCCTCGACGAAGGAAGGGCAGGATCGAGGATAGCGTAACCATCTTGAACCTCTTGGGGTGGATGTAGTCGTTCACCCCTCTGAGGTCTAGGATGGGCTGCAGGGTTCCGTCTGTCTTCGGTACCGTGAAGTACCGGGACAAGAAGCCGGTGTTTTTGGCTGAAGATGGAAGTTGCTCGATCGCCCTTTTTTGAAGTAGGGACTGGATCTCTTCCAGCAGGGCCAGGCTGGCCGGGGTGGAATAGTAGACGCCTTACGGTGGAATATCGTGAAATTCTATGGCGTAGCCAAGACGGATGATAGAAAGCAGCCAAGAGTCCGTGGTGACGTGACGCCACTCGGCGGGGTGTCTGGTCAGGCTCGGCTGATCTTGGAAGGCTGCTGGCAGGCTGAAGGTTGGATGTGGAGGCGACCTGCGGAAGCGGTCAAAACCGGGACTTCACCCTGGACGAAGGTTTCTTGGACGACGAAATGGGGCATCGTCAGAACAGTCTGCAAGCCAAGGAGGCGGCCGGCGGCTGGGACTGGATGGACTGAGAAGACCGCTGTTGGAAGGAGGAGGAGGACCTGCGCCAGGATGGTCGTGATCCGGAGGACCGACGGGACTGGGAAGGCTGGTTTATTCCCATCTTCCTGGCGCTCAGGCGCGCCTTAACAATGTTGTCCATCACCTCGTCGGTTGTGGCATGGAAGAGGCCCTGACCATAGAAGGGGAGGTCTTCAATCCACCTTCAACTGTCCTCCTGCAGTCCCGATGATCTCAACCAGGCATATCGGCGAAGAGCAATGGAGCCCACCATCACCCTCGAGGCAACCTCCACTGTGTGTCTCGAGGAGATGATCTGCTGGTTTGCCAACGCCACGGCCTCGTTGAAGACGCACGCGGCCGGACGGTCTCTTCCGCAAGGCCAGCTAGAAGAGGAGCAAAGCGGTCCAGCAGGTTCTGGAGGTAGGCCACGAGGCATGCCTGTGTGTTGGACACCCTGGCGATTAGCGACGAGGCGGTATAGAACCTCCTGCCGAAGGCGCCCAACCTACGACCCTCACAGTCCGGCGGGGTGGTATGTGCTCTGCTGCCGCCTTTGGTTTGTGCAGATTCCACTACGATGCAGTTCGGCACTGGATGGCTGAAGAGGAACTCCGCATTCTCCTTCTGCATTCTGTAAAGGTGCTCCAGCCGGTGTGGTATTGGCTGGGCAGAAGCTGGCTTGGCCCACGGGTGCTTCAGGACCTGCATCAGCTTTGGCAGAAGAGGCAGCAGAGCAGCAGACGGTTGGCGAGCCTCCACGTAGTGGAAAACTGGGTCTTCCTCCTCTGGGGCCGGGGCCGCGACCTTGAAGCCGAGCACTGTGGCCATCCTGAGCAGAATCGCAGAAAACTGCTGCACATCTTCAGGCGCCGACTCCGGTACCGGGTCTCCAAAGCCCAAGGGAGGTGACTCGTGGGATGTTGGCGTCGAGTCCTCCGATTCCGAGTCTGAGTCGTAGGACTGGGATGAATGGGTCGGAGACCTATTGGCAGACCTCTCCCTAGATGGTCTACGGGGAGGCAGATCTAGGGTCACTGCTGGAGTCGCCGTCGCTACTGGTACCGCCGATGATGTCACGGTCGGGGCTGTTGTACAAGGTGTTGCCGTCGAGGTAACTGGCAGTACTGTAGGATGCACTCGTGTAGCCACCTGGGTGACTGTCCTGGCCGCCGCCGCCTGTGTCGACATGGCCTCCGACATTGGGCGGGTTGCAGTGGACGTGACCCTCGGTGGAGGCAACACAGCCTTGTAGCAGGGTGAGGGCTCCCTAGATCTCCGGTGGCGAGGAGATGGTGACCGGCTCCGCGATCTTCGATATCAGGAATGACGGCCGTCTCTGGAGGGCGAGCGGGACCGTTGAAATGGAAGCCAGAGTCTCGCATCCGGGTGGTACCGATCCCTGTAAGATGGGGAGTAGGAATGGTACGAAGCCAGATATTCACGCCACTGATACTCCTGACCATATCTGCCGAGATGGGAGGCAGAGGTGTAAGGTGAATCGGTCGAGGGACAGGAGTGCGGTCTTTCATAAAAGACCTCCCAGTGGCGCGGTGATGGTGGCCTGACTCTCCGCTCTGGGGAGCGAGACTCGCTTCTGCCTGAGGCGGCCCAATGCCTGGGCGAAGGCCGGTGTTGGGCCATCACTTCCTCCCGGCGGTCCACCGATCTGCGGTGACTCGGCAGGGACACCGCAGACATCAAGACTGGCGGTTCCAAGGAAGGCACGACCTCCACGGCCTGCTCCTCATCCGACACCTCAAGGACCTCTTCCAGGTCCGACAGCTCTCCTGGATCCCCAGGGAGCTGGGCTGGTGGAGGTGTGGGAAGGTGGATCTCCTTAGGAGGGGAGCGCCTCTTCTCCTTCTTCTTCCTCGTCTTCTCCTTCTCCTTACTGATGTCCTGAGTGGGAGGACGTTTCTTCTGGGCAGCAGTAGAAGGCTTGGTTGACGAGGAAGCCTGCGAGCCCGTAAGTGCCTCCTTAATGGTCTTGGCAGCCGCCGACAACTTTGGGATCCTCGGGAGCAAGGAGATGGACGACCTCGATGTCGGTACCGAGCCCGGTACCAATGAGGTGGATGGTGCGGCAGCCACCGACGCCATCGATGGTGAAGTCGCTCGTTGTCCTGCCGATGGTTTAATGGACATCTCGGTGCGGGCCTTGGGCTGCTCCCTCGCTCACAAGGACTGTTCCCAGCAATGAAATTTCAACCTCAACGAACGATTGCGAAGAGTCTGAGTGGTAAACTCTCTGCAAATAGGGCAAGCCCGAACGTTGTGGGCCTTGCCCAAACAGAAAAGGCACTCGCTATGCTTGTCTGAGAGAGCGACCTTCCGTCCACAAGTGACGCAACTCTTGAAAGGAGCCGACATAGGCCAAAAGTCCAGGTGAGGAGAAGAAGACTGAAGTAAGAGGAAAGAAGTCCAAGAAGAAGTCCGAAGAGAAAACGAAGGAAGGAGGAGGAGGGGGTTAAATACCAAACAAGTCCATAATCCAAAAATCATTGTCAAAGAAGTCCGAAATCTGAGTCAAGCCAAGAAAACGCCAAGAAAAAGCAAGCCACTAAGAAGAACCTTCTGTACGCAATGGCGGATGAGAAAGAACTGAGGAGTGACTCGGTGGGATGAGCATGCGCAGTACCAGCATGGGGGAGGGGTTCCCGCCAAGCTACTAAGCTCTAGAATCTTCTGAATGCTACCGCGCACGTGCGAAAGCTCCTAGTGTGTGAAGGCACAGACACCACGAAGAAGAATAAGTGTTTCTGTGTTAAGGTAGAAGTCTTCTAGCAAAAGCAGTGTGCACTTGAACTTTCAAAAGAAGCTTTTCATGAAATCAGATTTGATGAAATCCCTCAAAAGATCCATGAGCAACTCAGCAATCATGGGATAAGCAATCTTTCCTCAACCTATCCACCACTTTATCTGTATCCCATCTTTCTCTCTGAGACACAAAGTGACTTACAAAAAAGTACAGAATACATGTACAATAGGGTCAAGTTTAATGTGAGTTCATTTTACATGGTTTCAACTATTCACTAGCTCTCAGCACTGCTTGCAGATCTGGCTGCTCCTGCCTCATGCTGCAAGCTCTCCTTACAGTATTTGGTGCTCCTGGCTGCTCCTGCCTTGTGCCACTCATGTTATCCGGCACTACTGGCTGCTACTACCTCATGCTGGTGAAGTCACCTTGCTATTGAAATGGATGAAGTTTCCTATTCTGATATGTCAGAAGTTCAATCCTGACAATTTTTGGTGGGCACAATGCCTTCCTTGTTCAGTTTGGCTAAGAAACTAAGGATTGAACAGTATACATGAAAATCTCATAACACACTTGCATCCTGGAGTGGATCCCTCACATTATACATGGGCCTACTGTAGTTAAAAACATAAAAAAAAATTAAGATTAAGACAATATTCAATAAGAACAGAATTAAAACCATTTAAAGTCTTGCTTTAAAACAAAGTTTTATGGATTATCGACTGACTAAAGAACCGAAACCAGAGAGAATGAATAAATTGGTTGTTCTTACAATGGTGGAATATAAAGACACATACCCAGAGGAACTGTATCAGGATTTGAAATTTTTAACATGTTCATAAACAATCAGGTTTAAAGGGTGAACCAATCTTACTGATAGCATCAGATTATTTATACTGGTGAAAACGAAAAGGAACAGCCAAGAGTTTCAAAAGGGTCTCTTCAAATTTAGGGAACAGGCACTTAAAATGGCAAATGCAGTGATGCATTCTGAGACCAAACATTCTAAACTACAGTCAGACCTCCACACTTGTGAGTTTCACTTTTGTGGATGTGATTATTCACAGATTATTTGCTGTCATTTCTGCTGCCTCCCTATGCCATTTTTAATAGGGACTGCAAGCTTCGTGAGACTGAGAAATTGCAAACAAAGCTTGTAAGTCCCTATTAAAAATAGTGTGGGGCAGCAATGGAGGTGGCAGTAAGCCCCACCAGCCACTTACTTCTGCCTTGTGAAGGAGCCTTGATGCCTCAAAGGAAGCCATGGTGGGTTGAATATGGTGATCATAGTGTTTCGTGTGTTAAATATGGTTTGAGAGGGCCTAGAGTTATTCACTGTTTTCCTATTTTCACAGGGGTTCTGTGTCCCTAACCTCCTCCTAATGTGGAGGAGTGACTGTATACACATGTGATTGAGTTCCTGTGACAAGCCAGGAAAAAGAATCTGGGGTTGGGATGGACAAAAGCCAGTATGTGGCTGTGAAAAAGGTTAAACTCGACACTCAAGACCTTCAGGAAAGCAAAGCAAAACAAAGGAAAATTGACAGTATCATAACGCCTTTTTAGCAATTTATGATGCTGATACATTTGGAATCCTGTCCATAAGTCACTGCTCCTCCAAAGAGATTTTTTAAGACTGCAAAGACACAAGAAATGCAACCAAAATGAAGCAACTTTCCAATATTGAGAGCCTTCTCATTTAGAAATGAATGGAAGAAAGGGATGACATGAGAAAGGGCAGAAAAGTATGCATGCTATAGAGGAAACAGGCAAGTTTTTTTTAATACTTCTTCCATTAGAACACAAGATTATTAATGAAACTGATAACCAAAGCAGAGAAAAGGAAGCACTTTTTCATACAGTACAGAGCTAAACAGTGTGAAACTTATTACCATAAGACGTAGCAAAGGCTGTCAGCTTGATGACTATAAAAGGGCTTTAGGCAAATTCATGGACAATGGGCCCATCAATATTGACTAATCTTGATTACTGTATACTGTATTACAGTACCAGAAGTAATATGTCACTGAACATCAGCTATTAGGAAAACAAACAAGCAGCAGAGTGCTATAATGTTCATGTCCTGATATGGGTTTGCCAGTGGTATATGACTTGCCACTGTGCCAACAGAATGCTGGACTCAACAGGCCTATGGTCTGAGCCAGCAGAGCTTCATTTATTTATTTATTTTTATTAATGATCAAGAAAAAAGATAAAAAATGCATTTTGTTAAAAATATTTCTTTTTATGAGTGCACTAAGAATGGTATTAGCTGTATTAGCAACATTTACTGAGTCTGTTGTTTAACACTAACCTACTCTGAGTGGTGAGAGGTCCGGCATTCCATTGGAAGGACAAAACTGGAACTTCTGGGAAATGTTCTACTATCTGTATTTCTGTACAAATAGCTAGATGAGCTACAATGTAAAAACAAGGGGGGGTCAATTTCAGAGAAGTTCTCAGGGGCTACATTTCAGTGATGGATGGAGCTAAGGATGAAGGGTGGTACCAAAAACAATTAGTATGTTGTACTTTGAAAAGCTCTTAGCGACAGAAACTAAGCCTTCACAGAGGCATCTCAACATTCTAAGAAAATGGGGGGCAGAAAGAGTTGATACAAAAGCTGGGGAACCATCAAACTATAGTCTTGTGGGGAAAAGGGCAGAGCCATCTGGAGAAACCAAGAGCCAGATTGGGATCTCTGCAGGTACAGATTCAGCCTGATGTTATCTATCCCACAACATAAACACTCTTGTAGACAGCTAAAGTCCATTCATCTCACATTGGGGTTCAAGGGAGAGAGCCAACACCATAAAAATTGCAGATGAAACACAGCCCTCTATGTCAATTTCAGTCTCTTTCCAAATGCAGCGTGCCTTTTGTCTCCTTCTCAGATACCTCACAGGTTACAACATCCTCACCTGCAGGCAGGCAGTGGGATGGGGGAGGTCTACCTTTTACCTTCTTTCAGCTATTTTTAAAAATCTATTTAGAAAGCTTGAGGAATGCAGTCTAACTGTTAGTTCCCACAGAAACACACTGCACAGACATTAACATTCTTTTGCAAAGATTAAGGCTTTGCACGTGTTGTCCTACACATAGAAATTTGATAAGAATCCCACAGAAATACCTGTAATTGCAGTCACTGGCTAGCATCCTCTTTGCCGCCCTACCCACGAAATAACGAGATCGAAGACAGAGCTTGGGTTGAACTAGGGCAATTTATTAATATGCCTATTTAAAAAGGGGTGAACTTAAACTTGAACATGAACTTGAACTTGCGTTTCTGACCTGAGGAGAAGAAGGGGGGGGCGGTCTACGGCATCTTCGGACTAGGGTCAAGAGGCTGCTCCTGACCATCTCCCCTAGCCCGTTGAACGAGATACCGGGCCCCAAAGCCAACTGCTGAAGATGCATGATGACTTTTGGCCAGCCCTTGTCTGGAAGGTGAGCCCCAAGGCCCACCCCCCGCTGAGCAGCAACTGGGGTGATCCTAGGGCCCTCCCCAAGGATAGGATTTATCCTCCACCCCAAAAGGGGGTGCCATAGGTACACGCCGAACCTTAAGCCCCCCCTTGCCGGCCTGCATGATTATGTAATCAGTGGCAACCTAATTAATACCAAATTAAGACACCAACCTGTGAGGCCAATTACCCCGCCCTAGGCGCAGTGTAGGGTAGGCGAAAAACCTCCCGTATAGGGAGGAAAAAATTCCTACCCGGCCCCGAAGCGACCAGCTATCTTACACTGAAACCATCGGGGGGGGTCGCCTTGATCCAGCGTGAATGGCCGCCGGGGAGGCAGGGCGGGCACTAAATACCAGGCCCAGCCCCACCTCCTCCCGTCAGCCACCACGATGCGATCTCGCATCGCAGGAGGGCGGCAAAGGCCGTCCCCCCGCCACCCGCGATGCTTGGGCGGCGTGGGACGAATAGCGACACATTCAGGCATATCTTACGCCACACATGCAGAGTGTTGTTTTGGACAACATGCAAGATTCATATCCAGTTCACAGCAGTATAAGCAGTTAGGTATGTGGGACCACCGCACATGCAGCAGCACATAAAAATACATGGAGCAGCGTGTTACTGGACATTACCTCTGCACATTAGCTTTGTGCACTGCGTATTGCAATTGTACAATAGGTGTCACCCTTGCATATTGTCCACTGATCTTACAATACACTTGTGTTCAGTACAGTGGTTGCATAATATAAATATCTGCCACCAGGGTTAAGTTATGTTCAAATGATATAAAACCTGGCCCACTGACAGGAAAGAGACATTCTTGTACCTACAACCAGTTGCTCCTAGTGGTTTCACTCTGGGTTTTAGTCCAGCTATCAAAGGAATCATCCCAGGTGCTGAACTTATTCTGGAGACAGAGGATTCAGTACCTTGGGTAGTTCATCTAAAGTTTGGATTAACACCCAAGGAAGGTTTATCATTTCACAGATGTGTTACACTGCCTGTATCCTTCCAGTAACAAAGACACATACTAGTAAGTCCAATTGAACATAGTAGGACATTGTTGTTGTATGCCTTCAAGTCATTTCCAACTTATGGTGATCCTAAGGCAATCCTATCATAGAGCTTTTTAGGGCTGACCCCAGTGGGTTTCCATGGCCAAGCAGAAAACCACAATGCACATAACTTCTGATTAAATATGCATCAGCTTGCACTCTACATATGCTGCCCTGAGTCACAACTGTTAAGTCTAAAAAGGCTGTGTTTAATGCATTCATTTTAATCACTCTCAATTTCAGAAGCAACTTACAACATAATTAAAATTGTCTCTATTCTGGAATGGTTAGTCCAGCTCTGAATTTTGCTTTTGAAGCTTAGTGTGTTCCTGAACTTTTTGAAAAATGTTTACAAGAGCACTTGGCTTTCAGTTAAAGAATCTAGTAGCCCTCTAACCTTATGACTGAGTGGGGAATCAAGCCTTGGCCTCCAATACTCCAATGCTCAAACCACTACACCATGCTGACATTACAGTAAGCCCTCCACATTTGCCAGGGTTAAGGGTGTAGGATCCCCACAACAGTGGAAAAGTCACAAATATCATAGAATCATAGAAATGTAGAGTTGGAAGAGACCACATGGGCCATCCAGTCCAACCCCCTGCCAGGCACGAACACCCTCAAAGCACTCCCGCCAGATGGCCATCTAGTCTCTGCTTAAAAACCTCCAAAGAAGGAGACCCCACTACACCCTGAGGCAGCATATTCCACTGCCGGACAGCCCTGACCGTCAGGAAGTTCTTCCTGAGGTTTAGGTGGAATCTCCTTTCCTGCAGCTTGAATCCATTGCTCCTTGTCCTGGTCTCTGGAGCAGCAGAAAACAAGCCCTTTCCTTCCTCTACATGGCATCCCTTCAAATATTTAAACATGGCTATCATGTCCCCTCTTAACCTTCTCTTCTGCAGACTAAACATACCCAGCTCTCTAAGTCTATCCTCACGGGGTATGGCTTCCAGGCCTCTCACCATTATGGTCACCCTCCTCTGGACTTGCTCCAGCTTGACCATGTCCTTCTTGAATTGGGGTGCCCAGAACTGGACACAGTATTCAAGATGAGGTCTAACCAAAGCAGAGTAGAGTGGTACCAGTACCTCCCTCGGTTAGACACCATACTCCTATTGATGCAGCCGAGAATTGCATTGGCTTACAGTAAGCCCTCCACATTTGCCAAGGTTAAGGGTGTAGGATCCTCACAACCATGGAAAAGCCACAAATATCAAAATGTGTGTGTGCAGGGGAAAGGGGGCTGAGGTATGGTGGGCTGAATGGACATCCAGGGTTGACACCAGATTAGGGAAAGAAAAGAGAAGGGGGTGCGGATTGACATGGTGGCCCTGTATTTCCTCTCTCTTGCCCATCTCCTTCTAGGTGTGGGTGGCAGTGAGAGAGGGTTTGTGGTGCTGAAAAATAGGGCTGTTATCCTTAGCTGGCCTGGCAGTGACCACTGGAGGAGGACCAGTGGAGGGTTTTTAAAAGGCTGCACAGCCTGATCGGGGTGGACAGGGAAGGTTTCCCCAGAGAAGCACCTGAGGTGAGGGGACAGTGGTTGGAGAAACTTGCAAATAAGCAAATCCATGACAGTCAAAACCTGCAAATGTGGAGAGTCCACTATACATCAGACACCTGCAGTATGTGATGGAAACACGTGCCCGTAACTGGACAGAACAGCTCCTGCATCTTACAAAGTGAGCAGCAACAAACTGTCTAATCTTTTAGTGCCCCAAAGCTCTGCATCTACTGCAACCAATGAAGCTGACCATTCCTCTCTGGAAATGTTTGTAAAAGAAAACAGAGACCATTGGAGCACATGGGTGATTGCAAGATTTCTTCTTCAATGTTTTTTCCCCCCAATGATTGTGAAGGCATGTGATGGGCAGTCCCTGTATCCCTATGAGGACCCCCGAAGAGTCTGGGCTCTGAAAAAGAAGAGAAGGCAGGTCTCATGCATCCACAACGCCCAACAGAAAGCAAGGCCATTTCCGCACTAGACTGTTATAGCGCTATCATTCCACTTGCAACATCCTATGGAATCCTGGGGTTTGCAGTTTCGGGAGGGGCCGTCCGGCCCCTCCCGAAACTGCAAACCCCAGGATTCCATAGGATGTTGCAAGTGGAATGATAGCGCTATAACAGTCTAGTGCGGAAATGGCCCAACTCCTGGCGCTTTGGGGGAAGGCTGCTCTGACTGATTTCCACGCTGCTACTGTTGCTGGGCGCGCCTGCTCCTCCTTCCTCCAGCAAACCAGGCGTCTTCTGGCGGCTGCAAAGGAACCTCTCCCTTCCGGGGGGGGGCTGGGGCCGCCTCTTACCCAAACGCAAGCACTACCGGCGGACGGTTCTCCTCCGACGAGAGCAACGCACCCCGCCCGCAGGTAGTCGGCGCCAAGGGCCAGTTTAGCGGCGCAGGCGGCTAGCGCCCCCAACAGGCCGGCCCCGGGGGCGTACGCGGCCCCCAAGCCGGCCGGCATCGCCCCTCCGTTCTCTTTCCCGAAGCAGCCAGGGATAAAAAGACAAGGCGGCGCCCACGTGGTTGGATAGGCACGGGCTTCCGGGTAGCATCGCCTCACGTGGCAGCGCGGCTCCGCCCCCTTATGACGCGTCTCCTCTGGAGGGAGGGGGACGTCCACTGGGGATTTATTTTGCTGTCGTTCCGGAGCATTTGGGAATTTAAAGGAAGAAGTTGGCAGGCGCCTTGTATTTATTCCCCTCAACCCAACACTGAAAGGAACGTAAACGGTCAATGTCGATTTTAAAAATTTTTTAAAAAAACCGGGCCATTTCCGCACTAGCCTGTTATAGCGCGATGATTCCACTTTCAACCTCCTCTGGAATCCTGGGGTTTGCAGCTTCGGGAGGGGCCGGACGTCCCCTCCCGAAACTGCAAACCCCAGGATTCCAGAGGAGGTTGAAAGTGGAATCATCGCGCTATAACAGGCTAGTGCGGAAATGGCCTGATAAGATAGCACCCTGAATAACTTCCTTACAACAGTACTTATAATAAAGCCTTTTACTTTGTTTCTTTAAGCCATTGCTGTCTGCTCCTGAATCAGTATTAGTGCTCTGCTGAAGGCACACACTCTCTGTTACAACCAAGGGAATCTAGGAGGATTTCAACAAGCTACTAAAATAGCAGTAAGAACAATTAAACTGAAACAATACAAACAAAATACAAAGCACTAACAATTCCATGCAGAAGTACTGCCTCCTAGAATGAAATGGAGGAGTATAAAATACATATATAGTATAGCTGTGCATATCTCAGCAAAACAATATAGAAACTTAATTCATGAATAGAGGTAATTACTATATTCAAGTCTGCCCTAGTGTCTTGAGCTGATAGAATTGGACTCAAGTCAGATTTAAGTCACTCTAGTGACTTGACTTGGACTTGATTTGGCAAAATTTACACGCTACCTCAGCTTGAGACTTGCTTATTTTTAGTGACGGACTTGCTGCCCTTGGTTCAGTAACACATTCATCCAGAAACTTTCCAACTTACTGGTCATACGACTAGCTGTCTCAAGCCCAAAGTGTGGACACATTTCTCAGAGGGAACAGCAAAAGAAATAGGCAATGGGCTTGAGGCAGGGTTGAAGTCTGCTCAACAGCCTGTCCCCATTACATATAGGAATAGTTTTCTAAGGCCATTTCTGCACTGGACTGTTATAGCGCTTTTATTCCACTTGCGACGTCCTATGGAATCCTGGGGTTTGCAGTTTCGGGAGGGGCCGGACGTCCCCTCCCTAAACTGCAAACCCCAGGATTCCATAGGATGTTGCAAGTGGAATAATAGCGCTATAACAGTCTAGTGCGGAAATGGCCTAAAACTTTTCCTTAGAAGGCAAGACTATTACCTAGCGTGTAGGGTGTGTATCTCAAAGGGGAACAGAAAACGTGTTAGGCAATGGGCTTGAGGACGAAGAATCTTTCCTTTTAAAGCTCCTGAAGCTTCAGTAATGGGGAATAAGGAGGACCCTATTCCCTACTTTTGAAAAAGCCTCCAGCTTTGCAGATGGGGAGTAAGAAGGATCTAATCCCCATTTCTGAAGCTGCGGATGGCAAAATCACAAAAGTAGAGAGCGGACTCTACTTAATTGTTAATAGTGACTTTATTTGCCTCTGTCCAGAAATTCTGGAATACAGGCTAGGGTATAAAGTTGGCTTGTAGACTTGACTTGAAAGTATCTTGGAAAGACTTGAAACTCAAAGACTTGAACGTAGAGACTTGACTTGACACTTGGAGTAAAAAAAGACTTAAATACATCACTGCCCTTGTGTCAGATCACCAATACCAGGCTGTTCACAGAGACACCAATGCTGGCCCTCTGTCTTCCCCCCTAACCCCCTCCATGCCTAAAACCTTTAAATCACCTCTTGGATTTATTATTTGGGGGCCCAAAGCTGGCTACAACATCAAACCAGTGAATGTGTTTTCCATTGGGTTTGGAGATTGTATATGTGTGACCGATTTCCTCTCAGACCCCAATAACGAAGGCTTATTGAGTAACAGGCATGTTCATGCATGGAAGTTGGCTTGGTATTATTTCAATATAATGAATTGTTTTGAGTTTTCCTTGTGGTCTCTCCTCAGGTCTTTCTCTTGTAGTAACCACACAAAGTATCTACAAAATGCAGATCTATGCCTGACAATTAAACAGACATGTCTCTGTGGCCTCAGCTCCTCCCCACAAAATTTCATCATTTATCATTTTTGAACTCTTGAGATCAATTTTCCTATCTATCCCTAAACAAAGTATTTGAACGTATGCTTTGTCATTTTCAATAGAAAGCCCTTTTTGCTAACGTAGTCCTTGAGTCAGTTGATTCAACAGTAGTATATATTTACAAGTATTCCCATTATGTGATTGAACAAAAAAAACAATGAGAAAAATACAGAATCCAGCAATAATTTTTATTGTCATGGAAAGCATAGGGGAAAAAAGAATTTCTAGATAATCTCGCAACAGCAACTTGCTAAAAATGGCAAACTTTATAATTCATAAAATTTCATAAAAAGATAGACATAATTCCTCAAACAGTATTTATTATGGAGCATTCCTAACTTACTCCACTTTTGCTAAAATCAAAGAGGACAAGAGCAATTTTAGTACCACAAACCATTCCCTCTGTCATTTAAAATCCAGCTTGGACTTGTGTCCTGTTTCTGAGAAGTCACCAGATCTTGTCCCCATTCTCTTCTTTGTAGATGCATAGGCTTGAATGACAGACTATGATCTCTTATTTGGCAAACACAAGTAGGCAGAGAGACAATGACTCTGTATATGGACACATTCTGGCCTCCCATAACAGAAAGCAAAAGATTGGTGAGCTGTACTGGATGGGCATCTAAGCCACAGAAGGACAAGCACAAGAGAAAGTTTCATGTTGTTACTTTTTCCTTTTAAACATGATGCTGAAGACGGCTGAAAGGTGTGCGTGATGCTTGTGCTTTTTGTAACATCAAACCTATGTCTGTAATAACAAGCTAATTGATATTCCACTAATATCCTGTGTTTGTAATATCTGTGCAATGTGTAATTAAACCCTGTGTTTCTTCTGTTTAGTGCAGATGCTAAAAAACATAAATACCAAACCCTGTGTTTGTATATAACTGCTGATTACACAAAGACCTGTAAATCTGTATAGCAAAAAAATTATATAAAATCCTGCATATCTTATTTCATCTTAATCCATCTTAGTTTGAACCCAAACAGCTGTACCTATATAAGCCAGTCACACATTTATGTCCACCTGTCCCTCATCTGTTGGCCTACAATCAAGGCTGCAATAAAGCTTATTCATAGTACACAGCCCTCCTGACATTCAGTGATAGTAATAAACTTTTCCTCAGTTATTCCTTTCACTTGGGTAGAGTTTAGTTTGGCCACTATCTTCTTCTCTCCCAACTTCCTTGCTGTACACACTATTTTGGATGTAAAAGTTTGACCAGGATGTATCTCTCTGAAAAAGAAAAAAAAGATTATTATTAGTACTGGTTATGATTGTAGAATTATAGTAAGTGCAGATTACTATAAATAATTCTTAGTGTCCTAGATTCTGGGTAGACACACTCCTCAGTCAAAATCCATGTAAAAGAACTCTTGAATAAATAGGCTCTTTCTTTTACTGCAAGACAGGGGGCTTTTCCCTCTGAATGTAGACAGTGAGAGCTGACATGGAGGTCTCTTGTGTATCCAGGCGTGGGGAAAAAGTGCTTGTAGTTGACTCTATACTTGGACTAGATTTGCTATGTCTGCATGGAATCACTGGATATGTAACAGTGGTAATGGTCTGAACTGATTCGGGATTGGCACAAACACATGCCTTTCTTTAGGAAAGCAGCAGAGAGACTTCAGGTTTCTGGGATCTATTTTGTGTGTTCACCAGAACTAGGAAACAGTTTCCAGTTTGTAATGGGGCAGGTTTGAGATGTCCTTCTGAACTGCAAAAGTGATGAATTCTTGGATACTCTCTGAAATTGCAGCCCATGAAAAGTTCACTCTTGCTTCTTTGTAGGCTGACAATGCATGGGCCTTTTTTGTGATGATCTGCAAAACTGGTTGAATTTCACCCAATATGAATCTAACATGTTCTTCAATAAGGCCCTTTCCGCATATGTGAAAATAAACGGGCAAAAACAGGACTCACTGGCTTTCTTCTCCATCCGGTTGAGTCCGTCAGGATGAGGAGCAGTGCGAGCTCGTTACTCCGCACTGCTCCAGCATCCAAAATGGCAGCTTCTGGTTGGTGGAGGCTCTCCACCAACTGGAGAAGCTCGCCAGCCTAAAGCCCGCCCCGGCAGATCTGCAGGCATGCACTTGTGCGCGCCTGCAAATCTGCACCGGAGCGTGGTGACGGAGGGACACAGAGTGCTTTTTAAAAACCTCTAAAAAGAGGTTTTTAAAAAACACGCTGCATGACCAGTTCCGTTACCTCCGGAGTGGACTGAGGTATGAAACTACAAAAAGTAGTCCGCCCCAGTCCACTCTACGGTGCAGAAGACCTCCGTTGGAGGTCACTCTGCACCGTTTTAATAGCTGGGTGCTGAAAAGGCCTCAGAATCATATTGGCTCCACCTTTTGCTGGAATGCAATCTCTACCTCAAGATCCTTCTTAGATTTGAATTCAGGTTCTCCACCCTAGCCCAAAATAAACCGGGTGCACTGATCCGACAAGCTTCCATCCCTCTCTCCCTCTCTCTTTCTGTATGTGTGTGTGTGAGTGAGAGAGAGGGACAGAAAAAGATGAAAGGAGAGGGTAATCTAAATGCAATTATTACTGGGCCATGATTTTTGTTTTATTTTAGAGTATGAATATTTCTTCCACTTAATTCTAGATAAGGGCAAAGACCCATCTCATCCACCATAATTCCTTGTGTTTTTCATTTGGAGAAAGTTTCTTTCTCCCTTGACTCTGTTTAAATCACACTGACATCCATTTCAATCTGTTTGTGTCTTTTCTAATACAGTTTTATGTAAGATTCCAAGACAGTTCTTTTTGTGTCAGAGTTGGGAAAAGTCCCTCTGTCTACAAGAGCAGTTGCCTCTCAGGGCAGGTTACCTGTGCCCAGACAGACAGAACAACCCACTCATTCTACACAAGGTTCATTTACTCCCTATAAGCACATGCCCCGATTAGGATGACTAAATCTCTACTATATAGACTTTGCCACTTATGACTGACATGGCTGAGAGTCCTAGATGCAGGATATGGCAGGGCCTTAGGAAGGTACAGGTACTTTACCCTTGATCAAAAGTTGTCATTGGAAAAATGCCAAGGCCTTCTACACACAGTTTGCAGTTTGTCAAGGGAATGCAGAGGGTATTCTTGAAAATCACTTCACAGGTAAAGCTTTCATTCACTTGTACCGTTTCCGGCATCTGTAAAACAAAGCATTGTCAACCGATTTTTCAAAATGTAAAATGCATGTATTCTGCATAGATTCAAATGCAAGATGCTAAATCTACTTGGAACTTTCACAGTAGGATTACCAGTTTTTCCTGCATGTAACTGCAGCACTGTGTGCCTGAAGAGTGACAAGACTCTGCTGTGTGCTTTTAAGTTGACTAATGTACCTACATGTGGATGCATGCAGGAGATGCGTGCCCACCCAACCTGTTCTGCCAGGTCATAATTATCTACTGCACAAATAGGTACTGCACTGTTACTTACCTTTGTGTCTCGACATGGGTATCCATTCACTGATCAGCATTACACACATTCAGACTTATTGCATTTCACATATAACCAGTGCCAAATTTCCACACAAGTTTGCTAAGATGAAATTTAAAGCCTCTGATTAAGTGTGTTTCTTAAAAAAATATTGTTCAAGTATTACTTGGACTAATAATCTTTTGTGGGGGGCAATGCTATGAATCCTCTTAAAGCTGGCATAGTTTCAGACCTCAGCATGTATGTAGCCTGTCTCTAAGAATTTTAAAAGCGGGTTATTCCAAACTCTGCTGTGAGCCCAGTGAAGCAAGCAGCCTAGTCCTTGTATTTATGCAATATGGGATACAGTGGCTGAGATACTAGATCAGCAGCTTAGTTATGCTTAACTAAGTATTGTCTCCTGGCCTAACCCCCCCACCATTTTGCTTTATTGAGTCGCAACCACTGTGATCAAAGGATGACTGTTCTCCTGTTGACTGGAGTGCAGTGGATTGACATTTCCATCCACCTCCCACCAGTGATTTCCAGTGTGACAATCGGAAGCAGGATCTCTGTCACAATTCCTCCTTGCACAGAGATTGCAGGAAACGGGTAGAAACATCAGTCTGCTGCACCCCAATCAACAGGAGAACAGACCTCCATTACTTGCAGAGGCTGATACCTGGTAAAACAAGACTGAGAGATTTTTAGGATTATGACAATAGTGCCATGATTGTGAATACATATACTTTGCAAATACTTATCTGTTATGGATCCACAACACATTTCTGAATATTTTCTCACACAAAAAATGTACTTCTGAACATGTTTGATCTTGAAATATGCATTTCATAATAAATTTCATCCTAAATATGTACTTTCATATGGATTATGAGAATTGTCTCCCAACATCTAGGGAAGTTCAAAATGTAAAGGATCAATCCACACATTAGTCCAAGAGGTTGAAACAGACTGCTTCCTATGAGAGTTTGCCAAGAAAACCCAATTTTTTCTATAGGTATGCATAAAGTTTTCCAGTCATTCAGATGGACTCCTCCTCCAGTTGTGACACTGAAGGCCAAAAGTTGTCATCAGCATTGGTATTACACAAATACCAGTTGCCTTGAACTCCACCATGGCCTGGTATCCTAAAGATTGCCACTAAGAGACTGATTTTGGTTTACATAGTTTAAAAAAAAATGAAGTAAAAGTGGCCAAAACGCAGACTTGAATTACCAGTGCATTTTATTTCACTTTTTCTTCTAAACTGAAGGTATCATGTAGCCACAAAATTGGGGTGTGAGATGTCCAAAGATGTTGTGTTGTGTGCACGTGAAGTATCTGATGTTATTCCCCCCCCCACGATGCAGCTTACACAGAAAGCAGAGTAGTTGAATACAGACAGAAAGGCAGAAGTGTAAGAAGATCCGTTGAACTGCTATGAGACAAAATCCCTATTTGCTGCACTCATGTTATGCATTTTAGGTATACATTTAACAAGGTACATCTTCTATTTGTATCACTGTTCCTCTTTTAGGATTTGATATGCACCACCATCTCCATCTCAAACTTCTAATTAAATTTCTTACCTCTACCTTGAGAGGAGGGTACTGGAAAGTCAAGGTTAGATGTTTTCCAAGATTTTCATCAATTTCTTTGACATTTGCAAAAACATTGATTTGGAGCAGAAGCTCATCCTCTGTTGAACTCATTGTGTTCATGTACATGTCAGCATCTACTATCAGAGGAATCTGAGTAACTGTGTCAACACAAAGAAGAGAGAGCTTGAGAAAGGAACACACATATGACACAAGGGGGAGACCCAGTGCTTTGCATGTGGATAATTTTGAGGGTGATGCCTGCTGCTTACAAGATGAAGTTGGGAGAGTAGACCATAGACTCTGACTTCACATACCCTTCTTTGGCCAAACATCTCACACTAGGGAGGGTGGATATTCTTCCGACATTTGCTCCTTTCTCTGATGTCTTTCACTTGAATTGGAAAACTTTATGGGCTCTTTCATATTACACAATTAAAGCACTATGATTCTACTTTAACTGCCATGACTGTATCCTCTGGAATCCTGGGATTTATAGTTTATTAAGATACTAAACCTTTCTGGTAGATAATTTTTTTCTTTATGGACCCACCTTAAACTCCAAACTGCAGGATTCCAGAGGATGGAACCATTGCAGTGGAAGTGGCAACATAGTGCTATGACTTTGTAGTGTGCAAGGGCTCCATCCTGGAGGATTGACTGGGAGAGGCTTCTGTACAAAGGGGAATTCAAGAGCCTTGTTCTGATCTATGGCAGCAGCCGCTGGGGTCCTATCAGAGGGAAGCTGATGGTGACGAAAGGAGAGGTGGTCCTTTTCTAGAGGTGATCAGCCATAATCAACATAAGAGGACATGAATATGACTTCACGGGAGTTTGTATACGTACCCAGCCTGCCTTTTGTTTGGACAGTCTCTTGAATGGCTCTCAGTCTGGTCCGTACTTTCCCTGTGTATGACTCCAGATGGCAAGAAGCGCAAAGGTTGACAGTCCAGGCACCTGCAGACATGTTCCTTACAACAATATTGAGATCAATGGGTTGTCCTGGCAACAGTGCCTTTGCTTCTTCCACCCCAAGTGAGATCCCTACTGTGGGGGACTCAAGGAAGTATTCTGCTATATAATCCTCCAGAGTGCTTGCATGAGACAAAGCAGTTCTCATAGCTTTCCTTTCCTCTGCAGAACCTAGAAAATCAGAAAGCAAGCGGGAAACCAACCTGAAATTACTGGAAACTAAGTCAGTTGTTAACTATGTGGTCAAATCAGATTGGCTCACTAGTTCCAGAAACTCTTGGATGGTTTCTGCTTGAGATTCGACACAAAAACAACTTTGATGATGCTTGTGAGTAGCCTGTCTAGGGAGAGAAACAGGAGTTCTCCCAGATCTGTTAGCAGCCTTAATTCCATTGCCCACAAATACTTCTGGACCAGTGGTCTGGAGTGGGCATGGGACACAAATGTATTGCACTCCACTCCACATGTTTGGCCCTAGAAAGTGTTGCTGGGGGACTATTGGCCTGTTCCTTTACACCATGGTGCAACAGTGTTTCACAAGCCCTTACTTTGTCATCACTCCTATTTGACACCTATGTGAAGTAGGTGAAGGAAATATGGAGGGAGATGCCACCACTGTGCCAGTGAATGTCTCTATTTCTTATTTTCATCAAATTAATGTGAATCTATAGATTCACTAAGTAAGAATGAATAAACTAAGCCTGGATAAGACAGAAGTGCTGGAGACAGGCAGTTTGTCCTGGATTGAAAAATCTGTTCTGGATGAGGTTACATTCCTGCCAAGAGATGATTAAGGCACTAACTACTGAGTAAATATAGATAGGACAGTACTGTTAGAAAAACATTCTTGTTTTGTTCTAAGCTGGTTTAAACTTATTGCTTGAACACCATCTGGTGGCAAGTCAGGATGCCAATTTAAACAAACAGAGATAGTATACCTTACTGTGCTGAGTCCATTACTTTGTTTTATGTTCCTAACTATTGCTCTGGGAAGGATGATTGAGGATTGGTCAACAAACATTAGGAATAATTACACGATAAATGATCATTCACAGAAGGCATGAACTTCTTCAAGAATGGAGAATGTCCACTGAATCGCTAACCTACCGGTATATGCAACAATGCATTGGTTTAGATAAGATTTACTAATACTTGGAATAGACCCACTCATTTCAATGGGACTTATATTAGTCCCAATGACTTAAGTAAGGGTAAAATTATGATTAAATTTGGACTAAACCCATTGTATCTTATATAAAAAGAGAGGCTGAATATTTACAGTTCCCATCTAAGGACTAGTCCACATTATACCAACAATGACAGTACTGGAAGCCCCCACCTTTAATGTTCCCTTTTGACTCTTCTAAATTGAGGACAAGTTCCATTAATTTGATTGGGATTCTGCTCTTTCATCAGTTCTTCTTGTTTACAGAGGCTCGCTTGGAACCACTTGCACACATGCACTGCTTACAAAGCAAGCTGAGTGATGTGGTGGTGGGGAGAGGGGCTAAGCCAGCTGAGAGACTTTGGAAGCAGCACATGAGCACAGTCGGTAACAAGTGAGTCTCCTTAAGTCCTTCATATAGTACATGGGTTCAGCTTTTCAACCAATTCCATTTTCTGACAGCTCTCCAGTCCCTAAGCTGTCCGATAAGTAGGGAGGACCGTATAGTGGTTTACATGCCAAGATCCCATGTCCTGAACTTTTGTCTTTTTGTCCTATGCTGTAAGGAAAATAAACCCCATAGTGCATGACTCACCTTCTGGAAATTTGTACTGATCTGTGATGTCTTCACGTTCATTCCTCATAACAGCTTTGGTGCTGATGTTCCTTCCCACTGCCCTGGTGTCTTCAAAGATGCGTATAAATTCATCTCTTCCATTTACATTCTTTATAATCCAGCTGACCCTGTCTGCATTAACTTCAGAAAACACAAACATGGTGTCGTATGGAACATAGACTTCTCCCTTTTTGATTGCAGTTACTGGAGCAGGGCCACACTCCAAAATGTCTGTGTCTAAAATAGATGAAGAATGTTAATTGGCTTTTTTTAAAACTTGCATTAAGAATTCATGGACCTGCTGCACAGTGTTTCTATTGATACCCATATAGGGTTTAATAACTAAACTACAGTTCAACTCCCAAAGTGCTCTGTATTATAATGTCAGGAAATCTATTTAAAAATCAGCTATTGAGAGAACAGTCCCATAATATGTTTACTGAATTAAAGTTATCCCACCTTTCTGTGCAACCTGTACTCAAGCCAGTACAATTCATTACCTTGTGTTTGAACACAGAGCTCTGAAAAAAATTGTAGAGTGTATATATTAATATTCTCATATTTCATCAAATCATTTCAGCCATCATCCCACACTCATGTATGAGAGCACCAAAATGTGTTAAGAATGACATCTGAACTAGAGCTACAGAATTTTATTTGCATGGGCAATTGAAATGGGGTGATTGATCCTAATACAGATAAACATTCCAGTAAAAACGTTTACCTGTCAGTAACTTGTGAACTGTTTGAGGCAGGACAGGATTGTCTAATATCTTTCTGGTCTGTCTTTTATTCCAGAGAGAAATAGGTACTTGTACAATCCGTGTCATATTAAGAACAACCCATGTTCTCGCAACTACTTTGGTATAGATACATAAAAGCAGTGGTCACCTGTAAAGGATTGATTTTTCTCTTCAGCATTTCTCAGTGCAGACAGAGCCAGATGCTGTGTGTGTTACACACAACATTTTCCATATGGGCTAGATGAGAAGCTGAAAGCCAACATAAGCAAGCTTTCTGCTCAGCTCAAATGTGCACCAATAATTGGGGGCGGGATCATAACCCACTCTTTTACTTGCAGAAGTTGCATGTGAAACATTTGCCCACATACTTCTTTGTGATGTTCTCTGCAACAAAGGTACAGTTAGCCCTCCGCATTTGCAGGTTTCACTTTTACGGATTTGCTTATTCACGGATTATTTGCTGTCACCTCTGCTGCCTTCCTATGCCATTTTTCATAGGGACTGCAAGCCTCATGAGACTGTGAAACTGCAAACGAGGCTTGTAAGCCCTTATTAAAAATGGTGTAGGGCATCAGTGGAGGTGACAGTAAGCCCCACCAGCCCCCACTTCTGCTTTGTGAAGGAGCCCTGATGCATCAAAGGAAACCATAGTGGGTTGAATATGATGATCATACTTTTGTGTGTGTTCAATATAGTTTGGGAGGGCCTAGAGTTATTCATGTTTTTTCCACTTTCACAGGGGTTCTGTGCCCCTAACCCTAGCGGATGTGGAGGGATGATTGTATTCACCTTTCTGCTCCTTATATAAGCAAAGCATATTAAAAGTGTTCTCCTTCGCTCATTAGTCCCTTCTAATGTTGGGGTAAGCACTCCAGCTCAAGTACAACAGCACACCCCTCGCATGACTAAGATTCCCAGATCCAGTTCCTAGTATCTCCAGTTTTAAAACAATTAGGCAATAGGTGATGAGAAAGACCCCTGGGTGAGATTTCAGAGAATTGCTACTAGTCAGTAAGACAACACTGGGCTAAGCAAGCCAATGGTCTCACTCAAGATAGAACAGCTATTTTGTGTGTGTGTGTGTGTGTGTGTGTGTTAAATATGGTTTGAGAGGGCCTAAGAGTTATTCACGATTTTTCCACTTTCATGGGGGTCCTGTGCCCTAACCCCAGTGAATGCGGAGGGATGATTGTAGTTCCCTTCTTGGTATTCTTACTGCTGAAAAACAAAGACTTTTCTGTTTACTCAGGCCTTTGGCTATTAACTGGCCATCAGTGAAGGTCTTTTAATTGGGTGTGATGTATTTTTAATCATAATGATGATATTTTAACTGTTTTAAATCAAGGTTTCAATATGATTATTTATTTAATTTTTAACTTTTGTGTTATCCTTTCTTTAAACTATACTTTGTTTTTAGTTTATCTTGTGAGTCATTTCAGATCCCAGATTGGGCCAACGGGGCTGTGGCGTCATTCAGCTGGTTCATACTGGTTTGCCTGAACCAGCCATAAAAATTGCAAGCTGTGGGGGTTAAAGGGGAACCAGCAGTAGTGAATGCGAGGGTGAGGAAGAGACCAAAGACGATAAGGATGACGGGGAGATGAGATGATCCTAAGAAAGGGAAGGACTGGATCCTCGAACAGTGCAAAGGACAGCCAGGGCTGCAGAGATGTCAAGCACCCCACTGTCCATGCAGCTGCTGCTGGGGGTGGGGAGCTGGAGGAAACATTGACCAGATATGGATCCAGGGAAGCAACATCTCCAGCTCCTTAGATCCCAGCAGGAGGGCAGGAGATATCCTGACTTGAAAGAAGACTAACTGGACAATCTACACATGAAGGCGAATAAATAATAAAAAAATTAATAACAATAACAATAATAATTTGTTACCTGCCTCTCCCCAAGGCTTGATGCAGAGTACAACATGAATTAAAATACAATTAAAATATACCATAAGTTAAAATATACTAGAAATAGATAAGACCACTTAAAATACAAATACATTATAGTTAAAATACATCATTATTAAAATACATCATAGGTAAAAAATAGACTGGGTAGGCCTACCAGAAGGACAGAACCAGTTGTTCATTACCTTGAATGACAACACTGAGAAGGTGGGATATAAATTAATTAAATAAATACATCCCCAAAGTGAATTTCAAAATATGATTTTCTGCTAAATTCTATTCACTTTTTTTTTAAAAAAGTTGATATGTCATTGTGAACATGATCTGCTAGAAGCTTTGTCATCTGCATGCTGAGATGTGTTCCTTCTCCACATTTCCTAGTTTCTGTCTCAATACCCCTTAATTAGACCTAATTGCATAAAAGAATATAAGATGAGTAACACCTGTATAATTTATTCAGAGAACTAAGTTTATTTTTACATGCCACACAATGTCAGATCTGTTGTTAGTTTAACCAAGATTTGCTTCTACCCTTCTAATTTGCCTCTGCTTTCATGTCCATAGTGAAGTTTTACCTTCCGTGTACTCCTGAGGTGTGCCATCAACCACCTGCCAGCCATCATAGCCTTCTGGTAAGTCTGATCTTTTCATCCAGACATCAGTCCATACATGGTAGTTCCTATGGGCAGTTACAAGTCAAAATTTTATTTTTTTCTTTCAAATGCAGTTTCATATGCTGGATTAGTCTAATTGTGTTTCAACTGTATAGAAATGTCCATGTAAGTAACTGGTACTGGAATGTACTCAAGTGGAAGCCACATAGAATGCTAGAAACTGCAAGTGAAGAGCTGCCTCATCTGACGGTTGGCCCATCTAGGCTAATGCTCTCTGCTCTTGCAAGTGGTGGATTCCATGGGTCTCAAGAAGTCTCTCTCAAGACAGTCAGTTTTGTTGTCAAAGATGCTGGGAACTCAGAATCTTCTGCACATACGGATGCTCCCTGATACTGAATTATGTTTCCTTCCATAAAAGACTCTCTTCATTTTACCAACATTGGTTTTCTTAGCGTTGGTTCTGTTAGCATGTCTTAACAGTCTAAGGCCCTTTTCGCATTGAGGCTTCTGGTGCGAGCGGGGGAGGGCGGCTCGCACGAGAAGCCTTCTCCGGGAGGCTACCGTTTCCCCCTCCTTCCTTCCGCAGGCGAAGGAACGAGCGGGGAAGCGGCAGCCTCCCGGAGGAGGAGGAGGCTCACACGCGTCCGCCCCCCCTCGCAAAGCAGGAGGCTGTCACGTCCGCCTCCCCTCGCGAAGCAGGAGGCTGTCGCATCCGCCCCCCGTCGCGAAGCAGGAGGCTGTCGCGTCCGCCCCCCCGTCGCGAAGCAGGAGGCTTTCTTCTGCAGGGGTGGAGGGAAGGAAGCGCGACCTGGCCACCTCCTCAACGCTCTGCACAGGAGGTAAGTGCATGTGGGTGCTGGGAGCGCTGTGCGAGTGCGGGTGATTTTCATTTTGAGGCGAAAATCAAAAAATACACGCTCGCACAGCGTCAGCCCCATGAGAGCGGCGGAAGTGGGAGTGCATCATGCAGAGCAACACTCCCACTCCCGTGAGGCTCAGGGGGCTCTCGCGCGACAGAAAGCCCGTGCGAAAAGGGCCCATGTCTTCCTCAGCCTAGTGTCTCCAGGTGCCCTTCCACACTACACAATTAAGACACCATGATTCCATGTTATTTCCCATGGGTGCATCTTATCGAATTCTGAGATTTGTAGTTTGGTGAGGCACTACAATCCTTTGGCTGACAATTCTAAGTACACCTTCCTAAACTGCAAATTCCAGGATGCCATTATGGCAGTTAAAATGGAAGCATTGCACTATAACTGGGTGGTGTGAAAGAGCCCAGTTATGTTGTACTAGAAGTCAGGTATGGCCAATGGCACTGTTGTCTAGGAATGATGGGAGTTGTAATCCAACATCTGAAAATCCCATCAATAGGCAGTATCAGTAAGGAGGCACCAGGCTGGGAAAGCTACTCTGTGATGGTATTTTTTATTTTTATCTTTATCATTACATTTTCTTGCTCTTATACTTACGTTGGTACACTGGGTAGAACAGTCAAAAAACTATTAATAAACTGTATTAATAGACACCAAAATCCTTGTGGGCTGGGAGACAACATATACATACTTTAAATAAGATTGCGTCTGGTTCCATTCCAAATCAGTACTGTGCAGATGAAGAAGTGGATGAGAGGATCACACTCGAGAGCACCCAGTGAATCTTGTTTGCTCAGCCTATTCTAGCAACCATCGCTAATATCACAGTGGCTAAATTAATAAATTGTAGAAATTACCAAATATAGTCTGATATGTCCATTTTTTCTCCCATTTCGTTGTAGATTTCATCAATGTTTATATTTTTGTGGTAATCATGAGCACATTCATAGATGGTCACACTTCTAGCTGGAATCCCCAGGCAGCGCATAACTGAAATACAGAGAAGGATATTAGCTGTTCAATAGCTGAGTTCTCTTTAATAACAACCACAATTGCTTTCTAGAGGATGGTGAGAAAGGGAGTGGGTTTCATTCTCTGTTGGACATATGACTCTGGACTGGCTAGACAGAGCTTGGAAAGTTCACTTTTGGGACTATAACACTCACAATCCCCAGCTGTTACCCTGAAAACTGGGGGTCCCGCAAGGTGCGCTCGACTTTGCCAATTAGAAAGATCAAGATGAGGAAATTAGACTCAGAGCACTGGTTTGACATGCGAGAGGCAGGATAACTTAGCGAGACCTTGTAACCCAACGTCTACGGCTTCCGGGCAATGAGCAGGCCAGGTTACAATGATAACAACTTTATTAAACAAAAGCAAGGTAAATCAAACACATGCACGCTAACTAACTAAAGGAATGAGGAAGAGAGACTTGGGGAACAGCGGGTGATATGACACCTGATCGGATGTCCTACAGAATCTGGAGTGATGAATGACGGGGCTCAGCGCTGGGTGCTGAGGGGGACTCTTGAATCAACCGGCAGCAAGTCGGGATGGCAGTTCAAGAGGAACCAACGAGGTCCCAAAATGGGGACTTTTTATAGGGTGAAACATGCCTGGCGGCTATGGCAAACCAAGTAGGGAACAAAAGAGTTTTGGCACTAGACAAAAAGATCTGGTGAGGTCACTGTCAGCATGATCAGATTAGCGTTGAAAGACAAAAGAGTGGCCAGTGAGCTGATGGCCTTCTCCAAAGGGGTGGTTTGGCAGGAAACCGTGCCGCTATTGTGGAGTATGGGTATGGGTGTCCCCTGAAGCTACGTGAGGCTTTGGAAATGCTGGCTTGAATGAGGAATGGAATTTGAACAATTAGTCAGCCGCAGCCAGTACATGCTTGTTTCAGAAACCAACCCAAACACGTGCAGCGGGGCCGCCGAGCGTGGTCTAGCCAGGGCCAAATTAAGTGATATCAAAGCGATATCTGGGAGTCCCCTCCTGGGTCCCATAGCCGTCATAACACAGCCAGCATGTCCCCTGTCTATTTTGGCCCAGGGGATTCTGAGAGCTGTAGGCTAAAATTAACTTTTCCAAGTGCTTGATTTTCTGAGATGCACAGACCTTGAAACTGGAAGGTCCATAGTGTTATATTCAGAGAAGATTAGGGTTATTATGAAAGTACATTCCCTACCTGTGGTAAGCACACCAGCAAAAACCCAGCATTGGCCATAAAGTACAGGTTCTTTGGTTCTGTAATACTGCCGCAAAATTGGGACACTTCCTGTCCAGGCCGCAGGAGAAATACCATCTTCATAGGATCCTGACCAGTTTCCAAGGAGCACTCCATCATCATCCTCATCATAGTTAACCTAACAAATGGGAGAGGGGAAAACAAAGGAAAACAAAACCATGAAGCACAATAAAGTTCTGTAATGACTACCCTATTGCTAGTTTGTCACTCTCAGCCACTCTGGCAGACATCACACTGAGTTTTCCACCTCCAGAGAAAGAATATTTGACTCTTTTTTCAAATTTGGGGAATGGTAATTTAGAATTGTAGCATACTGGTATTGTAAGATGTTTGTGTCATGTGATCAGTCATATGATTGCAATGGCTAACCCACACTCCACATTCCTGGATCAACATTTGTAGATGTACTAGATCTACCCATAACATATATGGCTGTCCCACACATAGGAATTTGAACAACATACAGCACACAACATGCTTAGGAGTTACATTCTGTGGTGAAAAAAAATCCACATAATTACCTCTTCATTCTAGGCTCTTGCCCTGTCTTTAACAGAGTACATTTCAGAACAGCATAAAATCCACCGTCAACACTACCTATCTTCTAAGATGCAATGAACACCTGATCAATAAAGGCTGGGACTGAGAAGTTTTTTCTGTTCGTTTTTTTCTGTTTGTAATTTAAGAGTTAATTCTCGAACAGCTCCCCACATTCTTTATTTTATTTACTCTTTGCTTAAGAAATTGACATACAGTTCTTCAATCTCAGGCCAGATTGCGCAAAGATTTTAACAGAAGCACAATACACAAATGTAGGGGGAAAACCATCAGAATACAGCGGAGAGAGTCACTGTGGTGTAATAGTTTGAATGTTGGATTATGACTCTGGGAGACAGATGGGGATTCAAATATCTGCTTAGCGATGGAAATCCACTGGTGACCTTGGGAAAGTCACACTCTCTCAGCCTCGGAGGAAGACAACAGTAATCCCTCTTCCCAAATAAATCTTGCCAAGAAAACCATGTAACAGGTTCACCTTAAGATCACTGTAAATCAGAAATAACTTGATGGTACAAGAATGAGGGATATCTAAAAACACTAAAAAGTTTGAAAGAATTTTGCTGGATAGCTTAAGTGTAACATAGGAAGAATCAAGGGATTGCTGGGGGTGGGGACAGAGTTTCACAAGGAAAATGCTGTGATGGTAAATACCCTCTCCCTGGTCACCTGAACTCTTGCTTGATGCTATTAAATGTTTCTAGGAATACATGTTTCTACTGCTTTATCCTGCAGCATTCTTTGGTTTTAAGCCAAGACAGTTTTATTTTACTTGCTTATTTAGTTAAAATAGTAATGTATAGTTTAGGGTAACCCCTACCATGACAGGCAGCAATTCTAACTTGTTCCTCTATTTTCATATCCTAACATTAATTTAAATCAGCCAAGACCTTTGTATACAGTAGGTTAGAGACCTTCGCAACATAAAACATAGCCTTACTCAGAACACTGGTTTATCTAGCCCAATCATCCTCAGCCTGGTGCCTTTGATATGTGTAGAACTACAAGTCCCATCACTCACAGGCAGCAGAGTGAGTTCAAGGCACCAAACTGAAAAAGGCTGGTCTTTCAAATGAAAAGTCACTCTGTTGACACTGGCTTTCCAGGTTTTTGTTGTCATGTGCCTTTAAGTCTTTTCCAACTTATAGTGACCCCAAGGAGAACCTATTAACAGGGTTCGCTGGGGGCTGAGAGTGTGTGATATGCCCAAGGTCACCCAGTGGGTGTCCATAGCAGAACAAGGAACTGACAATTGGTCTTCAGGTTCATAGTCCAATGCTCAGACCACAATACCACACTGGCTCTTGCTTTCCAGATAATGGGGAAGAAATTTTTCCCATCTCTGCTCCTTGAATTCTTTAATTGGAAAGGCCAGAAATTTGCCTAGCATTGGCTCTTGCAGTTAATTATAATTATTATTTGTAAACATTGTTTCTTTGTACAATTGAACCTTTTTTCCCCTTCATATATGTTTAGAGAACCAAGAAGGGACGTAAATAATGATCCCATTAAGAAAAACTATCTGAATAAAAAGAGGAACGTCTTTGGTTAATGAGTTCAAAAGAAAGAAGAATTCGTCCTGCAGTCCCCATTATCTCCACTCCACAAGGGCTGTGGGGTTAGGATTGGAGTAAGAACCAATTTTGGGTAGAGTCAGAATTGGTAGAAACACACTAACCCTTGCTTCAAAATAACACTTGTAAATATATCATAAACTTAAAATTTAAAAAGGTAAAATATATTAAATACCTAGCTTGTTGCATAATTCCTTTCATAAGACCTTAGAAAAGTGTCCTGCTTCAGAGATTTTAATCAAATAACTATGTTTTATGTCCTTTCACTCTAAGTAGCCTGATAATTCATGTGGTGGTGATGAAATGCCTTGTGCTACCATTTTACTAAGTAAAATGTTGGTGTTTATTAATCTGTATTTGCCATTTATGAAGAAGTCAGACAACAGACAGACAAAGGAGTTACAGTGGAAGGTTTGGGGTACTGACTCTACAGCCCTGTTCTCCACCCAGCCTAATATGGAGTCCTACAATAGTTTGTACATATGGAGAAAAGTGGCACTGTATTTGTAATTAGTCCAACTGCCTGAATCCCACCTTGTAAAGGCTACATCATTTTCTTTTATAAAAAAAAAACCTAATGTGTGTTTTTTTGTAAAAAGACATACCAAAGCTGACATGGCCCTGGAAACATACACAGGATTTCTCCGAGCATATGGCCCAAGCTGGCTCTTGTCCAGAAGATACATGCAGCAATCCAAGATGTCTTCTTCAAACTGTTTGAAAGACAAGTTTGGAAATTCTTAAGTTGCTCATTACTGAAAAATACTCTTTCATTACTTAATAAACATGAAGCTGCTGTTCAGTTTGAAATACTTCATAAGGGAGTATTATTTCCCTCATTTATTTCAGTTCTACCATTTTGAATGATAGACACATCATACACACAAAGGAGCTTATCTCATGAAGAAGGTAAATCACACTTACAAACAGAGTAATTGCACCTTTGGCTGGGACTCATGTCATTCCTCTTCTGTTGTTCACCCAGTGGGGTACTGTTTGGAAAGCGTTTCTTTCACAAACACAGAAAATGCATTTTGACCTCCTTTGTAAAGGAAACACTTTCCAAATTGTTCCCTACTTGAAGAACAACAGAGGACAAAATGACTTCATGTAATAAGTCCCAGCCCAATATGCTATTATCCTGCTGTAATTGCAATTTACCTGCTTTATGTGATAAGTTGCAAAATCTACACGCAATGCTAAAACAAGCATTTATTAGGCTACTGTCCCATCTCACTCACTGATTTTTATGAAAGGCTCCTACATTATTTTCTGCTGTAACTCTTTCGTGATTCCCTGTGGCCTTTTTCATTTTTTTTTCTTCCCACACCAAGAAAACAAAAAAGCTCATTAAGGATTAAAAATGGAATACGTACACAGCGTTGTTTGATTGGTAGTGCTAGGAGCATTTTTACATTTTTTTTTCAGTAAAGAATTATTTGCATGCTTAGTTTCTGAAGGTTAGACTGCCCTAAAGCCAGAAATAAAAAGGGGAAGGAATGATGAACTGAAAGACCTTAAAAATAAAACTCAAACTGATAAAATTAAACACAAGGTTCCATTGTTTTGAGTAGGATACTGTTCTCAAGGAATGTATGCAGTGAAGTGGATGGCTGTGTATAGTAGGGACAGGAGTCTACCTACTGGCTTTCTACTGCTGTAGAAACTAGCTGGCTCAGTAATTGCCTGGACCATCAAGAAATGCAATCATTTCCAGAGGCTATCAGGCCAAGACTGACTCAGAAGTGGGAATTACAGTCGACTTGCCTTGGTGAAGAGACAGGGAGCAGGTGTCACCAGGAATACCTACCCACAGCATAAAACAGGGTCTCCTTTCTGCACGAGGCCAGTGAATCGCTCCATGCCATTACTTAACGGTTCTTCTGGCCTCGAAGCAACACAGACTTTCCCTTAAGCCCTTCCGCCGGGCTCCTCTGTTTGTTCCAGGGCAATTCGGAGCAGTGCAAGGTCTTTAGATCTGCACTGGTGGGGCTGACAAAATGGTGGTTTCCGATTGTTTGTGGGTCTGGACCAACCGCTGAAGCTGACCACGACCACGCCCACAGCCCACCCTCCACTGATTGCAGGCTCGCATTGGTGCGAATCTGCACATCTGCACAACTCAGCAGGAACAAATTGGTGCACTCCGAAAAATTGAAAGACCGTTTTTTTCCCGGTCTTCACATAGTGCGCTGAAGGACCACTTGGGGGTGTTTTGGATCGGACTTAGGTGTGGAACTAAAGTAAATAGTCCGAACCTAGTCCGATCCAAGGTGCAGACGACCTCCGTGACAGGATGCCTTGGCCCGTCTTAACTTCCTAGTGCGGAAAGGACCAGAGTCAAGCAACTTGTGGCCATGGCCAACGTGGCCAGCAGGCCTATTTGTGCAGTCTCTGGAGCCCCCCTTAGCAAAGAATAGTCACTCCTGACTCCAAGCAATGGAGGTATCGTTACATTCGGTTTGTCACAGGTATTTGTCCACAGATGATCCTTGTATCCATTCCATTCTACCCCTGACTTTCTCTTTCTCCTGCTTTCTCTCCCACCCCAGCAGAATTTATCTTCCTTCTACTTTCATCTCCAGTTTCTTTGTGCAATAAAAGAAAAACACACAACAGGGGAAGGCAGCGAAGCTAGCAGGATACCCCTATGTAGCAAAGTTCCTCTGGATTTGCTTCCTTAGGGGAAAGAAAGTAGTCAGTCACTCTGGTCATGCCAAGGTGGAATTCCTTTCTTACAGGATAAAAGCTCTGTGACACTCTAATCTTTCCTTGAAGTTCTTCTAAAAAAGGCAAAAGACAGATGGACCTAATTCACAGTGGTATTGCAAACTGCATAAAATCCTAAAATTCCACCTGAACCACCTTAAACTACTTGGAAGAAGCACAGAATAGAATATCTATTTTTGTAAACAACAACACAAAATAAAGCTAATTTATGGGAGACCAATGGGCCTTTCATTTTTTTTGAACAGCAAACCTGAATCTCAACTGTTATCATTCCTTGAGTTTTCAAAGCAGTTTGAAGTGCCAGAGAGAGGTGCTGTTCATACTACCCCAAAGCTTCATGAGGGAGGTACAGATCCTCAAAACTAGTGCTGGCCCCAAACATTTTTGAGCCTGAAGTAAAGCCCAAATGGTGGTTGTACCATCCAGACAGAAACTCTTGTATTTATCTAATGGTGCTATCTAGCAGGGACAGCCTCATAGTTCCCTCCACCAAGACCTTTTTACCTTGTTTGTATTTCTGTGAACCAGGCAACCTCATAACAGTTCTTCACAGGAGGGGACAGAGGTTGAAAGACTGACATGCAAATCCAGTCCAAAGCATGGGTGGGACTCAATGTGGGCATAGGCAGTCCACACTTGTGCCCAGTTCTGCTGAAGAAGTAGTTAGAAATGGTAGTGTTCGGTTTTGCTTGCCAGACACAGCCTGTATGCATCACCTTATGGCTTTTGGTTTCTAATATGTTATTTTACATCCAAGTTCAAGTTAGTGAAATAGTGGCACATGATTATGTTGAAGTCTTTTAGAGGAAAAGTATAATATGTGATTTTACCTGTCCAAAATTCCAAGGTCTTTCAAATATCCGTGTTGCTAATCCACCATACAGATATCCAGCATCGTTGAGGACATACTCAGCTTTTTGGTCCTCATTAGACATGAAAACAGGATCCGCTAAAACAAACACATGAGCACATTAGCTTTTGTGAAGGCTGCCTGGAGAGAAAGCACTCTGAAATTTAGGAAGAGAAGACATTAATGACTGTCAGACACCAAGAGATTTGTCTTGAGTCTCATCATTAAGCTTCTACTATTCCAGAATCAATATCAGAATAACAGTCTGGTCAAGATATTTTGTTGCTCAAACCAAACAGCAACATTCACTCGCTCGCCAAGGCATTTGTTCTGAAAAGGCAGTTAATTTATTTTGGCACAGAGGCAATAAACATATAACATCAACATCACAACCACTACTGCCTTACCATCTCATGAGCAACTCTTCCCATGCCTGGCAGTTAAAATGCAAGAATAACATTGTGCTCTGCTTTCATGACACCTCATTTTCTTCTTTTTTCACTGTACTGTGACTTGGAGTCATTCCTGGAACTTCAGCCAAAGCTTAGTTCTCAGAGTGTAATTGCCTGTTCAGTCATTCTCCAGCTAATGCTTAAATGACCACTTTGATATTTATATTGTGAATAACAACACAACCTTATAACCTTATTTCATATTTTTATAGGATCACTGAGTAATCAGGTCTTACTGGTTTTAGGGGAACATTGCTTAATGACATGTTTCTGATGTACAAATTATACAATTTAGAACTATTTAGATCACATTAATTACCTTCACACCATGGGTTGAACAAAACATAAAGAACTGCTTCTCTAAGGTTATGAATGTTAGGCCCCGTTATCACATCTAGATCGTATTTTCCGACAATTGCATCTGGTGGACTTGTCACAGCAATAAGGCACTAGGAAAAAACACAAGGAAAGTATAATTTTATAAGAGGACAATATATCATAATTAAGTTTCCTGTCAGTTCCATGTAATGGTGGATGCACTCAAGTTCAGTGAATGAATAAAATGCTCTCTTGCCCTCATTAGCAAATTTTACATTTAAAATTTTGTTATGTTCGAAGAGAGGAAATGCGTAACAGTAGACTGAGGTCAAAAGACCGGCCAGGCAACAAGAGAATGAGCGCGGCCCAATGCAAAAGTTATTAGCAAGAAGAACACAAAAAACTACTACTCTAGGCAGAAAAACCTTGGAAACTCTGAAAAAAGAAAAAAGTAAATAAACATAGTAATCCATATGTGCTGGCAGGAACAGCATGAATAAATACAAATCTAATATTACAGAATACATTCATGTAAAATCAAAATGCTTTTATCAGATCCTACTCAAAATTACAGCTCTCTCTCACATCCAGAGTTTCATGTTCACACATCATCCTCAGCCCAATGCACATCATATATCAGGTCAAATCCCAGCTTTCCCATGATACTTGCATGAGCTAAACAGCCTAACCCGCTTCACAGAACTGTTGTTAGGATAACAATGAGATGGGTATGGGAGAGAAATAAATACAATATTTTTAACTTTTTCTAAACAGAATTAAGATGAATAAAAAAAGATACAGTTGAAAAAGCCATAATTGTCATAAAAGAAATCCATGTATTTCAATGTCCATTTAGAATGTCTCATTTAGGCTACAATATTTAGCTAAGAATAAGACCTACTGAAATCATTGGGATTTACTTCTGAGCAGATAGGTGTGTGATTGCATTATTAATGTAAACAGAACCCTTTTCTACTAAACACTCTCACAATATTTAGCCATAAATTTCATCTGGTGGTATTATCTACCACTTATATTTTTTTTCCTGTACAGCTCTGGCACTGGAAAGTACATAAGCATACAGAGGATTGGTAAAGGAATGGGGCTAGAGAGAAGAAAACTAGTAAAACTAAGCTTTAAAACACAGCTTATGTAATTCCAAAAAAACAAAGAGATCCATAGACAAAACTGAAGGAGGGCATATTTTGAAATTATGAATGTTTCTCTGAAATATTAAGCCTATTTTATGGAAGTTACAGATGGAGAGGGAATCTAAAATCTGTGTGTCAGAGAGAAAAAGATCCAGGTGCACAATTCTGAGGGTGTTCCTCAAGGAAATCCCCTTTTACTTTACAGGGCTTTCATCTTTGCCTGCTTTTTCTGAAGTGTGCATTATGTTCAATTATTCCTTTTCCTTATTCCAAGAAGCAGTTCAGGGACAACACAGTACTGTCTGTTCCATTCCAAAGTTTCAAGTGATTATAGTACTTCCTCCTTCAGTGTTGTCCTGACCCTATGGAAGGGCAAGATTCTGCCCCTTCCTTCCTGCTGGAGCCAGAGGGAATACTCCCTCCTGCTGAGTTAACTGAATGCAAAGTAACTGTAGCAACTTTGAAGTTCAGCAGGAGAAGGGAGAATCCAGGCCTCTTTTTAAGAATGAGAGCAACTGAAAATGCACAGGAGTAGCTGTCTCTGCTTCAGCTCATTCATGGCTACTGGAGCATATGCACCAAATGCCATAGCAAACACACAGAAACATCTGTAACATGTTAGCAACCTATTGCCCGATGTATAGCTTCTACACATTATGAGCTTGACAAGATGAGCCCTATGTTCAACATGGCATGATTTCTATGCCCTCAGAAAGAGGACTTCAGTAAAGCATGAGCAAATACTGGTTGAATAGAAAGCAAATCATAAAGGAAAAACTGGCACACACTTATCACATTAAAAACTATGAGAAACTTCCCTTCCCAAAGTAATTGTCAAAGATCTTTAGCAGAAAATACCCCCATATTCAAGTGTATTCATTTCTTGCATGAGAGAACTACTGTAGCTTTGTCTTGATAACTGTGACATTCATGTGTGGTTTCTTGGCTTCAGACTATGCCCAAACACTCACTCAAGGAATTTCTAGAGTAATACCAGTAGAAACAAGAGGGGTATACCACCAAAGTAGTGCCTCAATGTTTATAGATATCTTCTTAGCCTGCCAAACTTAGTCTTATCCCAGAAAAAGAAATAAGGCAAATGCTGCTGGACATGATCATGACTAATTGTTGGAAATGGATAAGACTGAAACAATGTGGCTTCAGTAGTAAACTCCCTGCTTTTACTACTAAACATAAGATCTCCTCCCCCCCCCAAAAAAAACCCACAGTAGATGAGAAAGCTTGTTAAGTGACTTTACATGCTTTTTTGTTTGCCCTTGCGTACTGCTGACATGCCCTCCTTGCCCCCATGAAGGTTAACTACAAGGGAATGAAGTCCATGAGCTGAACAGTGTCCTGTATCTCTACAATGCCACCATTCATTAGAAGAAAACCCAACATGTGTCAGCCAAAGGCCAATATTATAGACCATGCATGAGGAGATATCCCCAAACACTAGAAGACATTAGAAGATACTAAAGACTCAAGCAGGACCATAAGAACAATTTTAATCCATATTTATTTTGAATTTATTATTTGTATTTGTTTAACATAAATGTTGATAAACCTCCTAGCAGATGTAACTAAGATGTTGCTTTAACTGAATAGTTACTTCAGTAACATCCTCAGTAAACTCTGGTAGCTTGGCTGTTTTCTAGTCTTTTATTTCCTGCTGCTGCTCTGGGTAAACTTGGCTGTTTGGCCCTTTTCTTTATTATATCTCTGTCTTGGATAAGGCTAGTTTTGCTACATTGTTTCCTATGTCTTCTCCACCTTTGACATGTGTAATAAATGCGTACGTTGGACACACTCAGTTCCTTCCTCTCTGGCATTTCCTCACCATTTTTCAGGCAATAAGTTGCTTTCATTCCATAGGTTACACTCAGTCCATTGTCCAACCTCTTTGTGATAAGGCTACCCTCAGTCCATTGTCTAGTGTTTTTGGATTAACCCATCTTTACTTGCTGAATTACACCACCATGTTTCACCTTTTAGTCTGATGCAGAAACATTTGCAATGTTCTAGGGCAAGAGGGAAAAAGTAGCAGGAGCACCATTTGAAAATCTTTCTTATTCCCAGATCTTTTGGTGACCAATTCTTTTGTTTGTTTGTTTGTTTTATACCATGAAGAACACTATGGAAGAATTTACCATGAAGTGACAACAGTCATGTCAAGTAGCTGAATGCATCTTTTATGCAACAGTCATAAAAATGTAAGACACATGCTCTAAAAGCATAATTGCATGTAGGACATTCCAGACTTACATACCTCCTTTCCATCTGTTTGACAAATCTTGGCATGCCATGGTTGATTTTCCTGCTTGGACCTTATATTTAGATATAAAGCAGTCCCATTGTATCGCTTTGGTTTCTCACCTAGAAGAATACAGATTCACAAAAAGTAGTATTAACAAATTCTTAAAGGCTTTAATAGTATATAACAGAGCAACAGACTTTTTTTTAGTCCACATTTTTGATTGCCATTCTAGTACAGTGCTACTCCAAATGGTAGTCTGTGGGCCAGTGCCAGTTTGTGAGCCATTGCATGCCAGTCCATGGAGAGCATCCAGGAAAGTAACAATTGTAGACAACAGGGGCCAGAAACTGGCACATTGGGGAAAAAACCTGCCAGTCCCTCACATCAGATAGCTTAAGAACCACTATTTACATATACAGAATACTGACACATGCAGGTTCCAGTAAAATAAAATTGTACATAAATTTCCGTGTAACCAAATTGGCTACATTTAATCTACAACTAAAAAGAGTGGCATATTGGAAAAACAAAACTTACCTTAAAAATGGGTTTTTAATACATAGTGGCTGAGGAGAACTTTTTTTAAAAAAAAAACAGCAGCACATGTTGCTGTGCCTAAAGAAGCAGGATAGCAATAAGTAGTTTCATCCCACAATTGCCTTGAAACAGTGATGTAGACTCGAGTCGATAGACTCGGACTCAAGTTGGACTTAAGTCGCTTCAGTGACTTGACTGAGAGTCAACTCGGCCATAAATGATGCACTGACTCGACTCAATTTGAGACTTGTATATTTTTGATGACTGACTTAATGCCCTTGGCTCAATTAACATAACACTTTCATCTAGAAACTTTATGACTTTGAACAATGGCTCCATCTCTTTTTGCCTACTAGTCACATGACAATTTTTCTCAAGCCCAAAGTGTAGGTGCATTTCTCAGAGGGGAACAGCAAACAGGTTAGGCAATGGGCTTGAGGCAGGCATGAGGTCTGCTCAACAGCCTGTCCCCACTGCATATTGGAGGAGCCTTCCTCAGCCTTTGTGTAGAAACTTGAGATTTTACAATATTATATTATTCACGGTAAGCAACTGGCTCACTTCCTGGATGAAAGCCACCAAGAAATTCACATAGATTATCTGAAGGCAGATGGGATATCAGTGTAAAATACTGAATCCCTACTTCTATTTTCCCTTTGTAGTATCTCAGTTATAGGTTGGTTCTATAAAAATATATAACTTGCCTTACATTTGAAATAATTTTTTTTCAGAAAGTTAAATCTCTGAATTTGAACTGATATAATAAGTTTTGACTAAACAGCTTTTTATTTTCTGATTGCAGATTACAAACTTTATGGAAGGTGTACCCCTAAATATATAAATATTTCCATGGATCTAATAGTATTGCAGTTACTTACCGATGCTGAGTTGCAAGATGACTTTGTCATTGTCATTCAACTCCCTACTGAAAGTCAACTTCAATTTAAACTCCTGCCCTCGTCTCACAATTGGGTTACTGTTTTCATAGTCATTGGTATGATGGAAACAAGTATTGTATGCCCTGAGGAAATCAACTTCAATAACCTTCAGAGGAGCCCCTGGAAATTACAAGAGATTATATTTACCCATCTTCCTTTGGTTTTCAATTTGCCTTCTGTAAGGATTCTTATTCATTCCATTTTTTACTCCACAAAACTTAAGTGCAGACAGCACAATGATATCAAAACTTTTTAAAGTTAACTGTATATTTAGTTAAATCCTTCCCATTTTCTGGTTCTGGTTATGCTGACCATCCCCAGTAAACAAAGAGTTCTGAGATATTTTATCTAGTTAATATGAAGCATAACTCAGCAAATTATATTAATAGTAAGGTACCATTAAAAACTGAGTAGAGAAACTGATAAAGGGTACATAATTTTGGTTTATTTTTCCTTAATTTGGCAACCATGATAGAAGACTGCACCACAAAAATATTGTGAACTGTCAAATGAACTATTAATCATGTTGATAAAAGAAATAAATAGAAAAAGAGAATCTTTTCAGGAGCTTGATTAGCTTTTTACTATACAGAACAATCCGTGTAGCAACCTTTAAGAATTAAACACAAATGTAAGGCAAATTGTACTCTGATCTGAGTTTGAACTAATAAATCCAATTTTTTGTAATCAGTTACAGGACTTGGCCCTTTAAACATCTTAGGATCTGCTTATTGGCTTCAATGGCAGACTCATCATTTACTTCTATGTTTTTTAAATTGTGGATCAGGACCTAAAAGGTGGGTGCCAGGATATTCCTGGAATAGTTTTACAAAGGGTACTGAGTCAACAATGCATCATTTGTACGCTGCCCCTTAAAGAAACAGGCTCATTCCCATGTTTCATCCAGGGCGGTTTCCCTCAACCTTATAACCCACTCCCATAGTGTTTCAGATTCCATCATTCCTTACCATTAGCCATATTGCTGAGAACGCTGGGACTGTAGGCTAATAACTCTGTAAGGGACCAGATTGGAGATGGCTGCACTGCCTCATGCTATTCATTTGGGCTGCTGTATCTGCTTAATTTAACATTTAAAAACCAGTATGGACCCATTGAATGTTTAACTACTCATGTGATATCCTTGCACTTCCTATTGTAGAGATTGAGATAGGTTTGCAATCAGCACTTGACATGTTAGGGCAAAGGCTTGAGAGCCCAGAGGCTCAACATTCTGGTCCCTTTTATTTTGTAATGGTCAAAATCTGTACAGAGAAGTACCAGTGTTGGGTAATGGGGCTCCTAAAGGCTGTTGAGATAAGAAACATCCTCACCCAGTGCTCCTGTGCACCGTAGTGGTTTGAGGGAATATTGGAGAGAGGGGAGCTATACTGCTTTAAGCAATTTCATCTGTTCTTAGCCATATTTATTCCCCATACCCAGTTTGGCAGGAATACTCCCAATTAATCCTCTGGTATTCCACTTTTCAGTTGCTTTTAAAATGTCCCTCTTTCTTTCTCTCTTTCTCCCTCCTCCTCTTCCTCCTTTCCCCCTTTGTTTTCAACTTACTCCAATTGCTACAAACTAAGTCCAAAGTATAAGGGTACTGTAGACTCAATTAACTCAGCAGAAGTGAGAGAAGAGAAGGGAACAGACTCTTGGCCTTTTCAGTAGGCTCAAGCAAAAGCAAAGTGGTGCAACTTCTCTAAGTTATGTGTGTTCTTCCTCATGAATAACTTTTGCCTTCTTGATCACATTCTGTTGTTGTCTGACATGTGTCTCTGCTTTCATCTGCAATATGTTGGAGGGTATCCAACATGGCATACCCATCCATGACAAGCTTGTGTGGGGATGGCCCACTGGATAAACATAGAGAAGATAGTTTAGAGGACATCTTGTCTAGGCCCTTATTGAAGTTGATACCAGCCCTGTTGAGGGGCTCAGAAAGCAGTGTCAGTTTGTAGAAAAGCTGATGTACATTTTTCATTGTGTAAATCTGGGTTCTTTCACCCACATATATCAAGTAAGAGCAAATATGAAAGGTATTCAAATATTGGGAAAAGGATCCCATTCCCTCCTGTACTTACCATTTGCTTGGCTCATGATGTATCTTGGGCTTTACTCCTGGAAGTTTCCACCTGTGAGATTACACAATGTTTTCTTGAAGGAGTTGGAGGGGGAAGCTTTCCCTCTTTCTTATAGGGTAGTGTTTGGAAAGCAAAAGTTAAAATGTAATATAGTAGCTTATGTTTTATGCTGAAGATAAAATGATACTAAAAAACATAAAAATGCATTAAGCAGCTAGAATAAACACAATCAAGGATGCAGCTAACAAGTGGCTTATATAAAGCACAAAGGAAGTTATAGAGGCACACACCCGTGAGAACCAGTATATGCAAGAAGAGTGGATTCAGCTGTGTTTAAATACCCTGTGTTAAAAGTAGGATAGCGTTTAAAGGGCACCCAGAAAGGCTTTAATCCTTAAAGTAACAGGGAATTCCAACAAATAAAAGAATTTGAAATTGCAATACCTAAGCAGGGCAGTTGGTTGTCCCTCATTCATAGAGTCTCCATAAATCAAAGTCTCTAAGTCAAAGTCAACATGATGGAAAGTTACAACAAGAAGTAAGAGTGATCTGCTTTTTTTTCTGATGGGACTTTTCCTGTTCAGGAAGTTCCAGAATGATTGTGCATCAAGAAGAAATTGTCTAACCATTAGTTTCCACAAAAAGACACCACCAATAAGTTTTAGTCTCAAACTATTCTTATTTGGCCAATGCTGATGAAGCAATTTCTTTGGTCACCTCTATATGGTACAAGGAGCATCTAATATTCCACTTGAAAATGTTCTTATAAAGGGGCATCTAGTATTCCATTTGAAAATTTTCTTATACAGAATGTACAACTCACATATAATTAAAATTTTTAAAAATATGCACTCCTCTCTAATTTCCTATATACTTCCCACTTCTGCATGGTGATCAGCTCATACAAATTCGTTAACAGTGCAACATGGTTTACAATAAGTGTGTAAAGTTCTGGAGGTAATAGTTGTTACGTTTATTACATCAAATGGAAAGAAAGCTAGTTCTGTGACATTTTAATGAGTATCAGATTTAGGCGGGAATCCTATTCTTGCTACATGGGAGTAAGCTTCATAAACTGAATGACACTTACTCCTAAGTAAACCTGTATGGGTCTGCACTCTGTACAAAGACAAGCTTTTGCAGATGGGAATCTAGTTAATCAGACTGATGAAAAATTCTAGTTCAGAAAAGTTTATACAATAAAATAAATATTGCAGAATACCCTAATTCAGACATTACACTCTACCTATTATAGTCTAAATGTGATATCCTGCAATATTTGATTTGAACTACATGCCTCTTTTCTTTTTGTTTTTGTTTTTTGCCTGCCCAGATATTTGATTTCTACAGATCCAAGGAACATACCTGCAACCTATATGGTATTAATTCTATTGCCTGTGTCTGCCACATATGGCCATCTATATAACAATACTTTCAGAATCTTGCAGCACTTTGAAAACTAACAAAGGCTTTAGTCCTGTGTGTATTTTCCTGGGAGTAAGTCTCATTGAGTTCAGTGAGGTTACTTACTCAATAATCTTCAAATTGAACAGAAATGTATTAGGGTGTGAGTTTTTGTGGAATACAGTTCACTTTACCAAGTGCCTGAGGGGTGAGTTAAGATAACTACCTCATGCATCTCTGATGGAGTGGCTTATAACGCATTAATGTCTTTCAGGTTTTGCAGATCTCTCATTAGTTTTGCTGCAATAGATTCTCTGGAAATTTTGCAGATTTCCAAATTTTCTCAAAAACAAAATAAAGGCCTTCGACCACATCAGTGATTGTCAAGTTTCTTTTTCAATTTTTTCTCTTTCCAGCTGCAAAAGACAGCTGCGCATGAGAGCCAGCAGTCACAGGCCATTTCCTCATTACATTGTGCTATTATTCCACTTTCAACATCCCGTGGCATTCCAGGGTTTGTAGTTTACTGAGGCCAAAGAGCTCTCTGGCTGAGAATTCTAAATGTTCCTCCCTACATCATAGAACCCAGAATTCCATAGGATGTTGAAACTGGAATAATAGCATTATAACAGTCTAGTCTGGAAATGGCCACAGTATGGCTTTGGGGCATTCATAAGTGATCAGGCCCAGAAAAAGGAAAATGAGACCTTCTGGGTGAGACAGGGTCAATGACTTGAAGGTTTTCCTTATTTTTTCTTTAAACCATTGACAGTAGTTCCAAAATAAGAAGCTGAGAAAAGTTAACCTTTTCCATTCATTCCTCCAAGTTTTTTTGTATTTGACTTTCTCCCTGTTGACTAGCTAAATGTTTTTGTGAAGTTTTGGAACTATCTTGAGCATATTTTCCCCTTTTCACAAACAGTATTTTGGAAACAGATGCTGTTGTATGCCTTCCAGCCATTTGCAATTTATGGTGACCCTAAGGCAAACTTACCACAGAGTTTTCACGGCAAGATTTGTTCAGAAGGGTCTTGCCATTGCCCTCCTGTAAAGCTAAGGGAGTGTGACTTGCCCAGAATTGCCCAGTGGGTTTCCATGGCTGAGCAGGGATTTTCACACTCTTCACTACACAGTTATCTGTTATTATTTCCCACAAGTTATTTTTCTCTCTGAGTGTGTAAAAGAGAGGTGGACAAAATGTGGCCCATGGACTCCAGACTGCAGTGCACACCTGTGACTTTTTTCAACCCACCCACTCCCACTGTCCACAGATTAGTCCTCAGATTTGCAAAGCATGCCCCCAGAAGTTTTTGAGTGGTACAACTTTATTCCTAATTGTAACCTCACCCCAGAATTTTGGAGGGGCAACGATATAAAAAAAGACCTTTTTTAAAAAGACCAACCAAGATCAGTGTGCAGCCCATCAATGTCCAGAGGTAGACAAAAATGCCCTCCCCAGCCCAGTTACACTCTGGTGTAAAACATGCTGCTAATGGTTTTCTATTCATTAGCTTTTCTATAGTTGCTGGTGGCTAAGTTTGCTATCAATTGCCACTTAGATTGCTCTCTTGTCATTTCTGGGAGACTGGTAATTTAGGTACCTGTTCTTGAAAATTGATAAAAATTCTTGCTGCTGTTAACATTAGATTTCTTTCCTCCCCATTTCTCTCCAGACAGCTTCAAAGAGAAGCACATTCTGACTTTGACAGCAAAATGGAAACCCCGTGTTCAATAAGATAGTGAAAAATATCCCCCCTCTTTCTTATTCACAAGCATCCAGCTTTGAATCCATTGGCTGAGAAAATGGGCCTGAGTGGAGGCTGGTGGGCTTCACTCAGTTCTGCCTGCAGGGTTTTTTTAGGAGCACCGGCTGGGTGGCTCTGCATTCGGCATTTTTGGTGGCTCCTGCCCACCCACCACCCACCACCCACCACCCACCCCTATTGTTCTGATTTTCTTTTATGGTCTCCTGATTGTTCTTTTGTCACAACTTTACTGGCCAGTTGCATGACTTGGGATCCAGGACAGTGGGTACCTTTGCCACATACTAGGGGATGGTCAAGTCCCTGCTGGGGTGGGGGGTGCAGTGAGTTGCCCAGCTCGGGAGGGCACTCCGCGAGCACCCTCTGGTGGCAGTAGGTCTTACGTTGGTGGCAAGCCATTCGGTTTCGGGCTAGATGGTTGGGTTCATAGATCCAGATCCATGCATATGCCACCCCCCCTTTTCCTGTTTGTAGCCAAGAAAGTTGTGGCCTTTCTTCCTCCAGTACAGCTGTGTTGTATTGTTTTTATGGGGTGGCTGTCACCCCTGATCACGCAATTCAAAAAAAGAACAGAGACATTCTAAATTCAAGTGCACTGTGCTGTACAATACATCATTACTTGTTACAGAATAACAATGTTTCAGGTGATATTTGGGGGGCATAGGACACTGTATCTGTGGCAATGCATTATAATGAAGAGCCTTAATGTTAAATATGTTGAGCATGGCCTATTGGTCTCAGCTGGCACTTGATGATTATCTCTCCAAAATGTGGACATGGGAGGTATAGATTTTCAGTGATGGCAATTTAAAGTAGTTACTTGTGAGCAAGCACACTGACCTTAGTAGATTTATTTTGAACTAACTGTGAGTGCTTATGAGGTTCCTGTGTTTGTAAATCTCTTTATGGAAGAGAATATGAACAAATGTTAAAGGAGAAGGTCCTCTGAACATATGCAGAGTGGCTGTAACGCTACCATCACAGTGACACCTTGCATATCACATATTTTCTGGAAGAACTGCAGAATTTTCATGTACCCAATCAAATATCCTGTGGAATAAGTGGGCATTAATCTTGTAGATCATGAGTGAATTATCCATTTGTTAGACTTGAGCGCCAGAACTTTCATATTTCCCTGCTGTAACATGTCAGCGTTATCCCCTAATAACTTGACCGCAGTGAATCTCACAATCCTTCATTCGTTCTATTTCACAGTTATGAGGTTGGAGCCAATTTTGAATTTATGTAAGTGGGAAGTGCTCTTATTCATCCAAATAGGGTGCTCAATTTGCACTTGTCTCCTTTAAATATCTTATCCCCTTGGAAATACACACCTGAGGTTTGAGGAAACAGAATGACAAATAGTTGGTAGAGGGTTAATAGAAAACTATTACATTCACTCCCTATGTGGATAGAAGTTTTTCCTCCAAGGCAAAACCATCATCAGTTTCAGACCATAAAGTAAAAAGAAGCTTGTATATTTTTGACAGTAGGTGTGTGCTGGTAGAATTTGTTCATTTATTTATTTATAAAGTTTTTCCTGTTCCAAAATTTTTCTTAGCTCAAGCGCATTTCTCAGACAGTTTCTCTTATTTCAGACAAAATGTTTCTTACTTCTAGAAGATGTAAGCATGGAGAATTACCTCCGTTTCATTTATCTTTTATATCAACATATAATTCTTTTACAGTGATATTTCAATATGTGTAAATCTCATACTTCTTCCATAGCTCATGTCCTTGTATATCAGAACTGTAATGCAGATTAACAAGGCTAGTTCTTTTGAACAGATCCCATATGCTCAAAAGGTTACTACTCAACCTCATTCACTTTAATAACTCCAAGAGCTTTATCATGCAAGGCAGGTAAACTGAAATTACAGCAGGATAATAGCATCTTTGGATGGGACTCATCACATGATATTGTTCCTTTGTTGTTGTTCTCTTGGTGGGGCGACCATTTGGGAAATAACCACAAAAATCTGTTAAACTAGTGGATTCCCTGATATATGGGGAGTCTGAAGATTCAGTTGACCCAGGATCAGGACTGGCAAAGTATCTGCTCAGGAACAGAGTGGCTGCCATGAATTTTGAGGTTCCTGGAGAATCACACACTTCAGTGGAGGCAGGGAGTGAGGGTTTCACCCCCCCCATTAATATTACATTTCCTGCATCCAGACCTCTTGTGATGTATATAGATTAATTTGCTTCATTTTTGCTCTTAGAAAAACAAGAAACCCTTTGTTTGCAGCAGCTGTAAATTTCCCATAGTTTGAGAGCCTTCTTGCACTGTATTTAAAGTGACAATACCCTTTTTCTGGATTGTTATCAGAGCTGTATATGAACTAAGTTTAAATACTCAATGTCTTTTTTTCTTTTCTTTTTTGCTACCATTGTTCTGCGATCCAATTATTCTAACTTTTATATGCTTGGATTTGGATGCTGAACTTTTTTTCTTTGTCTTTTAAAAGACTGATCACCTTTCTTCTGATGCTTGACTGTCTGTACTGTTTGGCTACTAATTGAATTCTTGTGCCTTGGATTTGGATCATATTTCTACTGGATTCATACTAATAGTGGAATAAAACTCTGTTTCTACTATTAGGACAAACTTTCTGGATATTATAAAGATGAAATTTGTAAAGTTACTTGCCCAGTCTGTCTGATGCATAGTGCTATACCGATTTTAATATCTCTGGGAAAGTTTACATGAAGGCTCCTATTAGCTAATGTTTTAAGAACACAACCTTGTTGTTTAAGAATACAGGAAAGCGTGAATAAAATGTATCATGGTTTCAATTGTGGATTGTGACATTCAAATTTAAAATGACATAGGAAGGTCTGAGGATGTACCTGGATACTTTTTGTATTTCTTTGCTGAATTTAGACAAGCTAAAGTATTTACTAAGAAAAAGTCTGGAGTGCTTACTGTAGAAAAAAGAAACACTGCTCAAAGTAGAAAAAGTGCTTACAGTAGAAAAAAGAAACAAAAGAGGTAATTAACAGATTTTTTTTGTTTTTTTGTTGAATAATAAAAAGAGAGAGAAAAAACAGAAACCAACCCACTGTTGTTACATATAACAGTGGAGAGTAATTTATTACATTACTTGCTAAATGGTTATCACTTCATTGTAACTTTATTTTTTAAAAATTACAACTGATAACAGAATTGCATAAAACCTGAAAAATCCTACCTATGTAAAAAGAGCCCATGAAAAGTAGCTTATGAAAGTAACTAGAAATATTATCCATTCTGCAAATAATATAATTTCTTTCTATCCTAGTTACTTGCGAAGTGACAAGTTAGAGGTAATTTATGACTTGGAGGTAAGGTTTCATCCATAGTCTCAATTTCCTTGCATTAGGAAGTATTGCTCCAGCCATAACTCATTTCTTTAAACCAAATAATTTTCCTTCTTTCTTCCTTCCTTCCTTCCTTCCTTCCTTCCTTCCTTTTTATTGCTCAGCTTTATTGATGAGATTTAAACACAAATAGGATCTAACATTCTCTTTAACCATTTTGGTTAAAGTTCAGTATCCATAACTCTTGTATGCTATGAGTCAGGATGGTGTAGCAATTTGCGCATTGGACTATGACCCTGGAGGCCAAGGTTCAATTTCCTGCTTGGCCACAGAAACCCAATGAGTGATCTTGGACAGATCACACACTAAGCCCCAGAAAACCTTGTGATAGGTTCACCTTAGGGTCACTATAAGTTGGAAGCTATTTGAAGGGAAACAAGAAAACAACAATGGAATAAGTATGATAATACAGTATCACTGGATATTGGGATGGTAATTGTGTTACCAGGCATTAGTCAGTGCGTCTGAGTGTAAACCAAGCTGATCTTCCTCCTTAATGAATTCTTTAAATAATTGTTTTAACTCTTTCTCTGTGAAGCTCCTAAAATCTGTACTTTCTGTTCCTTCATATATCATGATGTTTGCGTACAAAAATATCTGTCAGGTCCATGAGTCAATTAATACACTTAAGATAAATTTTTTATACAAGATTTGCTGGTCATATTTGGGAACAGAAGGAAATGTAATGCATGTAGCTACTCATTAGGATCTTTATTGTAAGGCAAAGTATAAAAGGAAAAAAATGCAATTTTATCACAACAGTGACTCACAAGAAATTTACTTTTGGAGGATAAATGGTAGAAACAACCTAGCTTTTAAAAGAAAAACAGATCTACATATATTCTATTCATACAGTATTTAAAAATAAAGAAAAGAAGATTCAATAAAATTCTTATCTGCTAGAATCAAACACCCTTACTTTTAAAACAGATTCTCAGGCATTTATGACTCTTTGTCAGACATTTTTGCTCCATAAATCAGGCTGTAAGCAGTGTAAAAATGCTTATTTTTACATAGCCTGATTGTATTTGGGAATGCCACTATTCAGTGATTTCAATGAAATTTACTGCGGTGATTCCTTTCACTTGGGTGGAGTTCCATTTGGCCACTATCATTTGATCTCCAGTCCTCTTTGCTGCACAATTTATTTTGGTTCTGATAGTTCTGCCAGGTGGGATGTTCCTAGTAAATGGATAAATAAAAACATATTAATAATATAATCATGAGAAATAGTCTTCACCCCTCCCCCCATCAATATGCATGTGGAATTCCATGTGGCCATCCAGCCTCTGTTTAAAAACCTCCAAGGAAGGAGACTCCAACACACTCCAAGGCAGCATGTTCCACTGTTGAACTGCTCTTACCACCAGGAATCTCTTCCTAATGTTTAGATGGAATCTCTTTTTCTGTAGTTTGAAGCCATTGCTCCATGTCCTATTCTCTGGAGAAGCAGAATACAAATTTGCTCCAACCTCTATATGACATCCCTTCAAATATTTAAACATGACTATCACGTCGCTTCTTAAATTTCTCTTCTCCAGGCTACACATACCCAACTCCTTAAGCCATTCCTCATAGGGCATGGTTTCTATGCTCTTTACTATTTTGATCACCTTCCTCTGGACACATTCCAGTTTGTTAATATCCTTCCTGAACTGTGGTGCCCAGAACTGGACACACTATCCCAGATGAGGTCTGATCAAAATGAAATAGAATGGTACTATTATTTCCCTTGACCAAGACACTACACTCCTATTGATGCAGTCTAGAATCACATTGGCTTTTTTCCTCCACTTTCTCCTTGATCCTGTCTTTGGATTCTCTCTGTTTGACCTGTCTGCTGCCTTTATGAAGCTTTACAGATGCTGACTTTGGATTGTTTGACCTTGTTGTTGAGACTTGCCCATGTAAAGCCAGGACAAAGCCCTTATAGCTACATTCACCTTACCCGTGGTCAAATGTCTTTACTGGAGAAATGTCTAGGTCTTCCACAAGCAGTTTGCAGTTTTCTAAGCGAATGGCAAAGGTATTCTTGAAAATCACTTCACAGACAAATTTTTCATTCACCTTTGCTTTTTCTGGCATCTGTAAAACAAAGAAGTTTTTGAAATTAATGTTTTATGTGTAGTATAACGATGCACAGTAAAGATCTCAGCCAGGTAACTTCTTCTGACCCAACCTTTCCAAACCTGACAGAAGCATCATTCAACCAAGCTCTGATCATTGGCAGAATGGAGCTCCTTCTCCCAATACAGCTGATGCCTGGTAAACTCTGAGGTTGAGGGTTACGTTATGATCATGGCAATAGCGTCAAAATTGTGACTAAGTAGTGATTGTGAATATGAAACAGTTACAGTTAGGCGAACTGGAATGGCCAATGCTTTTTATTTCCCTTTCTAATTAACCCAATCACATGATCACAGAAATAAGGTGAGAGATGACTAACGCTGATGTGTTTCATGGGTGAGACATCCAGCAAGAAAAGTTCCTTATAAATGTATCTCACTTAGAATGCAGAACATTTGTAGTACCAACAGAAAGACTAAGAAAATTGTTAGGGCATCAACTGAGTGGCTACAAGAATTTGGCTTCCTTGACGAATGTTTCCATTGATGGAAGAGGCATCCGTTTTATAAGGAAAATCAACTTTTCTTCCATGCCATCACAGCTCATCCTGTTCAGTTGGATTTTCCACCTAGCTAGCATTTTCAGGGAGCCAGAGGGCTGTCATGGAGAGAAAGGGTTGGAGAAATCTGCTTCTACCCATCTAATTGAGGAGCCCTGGTGGTGCAGTGGTTAAATGCTGTTACTGCAGCCACAACATTGTGAGTTCAATCCTGCAGGGCTCCAGGTTGACTCAGCCTTCCATAGATCCGTAAAATGAGTACCCAGCTTGTTGGGGGCAATTAGCTAACACATTGTAAACTGCTTAGGGAGTGCTTGGCACTGATAAGCGGTATAGAAATGTAACTGCTAACTGCCACTGCTAATTGCATGAGCCTACATCTAGAACCAAATCTTTTATGGTGCACACATATTCTACACTTTTAGATGTCCTTTTAAAGATGCACCTCTATACCTAAAACATAGGTCTGAAACAGCATTAGATTTCAGGGTTTTGGCTGCCCAAGCCTTATATGATTCATTGTGGATTAACTTTTCTGCTTTCAGAGTTTTTAGTCATAATCTCAATATTGCTGTTCTTAGCAGGGCCAGCCCTACCCATTAGGTATAGTGACATGAAAGCCTCAGACAGCAAACATCAGGTGTCATAAATGGGTAGTAAATGTTAATTATTCACTTTGATTGATTGTTTAAAATACTTTTTTTCTGGCATAGATGGTGAATAGCTTATGGAATTTTCTCTTTTATGTATCAAAAGAACTTGATTCTTTTAAGTAATGATGTATCTTGAGCTGTGGGACTCCTAAAATAAAAGAAAGTACTTTCTCACCATAAACCTGTTAACAGATATAGTCTTACCACTAGTGTGAGCTGCGGGTATTGAAAATCCAGTGTCACAGTTTTTGTGCATTTTTCACTGGTTTCGGGAACATGACCAGACACATTGACTTTGACTCGCAGTTCATCCTCTGTCAGACTCAATGTCTTCATGTAATCCTTAACAGATATTGTCTGGGTGATTAGAGTATCTGGATCAATACAAAGAAGAGTCGAGAAAAGGAGTATACACAGAACACAGCACAAAAGTGGGAAACCTGACACATGTGGGTGTGTTTTTGGAAGATGTTATCTGCTTGCAAGACTGATTGAGAAGAGGACCCTTCCTAAACATGTTCTTGAATCCAAAATCTCAGGTCTCTTCCAGACTACCCAATAATTGCAGTAAATGTTGGAGCTGTCTGTTTCAGGATTTTATAGCATGTAATGTTTGTTTCCTTTCCTGCATCCAGTAGTATCCTAAACATACCAAAATTCTTATCCTGTTTCTTATCAATAGCTCTTTGTTCCTACTTGGTATGCTTTCTTGCTATTCCCCAGCCACATCCTCCATGAACTCAATTTCTCCCACCATGCTCTGCCCCAGTATCCACATTCCCTGTCTCACACATTTTAAAATTTTTCCCCATAGTCAAGTCCTATACCATTTTAGAAGAGTAACTGCAAAATAAAGGAAGAGAAAAAGAACTGTTCAATCCAAGCTATAATCAGGAAACCAAGATCAGCAGAAAACTGCTTTGATGCTTGTATAGTCATTAAACTGTGATGTTAGCGAAGTTTCACAATCTCCACTATAAACTTTTCAAATCTTAGTTTGGGAGGAAAGGCAGGTATAAATAAAGTGATTGACTGACTGATGAACTCAGCATCCCCCATGTTCCTTCCTAGTATATCACCTTCCCTGTTTTGTCCTTTTTTTAAAAAAAAAAATCATAGTGCTACCTATACCAGTTTAATGCTATAACCCTAAACAAAAGCGGGGTGGAGGAGAAGAAATAATATTTATTCTGATGATCAGCAATGTAATGAAGGAGCAAAAATCAACAGAAAACCTCAGTGGCAAAGCTCACACTCTTATTTCAAATATGATCACTGGGACCACCCAGAAGTAGGGGGAGAAACTAAGGCCCTTTCCGCACCAGGCTATTAAAACGGTGCAGAGCCACCTCCAATGGAGGTCTTCTGCACCGTAGAGTGGACTGGGGCGGACTACTTTTTGTAGTTCCATACCTCAGTTCACTCCGGAGCGACCGGAACTGGTCACGCAGTGTGTTTTTTAAAAACCTCTTTTTAGAGTTTTTTAAAAAGCATGGAGGGCGCGACCCCGTGTCGCTCCATCGCCGCGCTCTGGTGCAGATTTGCAGGTGTGCGCAAGTGCGTGCCTGCAGATCTGCCGGGGGCGGGCTTTAGGCTGGCGAGCTTCTCCAGTTGGTGGAGAGCCTCCACCAACCAGAAGCCGCCATTTTGGACACCGGAGCAGTGTGGAGCGATGAGCTCACACTGCTCCTTGTCCCGACAGACTCACCCAGACGGAGAAGAAAGCCAGTGAGTCCTGTTTTTGCCCGTTTATTTTCACACATGTGGAAAGGGCCTAAGACAGTGGATATAAATGTGCAACGTTTACCCTGGCCTGTATTAGAGACTCCAAGGGGAGAAAAATTATACCCTACTATAAGTTAAGAAATTGCTGCCAGTACAGGAAGAATGCTCTATGGGTATCAGAAAACCAACCCACACACTCACCCTGATATCTGCAGCAGTAACTCCCACTGAATCCCAAGAACAGAGAAAGAACATGTTATTCTCAACTACATTTTCTTCTCTGGCCTGATGTTTTTCACTTAAAGTGGAAAACTTTATAAGGGCATCAGAGAAAAAGGAGGAATGGCCACTACAAAGGACATTCCTATGTCCTCTTCTGATCTGCAGTGGCAGACATAGCATTCCTCACAGCAGGTCCTTGTTTGCTACAGAGGTGAACATTCACCATCAAAATAAGAGGACATGGGATATGACTTCATGGGACTTTGCATACACACCTTGCTTGCCTGCTGTACGGACAGTCTTCTGGGTGGGTGGAAGCTCTGCGTGTACTTTTCCAGCATATGACTCCAAATGGGAAGAGACAAAAAGGTCAACTTTCAGTGCATCTGCAGACTTGTTCCTAACAATAATTTTCAGATCAATGGCTTGTCCTGGTATTAGTTGTTTTTTCTTTTCGTTTTCGTTTTCATTTTCATTTTCCAAGACAAGTTCAATGCTTGCTTTTAAAGACTTAAAGACATTTTCTGCTGCCTGAGTGGGAGACTTTACATGAGCCAAAGCAGTTTCCATAGCTATCTTTTCCTCTTCAGAGTCTGAAACAGGAAAATAGGAGAACCATTTTAAGTCTGAAATAGTAATGTCAGCTGCATGGTCAAAATAGTTTTATGGGAAATAACAAACTCTCTTGGCATAAGCTAGTTAACTGAAGCCATTCCAGTCTGGTTTCAGCTTTGAATGATCTATCTTGTGGAAAGGGATAGGAGGAATGTCACCTAGTTGTTTCTTCTGGATGTCTTGAGAGCCTTACATAGGATTGGTTACAATATGTTTATGGATTAGCTGTCTGGGATGGATATGGAAGATAGTGGTTCCTTGCTTACTCCCAAGTCTTGATATTTAATGCCAGAAGATGCTGCTGGAGGAACTGTTCTAATTCATTTCCAGAGAGAATATAAAGTGATGGTTTTAACATATAGAGTCCTAAACAACTTGAGACAAGGGTGCCCTAAAGATTTACTTTCCTTGTGTGAAATCTGCCTGGCACAAGAGCCCTGTTCTAGCTACCTTTGGCACTGAAAGTAAGGCAGGTAGTATTTGGTGACAAGGCTTTTCCATTGTGGTACTTCCTCTATGGAAGTCTTTAGAGAGATAACCTCCCAATACCATCCTTATTTGTTGCCTAAACAAAACTCATATGTTTGCCTGAGCAGTTGTGTAGCACATGGAGGTGGGGTGAGACGATTCACCCTGGGCGGCAATGGTTTTTGGGAGCCCTGGCCATGCCCCCACGCATCCTAGCCATGCCCCTATGCGCCCTGGCCATGCCCTCATGCACTCCATCTACGCCCCTACACACAATGGCCACGCTCTGTGTGCTATAGCCCCGCCCCCTCCCACCCCCCCTCCACACACTCCAATCTCTGCCACTGTGCCTGAGGCTTTCAGTTTTTAGTCTTTTAGGATATGATTCCCATGCATGCTTTTCCAGGAGTAAGCCCAATTGAGTTCAGTGGGACATATGTCCAACTAGTGTATAGTTGACACATACTGTTAGTCTTCCTTTGCATTTTTGCTGGCTTAAACTGATTGCCATTTCATGGAAAGTTGCGCTGTCATTTAATAAACAAAATGCATTATTATGATCTCTTTGTTCTCACTGCTTTTTTTGTACTTCACATTTTTAAAGGAAGCTTCATGGCTGAAGAACAAGTAAATACTGGGGATGAATAAAGAAGTTATAATTATGGGTTTGCTCAAACAGAGGAAGGAAGGTAGGTCATTTTTCTTCTGGAACTGAGAATGCCAGCTGAATCTCTAGAAAGCTATTTGGTTTTATGCAGCTGAAATTATTCAAACAAGTAAAGTTTCATTGACTTTAAGTATGACTAAATCTGGATCCAGTGTATTGTACCTGAAAGACTGGATGATCATGGACATTTTTAAAGAGCCATTCCACATACCAACGACAACCATACTTACAATGATTAATATGCCAAGTGGTTAACTTGTCTTCTGAGGAAACAGCTTATGACCTGAATTTTTTGTCTTTTTTGCTCAATTCTGTGAGAAAAGCTTAACCGTCACTGTATGGGTTACCTTCTGGAAATTTGTATTCATTTATGATGTTTTCATACGCTCTCCCCTCCCCAAGAGCTTTGGTGACGATTTTTGTTCCTATTTTCTCAACTTTACTTTTCTCTGGGACATATGTCTCTTCTCCATTGACTTCCTTTATCTTCCAGTAGACCACTTCTGCATTCACTGCAGAAAATAGGAACATGGTGTCGTAGTCATAGTTTACTTCGCCATTTTTAATCGCCTTCACTGATGCAGGGCCACAACAAGAAATTCCTGTAGAGGAGTATGCAGAACATTATTTGGTTTTCTTCTTGCATTAATAACTTATGTCCCCACTGCACAATCTCCCATTCTGGCAATTTCCACACTACAGTCTTATAGCACGATTATTCAACTTTCAATATCCTATGGAATCCTGGGGTTGTTGAAAGTGGAATAATTGTGCTATAAGAGTGTAGTACAGAAATTGCCTCTGTGTCCACCCAGGAATGAATGGCAGCTGATCTGCAGCTAAACAAACATAGGACGAATAATTAAAGTATAGTTTCAGACCTTAATGTGTTGTGTAGTTTCAGGAATTCTAGGTGAAAAGCAGCCACTGAAAAACTATCCTTTGTATGTAAGTGCGTCTAGGAATGTGGACAGTATAAATTAATGCCAACCAGCCTACGCTAAAATGCACTCAGAGCTAAGTCTGTAGTATGTTATAGCCAGTTTCTGCGGGCAAACCTTATTTCCTGATGTTTGAACATAAACCCCTAAAAGACTTTGGAGTGAATATGTCTTCATTGTTCCCATTATTTCATGAAGCCATTTCAATCCTTATCCCATTTCTTCCAACTCATTTAAACTCTGGTTCCTCTGGTATCAACTGTAAATGCCTTATGGATTCCTGCTAAACTCTACACATTTAAAAAGACCCAGATCCTCAACTGCTTGTTCTCCCACTGCCTGCTAAGCCAGAAATGAAACAAGCATTTCAAAGATATCTGTGTTGTGTACAAATTTTGTTTCTTCTCTGTAGCTTAAATATTAAATATTAAATACAATTTGTTAATCCTAAACAGAGTACATCCAGAGTGCATCCACTGAACTCATATAAATCTGAAAACATTTGTATAAATTCCATCAATTCAGTGGGTTTAATCCAACAGAGATGAAATGTGATTTAGGGCCATATTTCCTAGTTCTTGTCTCCCTCCCTCTGTTCAGGTTAGACCTAACTGTACAAAGGACTACACATTAGTAAAACTTGCAAAATTTATTCACAGAAGCAAATTTGTATTTAATACAGCACAGGGTGAAAGAATAATGTGGTAGAAATGGCTTGTTTAATTTAACCAAATGTTACCCTAAGAAGTGTTTAACCTTTTACTTTCCCCAGGCTTTTATGTTCTCCATCATGATCAAATCTTACCTTGGCTCTTTTCCTGAGGTGTGCCATCAACTGCCTGCCAGCCATCATAGCCCTTTGGTAAGTCTGGTCTTTTCATCCAAATGTCATTCCACACATGGTAGTTCCTATGGAAAGTTAGGCATCAAAACTGAAACCAAAAATTGTTCTCATTTGTTATTTCAAATGCTAGACCAATTGAAGGTGTATCTGACTTACTCGTGGCTTAATGTACTAGATTAGTCTAATGTGTGTTTGATTGATCTGTGGCTTCATGTGCTAAACCAGGTTTTTTTTTCAGGATTTGTGAATTATTAGTAAAAGGACCCACAGAGATTGGGGAGGAAATTATAATGTGCTAAACCAGTTTTATATGTACGTGACAGTACTGAAATTTCTGTGCACAGAACAATTTGCTTGTGACTCACAGAGACCAGAGAGAAGAGTGCTAGCTGCTGTGTTAACAGGCATGTGAAGAAATTGCTTTATCATACCATAGTCTTATGTTGACCTGTGCTGTCTACTCTTGTGAGTGATTGGCTTATCAAGGGCTCAGCAGGTTTTTCTCTGCCTTGCCACCTTTGTTATCAATGATGGGGTTCTAAACTCAGCATCTTCCACACCCAAAGGTATGGGCCCTGCTACTGATCTATTCTCTCTTGTTATGACTCTGCAAGTGACATAACTGCAGAATAACAGACAAGAAATTAGAGAAGACCAAATAGTATTCTCCACCCAGGCTGAAACGACAGTCAAGGTTGCAGCTAAAGGAACCATGAGTGAACAGAAATAAAGAAAGCTGCCTTACACTCAGGGGCTTATCACATGAGGCAAATATGTCACAATTGTTGCTGCTGTTGTGTGCCTTCACACAGCTTCTGATTTCTGATTTATTTCTGATTTATGGTGACCCTAAGGAGAACCTATTACAGAGTTTTATTGGCAAGATTTGTTCAGAGGGGGTTTACTTTTGCCTTCACCTGAGGTTGAGAGAGTGTTACTTTCCTAAGGTCACCCAGTGGGTTTCTGTGACTGAGCTGGGATTCAAGCCCTGGTCTCCAGAGTCTAACCACTCTCTAATCCAATCTATTGCTCTGACCACTACAACACGCTGACTCTCTGTACTACAGTTACAGCAGGATACATTATAGTTTTGCCTTAAGTCAGAAATGACTTGAAGGCACACAACAAAAAAATGCGCTTTTGGCTGGGGCTTATCAAATGATGTCATTCTTCTTCTGTTATTCTCCTGGTGAAATCGTGAAAGTCATTCTGAAAGTATTTCTTTTTTACCTGGAAAAAAGCTGTTTATCATCTCCGTTCTTGGTTTAGCTCAGCTACAATTTCTGATGCAAAAGTTCATTTCTGATTTATGCTGCTTTTTGGGTGGTCAGGTAGTGTCCTGTGGGTGTGTTTTGGGTGTGGCTTGAGCACCTTTCACTTGCATTCCTTTACTGGGTAACTACTATTTTAGGATTGCCAGGTTTTCAAAATGGCAATAAGGGTCAGTCAAAATTCATAAAGTGTGGCAATGTGTCCACAGGGTTTGTCCCTCCTGAGAGCATCACTGGCCATTTCCGCAGTAGCTTGTTATAGCGCTATGATTCCACTTTCAACACCCTATGGAATCCCGGGGTTTGCAGTTTTGGGAAGGGCCAGCTGGCCCCTCCCGAAAGTGCAAACCCCGGGATTCCACAGGATGTTGAAAGTGGAATCATAGTGCTGTAACAGGCTACTGCGGAAATGGCCACTGATTGCTATTCCAGCAGCTTGGGAAAATTTAATCAGTTGTCAGACTATATGTCTCCCAGAACTGTTTAGCCAGCATGGGCTGGGGACTGTGGGAAATATAATTAAGAAGTAACTTTTCTAACCTTTGGATATTCTGTACTCCAATATGTTGCCTCAGGCTGCATTTTGCACCCCCTGGAACCCCACAAATACCCCCACGAATGTTCCTCTGATATGAAACTTACCAAGGAAAATCTCTGGAGAAAAAATCTTTGGGGAAAATTATATTCCCCTTTTCATCCTCGTATTTATCAATGTTTACATTTTTCTCAGTATCACGACCAGCGTTGTATGTGGTCACACTTCTGGTTGGAATCCCCAGGCATCGCATGACTAGAATACAGAGAAAGATATCAGCAGGAGGTTGCTGGCTTGTTGGTCCCTCTTCAACAAGACCCAGTGGTGCTTTCTGGAGAGGTAGGGATTTGTGCAAAAGGGACTGGACTCCCTTCTAGCTTGGCAGGTACAAGCCTGGCCTGTTTGGAGCACCCAGGAGAAGATAAATATTGGAGCAGCTGGACCACAGGTTTAGGAAAAAAGGTTAGGAAAAAGCTGTATCTAACCCATTATCCTGCTTCTGACACTAGCTGGCCTAGTAACAGAGATTAAGGGGGAACATTCTTTCCAAGCATCTGATATTCCAAGATATTCAACTTCTGAATAAGGAGATTATGTTGACCTACATTCTTAGCAGATAGATACCAAACTTTGTGTCCTACCTGTGGTAAGCACACCAGAGAAAACCCAGCACTGGGCATATAAGACTGACTTTTTTGTTCTATAATACTGCTTCAGAATTCGGACACTTCCTTTCCATTCCCAAGGACACAAACCGCTTCCACATGTATTGTCCTCTCCCATCAGATCCCAGTTTCCAAAGAGCACTCCTTTGTCATCCTCGATGTTAACCTTAGCAACAAAAGGAGAGAACAAAAACATACAGCACCATCCTTCCTCCTCCTCACTACAGTTTAACAAAGTTGTTTAACGGTGGTAATGCTGAAAGATTTTTGAACAAATAAACCTGTTTCTTCCACTTATATGATTCAAATGTAGCGAGTTACACGCCACTTCCACACGGCATCACTCAAATGCAGGAGCTACAGGTTGTAGTTGTTTCAGGGACCACAGTTCGCACGACATTGTAGCCATCCAGTAGTTGTCCCATCCACATGTGTCACTAGGACATATTATTTGAACTGCAGAAAAAAAACTGTCGCATACATCCCATTTGCCGCCTCAATGTGGAAACGTTAAATGCACTTTACTTTGCATTAAGAAAATGGCGGGGCTAGCAGGAAGCCAATTGGGTCGGTGGGGCAGGGCATGGGAAAGGCGGGCGAAGGGGGTGGACTAGGACGTTGCAATGCAGAAGAGACACTCCACTTCTATGCGCATTGATGCAGAGAGATGTGGAATGTGGCGTCACTACTGTGTTTACAAGAGAATCTGCCTTAACTACAGAAAGTTCTGTTTATGGCGTCTCATGTGGAAAGGGCCACAGTTTTAAATATTAAACTCCAATGTCATTGTGCTTTCATATCATATAGTAGTAATGACTGACTGACTCAACAAGCACAGGTCAAAATTTATAGATGTGCTGGAGCCACCAACATGACATACGTGCCTCCTCCAGACCACATATAAATAATAATGCAGACAACATACAGCAAACAGAATATATGATAAGGAATGAGCTTCCTCTCATTCCAGGAGCCATCTTTCTGTTCAATAATATATTACAAAACAGCATAAGCCACTCTTGGCCTCCACCACGTGATCAGCACTATCAGTTTCCTTTGCATTGGATACATGGCTAAAAGACCTTGGGATTATGGGGTTTCCCCCATGATTAGAGAAGAACTAAAGTGACATAATGAAAGAGCTGCCATTGATTTTGTTTTACTTAGTTTTTATTGAGAGATTTTATACATTGTCCTTCAAATCATATTTCTATACAAACATAAAATTCAGTGGGCATGGGTAAGGGACCACTTTAAGAAACAGCAAAAGGACATCTAAAACCCCTTAAAGTTTGGGAAAAAAACATAAAAGTGGTTGCTTAACACTTATGTAAGATAAAAGGGTAGACAGTGGGCAGGCCTCTATTGGGATGGAGAGTCACAGAAAAGTTGCCACCACTGTAAATACCTGCTCCCTGCTCATTTGAACCTGAAGCTACTGATGTGCTACCTTGACCAAATTCTTGCATAGGACACCTCTTACAAACCCCTTCCTTGGAAATGCCTTGGGTTCAATGTAAGGCAGATTGTCATTTTGTATGTTTATGTATTTATATAATTTGTGAACTATTGTTTAGGATGAACCCTCCCAAGGCAGTGTACAACAAACCTGAATATCACAAAATAAAATAATGACCAAAAAAGCTTTCAACATGCAAACTCTTTCCCTAGATTCTGGTGATCTGCTGCTATGACATAATTCCTGCATAGAAACCCACCTTCTTAGCTTCTTAATGAGATATTTGAAACCCACCTTCTTAGCTTCTTAATGAGATATTTTTTTCACAGTACCAGCAAGCTAAATACTTATTTGTTAATTCTTTAAAAAAAATGCTGCCTTTTACGTTAAACAGAATAAAATAAACAGAATAAAACAGAATAAAATAAAGCCTTGGAGTACAGAATAAAGAGAATAAAATAAAGCCTTGGAGCACAGTGCAGCGACAAGGGAAATGTTTGCTTCCCTTGTGAGAAAATTTACATTAACTCTGATTTGCTAAGGCTAAGACTGTTTTCTTCCTCTGAACAAAAAGAATACAAAAAGTATTTATTAATGGACATACCATTGCTGACATGGCTCTGGTTATCTTCACGGGATCCCTTCTGTCATTTGGTCCAAGTTGACTCTTTTCCAGAAGGTACATGCAGCAATCCAAGATGTCTTCCTCAAACTGTTTTGTGGTAGAGAGCAAAGTCTGGTCACTCTTTAAGTTGTTTATTGCTAAAAAAAAACTTGCTTTCCTTTACTAAACACAACACAAAGCACTGTTAACTTGTGTTTAAATACTTCTTAAGTCTTTTGAAGGCATGCTGTGCCTGTGAAAAGGATTCCATGACTTACAGCAAACATGGCTGACATCTATCTATGTATCTATCTATCTATCTTTCAGAAATAATACCGAAATAGAGGCAGAGCTGGTTCTGAGGCCAATGTTGCCACCTATGCTGCTCATAAAAAAAGCATTTGCTATGCATGTCTAGTAAGCTTTCCATTTATAAAGCAACACAAAATGATACCCTCCAAGATTTCAAAGGTTAAAACAAGTGAGGTCAAGATGAAAAAATCTTCCTTTCCCCTGCTGAATTAATTGAGTACAAACTACTTTTGCAATTTGAACTCAGTTTGTAGCAGCTGAAGTAAGCTGAGGACAAAGGGGGAAAGTGAGAGGAGGAGAATGAAACTGGGACATTTTAAAAGCAGCTGAAGAAGTGGGATGACAGAGGATTAATTGGGACTGTCCTTGCTAAATCGGGACAGTTGGAGGGGACTGCAGCTGTAGCAAAATATATCTAATAAAGACTTACACTTGATATAAACATAGACAGAATGTTAGGAGCCCTCTATCTGGAATTATCCTATAGAGAGATTTGTGTGCTGCTCCTACATATATTAGCTTGCCTATTTAGGGAAGATGAAATGGATTCTTAAACCCATTTCTGTCAATGAAACAGAATAGCACACCTAATGGACTGCATTTAGAAATTTAAAAAGACATAGAGAATAATGATTTAAAGAGCTTCAAATCAGAGTTCATAAGCTGATAAGTGTAATCAAGGCAGACACTGAACTAGTAAAATACGATTCATGAGATATAGTGTATCCGCTCATGTATGAGCTGACCTCATGTATGAGGGCAGGTTTTGAGGCCAAAATTATGGATTTTGATATGACCCATGAATAAGTCAAGGGTCATTCAGCAGGGGCCTTTGGGACCCCTCCCTAAACTGCAAACCCCAGGATTCCATAGGAGGTTGAAAGTGGAATAATAGCACTATAACAGTCTAGTGCGGAAATGGCCAGAGAAGCTGCCACCTCAGGCAACCAGCTGCCCTTGGCTGCTGCCATTTTTGCACCGAGGCATTCAAAAAGCCTTTTTGTCACTCTACTCAGAGACAGGGATGGTTCTTTTTTGATAAGGGTTAATTATCTACCTTGACTTTTATCCAAAAAAAAAAAAGGAGAACCATCCCCTTCTCTGGGTGGCAAAAGTGAGAGCTTGCACTTTTTTTAAAAAATATATTTTGTACCATTCATTTGTATTTCCAAAACATTTTGCCATGCTGGGAAATGATGGTGTTCAAGACATATACATCTGCAGCGAAGACAGAGGCAATTCAAGACTTGTACTAAAGCTACCTATACCAAAGCTGCACCGTTCAGAACCAGCTCATACACTTATCTAACATCCTTCACAGTACTGCATAGCAGGGCCTGCCTTGTGGGTGCATTTATTGCAGTCTCTGCCATGGTATTTTAATTCATGGGACTCCCAGTTCTGCTGAAGCAGGAATGGCTAGAAAGATTTGCATCCTATTTTCTCAACAAGCACTTATTCAGGTGTGTATATCCTCCCCTCTTTCATTCTTACCATGTTATTTTAAATTCACCTTTAAGCAAGTGAAATGACAGTGGCAGCTTAATATATCCAAAGGACAAACAAAAGGAAAGAGATCTGTTACTTTTCTTACCTGCCCATATTTCCAAGACCTTGGAGACACTTCGTCCTTTCTCGATAATGAATACAGATATCCAGTATCATTGAGGACGTACTCAGCTTTCTGAGCTTCACCAGGCATGAAAACAGAATCCGCTTAAAGGAAACACAGAAATGTGTTACTTTTTTTTTTTTGTCAACTGTAAGAATGTTGGCCTGGAAAAAAAAAGACTTTCAAAGAGGGACAGACAACATGGCTGTCAGAAACCAAGCACCTTTGGTAGACAGTGGAGACAAATAAGACAACAGAAGGCTCCTCTAGATTGCGGAACATGGTAAGAAGTACCGGAGCATATTTAGATGGATCTTGCTGTTACTTCTGCATGCCCTTACCCCCTTTTATATTGCAGTTGTGTTTTGTTTTTGCTTGATTTATTAGTTGTAGCAGAGTGTAGTGTAATCTTCAATCTCCACAACAAATTCATAGGGTTAAAAAGTGCCTTAATGGTAAAATGGTAGTGTCCAATAATGCTTGCAATATCTTGCTGTGCTTGCAATATAACAAAGCCCTCAGTGAGTGGTTTGAGTGCTGGACTATGACCCTAAAGACCAAAGTTCAGTTCTCTGCTTGGCCATGGAAATCCACTGGCTGACCTTGGGCACATCACAGCCCCAGAAAACCCCACAATAGGTTCGCCTTAGGGATGCCATAGGTTAGTAAGGACCTGAAGGCAAACAACAACAACAACAACAAAAGCTCCCCCAGCACCACCAAATCCTCTCAGCTGTATTTGCTTTCGTCTAAAGTAAAGTGAGAGAAAATCTGCAATAAGGGTCCCACTTTCTGATTTAACATTTTTCTTTGCTGGGAGTACCATTAAACCCAGCTAAAACTGAATAGTGGAGAGGGGAAGGAGAGAGCAGGAGTTGGTATTTCACAATGCAGTAATAACATTGTTGGAAGATAGCTCTTTAGCACTAATCTCACTTTAGAATCAGTTAAAAAAATATATTTGCAGAGTGCAGAAACGTTCTGAAAATAGGAAGAGGTGAAAGATTGTACACAACTGCATTGATCCTCACAATTCATGTGACAAGGAAATATATTTATTTTTAAATGAACCCATCTTTCAGATAATTACAAAAAACTCCCGAATACTGTGGAAAAGGGGGCAGGGGTTGGCCTAAAATGCTGTGTGATTGCAAAAACATCTTTCAGGTCTCTTTTTTTAATGTGAAAAGCAAAAATACCATCACTTCAAACACGTTTGCCCCATCTAGGAGAGGCGCATTAGACACGGGTCTCCTCCTGTAAAATAGCAGTTTGTGTTGCATCTTTTGTGTTCTAACTCTAAGTTGGAGGGATAGTCAACCCATCAGGGAACAACAGCTCATGGCTGTCCCAAGACACCTTATGACTGAGGCAGACCTGTAATCCTTCTTGCAAATCAAAGGGGATATTACACAAAGCAAACCATACTGCTTTGGTGAATGACAAAGAGAATTCCACAAGCAATTCTACCCCCATCAAACAATATAACAATATTGTCAATAACAATTTTCTATCTTCTCACAGTGCTGCAGAACTGCTGCCTATAATAGCCAGCTCACAATGCCTAATGGCAAGGCCAGCTCTGTGGTAGCTTATGCCTTCTGAAATGATTTTGGCAGAGATATCTTCTTATTTCACTATGGAGTGAATAATAGCTGTCCCACTTTAGCACTCCTGAGTGAAAAGTGAAGAACCCAAACTCTGTTTGAAGGGTTGCATTGCTGGTAGGATTTTGTTTTTGCAGCATCTCTCTTTTTGTTTAAACAGTCATTGTGATCTTATAATAACCCTGTGAGTAGCTACAACCCAATAATGTTATTAAACATTTTTATAGATAATTATTGGATAATGAAATCATACTGGTTTAAGGAGAAAGTCACCCAAAAAGACATATCTTATACATCACCGGTAGAAATCAAAGCTTTTTAGATTGTGTTGATTACCTTTACACCAAGGATTGAACAATACATAGAAAAGCTTCTTTTCAGGGCGATAAACATTAGGCCCTGTTACCACATCCAGAATGTATTTTCCAATAATTGCATCTGCTGGACTCATCACAGAAATGAGACACTGAAAAAAATATGAGATCGCCACAATGTTATAACAGAAGAGGATGTGTCGCAGTCACTGCTCTGCCTAAATGTGAATAAACAATCATCCAGTGAATGTACCGGATGCTCTTTTCCTTAATTACCCCAAACTATCAGAAATACTACAATAAACTCATGATAGCAAATATGACATAGAAAACATTTATATGGGTCCTTGCACACGGTACAAATATAGCACTATGATTCCACTTTAATTATCATTAATCTATCCCACTGAATCCTGGGATTTGTAGTTTAGTGAGACCCTGGAGCTCTTTGGCTGCGGCTTCTAAATGCCTCTCCTTAAACTGCCAATCCCAGGATTTCATAGGGTAGAACTATGACAATTAATATAGAAATATAGTGCTATATTCGTATAGTGTGAAGACACCTCAGTTCAAGGAGTGTACATAAATACCATTTCTTGGACTTTTCAGGAGATGACATAGAAATGACTGCATCCATTCTCTCCCAACAGTACCACTGAAGCCTGTTTTGCCCCTTCCCCACTTTTTTTTGCAGAACACACACACTCTAAACCTCACCTTTCCCCCAAAGATTGAGACTTGAGATTAGTGGTCCAGAACATCACCAAGTGAATCTACCTGTCATTTAAATTTTCCAGAGTGCCTCTACTGTAGCCTCACTGCAGGGCACTGTAGGAAATTACAGCAAAAGTCTTTGTCTGCCTGGCACTGCTTGGTAAAGTGTGCTCCCTGCCATTGCCAAATGGGGACAGGGGGTGGGACACAGAGAACAACAACTTGAAGAAAGTCCTGCCTCTTGAGGGGTTAACAGTGGACTGTGGCCTTGGTCATATGTGGGTTTTAAGTAAAAGGTCATCAAAAGAGCAGGTAGTAAAAAAAAGAACTATTTTTGTTTGCTGTTCTAGTTCCACTGCATTTCTCCAGAAAAAGGCTGTTCAAGAGAGGAAACCGCCTCATTTGGCTGCTGTTTCATGATCCCTAGTGCAAATGATTTTGAGCTTTCACCTTATCTATATTGGTAGACAGTTGATTCTTCTGCTCATCAAATTCAAACAGTGGTTTGACGCAGAATGTGGGAAAAATTACTTTTTGGGACTACAGTTCCTGGAATCCCCTAGCTCAGCAGTTCTCAGCCTGTGGGTCACGACCCCTTTGGGGGTCGAATTACCATTTCACAGGGGTCGCTGCTCCTCTATCCCACCCCGCCCCCTTTTGAAAGAAGGTGGCCTCACTGCCAGTGGGAATGCTGATTCTGAGACTCCGCACTGGGAGGAGGGGAGAGAGGTGTGCTGGGCGCGTGTGGGGATGTTTCCCCGTCTTTCCCTGTTGGGTGTGGAGGCAGAGGTGGGGAGACCGAGAGGAAAGAGCATGGAGCTGGAGCGTGAAGGCGGAGGTGGGGAGACCCCGTGCTGGGAGGAGGGGAGAGGAGGTGTGCTGGGCACATGTGGGGACATTTCCCTGTCTTTCCCTGCCAGGTGGGGAGGCATTGGTGGAGCCGGAGGTGGAGAGAGCGAGAGGAGAGAGCATGGAGCCGGAGCATGAAGGCGGAGGTGGGGAGAGGAGACCCTGCACTGGGAGGAGGGGAGAGGAGGCGGCTGTTGCTCCAGGTGTGGGGGGGTTGCGCTGTTGGAGGAGTGCCACCCCCTCCTCCTCGCCGCCGCTGCCGCCCTGCCAGCGTCCTTTCTCGCTTGGGCCACCTCCTCCTCTTGCTCCTCGGTGTGGCAGCCGAGCACAGGCAGGCAGGCAGGCAGACAGGCAGGCGGGAGGGCTCTGAAGTAGGACACAGCGCCATCTTTTCCTCCCCCCGTGGAGCTGCCAAGGTGAGCGAGCAAGTGCTGGGTAGGAAAGAAGGGCGGCCAAGCCCACGCCTGGAGCGAGGCCCTGCAGCGGGAATAGGGCTGCGGGCGAGCGGGGAAGCTCTGGGCATCCCGCAACAGGAAGAGGGATTGCGCTTTGCATGGAGAGGGGAGAGCCTGGTCGGCACCACCTCTTGCTGGGCTCGCCCCCTCCGTCCCTCTGGGCTCTCGGTGCCTGCAGCACCTTCACCGCAGGCGGCTTGCGTTGTCTTTCCCGCCCGTGCTTTGGGCGAGCGGCGGAGAGGCAGAAGGAGACACACCACCCGCCCTCGCACTGGGTTTGCTATCATGGGAATGTGGGGGGAACGGTGTTGGGGAGGGCTCTGAGCCCGCAGGCCCCCTCCCTTGCCCCTGCCCCTGCGTGTGTGCCGAGCACGACTGCCAGCTTCCAGGGCTGCCATTTTGTCGCCGGTATCACTGACTCAGAAGAGAGGCGGAGAGCTGCAAAAATGCCCCGATTGGGTGCCGTTCGCATGGGCACTGGGCAGGGAGGGGGGCAGGGTCGGCGGGTTGCAGAAGGGGGGAGGTGTTTTGACGGAGGCCTTGTGCGGAGCGGGGGCGTCCATCAGCTGGGAAAGAGAGCTGCAAGTTGGAGCAGCTTCCAGGCAGCCCGGCGCTCCGCGGGGTTCAGTGAGCAGGCTCGGCGGCAGCCCGGCACAGGCCTCAGCCCCTTTGGCAGAGGTGGGGAGCTCGTCATGCTACCCCAGGGATTCCTGGCCGGGCCTGTAAGAGGAGTTTATTTCAGAACAAGGGGGAGACCTCCTTTTGATGGGCAGTCTTCTCTCTCTCTTTCCAGCCTACTTTTGGAAACTTTTTGCTTGAATTTTGCATTGCAGTTACTTGCCCTCTTTTCATTTCACCTATCCTCCTACCCAATGGTAGGCCCACCTTACGGTCAACATAAGTCAGGAACAACTTGAAGGCACATACAAGAAGCTTGTGTAGTCCCCCGAGATGTAATTAGAAATAAATATTTCACAATATATAATTACATATTGTTTTTATGATTAATCACTATGCTTTAATTATGTTCAATTTGTAACAATGAAGATACATCCTGCATATCAGATATTTACATTACAATTCATAACAGTAGCAAAATTACAGTTATGAAGTAGCAACGAAAATAATTTTATGGTTGGGGGTCACCACAACATGAGGAACTGTATTAAGGGGTTGCGGCATTAGGAAGGTTAAGAACCATTGTCCTATCTAGTATGATCTATGGTCATGCTGATGGAGGATTTGGGGAGCTGTACTTTAAAAGTAACTTTTTGCAAGCAGAAGTCCTGAAATTTCTCTATAGGGAAGAAATAGAGAAAGCTGTTAGTTTATTTTCCATAATGCATCTATTTTTAAATGTGGTTTTCCAGTTATACTGTGCCTATTAGTATATGTAATACATACTCCTTGGACACACTGGGCTAGATTTAATGTTAATCGCAAGTAGAGTAGATCCGTTCAAATGAATGAGACTTAATAGTCACTATTTGCATAAATCCCTTCGATTTCAGCAGGTACACTGTAATTGGGATTATTAAAGATATTTTAGCTTCAAAATTAGTTTCTTCTTAATTACGTTTTGTGACCTGGGGTGTTGGTTAACCTAGTTAACCTGGAATGTTTTGGGGAAAGAGGAAAGTTGACAGCAGCGACCCTTCCCAAGATTATATCTCCAAAAATATATTCACCCTTCATGATTCCCAGGTGTGTCAGTAGTCCTTCTTGGCACCATTAAGAAAAAACTATGGAAAGACTCACCATAATGGACACTTGTCATGTCCAGTATGAAAACAACACCTTCTTTATAACAACTATAAGATATAAATCAACAGGTTTTCCAACTGGACATTTCAGTGTAGGAAAACACAAATGTACGTACCTCTGTCCTGCTTGTTTGACAGATCTTAGCATGCCATCCTTGATCATTCTTTCCACACTTTGTATTCAAAGATAAAAGTGTCCCATTATCTTGCAACGGCTTTTCACCTATTATAAATTTATCAAGTGTAACATCAACAAATGTTAACAGAGAATAAAATGGCAACAGGACTTTTTTTCAGACTTTTCCCTTGACTGCTGGTCTAGTGGGAATGAATTAATATTCACTTAATATAAATGAATTAAGTAATCAATTAAATAATCGCAAACACAAACTCTAGAGGGCATTTGGGAGCATTTGGACATTTGTTTTTTTACCTGGGGGGGGCTGCATGTGGACAAGAAGCTGCCATTTGCCTATCACTGACTTATCTCCTGCCCCTCCTCTGCCCACTGAGACTCAAAATGGCTTGCAAAAATTAAAAATACTGGTAAGAGCATGTACAAGCACATGAATAAAGATGTATAAGATGTTATTGTTAAAATGTGATTAAACTAAGTATAGAAGTAAAGCATAATATTAAAAAGGGACAAGGTAAATAATCAGTAGATTAATAAAAACCCTTGTAGTGAGGAATTTTTTTAAAAAATGAGCAGTATGTATTATTCTTGGTCCAAGAGGTTTGAGAAAACACTGTTGTGCAACTCCTTCCCCTCAGGGCCTTTAACACTGAACTGTGTGAAAAGGGGCAACAATGGAGAGAGAAAAAGCTGGTGTGGGAGTTGTATGCTCTATGTTTGTCTTTTAACATGAGTGTTGGTGCTGAGGAAGAATACAGAGAGAGGAGATGTGGTTGGAGAAGAAAAGGAGTGGAGCAGCTGAGGAGAAACACAAGAGTAGCAATAGCAGGAGAGTGTAGGAGAGATGTTGAGGATGGAATCAAGGAAAAACTGCAGCAGTGGCAGCAGGTTCCATCAAAATCAGGGAGGTAGTGGATACTCTGAACTCAATCTAAGGTTCTGAACCCAATTTACCAAATGAGTTCAGCACATTGGATAGTTCCCTTAAAGTTCAGAGTGAAGCCCACTAACATGGAAGCCCCCAGCCCCCATTTATCCACAGTATGGCAAAGAGAAGAGGAAGAGACAGAGCAGCCTTACCTGCTCAGGAAGAGAGGCCAGTAATAAATGTATGTGGAGCTGAAGACACAACTGCCACTATCCCATTAATAGCAGCACAGTATTTGTAATTTTGTTACAATTATTCACAGAGTCCTATTTTTTTCTTCTTCGAAAAGCAGATCAGGGAACAGGGATTCAGCCTGCGTTGGATGGGATTATGCTCTCCTTAAAAATGCAGGTCTGCAGCTTGGGTGTGTTCCTGGATTTAACACTGCGGCTGGAAGCTCAAGTTTCAATGGCGGTTAAGAGTGCATCTACACAGTTAAAGCTTGTGCTCCAGCTGCACTATTTCTTGAGGCATCAGATCTGGCTATGGGAATACATTCCTTAGTTACAGCACAGTTCAATTACTATAATGCCCTGTACATGGGGTTGCCATTGAAGACTGTTTGGAAACTTCAGCCGGTCCAAAGAGCTAAACCCAGACTGCTTACTAGAGGGAGCATACAACTCTATTATTGTAGCAATTTCACTAGCTGCTGGCCAGTTTTGACCTATAATCCCTATATATCTCAGCTCCAGGTTATTTGAACAACTATAGTCTTCTTTATGAAGCTGCCCATGCTTTGGGATCTGCTGGGAAGGCCCTTCTTTCTGTCTCACCACTCTCACAGATACATCTGATGGGAATGCATGAGAGGGCCTTCTCAGTAGCTGCTCCCAGTGTTACCCTGTGTATTGGGGGTCCTGGGAGGGGCACCCAAATTACCAAATAAAAACACAAACTGAGGGAATTAAGCTAGAGCACTCTCGCAGGCTAAACGAGAGGCAGGGCAACAGCAGCTAGGATCTTTTGCCCAATGTCTACAGCGTCAGGTCAGAGAGCCGTTAGACAAGTTTTAAAGTAACAAACAATGATTTTTATTAAGAACAAGCAACACGGAAGACAAGACGAATACTAACTAGCTAAGAAATAGAAACGGAGAGTTTCAAGGGAGCGGGTGATACAACACCTGTTCTCGTAGTCCTGGAGAGAAGCGGGGTTCCGGGAGAGAAAGCTCAGCGTGGTTAGCTGAGGGGAGTTCCCTTAGACAACCGGCAGCAAGGTGGGATGGAAGTCCAAAGTAGTTCGAATACCGCTTGGAAACTAGGGGTTTTTATAGGGGAGTTTGTGCCTACCAGCTATGCCATGCTCGGTGAAAACAAAGGAAATTTGGAGCTGGACGAAGGAGTTGGAAAAGGTCAAGTTTGCATGATGAGCTTAACGCTCGACGACAATAGTTTGGTCAGTATGTAAATGTCCTGTCTGAAAGGACTAGCCCGGCTGAGAGCTGTGCATTTATTGTAAGGTTTGCAGTGAGGAGTTCCCTGAAGCGATGAGAGAGGCTTGAGTTGTTGGCCTCAATGGGGTCTGGAATGCAAAACCATTACAGCCGCACCCTGTATGTGCTTGTCTGGAGAACTTCGCAAACTTGTGGAGCGGGGTGGCTGAAAAAGGTCAAGCAAAGGCTGAATTGTTTGATATCAAAATGATATCTAGTGCTCTCACCAAACGTGTCATAACTAGAGTAACACCAGGCTCTGGAACTCTCTTTTATGAGAATTCAAACTGTCACCTCCCTACTTCCTTTTTTGCAGACAAGGAAAGACTTTTCTGTTTGAACAGGTGACTGATGATTGATTCTATAAGGCCCATCCCAGCTAAATTGTATGCTGGATATTCTTTTTTAATTTGCTATGCTGATATGCACAGGTGTGTGTGTTTTTAATAGCTTATGTTTTGGTTGATTTTAATTTTTTGATGGTTTAATCTCTTTATAACTTTTGCATTTTGTGATTTTTTAAATACATGTTTTTTAATCTGTTGTAAATCACTTTGAGCCCCAAACAGGGCAAAAGGCAAGATCTAAATGAATAATAAATGACTCCTAATTTTAACTAAATGTGCGTGCATGTGTGTGTTTGTATCTTGAATAAATGTAATCTGCTGTTCCTCCTCCAAGGTATAAAAGCCTGAGCTCTTAACATATTGTTATACTGTTGAAAATAATTAAATCTGAATGCCTGAATGAGACACTATCTGGAAATCCCATGGATTTTCTGAAAAGATATCCGTATACAGCACAAATTGTCCATTCCTCCACCTTCTTAGTGACCTATTTTTGACTCCACTTGTTATCATTTTAGTCCTGTCAATCCATCCACTTTTTAGTAAAATGCCATTGAATTTGAAATTAAAATCATTCTGAAAATTAAAACAGTCTCCACGAATTGTCTTGTACTTGTGTTCTGATTGAAACCCTTTGTGGTTTTCTAGTTCCAGATTAAGGAATTTCTGAAGATTACACATGCATTCCTAGACTTATTTTAATAGACCAAATCAAGATCCTCTTGCTTACCAGTGCTGAGCTTCAGGATGACATCATCATTGTCTTCCAGATCCCTGCTAAATGTCACCTTCAGCTTAAACTCATGTCCACGCCGAACAATCAGGCTATCATTCTTAAACTTATTGGTATGATGGAGAAGAGTATTTTCCTTTATGAGGAAATCAACTCCAATGGCTGTCAGAGAACCCTCTGGAAATGACAACAAAGATATATTCACCCTTTCTTGCTCTATGTAAATGAAATAATGGTTTTGAGACTTAAAAGATAAGCTGTGGCTAACTTTTGAAAATTCATATTTGTATGAACGGCTTAAGTTAGAAGAAAGATTCTTGTTCCCACACTTCCTAGCTTCTTTATGTTATCTGACCAGCCTCTCTAGACAGAAAAGTTAACCCTTTCATTTTGACCATTGCAGTTTCAACCAGCAATATATCAAAGAAATGTACACAGTACTTTCAGTTACACCAAGGATATATGAACTGAATTGAATCCTGAGATGAGGGAGGTATTGTGGGTGCCCAAATAGTATTCTAGAGAGTGTTGCACTCCTCCTGAGCAAGAGCACTGTATGGCTTGGGGTTTCTCCTGGTTATGCTTTTGTCACAAGACACTGAAGTTTTAGCTGTGGTTCAGAGTTCTTTGACCAACTATCATCAACTGCAGTGATTCCTTGACAGAATTGTCTAGCCATGGATATCCATATCCCGAAATGTACTGTCTGTTCTTCTCTAATCCTAGCTCAAAGGATTAGATAGTTAACTTCAAAGCCATAAATGAGTTAGACTCTTTCTTGGGATACAAGTATTTCCATATTAGCTTACTTGTACCTAAAGATCATTAGCTGCTCTCCTTTTTTGATTGCCTTCTCTTTCAGAGTTCTACAGAGTTTGGCTAGAGAGAGAAACATTTTTGGTTATGGTGCTGCAGTTACAGGTAGACTGAGGTACTAGCACCATTATCATCATTTTGATAACAGATGAATATTTCTTTATTCACCAGAACTTTCTAAGTGATACATTTATGAGTTTTATCTGCTGCATTTAGCTCTGTGTCTAATTATTTGACTTGGGCTGTACCTTTAATTGTATCATTGTAAACTGCTCTGAATCAATGTTTGATGCATAATGCGTCTGTCCTTTTGACTGCTTCCCCTGTGTTGCCTAGGGAAACCTTTATGACTTATGTCATTTGTGTATAATTTAGAAAGCTGATCTAGATATAAGAGGAAGCAAATCACTCCCTAATTTGAGCACTCATCTTCTAAAAAAGCCTACTAAACCTATCTTTCTAAAATGTTCTGTGTTTGTTATTTACATACCACTAAAAAAGGTAAAGGGATCAGCACACTCTTTCTTGGTAGCTCCCAAACAGTAAAGACTGCTCTTGCACAGAAATCCCTTGATATATTAATGTATTATCCTTTTTCTAAATATAATTTTTATTAAACATTAAGCCAAAATATATAAACACAAGTAAACAATACAAAGCATAATCATACATTAAACTAATCCAGAAAAGAAAAACACTCCAAACGATACAACACCTGTATGACAATAAACGTTAACTAAACTATCAATATACAAATAAACAAACTTAAAGCAACTAAACTAAAACTAACTTAGCAAACATAAATTTAAAAAGAATTGATTCCTGCCCTTGTTGCAAGCAACTCCTAGTAAATAATTGTACTTAATTTTCTTAGACCATTACCTGCATTGTAAGTAATTTTTTTGCCCATAGTATGTATGGCTTAAATACAAAATAAAAAAAATACTTAGTAAATTGTGGTCTCAAAAAGTAAAAAAAAAAAAGAAAGAAAGTAAAAAACCCTCTATCATTAGTGATTATAAAGTAATAATGCAAATGTATTAATATGAGGTAAATTGTTGTAATTCTATTTACAACAAAACTAATAACATCATATTAATTGAATTGTTAAAATTCAAGTAAGTTAAAAGTTAAAATGCATTGCAGTATTTTCTTCTCAAATTCCTAGTAAAAATAACTCAAAATTCTTACAAATTTGACACTTTAGGATTTTTTTGCAACAATTCTGTATTTTCATCCAATATTGCTTAGCTTTTTCACATGTCCACAACATGTGATATAAAGATCCAACTTGAACTTGGAATTTCCAACAATTGTTCTTCATATTTTTATATATCTTTGCAAGTCTGTCTGTGTAAGATACCAATGAAGCACCATTTTGTAATAATTTCCTTGGAGATCATAGCAAAGTACATTTTTAATTTCTTTTGTCCATAGTCTTTCCCATTGGTTTATATGTATATTGTATTCAAAATTTCTTGCCCAACTAAACCATGTATTCCTTAATCTGTTCATCTTCCATCTCTATTTTCAACAGAAGTTTGTATAACACAGCAATTGAATGCTCATCATTAGTACATGACAATAACTCAAAGTCTGATTTATTCTTTTCAAAATATTTATTCTTTTTATCTTCAATAACTCTTAAATGGAATTGTCTATGTGTGAGCCATTGCATATTAAAACCTTCCTCCTGTAGTTGCTGTAATGATCTGATGACATATTCTTGATCTGTCTTATTTAATAAAGCATAGTATGTTAGACAACATTGATTGGTTCTGATGTCTGTTCTATAAAAGACTTCTTGTGGAGAAGTCCAAAGAGGTGTTTTTGGACATAGTCTTAGTTTATATTTGTTCCAGAGTTTCAATAAAGCAGGTCTAATGCAGTGATTATTAAAAGCCACATTGACCTTGACTTTATTGTACTATAAGAATATGTGCCATCCAATCTTTTTTCATTTTTATTATTAATTTTTAAAAACCTTTTAATACAAATGCACAAAACAGAAAAACCAAACAAAAACAATATATAACAAAAACAATATATCAGCAATACATATGTATGCTATCCAATTCTTCAGTCATATTCTAGATTCAAAAGTTTATTATCTATTAATGTGATCCATATTTTAATCCAAGTCAAATATGACTCTACAAAATAAATTTTCATATTTGGTAATCCAAGAACTCCCCATTCTTTTGAGCCTTGTAGGACCTTGAAACTTACTCTAAGTTTTTGCACCCCTCCAAAACAAATTTTGACAATCTTTTTTCCCTTTTTTGAATGGTGTTTTTTCAAATCATTCTTGAACTCTCTTCAATTCTTCAAATACTTATTTTCATATAATTGGCTGGTATTTCCAGTTAGGTAAATACCTAAATATTTGGCTTTCTTTTTCATTTTAAAATCGGATTTCAATTGTAATTTGCTCTTGTCATGCATATTCAGATTTTATTTAGCACTTTGGTCTTTTCCTTGTTTATCTTCAAACCAGTTAAGTTTCCAAATTCTTTTAATTTTTTCTCCCTGTAATTGCAATGTCAATTCTAGTGGATTTTGAAGCATAATCCATCATCTGCAAAGGCTCTGAATTTAAATTCTCCTTTTCTAATTTTAATTCTCATTATTTCAACATCTTGTCTAATAGCTCAATTCAAAATTTCCATTGCTAAAATAAATAACAGAGGAGACAATGGGCTCACTTATCTTGTTCCTTTCCAAACTGAAAATGACTTAGTCAACTTTCCATTGACTATTATTTTTGCTAGTTGGTTTGAGTGTATAGATCTAATCCAAGTCAAAACATTAGGGCCAAAATTCATAAATTCAATAATTTTAAAAGAAATTGCCAGTTCAAACTGTCAAATGGTTTTTCTGTATCAAGAAAGATTAATGCCGCTTGTTTTTCATTATGACTTTCAAAGTACTCAAGCACATCCAACGCTATTCTAATATTGTTCTTCATTGGTTGTCCAGAAAAGAATCCACTTTGGTTTTCATTTATATACTCATTTATATTTATATATATTCATTTATATATTGAATAAGTTCTTCATTCTTTCCGCTAAGACCAAAACAAATGTCTTATAGTCATTATTCAGCAATGAAACTGGTCTGTAATTCTTTGATAAAGTCAAGTCTTCTCCTTCCTTTGGGATCAATGTAATATTAGCTTCTTACCAAGAATCCAGAATTAGCGCAGTTTCTAAAACATCATTCATTACAATTTGAAGTGGTAGCAGTAGTTCTTCCTTTAAAGTTTTGTAGTAGGGGGCTCCCTATTCATTTGGTCCCAGAGTTTTTCCAGATTTCATTTTTTGAATAGCCTGTTCAATCTTTATAGCAATTGTTTTTTTTTTAAATTAATCTGCTATTTTTCTTCTTCTGTCAATTTAGTAGATGTTGTCTCTTCAAATATTCTTCGATTTTTATCTCTTCTATATTTTCTCTTGAATATAACTTTGAAAAACTTTGAAAAATATTCTTGAAAAATCCTTTGTAAGTCTTTATCCTTAATAAATTCTTGATCACCTTCTTTTAATTTCACAGTCATTCTTTCCTGTCTTTCTTTTCTTAGGCCATTTCTGCAGTAGCCTGTTATAGCGCTATTATTCCACTTTCAACACCCTATGAAATCCTGGGGTTTGCAGTTTATCGAGGGACCTCAAAGACCCCTCCCTAAACTGCAAACTCAAGGATTCCATAGCATGTCGAAAGTGGAATAATAGCGCTATAACAGGCTAGTGCAGAAATGGCCTTAGTCTTTAAGCAAGCCACTTACCTGGCTTGTTTGCATATTCAAAGTTTTTCTGTTTCAAGTACTTCAATTTCTTTTCTATCTCCTCCATTATTGATAATTGATTTCTCAGTCATTTCTGAGAAATGAAAGACCATAAGATTCTCACTTCTATTTTAAAGCCATCTGCAAGTTACTGTAAACCAAAAATATAGTCTCCCAAAACATATTTTTGCAATTCCACTCCAGTTGCATATTTAACCAATTTTCTAGGTTTTGGTGGGAGTTTAGGGATTTCTTCTTTTTTTAAAATCAGGAATTATGTGGTGGTAAGCAACATGGTGTAGTGGTCTGAGCATTAGACTATGACTGTGGAGACCTGCTCGGCCATGGAAACCCACTGACTGACCTTGGGCGAGGCACACTCTCTCAGTGTCAGAGGAAGACAAAAATAAATCCCCTTTTGACAAATTTTGCCACGAAAATCTGTGATATGGTGTCTTAGAGTCACTATAAGTCAGAATCATCTTGAAGGCACACAGAAGCAACAAATTAAATGCTAGGATGGTAATCTCTGTAAGTGTCTGTATTCCTTTCCTCCCTTTTTTAAAATAACTTTGAACACAATCCAGATGTCTGGATTGTATGTAGTAGAGAAGCTTCCACTAATGAAACTTTTGAATGGAAGAATGGATGCTTAGTAACAATTTCTTTTAAAAATGCCCTCCCTTGGAGAGGTCACATGCAGCCTCAGGATCGTACTTTGCCCACCTCTGCCCACAGAGAAGGATACACATAGTGGGGTGGGGCATGCTGAAGACAAACAACATGATAGCAGCAGCAACAGTATCTTCTTCAGTTAGCACTAAAATGCTAGGCTGCAGGAGCAGTAGGTAGCTGGGAATGCCTGCTTGAAGCACTGCTTTTGGTGTTGTGTGCCTTCAAGTCATGTCTGACTTATGGTGACCTTAAGGTGACCCTGTCAAGGGGTTTTCTGGGTGTGAGTGGATTCCCAAGATCACCCAGGAGGTTTCTATGGCTGAATGGGGAAGTGAACTTGGTCTCCAGGACTGTGGTCCAATGCTCAAACCATTATACCACACTACCTATCCTTGTTCATCACATGGTGAGAGGGTCAAGGAGACAGAGGAACATCTAAAGAATACTTTGTTCAGGATTCTATTCAACCAGGCACCGAGTGTGTAAAGGAGAAAATTTGCATGCAAAAGGTGGAATTATTTTGCAAATGGGTTCCCAAAATATGCTTTGACGGGTGTTCCTGCATAGCAGGAGGTTGGACTTGATGGCCCCTAGGGTCTCCTCCAACTCTATGATTCTATATTGGAGAAAGTGACTTCCACTTTGAGAAGCACTGACTTAGTATGCAGTTCTGGGCATTTTTGCTCTGAGGTATCAAATGAGAGCAATAAGGAAGAAATCAAAATAGAATGAAATTTTTCTCATGTACATACCAACTATCTTGCTCATGATGCTTCCTGTGCTTTGCTCCTTCAAGATTTGTGAAGACAGTTGTTCTTTTCCATCACCTTCCTACGAACAGGCTGAAGGAAGTTTCCCCCTTTTAAGAGATTTTGGGAGGCGACAGAGTACACACCCTTTTCCTGTTTTGGAAGAGGAAGCTGAAAGATAATAGATTGAAGTAAACATTAGAAGAATGTAGAATTGCATTAAAACCATGATAAAATCAGCGGAAAAGGTTGAGGTAGTAAGGTCATTGTTAATACAGTAAAAACATCTGATTTGATTAAGCCTGAGAGCCAACATGGTGTAGTGATTTGAGTGTTGGATTGCAATCTTGGAGACTGAGGTTCTATTCTCTGCATAGAAACTCACTGGGTGACCTTGGGCATGTCACACACTCTCAACCCCAGAAAATCCTGTAATAGGGTCACCATCAGTTGGAAATTACTTGAAGGCACATGTCAGGGATGGTTTTAATAATTAAGTTAATTTTATACATGGGATATGTTTATGTTACACTGTTACCTGAAAATCCTTTTCAGAATGAAGTTTAAAAAATCTGATCCATGGTTTTAGTCTGGGGTGGTGGGCATTTTGTACTTAGATTTCAAGACTTGGAGGATGAATGCTATCTTAGGAAGCTTTGAAGTCTGAGATATTTATCTTTTAATGAGGGTGGGAGAGAGACAGGCCTTTTTTGTGTGTGAAGAAATGCTTTGTTCTGTTAATGGACAGGGAGGAGAAGAGAATGAGATTCCCTTTGAGCCAATTCATCTGAAGCACATTATTATTTAGAAAAAGGTTGAGCTTTGTGACTTAAACATTGTAATCCTCCAAATAACTTTTTTAAAAAAGCAAAAAGTACTTTGCCAAAAAGAGTCATTGTGGTATAGTGGTTTGAGGCTTGGGCTGCAACCCTCAAGACCAGAGTTTTATTCCCACTCAGTCATAGAAACACATTGGGTGACCCTGAGTGTGTGACACAATCTCAGCTCCTAGAAAATTCCATGATAGGTTTATCTTGGGGTCACCAAAAGTCAAAAACAACCTGAAGGCACACAGCAACATCAATTATACCAAAAAGTCTCAGAGAACTGGGCTCTGGTTAAATGTAAAATTTCAATCAATTGCTTTATTTACATCACACTTATTTCTCCAAGACTGAGACTCAGTTGTGGCCTTCTCAAGATGGGACAAATATATCACTAGGTGTAGTATTTCAGTGTTTGTTGGCCTATTTTTTAGGCTATTTTTTAAAAACAAAAGTATGTTTTTGATGTTCCAGATGATTTTCTCGCAATCCCCAGCTCCAGTTGTAACATTTTATTCCCACCCTTGTGTGGGTTTCTTTTTAATTCCAAGATACAGCAGAATAAAAGTCTCCTTTTCTGTTTTTAAACAAGTGCATCAGTGAAATCAAACTTTGACATTATGGTATTATAATTCTAAGAGAAGAAAAGTAAAAATAAAGAAGGAGAAAATTTGACTTCCAGACCACATGACCACCTTAACAGATCTCACCCCAGGTTTAAAAAGATTGGAATTTAATGGAGAAGGAGGACACAAAACCTGCAAACCCCAAGTTGCTATACAACTCACACTTCTTTAGAGCTGTCTAAAACAACAGCTTGTAGCTTTTCATTGATTTTGTTTAGCACCATGGCTAGTTTAATAAATTAATAATTTATGTAACAACTTTATTCAGGGGAAATATCACTCACTTCTGTCAGAATTTTAGCAGCATAGGAGAAGGCATAGCTTAAATATCCAAAAAACAGCAAATTCCACTCCACTGTATCGTGAGAACTACAAAGAGAGGCATCCAGCATTTATAGAACCTAAACTCTGGTCTCTATCATTGTGTCTCTTACCATCTCAGCAAAGTGCCAGTCTTCAGAAACAAACAATAACAACATTTATTTATAAAGCCCTTTCTACCATAGGGCAGGACATCAAATGTCTACAAAGACAAAGACAATAAAACATTACATTATAAATGTTGTTGTGTGCCTTCAAGTAGTTTGCGACTTACGGCGACCCTTGGCAAATCTATCACAGGGTTTTCTGGGGTTGAGAGTATGTGATGCACTGAAGACCTTCCAGTGTGTTCCCACGGCCAAGTCAGGGATCAACTTCTGATCTCCAGGGTGATAATCCATACTCAAACCACTACACCGACTTTAAATAAATCAGTTACCTTGGCTATCTAATCCACACCTGATATGCTGGAATGCTGGAAGGCAAGAAGAGGCATACTCCATTCTTGATTGGTTTTTCTCATTTAAAACATTCCAGAATGGCCCTGTATCAAGAAGGAATTGTTTAACAATTGGTTCCTATAAAAACACATCAACTGCAGGATATGCCTGGGCAAATCCTGGCCAGCAGATTTGACCAACTTGAAGTAATCTTGCTAGCCCCATTAACCCTCTCCTCTCCAAAACCCCAGCCTTTGCGGCTTGCTAAGGGATTTGTACGAAGGCAGGAATCTATACTAAAACATGGAGTTTCTAGAAGAATTTATACTAATGAAGGATCTAGTGAGGAATGCTGTTTCTGAGCTGTATTTCTTTCAGATAAAAGCAAGAGAGAAGCTATACTTCACTGGTACAAAAATTGCTCCAAGAAAACTATTGCATTTTGCCATAGAGGTCCCAATTAAGTGTTTGTATTGGGGGGAAAATCTGTTCTGTGCCATTTTGTGGTTGAAACTTGATACAGAATGCTGGTGTGACTGTTTGGATGACAAACAGCCCTTTTTCCTACCCAAGCAAAAAGACCACTGTAACCTAAAACCGTGCCATCTACATAGACACCTGATTCCTTTCTAAGGCCCTTTCGGCACCGGCCTATTAAAACGGTGCAGAGCGAGCCCCAACTGAGGTCTTCTGCACCGTGGAATGGACTGGGGCAGACTACTTTTTGTAGTTCCGCACCTCAGTCCGCTCTGGAGCAACCGGAACTGGTCGTGCAGCATGCTTTTTAAAAACCTCTTTTAAGAGGTTTTTAAAAAGTACGGAGCACGCAACCCCGTGTCGCTCCATCGCTGCGCTCCGGTGCAGATTTGCAGGAGCGCACTAGTGCCTGCCTGCAGATCTGCCGGGGGTGGGCTTTAGGCTGGCGAGCTTCTTCGGTTGGTGGAGAGCCTCCACCAACTGGAAGCTGCCATTTTGGACGCCGGAGCAGTGTGGAGCGATGAGCTCGCACTGCTCCTCGTCCCGACGGACTCGCCCGCATGCTGAAGAAGTCTGGTGAGTCCCGTTTTTGCGCGGTTCCTTTCCCACGTGCAGAAAGGGCCTAAGATAGTGAAATATCCTTTTTTGTGAGAGTGAAAATACCATGTACTTTGGAATTCCTACAGGGTCAGAAAATATTCCAGGAGACATTCAAGTTGCTTTTATCCTTGTGGAGAAGGGGTAAGCAGATAGCAAGCAGAAGATAAAGTAGCAGAAATGGGAGAAAAAAATTATAGGTTTCCATGGAGGGGTGGACAAAGGTCAAGAGACACCCCCCCCCTCCGTTATGTCATTTTTTAATCTTTTAAAAAGGGTGTTTGTTTGTTTTGCCTTCTAGGGACTATGGGGACAATTTCACTGTATACCTCACCCACATATGTTTTCCCATTTTTGTGCTGCCCTCTTGTTTGGCAGAATGCCCTGTTGGGTTCCTTCCTAATCTTCCTAGGCTTCAGAACCTCTCTACTCCCTTGTCTGACTCCCCACAAAATCTGTAAGGTGCTTAGGTAGACTTTTTCTTTCTTGCATCAACTGGTGTTCGGGGTTAGGGTGTGACCCATCCTCACACTTGTCCGTCTGCCTTGGTCTGAACTATTATGTTTTCAACTGATCAGATCCTTTCCTATTCTCATAGCACTACTTGTTTAGTATACAAACAGCGAACATTTTTGTTCTGTCTAAGAGTGCATTTTGGAGGAGGGTGTGCTACCCCTCTGTGTTCACTTCATTGCTTTTGACTGATAGGAAAAGGTTTCCAAAATCATAAGGCACTGCAGAGCTACATGGATCATCTCTTTCACTCACAAAGAATCTGAATTGATTTTTTTTGCATCAGGATTGTATGAGTTTCCCTAATCAGAGAATTAGAAAGAAAGGTGGGCCAACTGTCCGTTTCTAGGGGAATGTTTCTAGAATGGTGTCAGTTTGGAACACAACTCATTGACCTCCTTTTCCCCACCCTCCACCCCAAACAGTGAGCACTGAGGACACATGCCCAGAATTCACCAAGTCAGTTATGAATGCATTGCCTAGGGTTATACATTTGTGATTTGTTTGCTTTCACAATCCCTATGTATTCACTAAGGAATATGTAGGTACTGTGAAAGTCCCCCAAACCTCACTTACCAGGTGGCAGCAGCTGAGAGCAACAGGGATCTGTTTCCCTGTCTATCAAGATACAGCTGATTGATGTTTCCACCCTCACCCCCGACAAGTGATCTGTGATCTTCAGGGGGATTGTGACAAGTTATCTGCTGTACAAGGGGGAGAACCTGCTTTTAGCTTTCATGCCAGAAATCACTGATGACAGGAGGTGGAAATGTCAGTGAGCCACTTCTCAATTGACAGGCGAACAGACCCCAGCTGTTCACAGTGGCTGCTGCCCAGTAAGTAGGGAGGGAGTGTAAAGCTGGGAGATACTACTTACGGTAGCTACATAACTAATTTTAAACATGAAGTCATAATTTTGTTTTTTCACACAAAAACTACCTTTTTACAGTATTTCACTGCCCTGATCCAATGGGAATAAATTTCTGAACAGATTTGCATCACATCAAAGCCAGATAGCAAAAAGGAAACACACACACACACACACACACACAAAACTTCATTTCAGCTGAGTAATAACTATTTCCTAATGCATTTCATGAGAGGTTGCTTAACTTCTGTAAAATGTTTCCAGCAATAAAACAGGACAACATTTAAATTGGCTAATCAAACCACAAGATAAATTACTTCAAACTTTGGAACAAACAGATACAGAATCTAGAGCAAAATCATCTACCTGTCAAATGACTGTTAAGTCCCTAAATAATGTTTTCATCATAACAAAATGACAAAACATTAAGAAGGTTTAGAAATTCATGATTTCACAAAATTCTGGAAGCTGGTGAGTGATAGGGAAGGCTGCACTCAGGGAACCAATCACATTACAAGAATTATGTGAGAGCTTTTGTAATATGTTTTATGGACAGCAAGATCTTGAGACCATTAGGTCACCTATTCCATTGCTGGAGTCTGATTACAAATTGTAATGTAATATAATAAAAGTAAATCACTCACAATTTCAAAAGAAAATAATATAGCCATCTCTTCCACTTTCTAAAGCCTGATGGGCAGAATATTGGCTTTATACTGAGTATTCAAGAAAAGTTCCAACTGAATAAAAAGTGGCAATCTAGACTGACCTGCATTAAAAGAGCAGAACAGATGTTATCCATTCAAACAGAAGACTAGCTAATAATGAATACAGGTTGCATCTCCTTTATCTGAAAGATCTGGGACCAGAAGTTTTCTGTATTTCAGATTTTGGAATATAGTACCTTTTCATAATAGCCTTGCTTCTCATTTGTTCTCTGCTTGCATGTGTACATTTGTTTGCTACGTACATGAGATGCAAGGCGGGAGAAGACTGAGAATCTATGAAATGGCAGGAATACAGGCAGAATGCTTGGTGCAAATCCATATCCCCTGCCATTTCACGTATTCTCAGTCTCTCTCTTTTGCTACCAGCCACCTGCTTCTGTCTTGAAGAGACAAATGAGCAGGAGTGCTGCTACCGTGTGCTCAAAGGTGGAAGCAGGCAGCTGGCATAAAAAAGAGAGAGAGAGGCTGAGGATCTGAGCAATGAACAAGCAGGAGTGTTGCTGCAGCTGCCACCTTAAAGGTAAAAGGAGGCACATGGTGGCAAAAAGTTTTGGGTTTAGGGGGTTTTCAGATTTTGGATTTCTGGACAAGAGAGGCTTAACTTGTATTATAATGCTTTGTGAGCAAGTTAGCATTCACATTATTGTTGTAGTGTGCCTTCAAGTCAATTCTGAGTTATGATGACCCTAAGGAAAACTCTATTATGGGGTTTTCTGGAGCTGAGAGTGTGTGACACAACCAAAGTCACATTACTAAGTATACATATGACAACCACTGTGTACTTTAAATTGTATTTGCCTCAATAGATCTTAGGTTTGTATTCAGTTCTGTATCAAGAAAGTTATTTTGGAAGAACATGTGAATGGAGAACAAATCAACGTATCTTGCGGGCTCTTTATACTAGCAGCTCAGGGGAAATCTACCAAGAGTGTTCCCCTGTTTCTCAGCTTGCACATAAATTATATGAATTTACCTGGCTTTCTGTGTTTCTGACCCAAAATCCAGTGTCAATGCTGCTAAAAACCTTCCAGTTAGACAGTGGATGAGGAAAAAAAGAGAGGCTAGGCAGTACAAAAACACTTTGTAAAAAGGAGCTCCTTTGTTAGAGGCTTTATTAACTGAAGTATGTCTGTATCTTAAAGACTAACAAAGGCTGCAATTTTATACGTGCTTTCCTGGGAGTAAGTCCCATTGAGCTCTGTGAGGCTTACTTACTCAGAATTAATCAACTCACACAGAAATACATTATGCTGCAAATTTTCATGGATTGCAGAGCCCTAACTGTAACTTAGGCCATTTCCGCACTAGCCTGTTATAGCGCGATGATTCCACTTGCAACATCCTCTGGAATCCTGGGGTTTACAGTTTCGGGAGGGGCCAGCCGGCCCCTCCCGAAACTGCAAACCCCAGGATTCCAGAGGATCTTGCAAGTGGAATCATCACGCTATAACAGGCTAGTGCGGAAATGGCCTTAAATTCACATATCTGATGACACGAAGTCTTTAGGGATTCACAAGTCTTTTGTTGGGTTTGCTGCAAAAACTTCAGGAAATTTTATGAAGGCATTTTTTCTTTCTTCTTTCCAATTGTAAAATACAGGTGCATGGGAAAATCAACAGTCATGATATTCCTTTGGAACATCGAAAGAGACTCAAGAAATTGAAAGACTCTAGAAATATGGAAAGAAGCTATCACAGTTTTAATTCTGAAGGAAAGTCAGGATCTGAGAATGGCAAAGAATTATAAACCTATTAAACTATTGAGTAATGACTATAAGATTCTTAGAATAATTTTGGCTGAAAGATTGAAGAGGATCTTTCAGGCTTTTATTCCTCAAGGTCAGTTTTTTTTTTAACCAAAGAGTCATTTACACAATAACACTAGATATATTTTGAATATCTTGAATATGTTGAAAGACAGAATGAGAAACAGGGAGCATTCATATTTTTGGATGCCCCCTCCCCCCAAAAAATTAATAATTTGAACTGGTCTTTTTATTCAGAGCTTTAGAAAAAAATGAGTTTTGGTGATAATTTTATTGCTTGGACTAAAGGCAATTTCTGACACACAGAAGGCACAAAATCTGGTTAACATTGGCCATTTCCGCACTACACTCTTATAGCATGATTATTCCTCTTTCAACATCCTATGGAATCCTGGGGCCAGCCTGCCCCTCCCTAAACTGCAAATCCCAGGATTCCATAGGATGTTGAAAGTGGAATAATCGCACTATAAGAGTGTAGTGCGGAAATGGCCATTGACTTAACAAAGCCATATGATATGCAAAAAGGTACAAGACAAGGTTGTTCACTCTCTCCCCCTCTTGTTTATCTTAGCCCTTGAGGTTTTAAGCAGATTAATAACACAAGATTAGAGAATTAAAGAGTTAAAAATAAAAAGAAGAATCAAGAGGATCAACTGCAATTGATAGTTGTAGTTTCAAAACTGAGAAAAAGGTGAAACACTTAGGTATTATTATGACAAATATGAATTGTTATTTAAGAATAGTCATGTTATTATGTGGAATGACATTAAGAAAGATTTAGTTTTGACTAATGATGTGATATTTAAACAATGACAGAGAGTCTTATTGAAATTCATATGGCAAGTGAAGAAAGCAAGAGTTAAATACAAAGTTTTACAAAATGCAAAACGAAGAGGGGAACTGGGACTACTTGGTTTGAAACTGTATTTTTCCACATGCTGTTTGGTTTGGTTGAAAGACTGGATTGTCTTTTCCATATTGCTCTTCCTTGAACCATTGCCAACACTTCCAAACAAAAGAAGGTTCAGAGATGTTAACTTTCTCTGCTCATTCCTCCAATTCTGAATTATCTGGCTTTCTGTAGATTGCCCAGCTAGGCACTCTCACAAACTTTAGGGATTGTCTTGAGGGCAGTGTTGTAACTTACCCTCTGGATTTGAAAGGTTCAGACACACAGTTGAAGTGCCATGAATTTATAACTCCTGATGTCAATAGTCTCTTGGAGTCAGAGGTGCTGGGGGCTGAAGTTGGGAGGCTACTCCCCAGCAGGAGGTTGTAGATGCAGTGTAGCCATTTTAGGAGCGTAGGAGGGATAAGGAGAAATTTCAACAGTCCCAGAGATTCTTAAGTGGGAGATGTTGACTAGTTAGGCATCGGATGCCTGGAAATACCTGGTTATAAATCTCCAGCAGTTCACTGAAGGCTTTGTTGCTTACAACTGTCTGTCCTGCTGGCTGGCAGTACTCTTTGGAGTTTTGTGTTCCTGGGACTGGTTACTATTTATAACTGTTTTATCCTTGCTGGCTTTGTTTGTTTGAACTGCGGGTCTGCTATGTGACTTCTGGACTGGCTGATGACCACTCTCTTGCTTCTCCCTTCATCTTACTGGATAACCTGTGACTGATCTGGACAAACTTAGCTACCCAACAGCTCCTGCATTCCAACTACCTGCTTCCTGGGACACTTGCTAACTGGAGCATAGGACAGGCATACATTTTAGAAGTTATTTGCTCTTCTTTTGTACAGATGATTCGCTTCTTCTGTTATGTGTGCATGTAAAACACAGGTGGACAAAATGTGACATAGGCACTAGCTGTGCCCCCTTGGCCTACAGACCCTTTCCAACCCTCTGCATTGTACCCAAATGGCAAATCATGTCCCCAGAAGCTTTGATGTGTCACAGTTTGTCCCAAAATATAATTTCACGCTGAACTCTTGAGGGTTTTTGTTGCTATTGTTAAACAAAGGAACTCCTGTGGTCTGCCAGATAGCAAAATATATATCCTCATCTAGCAGTGACAATAAGAGTGCACTACGATAGCTGAAACTCAGGGCTTTTTCGCACTTTGGGAAGAAAACGGGGCAGTCGGTTACTCACCGGACTGGTGCGCTCTCTCCGACGATCCACGCTGATCCAGAGCAGTGCGTGCCTGCTCTACACACTTCTCCAGGGACGAAAATGGAGGCTCCTGGTTGGTGGAGGCTCTCCACCAACTGGAGAAGCTCGCCAGCCAGAAGCCTGCCCCCAGAAGATCTGCAGCCTCGCACTGGTGCGAGGCTGCAGATCTACACAGGAGCTCAATAACGGACTGGGGCGCGCTGGGCTATTGAAAGACCTGTTTTAAGCGGTCTTTCAATAGCACGGTGAACCACCAGTTCTGGTCGTTCCGGAGTGGACTGAAGTCCGAAACTACAGAAAGTAGTCCGGACCCAGTTCGCCCCCAAGTGCAAAACGTCCTCGCTGGAGGACACGCTGCCCCGTTTTAAAAACAAAATGAGGAAAAGGCCTCAGTCAGTGAGGATTTTTTTAAAAGGGTGGGGGGGCAGAGACATTCCAGGCTCCAAGTGCGCTATGCTATCCAATACATTATTATTTCCTACAGAATAATAATGGTTGAAGAAATCTGCTTTGCTGATATTGCAAGAAATGGAATGGGAGGAAGAGTTGGAGAAGTGGGGACATTTGGGGTTATATGAGGCATTGCCTCTGTGGTACTGAATTCTAATAAAGTGCCTTTATGTTAAATATGTTGAGCTGGCACATGATGATTAGCTTTGGAAAATGTGGGAACTGGAAATGTAGATTTTCAGTAATTGTAATTCAAAGCAGTTAACAGTGAGCAAGCACACTGACCTTAATAGATTCTCTTTGAAGTAACTGCATGTGCTGATCAGGCTCCTGTGTTTGTGTTTCAGTGTATGGCATATCACATGAGCTAATATTAAAGGGGAGAAACATTTGAGCATACATAGAGTGACTATATCCTGCAACCACAAGGACACCTTGAATGTCATATATTTTCTGATGCAACTGCAGACTCTTCACATCTCCCCATCTTCAAGTCTCCTGCTGAAGACATGTGAATTAATCTTGAACACCATGAGTGAATTATTGGTGTGTTTGACTTGAGCCCAGACTGTTTCGTGTTTGAAATTCAATCCTGCAGTCCATAAGTGGTTCTCCTAAACATGCATAGTCTGATGACCAAAGATTTTCCTCCACTAACATAGCAGTGTTCCCCCTAATAACCTGACTGCAATGAATTTTACATTCCTTCACTTGTTCAATTTCACAGTCAAGAGGCTGCATCCAGTTCTAGAACTATCTAAGGGGAAAGGGCTTCCATTCCCACAAGTAGGGAGCACGATTTGCACTCATTTCCTTTATATGACTTAGCCCCTTGGAACTATATACCTGAAGGTTGAGGGGACAGAGTAAAATATCAGAAGGGGAGCTATTGTGGGTAGGGGATAATAAACAAATAGTCAGTTGACTCCCCCACCCGCCCTTGTGTAAGCAAAAGTGCTTTCCTCCCTGGCAAGGGCACCATTGGATTCACCCCATATTGTAAAAGAAGCCTGTATATTTTTGACAATAGGTGCTTGCTGATAGAATTTATCGTGTTTTTTTTTCCAATTTCAATATTTTTTTGACTCAAGCTTTTTCCTCAGCTAACTTCTATTTCTCACAAAAATTCTAACCACATAAAATTAGTTCCGTTCCATTTATCTTTTATATCAGGATATGACACAACTCTTTTTTGTTTGCATGTTTGTTTAAAATAAAATTTTATTACAATCAAAAATCCTCAAGGGACAAGCAAATACAAAATGCCATTCACTATCAAGTTTGGAATTATTAATAGTTAGTTGATTGTAGTTAATGTGGTTTAGGGGGTTGGTTTTAGATGGGTTGGTGGGTGGGGAGGATTGCTTATGTTTTAATGCTTTTAATGTATTTAATGTATTGTTGTATACCGCCTCGATCCATGGACAGAGGTGGGAAAAAATAAATAAAATAATAATAATAATAATTATTATTATTATTATTATTATTATTATTATTATTATTATTTTTTTTTTTCATAAAAGTATGCTTCGATATAAGGTAAGGAAGTTTCTATAGTACGGAAATCCAATTCTTGGAGTTCTGTTCTCAATTAGAATGTTTTTGGATCTTGACTTGTTTTGTGGTCATGTGACGATTGGTCAATCTCTTGTAATAAAGTTACTCCACATGCTTCTCTGAGCTTTTTACTTTTGGATCCCTCTTATATAAATAGTCCCCTAAGAACTCCTTTGAGGGTATCCCACAATAGTGCCTCTGAAGTATGTAATGTTTTGTTTTCAACGTAAAATTGTCTTATGCTTTGCCTAATTGAATCTGTAAAGGTAGAGTGCAACAATAATGAGAGATTAAATCTCTGTATTCTGGAAGATGTTTCTATTATTATTTATTATTATGTCCAATTGGGAATTATGTCCAATTCCCAATCAAGAGTTAGGGGTGAATGATCTGAATATAAAATTGGTTCAATGTTCAGTTTGATGATGTTATTCAATATTTGCTTGGAGACAAAAAAACCTGATTTATTCTAGTATATATTTTATGCACCACAGAATAAAAGTTGCAGCCTCTTTCATCTGGATGTAGGATCCTCCATGTATCTATTAAATTTACTTTGGATATTATTTCATTCAGTTGAAGGGTCTTAGCCCTGTGTGTCTACAATCTATCTTTTTGGTAATCCATCACTTCATTTGAATGCTCTCCTATAATAATCTTCCAAGTCACTACACCATTCAGGCTGGACAACGACTAGAGCGCAACTGGCGGAAATCTCGACTCTTATCTGACAGGACACGCTATAGAGAATTCCTTCATTCCTATGGAGTGGCAATAGATGCAGCAAAGAAGACTTTCTTCTCTGCACGTATTGCATCTGCAACTTCTCATCCAGCAGAGCTGTTCAGAGTGGTAAGGGATTTGACACAGCTACCCACTCCCCTGAACTTGTTGTTAGAACCTAACGTAGCTTGCTGTGATGCCTTGAATAATCATTTCGCAGATAAAATCTCTCAGATAAGAGCTGACTTGGATGCCGGTGTTATAGCAGAGGTTACAAATGGAGCGTCCGGCGACTCCATGAACAGCATTATACTGGATCAGTTTCAGTCAGTGAGTACCAAGGACGTAGACAAGCTCCTTGGAAAGGTAAGGAAGACAACTTGCCCTCTTGATCCTTGCCCTTCATGGCTGGTCGTCCAGGGAGAAGCTGCAATTAAGGCTCATTTAAGATATATTATTAATGCATCCTTCAGGGAGGGCAATTTTCCAGCTTGTCTAAAAGAAGCGATCATACGGCCGCTTCTAAAAAAGCCCTCCCTAGATCCCTTGGATATGAATAATTATAGACCAGTGTCCCATCTTCCATTTTTAAGCAAGGTGACTGAGAGGGCTGTTGGTCTTCAGCTCCAAGCTGTCTTGGATGAAACAGATTATCTAGATCCATTTCAAACTGGCTTCAGGGCAGGATATGGAGTCGAGACTGCCATGGTTGCCTTAGTGGATGATCTTCGCCTAGGTATCGACGGGGGAAGTGTGACCCTGCTGGTACTCTTGGACCTCTCAGCAGCTTTCAATACCATAGACCATGGTATCCTTCTGGAACACCTGAGAGGGCTGGGGATTGGGGGCACTGCACTTAAGTGGTTCCGGTCCTATCTCTCAGGTAGATACCAGATGGTGATGCTTGGGAACAGCTGCTCCTCGAAAAAGGAGCTTAAATCCGGCGTTCCTCAGGGCGCCATCCTGTCCCCAATGCTATTTAACATCTACATGAAACCGCTGGGAGAGATCATCAGGAGGCATGGAGCAAGGTACTATCAGTATGCTTATGACACCCAGATATCTCTCTCCATGCCTTGGATAATAGCATCAACTAAGGATGGCATCTCGCCTCTAAACGAATGCCTTGAAGCAGTAATGGACTGGATGAGGAAAAACAAGCTGAAGCTGAATCCAGATAAGACGGAGGTACTCGCTGTTAAGGGCCCTAGCCCAGGTATGGAGGTTTGTCAACCAGTTCTAGACGGGGTCACACTTCCCCTGAAAGACTGTGTCCGCAGCTTGGGGGTGCTCCTGAACTCGCCACTTCAGATGACAGCTCAAATTGATGCGGCGGCCAGGAGTGCCTGCTATCAGCTTCAGCTGATACGCCAGCTGCGCCCCTTCCTGGACCTGGAACACCTAAAAACAGTGGTACATGCGCTGGTAACTTCACGACTTGACTTCTGCAATGCACTCTACATAGGGCTACCAATGTGCTTAGTTCGGAAACTTCAATTAGTTCAGAATATGGCAGGCAGGCTGGTCACCAGAAGATCTAAAACTGACCACATAACACCGGTTCTGAAGTCTTTACATTGGCTGCCTATTAGCTTCCGGGCACAGTACAAGGTGTTGGTTCTTATCTTTAAAGCCCTTCATGGCTTGGGGCCAGCCTACCTGCGGGATCGCCTTCTCCCATATAATCCGCCCTGCACACTAAGGTCCTCTGGGAGGAATTTACTGCAGCCAGTCAGAACTAGGTTGGCTGCGGTTACCCAGAGGACCTTCTCTTCTATTGCTCCCAAGTTATGGAATGGCCTGCCGGAGGAGACCCGGCATATTACCAGTCTTGACTGCTTTAAAAAAGCAGTCAAGACTGTTCTCTTCCGACAGGCCCTCCCAGACTAGTGCTCCACCGCCTCCCATCAACTGTCCTCTTGTTTTTAATAGTTAATGTGTTTTAGGGATTTTTAGAAGGGTTGGTGGGTGGGGAGGATGGGTTATATTTTAATGTTTTTAATGTATTTGATAATGTTTGATAATTTTAATGTTTTTATGTATTTGGTATACTGTTGTAATACCGCCTCGATCCATTGGGAGAGGCGGGATATAAATAAATTTTATTATTATTATATTATTATTCAGAATATCCAGAAAAGAGCTTTGTTTTGTATTTGGAGCATAAAAAGTTCTGAATGTAAAGGGCTTGTTCATCACTTCCTCCATCATTATCAAATATCTGCTTTTTGGATCTTGAATAATTTTATCTACTACTAAGGGACAGGATTTACCAATGAGTATTGCCACTCCACGTGATTTACCAGATCCACCCACCACAAATTGTTTCTTGAAATGTTTGAGTGGTAAAATTTGTTTTTTTCCCCTTCTGATGTATTTCATGCAAAAAGAGAATATTGTGGCATAAATGTTTAACTTGCTTTAATGTTTTAGCACATTTTGTGGTAGAACTTAAGCCCTTCACATTGAAAGATATTACTCTTATCTTATCCAGTTGTATAAATCAACAATACATTTTAAATTAGATCTTTTAGTATACATATAATCAATATTATCAGTTTATCCCCATTTTTAGCTGTCCGGTGTTTCCTAGAGAATCTGTGAGAAGACCAAAGTCTCGTAGGTCTTGCTGGTTCAGATTGGTTCTATGCTATTCATTGTTTGGAATATATGTAAGATAATGATGGCTCTAGAAGGGGACCAGAATCCATATTACGTTTTTGAGCCCATCAGGGATATTGCCTCATTGATCATCTGTCTGATCAGTAAAATGGAAAAGTGTATCTGTTTTGTCTTCTGTTCCTGATTTCATCAGGGGTGAAGCTGATCAAAAGTTTTCTCTGTCAGTTTCTTCCTCCCATTATTTTCCTCCTGCAGACAATTTATAGTTGTCATCAAATCACCTAATGATTTTGCAGCTAATTCAGCTGTCAATCCCATTTCTTTTAGTTCATTTAATTTATGGGCAATATGCACTTGCATTGTGTCAAGCTGACAAACATACTTTCCCAAGTTATCATTGCCTGCTGTATTTTTCACATTATCTACTGTTACACTCTTTGAAGGCTTACAAAATTTCTTTGTGCCTGATGTCATCACTGAGTGTGATGACCATCAGTTATCTTCCAAGAGGAGTCTGCTTTTTTGCTTGTCAGCAGAGATAGCATTCACCTTATTTGCCTTTTGTCTCACAGTACAGATAAGAATGTATTTTATGTGAAGCACACGGTTCCTAGTGCAAAAATATGACTTTTTGCTCAGAAAACCCTCTTCTTACAGAAAACCCCACATTTTCCTCTCAAAGAGCATGTATTTTAGCATAAACAAATGTGCTGGAAAACAAAATCCCAAGGTGTGAAAAATGTCCTGTCTGTTCCTTGAATATTCTTTATCGCATCTGATTCATAACTAGTGGAATTTCTTTTTTCTTTTTTTAAAGTGAGGCCAAGGAAACAATAAGCCTAACTTTTGTGCTTGTGCTACATGGGCACAGCATCTTTTCTCAGGGTGGGCAGTCTGATTCAATCTATATCAGTTTCACATGTACTCTCTACAAAATACACTCTAGTTATTTCTATGTTAACGTGCATTGAAAAAAAATCATGTGAATATTTGTATTTAAATATGTACTTTCTCCAGCATTACCCAGTGAAATAAAGGATAAAGCTCCTATACCTTAAACGGTTTCATACAAAAGGGAATTTCAGCAGGTGGAATTGCTATGACAAGAAATAGCTATTGAATTTCCCTCTTTTACATAACTATTAAATGTGTAAAAGCCCTGTCCTATAATGCATGTGACAACCCTAATTTTGTCTCAAGTAAACATGTGCAGACCTGCTCTGAACTGACTTTATCCTAAAATATTTGGTTTCATATACACTTCATACAGGAAGTGAGAGATAATTCCCCCACACCACATATTGCAAGCTTCTGTCCTCAAATCACTCAGAAAAAATACTGAAAAGAACTATACAACCGGTTTTAAAAAATTGTGCAAGACAAGACCACTCCTAAAGAACCTCAATCAGCTCTCTGCTATCTTCTGCTCAAAGCACACAAGGCAGGTAAAACTGGTCATCCCATTGTTTGGGATATTGGTTCCATCACCGTTCGGTATTTTGGCAAAAGTGACTCCATCCTTTGATCATATGTTCTTGAGATGATATAAATTAGCTTCCTGAGCTTCCTGAAGTCCATCAACAGTCTTCCAGGCAACATAATCACGGATATCATCAGAAGCCATTATAAATAGCATCACCATTCTTGGTGTTTTCCAGGAATGGCAAGTCTCCTTTCTTGGCCGCCTTTTTTTTTTTTTTTTTTGGCAAAGAACTTTTCAGGGGGTCTGGAACTGTCCCAGGAATCTACAAACGCAGGCAGGGATTGCTTTCAGTCCCCTGGGTCAATGTGTTTTCCACCTAACTGAATCAAAGACAACCCTCTTCTCTGCTTCTGGATATTTTCCCCTGACTTACCTCTTTTATTGTATTTCCAATATATCTTTTTTTATTATTTATTTTTATTAAAATATTTCATCCTTACAGGCATAAGCTCATAAGACTTGTTAATGTTTACAATATAAAATATACTATAACATATAATATACTCTTTTGACATGTTCATAAGACCTGTTCATAAGACATGTTATTATATACAATATATAATATACTATCATATACCACAATATATAACATATAATAATATAATATAATATAATATAATAATTAATACCTATTAATAATATAATTATATAATATAATAATATGCAATATATAATAATATAACATACACTCTTTTGTATGATGTAAATTAAATTAACATAGCTCATAGCTGTATTGTCTAAAATCCACCTATTGCTAAACTTCCATCTTTACTTATCTTTACAGCCTTATTCCTTTCCTTTACATAGGTTTGACCAGTTATTATCTATAAATTTTTTCACTATTTCCATTTCTCTATTTTTCTTATTATTCTTTTTTCTTCTCATTATTCTAGTTAAAGTGTCACAATTTGTCAATTCTATAATTTTATTTAACCATTCTTCCAAATCTGGTATTTTATCTCTCTTCCAATGTTTAGCAAATATAATTCTTGCTGCTGTTACCATATATAATATTATATCTTTGTATTTGTTGTAATCTGTATGTATTTGATTATTCATGTTTAATAGAAATATCTCTGGTGAGAATGGAATGGGTATTTGTAAGATCTTCATCATATTTTTATGAATATTATTCCAATATTTCTTTGTTTCTGGACACATCCACCACATGTGATAAAATGTTCCAGTTTCTTTTTTACATTTCCAACAATGTTTTGATTCTGTTTTATACATTTTACTTAGTTTATTTGGATCTAAATATCACCTGTAGAAAATTTTTAAATAGTTTTCCTTTAGACTCTGTGCCAAAGTAAATTTTTGAGTATCTCTCCAACTTTTCTCCCAGTTTTCCAGCATTATCTCATGACCTATGTCACGTGCCCACACAACCATTATATCTTTCACTATTTCTGTTTCTAATTCTCTATCTAGCATGTATTTATAAAAATGAGATGTATGATGTTCTTTTTTCTCAAATATTATTTTTTTCAAATTCATTTAATTGAGTGTTTTTCTCAAAACCTTCTATTTTTAAGTCCATTTTAAATCTTATTTTCATTTGCGTATATAAAAACCACTCGCAATTCCAACCATTATTTGCTAATTCTTCTCTTGTTTTTATTCTTTTTGTTTTTATTGTATTTCCAATATTTCAACTCCTGGGTTTTTAAAATACCCACCTCTATCTCAGCATCATCCTATTATTATAACTTCTATTATTATAACTTCTTACCTTAACTTGGAGATGTGGGTTCCTGAAGGTCAAAACTATCTGTTTTGCAAGGTTTTGACTAGTTTCTCGAACATCAGCAAAAATAATGATTTTGATTAGAAGCTCATCCACTGTAGAAGCCTGTTTGTTCATATAAACATCAGTGGCTGCTCTCAAGGGAATCTGAATAGCTATGTCATTACAAAGAAGACAGAACTTGAGACAGACATACAGACATATCCACAGACACTGTATCTATGAATTCAACCAACCACAGATTAAAAATCCCTCTGCCCCCCCCAAAAAAAAATCCAAAAAGCAAACTTTGATTTTGCCATTTTATATAAGGGATGCTATTTTACTACACTATTGTGTATAATGGGACATAGCATCCATGAATGTTGGTATCCATGGGGGGTCTTGCAACCAAACTCTAGTGGATACCGAGGGCCCACTGTAATTGCAACAACAGAGTAAGACTGAGTGTTTTGCATGAAGATAGCTTTTAGGTGATACCTCTCACTTGCAAGTGAAAGCGTGTGGTGGCAGAGAGATGACTGTGTGCCCTGACCAACCCTCCTTGGGTCAGAAATCTTAAATGAGGAAAAGTCTGTTTTCTACTGAGCCCTGCTCCTCTTCCTCTCTCTACTAGATATGGAATGCACTACACTGGGAAACCTGTCCCATGTTGCCCTATGACTCTGGGTCACTGCATTCCCAAAGGAGTCAAGCTCACTGGAAGAAAGGTTGAGATGCTCTTTCTCCAGAGAAGGACAGCCATCATTGGAATGGAAAGACATAGGAGTTATTGTTTATGTCCTATTCTTGGCCATTTCCTTCCTAGACTGTTATAGTGCTATTATTCCACTTTCAACATCCTATGGAATCCTCAAAGACCCCTCCCTAAACTGCAAACCCCAGGATTCCATAGGATGTTGAAAGTGGAATGAGAGCACTATAACAGTCTAGTAAGAAAATGGACTTTAGCTCAAACAAAATTAAAACAGACACAAACAAAAGCAAGTTATAGTAATAGAACACAGTTAATCAATTATAGTATTAAAGTATTGTTGCATTTTTAAAAAAAGCTTTACAAACACATTTTTAAGAAGTACAGCACCAGTCTATTTATCTGTTAAAAGAGTCTGTCTCCATTAAGCATGTACAACTTTAAATATTCTGTTTTCAAATGCAGAATGAAACCATTCAAAATTTGAAAATACAGAATGAAATATTTCTAAGTTCTCTACCATTTTTCATCAATTTTCCAAATTTTAATTTTTTTGTAAAAATTTTGAATTTTTTTGGGGGGGGACATTTATTTAGCTCAAAACATAACTTTCTTGCAGAAAACTGGACATTTTTTGCAGAAAATACAGTTTTTGTGCAAAATGTAACTTTTATTGAAAAGCAATGAAATTAAGAAATAAAAAGTGCTGATGTCTTTGCTTTTGTGTAGAACCTGTCAGAGTGTCCATTCACACCACACAATTATAGTGCTACGTTCTGCTTTAACTACAACAACCGATGGAATCCTGGGATTGACAGTTTAGGGAAGGATATTTAGAATAGCTTGAACATGTCACCAAACTACAAAGCCCAGGAATCCATGGGATGCTGCCATGGCACTTAAAGTAGACAACAGTGATTTACTTTTTTCGTGTGAATGAACCCACACATTCTTTTTTTAACTAGGTATCCTGGTGTGCCAAAATGCTTTCTTTTTAAGGAGGAGAAAAAAAATATGTGAATATTCTTTACATTCCTAGGCCATTTCCGCATGGGCTTAAAAAACCGGTGCAGAGTGTCCTCCAGAGAGGACATCTGCACCTGGGAGCGGACTGGGTCGGACTACTTTACGTAGTTCCGCACCTCAGTCTGCTCTGGAATGACCCGAAGTGGTCGTGCAGCGTGCATTTTAAAAACCTGTTTTTCAGGTTTTTAAAAAGCATGGAGCGCACCACTCCGTGCCACTCCATTCCCGCACTCTGGTGCAGATTTGTAGGCTCACACCAGTGTGAGCCTGCAGATCTGCCGGGGGCAGGCTTTAGGCTGGAGAGGTTCAGCAGTTGGTGGAGAGCCTCCACCAACCAGAAGCCGCCATTTTCGTCCCCAGAGCAGTGCGGAACGGCGGCCACACACTGCTCTGGAGCAGCCTGGACCCCAGCATTGAGCCAAGAAGTCCAGTAAGTACCAGACTGGGGCGATTTCATCGCCACATGCGGAAATGGCCCTAGTCTCCACAGCCTGTCAGTTTTCTGCATTAAAAGGTTTTTGCCTATTGGTGGAAAAACCAGACCTAACCTTTTCATGTCTCTACTCTCTATTTTCTCCTTTACTTGTTAGGTACAGGATATATTTGTGGTAAGCTGTACCAGTGTAAGTACAGGATATATTTGTGGTAACTTTATGTTTGTTTATTTTCACCATATCCACTCTTTTTCTGCATCACTCTAACCTGCAGCAATTTTTCTTTTTCTCTCTCACTTCTCCATTAGACCATATAACTGATTATGCAAACGGAAAAGTAAACTTGCTTTTTTCTTTCCTAAACCCTGTATGAGGGAGGGTGGGGTTAGCTTTGCCAATTTGATTGCTTTGTTCCAGAGATCCAGTACTATCTTTCACATTTCCTAACAGTTCCACACACTTAGAGTAGGCACTGAGAGGGCTCTTCATGGGAATTTGTGCACACACCTCTCTTGCCTTCTGTTTGGATTGTCTGATGGATGGTTGCAAGGATCGTCTCTAATTTCCCAGTGTATGACTCCAGATGACAAGAAGCATAAAGGTCAACTGTCCAGGCAGCCGCAGACTTGCTCTTAACAACAATAGTCAGATCAATGGGTTGTCCTGGAGACAGTGGTTTTTCTTCTACAACTCCCAGCTCAAAGTCTGCCTTGAAAGAACTGGGGTAAAAGACTTCTGCATCAGTAGGAGATTTCACATGAGACAAAGCAATTTTCATAGCATCTCTTTCTTCTTGAGAACCTGAAAATCAGGAAAAATGGAGGGTGTGTGTGTGAAATCAGTCCAGATTTCATTAGAAACACCTCCATTTTCAGCAACATGGCCAAAACAGGTTGCTGGGCAATTCTATATACTCTTGGCTGACACTAAATGTTTTCATGATTAAGTCTGGTTTTAACTTGGTTTTTTTTTTTCCTGGAACAGCTTTGGCGATTCAGATGGATGCCCTTTCTTGGAGTGGAGACAGGAAGAGGTCTCCAGGACTGCTCAGCAGTGTTGCCACACTATCCTTTTGGCCAGCTTTCTGGGTTGGACAGAAGAATCACTGTGTTAAAGTGGGTCTACTCCTGTGTCGATATCTAATTTCAAAAAGTGGTGTCAGGGAACTAGTTCTTTGCTCAGTGGCCATTATAATGAGATGCTATTTGACATCTACATGAATAACTGAGAGAGGCTTGAACTGAGCTGTTGCCAGATGTTGATGACATTGCTACTTCTTTTTGTCCAATTCGTATGAATGGCTGACTATAGCCAGTGGTGTCATTCAAAATAATTAACCACCGTTTCCCATCTTGGCTCTCCTTCATGGCTCTGGAGAATCCAGTCCTTCCCTTTCTTTGACCCTCTTACTTCTGTGTCCTCCTTCTCTGCTCTGTCTCTATTTCTTTCTCCCTACCACTATTCCTGGCTCTCTTTTAACCTCCCCAGGCTCCATGTATTTTAACAATTTTAACAACTAGTTCTGGTAAAGCAGTGCAAACTGCAGGCTATAGTCAATAAGGAGCTCTACAGAGAGAATAAACTGAAGCTCAGCCTAGATAAGAAAGAGGTGCTGTGAGTGTGCCTGTGTGTAGTTTATCTGGATTTTGAGCTGTCACGTAGGGACGTGGGGGCAGGGAGGTGATTCACCCCAGGTGGGAATGTTTTGGGGACATCCTGGCCCGTAGCCATGCCCTCGAAGACAGTGGCCATGCCTCTAATGCCATAGCCACGCCCCTGCACACAGTGGCCACGCCCCTCACACTGTAGCCCCACCCCTCCACACACTCCAAGTTCAACCACTGATTTTGAGATCCGTTCTTTTGGATAGAGTTTGAGGATACTAGTAGATTTGACCACATTTGTAGAGACTGTGGCCTCTGTAGCTCAAAATAATTTTCAACAAATACATTTGCAGGCTACCTGGAAAGAGCCAATTTGGATACTGAGTACTGCTACTACATCATTTAGAATGTTTCTAAGAGTGCCACAGGAAGCTACTTCTAAAAACTAAAAAATTCAGAATCTTTAAGCAGCACAAAGTATGACAGCACAGATATTAACTGAGACCAGGTATACACAATATTTTCTGTCAGTTTTGAAATAACTGCTCTGACACCTGTTCCATTCCCAGGCACAATTAAAAATTATGGTATTTACTAGTACAGTTCCAAAACAGCTTAAAACAAGGGTATGTCAGCCTATGACCACCTCTTTGCACATGAAGTAATCACACAACAACAACAGAACATAAACTCAACAACTAACAAATTAAACCACTTTACTATGATCTCTTTGTGTTGATGGCTTTTGGTTTGGCCACTGTGAATCATAGATAAACAGCAGCCAATAAACACAGTAAGAAGTAAAAAAAAATCATAATGTATATTTGACTTAATCTGGATCCAAATTGTTGCAATTAGTGTCCTAGACTAAAGCAGCAAATATACATTTAGCTAGGAGCAAGCAAGACTTTCTGATTTACTGGAAATTCCATGCTAAAGGGCGTTCCATGTTATCAGTAAAAATGTCATGGTGGTTCCCCTCTTATAAAACCCTTAATATACAATCACCTTCTGGAAATTTGTATTGATTGGTGATGTCTTCTTGTTCATTCTTTCCAACAACTTTGGTGCTGATGTCCTTTCCTATGGCCTTGGTATCTGTTTTGTACTTTATGTTTCTCTCCATTCACTTTAGTCATTCGCCACCAGACCCTGTCTGCGTTCACTTCAGAAAAGACAAACATGGTGTCGTAGTCATAGCCCACTTCTCCCTTTCTGATGGCTTTTACTGAAGCAGGGCCACACTGAACAATTCCTAGAGAGAAATAACATAAATTGTCTTTTTCTACTTGCTTTGAGAGCCCATGGACCCACCATATGCTATCTTGGTCTGTATCCATTCAGGAGTGAACGGTTGCTAATCACAGCTAAAGAACAGTAGTAGCAATAACTACATGATGGTCCCAGATTCAAAAGTAATGTGTGTTATAATCTCAGAAAATCAAAGTGACAATTATGCATTCTAAAATTCCTGTTTTTATTTAAATTAATGTTAATTTAGCATGACTTTCTACACCATGCCTTTCTGCACCAAAATGTAAATCCAAAATGTACCAGACCCACTCTGAGCTTGGAATCTAAATAGAGTTAGTCCTGATCAGTATTTGGATGGGAGACTGTCAATGAATACCAGGGGCTGTAGGCTACATTTCAGAAGAATGAACTGGAAAAAAACCTACGTATTCTATGTCTAAGAAAACCCTATGAAATTCATGGGGCCACTTGAAGGCATGTGTGCACGCGCACGCACACACACACAGAGATCCATAACATATCTTTCTTAGAACCAACAGTTTTCTGATATTTGAACACAGACCACTGAAATATTATTATCCCACTTTTGATATCTCTTCATTGGTTGTCTATTCTTTTTTAGGATTCAGTACAATCTTCTTGCTTTAACTTTCAAAGCAACCCAGCTCCCCACTCTCATCTGATCTACATTTCTTTTTACCAACCTGCTTGGGATCTGCATTTTAGAAACTTTAGGCTTCTTACTCAACCGAGATCTTCCTCTTCCTTGGTTCAGCTTCATCCTTTCTCACTTGCTGCTCCACACTCCAGGAATTGCATCTCTAAACATCTATGGATTTCTCTGTCCCTCATTGTTTTTAAATCTCAATTTAAAAAGTTATTGTTTCCTATTTGGGAATTTTTGTTTAACATTGTGTTTTATAGGCTTGTATATATTTGTCAGTTTGCTTTATATTATAGTACATCGGTTTTTGTATTTCTGTAATAATCTGTTTTACAATTGTACTTCATAATTTTATCTTTCTATTGCTCCTTCCTTCCTCTATGTTAGCATATGTATACCTATGTATTTTTGACTGTACAACTTTGGCAGGGCAGGCTGTTTTTGTTGTCCTTTTACTGTGAAGCACCATGTACACTGATGGTGTTAAGTGAATGAATGAATGGCAAGCTGTAAAGTGTACATATTTTGTTCCAATATTTCACTAAAACAATTCTGGTTTTACCCAAACACATAGTAAGAGGGCTAGCGGGGCTTATGTGGATGGCTCACCTGCATGGCAGGTTTCCCTTTTCTAGGCAACTGGGGCTTATTCAGGAGGGACTCATTCTCCACAGTTCAAAAGGAGAAGGCCCTTGAGACTCCCCTTGAAAAGGTAGATTATCATGTGGACCACTCACCATCTTTACATATGAGCTCAGGAAAGGATCTAGAGCTAAAGTACACACATTCTTAAAGAGGCCTAGATGATCAGTGGTTCATTTGAGGCAACTGCTCCAGGTCTTTCCCTGACTGAAAGGAAAAATGGTCTTTTCTAAATGTCTTGGTGTTGTTATCATCAAGTTTTATGTGCTGCTTGAGTAACTGAGTGAAAATGCATGGGATTGGGTTGGTAATCTTATGTAGTCTACACGATTGAAAATGGGTTTGCACGTGAAGATTTGTGTGCTGTTATTTCTGTGCCACCATTCATAGAATAGGTCAAACATGTAAATAAAAGTTGTGGGGGCATTTCTTGAACTGCTCCAAAGCTCAAAACACCTTAATCCATCTTTGCTATTGCAGCACATTTAGTTTTGTTCATCTACATTTTCCCCCACAAAGGACATTCTCTTCTGTAATGATCAGGATACTTTTGGATTATCATGGGCTACTGCCACACTTTTGAACTGTCCACTGAAAACATCTTCAAGGAAAAGTACATGTGCTTATATAGTCCCATCATGCTAAGAGGCAATTCTCTTAAGTGTGTGTGTGTGTGTGTGTGTGTGTGTGGAGAGAGAGAGAGAGAGAGAGAGAGAGAAGCCTGTTTGAAAAGGGTTGCTTTTCCTGTCAGTACTCAGTGGTGATGATAGACAAATTTTGTGTATTATGTATGAGTTGGGAGCAGCTAGAAGCCAGGTTTCTCACTATGCTCCAGTGTATCCAAACAGCTGGAAAAAAAGACCCCAAGACTATATTTCACCAATGTTTGAATGTGAGGTATTTGTTCCGGTTCTTTAAAATTTTGTGGCATTCAATGCTAACAGTAAATGCATTATATTCTTGGACTGCAACTCCTATCAGTTCTACCAGCACAGCTGATTTTGAAGGATGCTGAGTGTTGCCATTCACAACATCTGGAGGGCCACGGTTGTGCACCCCTGTTCTAAATGTTCAGAAATGAAAGAGGAATTTCTGAGGACATTTGCCAGTTGTGCACATTTTCCTTCTGCCTATTTCCTGGTTTTTATCTCTCTACTTCTAATCACTGCTTCTAATCACTATCTCACTACCTATAATTGCTCACACACAAAAAATACAAATGAGTAAAATGTGCAGAAACTATAGAGAATGCCAGAATTGTTTTACATGGCACAGAATGTGAGATCAATGGGGACAAATTTGTTTGTTTTAAGTTTAACACAATAAACTGCTAATCTTTTAATTTCTGTTCTTATATCCTCATTTAAGTCTCACCTTTACTCTTTTCTGAAGGTGTTCCATCAATCACCTGCCAACCATCAAAGCCTTCTGGCAAGTCTGGTCTTTTCATCCAGACTTCATTCCATACGTGGAAGTTCCTGAAAGCAATTAGGATTTAGATGAAAAGGAAAAAATAATGCCAACTGTCTGACCTGTCTAATGTATATTCTGACTTTGTAGAAATTTCCAAGCATAATCTTCCACTTGTACTGATTTAAATTGAAGCCACAGAGAATGTTAGATATTGCATTAATAGACATGTGAAAAAGCTGCCCCAAGAAAGTAGCCCAGCACTGATTGCTCCTGCTCTTGTTGGTCCTTGGGACCTCAGGAAGTCTTTCTCAGCCAAGGTAAATTTATTGTGGAGATGCTGTGAATTATATTGAGACCTTCTGGATGCAAAGCATGTTTTCTATTACTGATGTAAAGCCCCACCAGAGTGGAGAAGGATGAACACAAGTAAGAGAGTCTTTTCTATGGAATGTTTTCCCATTCAAAATCTAGCATCCTCTCCTCTTCCTAACTTTCCCACCAGAAACTGAAGACTTCTTTGTTTGGGCAGGTTTTTCATACAGAACAGTTCTACTGCTGCCTTTCAATACCTTTCATTCTTTAATCTTTATTCCTTGGTTCCCTTAGCGCTGGTTACATTCCCTTTCTAAATAATGCCTCCAGATGTTCAGAATGCTCAGAATTATCTAGTTATGAAGAGACCTTGGTTCAACTCCAGATCAGTATGGTTCAGATGAAGGGGAAGATGGAGAGATCATGCTGAAGAGGACACCAAATGCATCTTGATTTCTCATCCTTATCCACCAGTCATCATGACACAAATGGAATGTTTAATAAACAGCAGAAATTACCAAATGAAGTCTGTATGTTCCGCTTTATTCCCCTTTTCATCATAGTATTCATCAATGCTAGTGTTGTTCTGGGTATCATGACCACACTGATAAGTAGTCACACTTCTGGTCAGAATCCCCAGAAAGTGCATGCCTGGAAGACAGAGAAAGATGTCAGATCAGGTGAGATGTCAGTCTGGTTGCTCATCTCTCTTCCATGATAACCACTGCCCACTGTTGCTTTCCAAGGGATGGAATGTGGTGAAAAGGAACTGGAGGATAAAGTACTGAAGCAGCTTTGATAGCCCTCCTGTACCAAACCTTTAGAAGAGAGCCCAGCTGATTCACAACAAAGGTACGTCTAATCTTGCTTTCAACAGTGGTCAGACAAAGGGAAGCTTGCTAACAGAGACTGAAAGAGAACAGTCTCCACCTCTTAAATATTCCCAGCATGTGAGATTTCAAAATGAACAGCAACAGAACATGGAGGCTACACTGAATTGCATACACAGAAGACACAGACCACTGTAAATGTTATAGACCTACGTGTGGTAAGCACACCAGAGAAAACCCGGCACTGGGCATATGAAATATGTTTTTTGGTTCTGTAATTTGTTTGCAAAATCAGGACACTTCCTGTCCATTGTGTAGGATGAGTACCACCATCATATAGTCCTTTCCATTTTCCGTTGTCATTCTCCACATTAACTTAAAGAAACAATGAAGAGGACAAAATCATATAGTACAACCCCTTTTCCTCCCCTTTGCAGCTGCACAAACTTATGTGAAAAATTGCATCATTGCTAGATATGTTGTCTGATGGACACTTCTCTGCCACCCAAGGAGAAATCATTGAGCTTCTAACCTCCAGAGAAGGAGGATATCATTGTTTCAGATGTGAGGTTTTGAATGAAGTGTCAATGTTATAGGACATTTTACAACTATCCACAACCATAGTTACAGATGTATAAACTTGGTGGATTAACTATAGTCATATATGCCTCCCTCCTGCCTTTCCCCACCACGACAGAGAAGTAATAATTTCGAACAACAACTTGTGCCCTACCAACTGTCCAAACATATGATTATGAGTATGGAGCTGGACAATTATCCCTCCATTCCAGCCCTCCTCTCTCTGTTTCTCTCTGTTTAATACTGGGCACTTCAGAACAGAACAACCATCTCTCCCACGATATGACCAACAGTGGAAGTTCACATTAAGCTGAATATTAACATTAAAAAAAATTGCTCGGTGTTGTGTTATTTCTTCCAACTTTAGAAAAAAGTACAAGACAAAATAACAAAGGTGCTGCCCTTCCTTTTATTTAATTTCATTTTAATTAAGGATTTCTCCTGCCGTCTTCTGGATCCTAGGAAAGTTCACATGAACATTTCAATAGGAACAGAATACACAGTCAGCTATGGTGTAAAGGAACACCTTATTTTTTTTACGTAGATCTGAAACAATGTGATGTGACTTAAAGCATTTATTAAAGGACATACCAAACCTGACATGGCCCTGGAGATCTTTATGGGATCTCTTCTAGCATTCAGCTTGAGTTGACTTTTACCCAGAAGATACATGCAGCAATCTAGGATATCTTTCTCAAACTGTTGGAAAACTACACATAGTTGCTGTTACATTGTTCATTGTTTAAAATTGTATTTTTAAAATACAACATAAAGCTTCCTGTAACCTGATCTGAAAACCCTATGAGACTTCTTAAGAATACATTTGTTGTACCCCCACATAATCCACTCTGAACTACTTAGACAAAGTAGCCAAAAGGTTCACTCAAAATGTTTATTCTTTGTTCAACAGACCTGAATCACAACACAAGGGTGCGTCTGCATCAGCATCAGCCAGTGTGCCCAGTTTGGAGGGGTTTGACTGGGCTTCTTCCCACCAAATGCAGGATCTCTGTTCAGTAGGCTTTATTGAATTTGGGGACTGAGAGGATTATCCAGTGCTCAGCTGGCTGGGCATCATCAAGGATTTCAGAGTGTGAAAGATGCTGGCAGGGTAGGCAGGCAATAAAAGTAGGTTCCCAGGTAAGAGGGAGCCCTTGTCACTTGCCATCCTCAAGGGCAATGAGCAATGGCAGGGACATGAACAATGGCAGGAACTATGCCATTCATCTTACGAGGTTGCATCATTCCATGCAGTGACACTGACAGCATTTTTGGGGGCATTCAGGATCAGTGAGCTGGTGGCATCTGGTAAAAGAGGTGATTGTAGCCCTGCTCTGCAGTTCAATGACATTCAATGACGTTCATTTGGTGGGAGGCCAAATAGCAATTACAATCCCGAGGTCTAAGACCAATCAGTCAGGGAAGGAGCACAGCCCTCCATTTGCAGCAATGCAGCACCGCTACACAGAGTCCAGTAAAAGCACTACACAAATGTATAGTCATGTGGAGTCCCTGGCAGGGTTATCTCTGCCCACCAGAACCATGCCCACCTAACCAGTTACCAATTTTAGGTGGTCACAAGTACGGCATTGAAGAATTTAGGTCTGGGTGGGCAGAAATTTGCTTTCCTCTAGCACGGTGCTTGTCTGTGGGCATAACATGATCTACTGGGTCACATGACAGGCATGCAACTCCTACTTTGGATCTCAGCTGAGCCTTAGCAAGTTAGGCCATTTCCGCACTAGCCTGTTACAGTGCTATTATTCCACTTTCAACCTCCTATGGAATCCTGGGGTTTGCAGTTTAGGGAGGAGTCTCAGAGGCCTAGTTTCCTAGTGTGGAAATGCTTAGACATGGTTGAATGGTTGGAAAAGAGGGACCTGCTTAGGCACAGGTCACTCTGTCTCTTTTTTTGAGTAGTGCAGTAGCCCTCAGCCCCAAGAATTGGTCATTCACTCGGGAGGGAAAGACCTTGGTTTGTTAAAGGCTAAAGCCCTTATTATTTAGGCCAGAGAGGACCTTTAGGTCATACAGAAATGGTAGCCCGGAACAAGAATGTCATGCTCAACTAGCATATATACCCACCATTGCCCAAGACATTTTTTTTCTCATAGGTAATGCATGTTAGAAAAATGTGAGATCCTGTGGCTCTAATTCCCCAAACTGTCTTGTGCAGTACCTGTAACTTTTCCCCATATTCCCCAATCCAATCTGTATTCGGAGTTATTAACATACAGAGGTTGAGTTCCTGAGGGAAATATACTGCCCTCCTCCTTGCTGCTAGTCCTCAACTCCATAGCAACTGGCCTATTCAGAGCTCTCTGGCTGAGAATTCTAAAGAACCCTCTCTGTACTGCAAACCCCAGGATTCCATAGAATGTTCTTAGGCAGCCAATCATATGATGTCTTTGCCTGACACAGACAGACAAACTTTGACTTTTATATATTAGATTATTCTACCATGCCAGGTATCTCAGGTTTGTTGTCAGGTTTGGGCCTGGGGGAATTTCTACTTCACCCAGATATAATATTAAGGAGGCTGGAGGCATGCAGTTGTCAGAGCAGGGTAACAATTTATTTTTGAGTGATCTGCAAAAGAGAGTGTGGGCCATTTTGGCTGGCATGGTGGGGGAAAGGGGCTAAACAGATGCTTGCCACATGTCCATAGTGGGTAGTGGAAGAAGAAAGGTATAAGTAATGGTGACACCAGTAGGCACTCTTTGAGTGAAGAGGACATCTCTGGATTCATCCCTTCTGGTTGTAGGACCTGGGATGGAGTGGGAGAAAGAGATTGCCTTTGGGGTCTGCCTGGAGGATGTTCTCACTTTAAATTGTGTGAGTGGAGGGAGGGGATTCCTTAGGTAAGGTCTTCTGCCAAGGAAGTCAGCCAAGGGGCTGACAGGTTACCTTGGACTGCTCCCGAGGGCTATGTATCTTGCCAAGGGTGATTGAGGAGGAGGCCATAGAAGGACCCCCTGCTTCAGCAGAATCCCACACTGAGTAGTTCCCCAAACTGCAGTTCATGTTGAAATGCTCAGAGATAAATAATTAATAAAAGTGGCCTATTCATCCTAAAGCTTGGTGTTTGGTCTCCTTCTTCCCTGAATTGATTAGCAATTCACGATAGCAATTTTATCTAACTACCTCTCTGAGTTCTGCTTCATAGGGCCCATTTTGCAGTTCTTTCCACTGTGGCCTTTACTATGATTCCAACTCACAGCGGAGGATTGTGGTATTGGTGGTATGTGAACTGACGCGTGATCTCAGGCAGTTATCCACTGCAATCAAATTGGCTCCCAGTTCTGCTGAGGAATAGCTCAAAAGGACTGTATTCTACTTCATCAGGTTTCATACAACTAAATGCATCACTTTGGTGGTTTGAGCCCACAATGTTATTTTCCATTTGCATTGAATTATGCACCAAAGGGTGTGTACTTGTGCCCAAAGGACAGACAGACAGAAGAGAGAAATATGTGCTATTTTACCTGCCCATAAATCCAAGGTACTTCATTTACTGGATTATACAGATGTCCACTATCATTTAGCACATATTCATATTTTTTTTGTTGTTGTCTTCATCAGGCATGAAAACAGAATCCGTTAAAGCAAACATACAACCATATTACTTGACTGATTAAGTCAACCATCAGAAAGCCTCACTCAGGAGAAGTCATTTTCAGATGGGGCAAACAACAGATTGTGGCCATTAGAAATCAAGGGATTTTGGCAAATACTGTTAAGAAAACTGATGTCCTTAAATCTACTTTTGTTACCTAAATTCAAGTTTCTGCAAGACTTTTATTAGGATCCTTAAAACATTAGGGACATGACCACATTTCTGACATTTTAGTAGTTCTAATATTGATACTGCAGAACCTAAGTACTGTTTCTATGAATGGATCACGAAACTACATTTAAAAAATGTTATTGTACACTAGCAATTTTCCAGCTTCCCTGTTCCAACTGCAGGTGACAGGTTAGTAGGCCAGTTTTGGCCAGAAATATTTTTCTCCCTGAAATACAGCAGCAATTAGTGCCACTCTATCACCATCACACATATACACCTAAGATGCATCATAAGCCTGGCCAGACAAACAATTTTGGAACATGAGGCAGAACTTCCAGGAGCAACTCTTGTCATGCTGACAGTAAAGTACGATTATAACAAAGGTAATAACAATCTGATGTCCTTCAGTGGCACCTCAGATTGGCTGTCTGAAATAGCCACCTCCCCCTATCTCTGGTGTCAGACTCACAGAGTCCTCCAGATGTTGTTGGGTTGCAGCTCCCAGCATCACCCCACCCATTGCCTATGCTGGATAGAGAGCTAGAAATTGTAGCTCAGTGACTTTTTAGAGGCACATGATTACCACTTAAGAGTTTAACACCCCAATAATCTAATTAAATGTTTTTATCTTCATTTATGTGGATAATGAAGTCTCACTGGTTCCAGGGAAAGTAGCTAAGTCCATATCATTATAAAACAGTGGCAGAAATTAAACCTGTTAAGATCACGTGGACTACTTTTGCACCATGGGTTGAACAAGACGTAGAGAACATTTTTTCTAGGAGAATAAATATCAGTCCTTGTCATCACACTCAGAAAGTATTTTCCAATTATTGTTTCTGGTGGACTGGTCACAGCAATTACATACTAAGAAAAACACAAGAGAGTGTGCATGTTAGCAAACTTCATAAGGGAAATTTTTGTTTCAATATGTTGGTCTGTTGAGTAGACCAGCTCCCACACCCCATTTTTATTCTCATTTTAGTTTGTTAATTTATATATTAATGAACTACTTTTCTCATCAAAATGATCTCTTTCAACATTCTGTGGTTCAACTTAAGTGAGACCCCCCAGCAAACTCTTATCATGCTGTCTTTTTTCTAGTGAAATTTTGCCTTTCAAATATTCTTTTCTGCAACAGGGGATGGTGGTCTTGGGGCTATTTGCAAACCATGATCCATTGATGAAGAGTCTCTTGCCTCTCTAACTAAACATTTCAGTGCCAGATATTCCAAATGTACATACCTCTATCCCAGTTGTTTCACAGATCTTGGCCTGCCATGGTTCATCATTTCTCCTTGACTTTGTGTTCAGGTATAAATAAGCATCACTGGATTCTTTTTCCTCTTTATTTTCACTTGGAAGAATTCAAATACACAAAGAATAACACTAACTGGGGAGGAAGGGAACAGGGAGACAACACTCTAATCTGATTTTCCACTCTAGCACAGGTTGCAGCTAATACCTTCAAATATGAACTAACATACTAAATTACTCACAGAAATAACAAAATGCTTCATAGTCTCATTCCACACAGAAATGTAATTCCTTTGATTTCTTTCTCTCTTTTTTTTATTTTTAACAAAAGTGACAGCTGCATTATACAAACTGAGGCCAAACTCTCAAAGATAGAGAAGATGCAGTTATGGTGAAAAAGGTGGGAAGAACCACACGGAAAATATGGCAGACTTTCTTAAGAGAAAGAAGATCCAGAGAAGCTTTTAATAATTGAGAATTGGCTCAGGAGCAGAGGCCAGCAATGTCTGTTACCTTTTAGAATAACATATCCGTTGTGTTGAAGCCAATATCTCATTATTAGCAACATTATATTTGTAATTTACTGTGGTTTAAAGGTAGAATAGTATACATTTGGTTTGCATAGTTCTGTTTAGATATTTACTGATAATCCTCAAGCTAAGTAAATATTGTTATCTGTTTGTTTGCCTTGTGTGTGACTGTGATCTGCCTTTCCATATCTTAGTTCAGAAACCTGAGACATTGCAATATTGTTACATTACTAAAGGTGAGACTCAACCTGACCAGGCTTTTGAGGGAGATTATCTGGAAGGTATATGAATTACCTAAAGGGAAATCAGCGTAAAATATAAGTTTGGTTTTCCAGTTCTATCTCTGCTCCTTCCATCTCTTTCACTTTCATATTTCTTGCATTTCTAATCATCTTAGTCTTAACATAAGGCCCTTTTTGCACAGCATTTTCCATGCGAAAGAGGGCCTGGAGCGTTGTGCGATTGTGAGGAGCGATCTGCACGACGCACTCACAATCACGCGATGCTCCAGGGGCTGGCAGGTGCCAATCGCACACCTTTTCATTTTCAGCTAGAAGCCGAAAATGGTGCACAATCGCGCATTGCTCCTGGGCTCCATGCGCACTTACCTGGCTTGTGGAGCCTCCAGTGCTGCGCCAGTTGCACTTCCTGCCCCAGCGCAGCCTGGGAAACTCCCAGGCTGTACTGTGGAAGGAAAAGGTGGGGTTCTTGTGCGAGCAGGCAGCTCGTGTGGAGCTGAAGGACCCCAGACATGAGAGCCTCTTCCCGGAGGCTGCTGGTGCAATCCCCACATCCCAGCACAGGAAGATGGTGAGATGTGGAAAGGGCCATAATTTTCCAGCAAGTTAAACTTAAACTCCATTAAAAAGGTCAACTAATCTCTATTAATTTTTGTGAACTTGCACAATAAATTCAGAAATACAACATTTGTGGGGGAGGGTTTCACTCTAGATTATAGAATCTCTGAAGTACAGAGTATTCCTAATGTATTATTAATGTAACTTTAGATATATTTTAATGTACCAAATGGTGATATGCTTGCTTACCAATCTTAAGCTTCAAGGTGACCTCATCATAATCATTCAGCTCCCTGTTAAAAGTCACCTTCAGCTTAAATTCCTGCCCACGTCGCACAATCAAGCTGTCATTCTCATAGTCACTGGTGTGATGAAGATGAGTATTCTCTTCTATGAGGAAATTAACTCCAACAGTCTTCAGAGAACTCCCTGGAAATGGCAACAGAGTTTTCGGATCACACACTGTAAGGAAGACTGGATTCCTACTCATACAGCATTATTGTCTGAAAATTCTGAATGCAAAGTGTGGCCATGTTTAAGAAATAGACATTTGTACAAACTGGGGGGGGGGCAGAACCTTGTCCTCCCATTTTGTGACTGAGCTTGTATTTGTCTGATGAGGCTCCTGGCACAGATGCCCCCCATCTTTTCTTTTATCCCACTTTACTTTCAGTTCCCCATGGTTTCTCCCATCAGTATTTTGCACAGTGTCTACAGCTGCACAAAGGGTACATAAAGGAAGAAGTGCTGTAGGTACCCCAATGGCAGTGCTGGAGGTGCCCCAGAAACTGATATGCTATTAGTTCTCCCTAAACTACAAATCCCAGAATTCCACAGGATGTTGAAAGTAGAATAACTGCACTCTGACAGAGTGCAGAAGTGACCTCAGTCTCAAAGTTCATACAGGATTCCTTTATATCTTTTTTTACACTGATTAACTGCATAGTCACTAAGCCAAGAGTCCATTTAAGGAAGAAGTCCACTCCAAAAGAGCCTGGAAAGAGGGTTGTCTTCCCAGTGGGCTAGTGTGAGGCAGAGAAAAAACCGAACCACTTCTGAGTGGGTCAGAAAATGGGACCCTGAGTAGGGAATTACACCTTTGTGCTAAGTGGAGCCAAAGGTCTCTGTGTGTGAAAGCTCTGTTCTTGAATACTGTGGTGATTTGAAGAACTCATTTCAACGTTTTTGGAGAAATGTTATTTTGTTTGAATATTCTTGAAATACCCAGTATCTTTTCCCCTGTGTGTTATTCTAATAAAGATTACATTCTATTTTTATAATTTCTGCCTCAACAGAGTATTTTCTTCAGTTTTACTTTTATAACATGCTACCACAGGTTACCAATCCTTTTTGAGCAATCATTGAGAGCTTTGCCCTTTGTCCACAAAGGTGGTGGTTTTAAAGGGAAAACAGGGTTGTATACATGGAAGGGAGGGAGCCAGGGCACTATAGCAGGATTTAAGTGATGCTGGTACTCCAGTCAGAGAGAAAGAAAAGCAGGCCCTGCTCTGGCCCCTCCACTCTCCACACTTGGACACAGCAAAAATTGGCTTCCCCCTTTTTATGCTATTCCCTTTCAGTTTCTCTGAATGTTTCATTATTGGCACAGCAGGACATGAGGCAGTTTGTCAGGTGGTGGGTAGGAAAGTGAAGAAAGGAGCTGCAGAGCATGAAAGCTCAGTGTTAAGGGTGTGTGTGGCCAGAGCGGCCTGTGAGAAAGAGAGAGGGAGAGAGAGGTATAGAATAGAATGGAGAGGGGACGTGATGTCATGTGGGAGGTCTATCCACATGTGGAGTAAAAAGTTTGAGAACTGCCTTAAATCAATTCATTCAAGGCAAGCTATTCTATAGCAAAAGATTGACTCTCATGACTTCTATTTTGCAAGCTTCCAACATTGAGGGACAAACAAAAAGCAAGAAGTAGTTTTGCTGTAATGCAACAGAATTAGGCTTTGGTTTAAAAAGCAACTGGCCAATGTTGGCTTTTTAGCACTGTGGCTCATCTAACATTTTAATAACTAATTCTGGAGAAATGTTAAAACTCCAAGTGCATTCAATCCCTTCTATCAGAGTTCCAGCAGTGTAGGTGGAGGCACAGCTCAAAATGCCCAAAAGACTATGGAAGCTGTAGAGGGCCAGTTAGCCTTCTAAAATGCTGTTTTTCTCTTACAGATCCTAAACTCACCTTTCTGTCATTGTGTCTCTGTCAGTCTTGATCAGATAACAGTCTTCACACAAAAAAACACCTGGATTACATCATCAGTACCTTTTGTGATGGGGTCGTACTGGGTGGGGAAAGGCAGACTCTGTTCTTGATTGGTTTTTTTCTTTCATAATTTACCAGAATTGAATGAAAATTCTTTAACTATTAGTTCCTATAAAAACATATTGCCTATAAGATGTGTCCAGACAGATCCTGGCCAGCAGGTTTGACCAACTTGAAGCCATCCTTCTAGCTCCATTAACCTTCTCCTCTCCAAAGCCCTAGTCTCAAAACATGGTGTTGATGATCTATAACTGCTTTAGGCTGTGAGTAGGGAGTGCAGTATCTGAATCTTCCCCTGTGTACACACAGTCAGCCCTCTACATTTGTGGATTTGACTTTCACAGATTGATTATTTGCAAGTTTCTCTAACCCCTGCCCCCTCCAGTGTCTCTTTTCCAGGGGAAACTTTTCTCTCACCAGCTCTTTAAAAACCTGCCTCTTGCCTTCTCTTCTTCCACCAGCTGCTGTCTGGCCAGTTAAAGACAGCTGTCAGCCCTCTCCCAATGCTCCCACCACACCCAAGGAAGGAGATGGGTTAGCAAGGAAGTGTAAAGTCATCATGCCAACCCACCCCTTTTCCCTGACTTGATTTGGACCCTGGGTGTCTGTTCTCCTCACCATGCCTTGTCTCCCTTCTGACAGAAATACACACAGACATTTTGATATTTGTGATTTTTCCACTGTTGTGGAGGTCCTGAACCCCTAACCCTAGCCAATGTGGAGGGATGTATTTATAAATTCCTTTTAAATAAAAATATAGCACATTAAGGAGAAGTTCTTAGATTGACATTTTGCTGGTGTATTAGTTTTCTACTTGCAATAATTTTTTTAGGATGTAGGAGAATGTTTAAAGATTTATAAGAACGTAAAAAAGCACTGATGATTCTGTCCAATGGTGTATCTACGTCTAGCATTCTAGGTCTCAGAGGGACCATCCAAAAGCTACTGGCAAGCTACAGCTAAAAGATAAGGACAGTAGCCTGCTGTTTTGTTTTTGCTTCCCCCCCCCCCAGTGACTGGTATTCCAGACAAAGATAGCCCAAATATCTCACAGAAGCTTTTTGTGTTTTTCTGGGAAATGGATATTTAGCAACTTTCTGCTGGGTTCAGCAATTTTGGGGTAGTGAGGGTGAATGCTAAGAATGTCGGAGATCCAAATGTCTACTTCTAACCTAGAAAACAAAATTTTGCTTCAAGCACTGCATACTTGCGTATCTTCACATTGTTGCTGTTGAGCTGTGCTACAACTGCTGTTTTCCCCTCCCCAAAACCAATTTGCCATGCTTCGTACTAGCTCTTCATTTGTAAATATAGGAATTAATTCTCATCTAGTCAGAAGGGACATTTTAGTCCCCTGAGTCACATATGGTTTCAGAATTCACACGGAATTGAACATACAAGCTGGGCCTTTTACAACATTGTGACCTGAAGAGCTGTAAACAATGGTTGTTAGTGATGTGTGTCTGCACACCTTTAAGCCACCAGTCAATCTATGGAAACTCCATGAATTGCACAGGCTTTTCTTAGGCAAGGAATACTGAGAGGTGGTTTTGCCAGTTCCTTCCCCTGAAATATAGCCTAGAGCACCTGATATTCACTGATGGCCTCCCATCCAAGTGCTAACCAGAACTAACTCTGCTGAGCTTCCAAGATCAGGTAGAATCTGGTACTTCTAGAATATTTAGGCTGTGATGCAGTGTACCTGTATGTCTTTTCTCTTCCCTTTTCTTTCAATGGAGTACAAGGTGCTATTCTACGACTCTTTATGCAGTGTCAAAATCTCTCCCTGTCATCTTATGAAGCTCTACCAGGGGCTGTTGCTGCTGGAGCTGTTTACCAGTATGGAGAATGCAGGGAGGCAGTTCAGCTGGTGGTGCTCTGACAGGAAAGGATACAAGGTGCACTCCTGTGAATGCACTTCCTACTTGCTTCCCCTGTCAAACAGAGCTGGTACGCCAACACAGGAACTGCCTTCTCACTTTCTTCCCTCTCCATTGATAAGCAGCAGCTGGTGGGGGACAAGATGCTTTGGGTAATACTCAAAGGGCGGCTAGAGCAGGGGTGGGCAAAAGTGTGCTGGATGTAGGAGTGTACTCATAGGCCATTTCCACCCTACAATGTTATAGTGTTGTTATTCTACTTTCAACATCCTGTGGAATTGTGGGGTTTGTCATTTACTGAAGGCAAAGGTTGGCTGAGAATTCTAAATGCTCCTCCCTAAACTGCAAACCCCAGGACTCCATAGGATGTTGAAAGTGGAATAATAGCTCTGTAACAGTATAGTGTGGAAATGGCCAAAATCTAGGTAGACTGTTGCTCAAAATAATAAAGCAGAACTGAAAAGAAATGGTGGCATTACACTGAGGATGGGCAATTTCCAAAAGTTTATACGTGCAATGCAAACAGCCTTCTTGCTTTTAACACAAGCAGGTTGCGTTTGCCCTCTAGAAGCTTGGGGGAACAATTTTACCACATTCCCCACACAACATGTTTTAGGCCTTTTTATCCAACCTCCTTGGTTTGGGGAGTGTGTGTGTCCTTTTGGGAGAGCATGCTTTCCAACTGTCCTGATTTAGCAGGGGCTGTCCCAATTAATCGTCCATTATCCCAATTTTTCCAGCTGCTTTTAAACGTTTCTGTCTCCTCCTCCCTCTTTCTCTCTTTGTCCTCAGCTTACTTCAATTGCTGCAAACTGAGTTCAAAGAAAAAAAGTAGTTTGCATTCTGTTAACTCAGCAAGGGGGAGAGGAGAGGAGAGGAGAGGAAAGGAGAAGAGGGGCTGGAATCTTGACCTTCCCAGTAGGCTCAGACAAAAGCAAACTGCTAAAGCCACTCCCAGCTTGTATATTCTTTTTCATTAATAACTTTACCATCTTAACTACAGTCTGAATTTGCTTGGCCGTACGTCTCCCAGTTTTAATCTGTGAGATGTTGGAAGGTGTGGCAGTACCTTTTTCGGTCCAGGCTCCCTTGGACCCTAGCACTTCCTATCTAATAACTTAATGAATCTAGCCCTTCTTCATCAGTCCCAAAGCCCCACAGTGGCTGTCTTTAACTCCATACAACCACACTGCCCATAGGGGAATAAGAGGTCTGTCTCCTTCTCCAAACCAGACAGCTCTGCAAAGTATGTCTGTGGAAGACTCAGAGGATTCAGTGATTTACTAGTGTTTTCTGTAAACCTGCCAGAACATGAGGATGATGAAGAGAGAAAAAGACATCATTATTTAATTTACAGCTATATAGCAATAAATCAGGGATGGTAAAGATACATGGTATCTTTATTAGATCGCATGAGCTAGACCAATGTGACTTCTTGTAATGATTTATTTAAAGCAATATATTATATCCCAGTGAGAGTTGAGAGTTTTGGAGGGGGTGGAACCCCTCTTTCAATAAGCTTCCAAGCACAGAAAAACTCTGTCTGGAAGCCACTTTAAAGAATGGCTTCTAAGACTGGGACCCTTTCACCTTACAATTTAATTAAACTTCACAATATTTATGTCAAATCCTGAGGATTTTGCAAAAAATGCTGCATCTAGAAGAAAAATTAAAGATAGAAGGGACAGTGCATATTTCCTCCCAAACTGGGGGAGGGGGTACAGTGGGGGCTGGAGGGCCACATAGCAGTTGGTCTGTACAAAACTACACATTATCTTGTTGTGTTTTAATGAATAGAATTTTGGCTCCCGCTGGATGATGTGTAAAACAGGTGTAGCTCAGTTAAACAAACTCTCCATCAAAGAAGTTCATTTCTACAAAGTGTTTTTATAGCTGCACAGCCTCCTTGTCTTCTCTCTAGCTGGACATTTTTTCTTTAAGCAGCATCAGCATCAGCATCAGGAACATGGCAATGTTGGGCTGGAAAAACACAGACGTTCAGTGTCTGGTTGCAGCAGCTAGTCTGCAGTAAGCAGAGGAATCAAGCTTGAGATAGGAAAAGTGGGAATCTGTTCTAGCTGATCCTACTGTATAGGTCTATGCCTGGTAAAGAGCACCTGGCTGCAGAATCTTTGCTTAACACAAGTGAACAGCAGAACAGAGGGAAAAGCTAATTAGCCTGCTTAAACTTCTCCTCCACCACCATCACCCTTTACCATCATATTAAAAGCATAGATCTGCAAGTCTGTCAACCAAAATGGAAACCAAAAGCAAGGTGAAGGCTCATGAAAGAAAAAAATAATAATTCCTGGGTGTATTTTGGAAGAAGTTTCAAATGGTCTCTATAAAGTTTCTTTGTTCATGCAAGGCTTACCTGGCTTGATTGTTTCCTTTCACAAATTATTAATTCTAAATAAACAGTTTGCTGAAACATTGTGAACTACTCCTTTTTGTGGTGTAAGAATCTATCTCATGAGCCAGTGTGATGGAGTGGTTTGAGAACTGGACTATGTTACCCTGTTTACTGGGGGTCCCAGGAGGGAAACCTATATGCGCTCTCAATTAACTAAGTTTTGGGGAAATTAGCTAGAGCACAAGTTAGTGATGCAAGGCAGGGCAATGCAGCGGAATCTTTTACCCAATGTCTATGGGGTCAGGCCAAGCCAAGAAGCAAACCGGAGTTTAAGAATAATTGAGATTTTTGTTAAATACAGACAAACAGTGTATGCAACACACGCACTCAGATAACTATAGAAAATAAAGGTTGGAGTGGTATAGAGGGATTTTGAGAGGGATAGTTGATTTGGGTGGTACGAAACCTGTCCTGAAGCCTGGAGAGGTCTGAAGATTGAGTTTGTTGGTATGGAGTCTCAGTACGTGGAACTGAGGGGACAGCTCGTCAAACAAAGGGGCAGCAAGGCTGGATGGAAGTCCAGAGCAATCCGAGGAAGGTCTCGGAATCAGGGTTTTTTTACAGGGAGAAATGTAACTGAAGGCTATTCTGTACTTGGGGAAAACAACGAGTTTCGAGCGCGAGACAAAGCTTTGGAAAGGTCAAAATTTAACATGATTGAGTTAAGTCCGAATTGACAAAGAGATAGCCAGTATTCAAATGCTCAGTGCTTGGCAGTTGAGTATTCAGCTTGCCCAGTTGCCTGCTCGGGGCAGGGAGTCCTTTGTAAACAACGTGCATACATAATGAGGGTGTTTGCAGAGAGGTCTCCTAAAGTGGTGATCTGGCTATTTCTGGCCTGCCTGTATTGTTTTGGGATATTGCAGCGTTTGATGGCCGAGCCTAGTTCTGTGCTTGTCCGGGTGCCTCTCAAACACGTGGAGAGGGGTGGTGGAAGAGAGCCAAATTATTGATATCAAAATTATATCTTTATGCTATCTCCAAGGAGGCCTAACCTGCAGTAACAACTATGACTCTGGAGGCAGGGTCCAAATCCCTGCTTGGTCATGGAAACCCACTAAGTGACCTTGGGTAAGTCACATACTCTTAGCCTCAGAGGGAGGCACAGGCAAACCGCCTCTGAACTAAGAAAACCCTGTGACATGATCTTAGAGTTGCTGTAACTTGGAAATTACTTGAAGGCACACAGTAAGGAATTTCTCTCTGTTAGTTCCATGTTATTTCTGACTCTAGTACCAAATTTTCTGTCAAAGTAATGCCAACACATCTACTTTGTTCAATGAAGTATCTCTATGTATGCTTTTTAATAAATAATTCTGAACTGACTCAATGCATGTGCTCGAATAAGGTCACCTTGTTACAACTCACTGTTTTACTGTTAACTGTAAATTTAAGGTTGTCTTTTTTTCCTCTTCCTCCCCTGCAGGTTTTGTCAGGTTTACAGAAACATTAGTAAGGCAGCAGTTTGACTCTGCAAAACTACACTTTGTAAAACTTCCTCATCCTTTCTCTGCAGTGCATACAGAGAAGTACCATTAGTCTGGGCACTGACTAGATAGTTTGAACCTGCTCCCTGAACCACAATTATCTTCAGTCCTCATTCCAATACCTAGTCAGGAGATTTCCTCCTAAACTTTGCAGCATTCCCTACAAAAAGAGATAGCTTGCAGTCATTTTTCAGGGGCAGAGCTCATATACCCCTATCACCTGGTGGTGGTGTTGATGGACTGCTCCCAACTTTCCTATCTACTCATTTGCTAACAGTGTGTGTACCATGTGTGCTCCATATGCATCCAAAAAATTTGCCATGGAAATAGGTCTGGAAACATACTCCCATCAGATCAGTGTGTTGAGATGAATACATGATTGGTTAGTGGACTCTGTAAGATTAAAAGCCCTTTTCCAAACAATCACAGACCAGGTTTCTCAGGGACCATCAGAAAGTCATTGCATGAGTGCAAGATCCAAATTGACAACAGTGGGCCAGGTAACCTCTCAAGCAACTTTGTCCTGAGTTTAGGGCTTTGTACCCAACTACCAAAACCTTAAATCTGTTCTAGTTACTTACAAGCTGTTGGTGCAGCTCTGTCAACATAATATGCTGGTGATAAGCTACTCCACCATCCAGTCTGTCTAGAGCATTTTGCCTCCACTGCAGCTTCGGGTCAGCCTCCTTACACGAATTCAGACATAAGCAACTGAGGCAGATCCAGGGGTCAATAAACACAGACTGCTGATAATGCCAAAAGCAAAACTAAAAGTCACCCTGTTCTAGTTTTAAAAAATTGGGTTTCAAAACTGGGTTTTAAAGAGTGAGGCAGGGCTCTTTGTCCTATTTAAAAGGTAAATAACCACTCCTGGAATCTTATAGGAGGGAATTCATCTTTGAGGGACACAAGATTGGTCCAAGGTTCTGGAAGGGTTGAAGTCAGGAAAAGCAACATTGGGGCCCATATCTAGCTCCAGGAGCAGACTTTGCCTCCTCTTGCTTTGATCCAATCTGTTGCCAATGTATGAACCACAGTGGTCAAGCTCTGTCTCTCCAAGAATAGCAATAATTGTTTTATCAGCCAAAACTAGTAAAAAGTACTCTTAGTTAGCAGCCATCATGCCAGGATTTGGAGCCAGCGTATTAGTCCTTATTCATAACATTGGTGATAATGCATTGCTGGATGAACACCAGAAACAACAACTTCTTCTCCTCAATTATCTTTATAAGTACTCCACAATGCTACTCTCTGAGCCTCACCTTATAGACTTTGGCCAGACTGCCCAAAATGATGTTTCTCAGGTGCATCACTTAAGTCAGATCTAGCAGGATCCACTGAGTGATTCAGGGACGGTAATATAACAGCAATCACCTCTCCCTTTGCCAATAAAGAAAATTCACCAGGATGCCAAGCCCAATTAATCTCCAAACCACATCTGTATCCACACTGAGGCCATTTCTGCACTACACTCTTATAGCGTGATTATTCCACTTTCAACATCCTATGGAATCCTGGGGTGTTACTGCTGTTTTCTAGCCCGGATTTGGGGGATGTCAGATATCATTTTGATACCAATAATTTGGCTTTCTTCTACCATCCCTCTCCACGTGTCTGCGAGGCCCACCGGACAAGCCCACAGTCAGGCTCAGCCCTTAATTGCTGTAATATTCCAAACAATACAGGCAAGCCAGAAATAGCCGTCTCACCGCTTTAGGAGACCTCAAAGGCAAGTATCCTCGTTATATATGCACGCAACTTACAAAGAACTCCCTGCCCCGAGCAGGCAACTTGACAGGCTGAACATTCAACTGTCAAGCACTGCGCATCTGCATACTGGCTATTCTATTGTCAATTTGAACCTAACTCAATCATGCTAAATTCAGACCTTTCGGAGGCTTTGTCTCCGGCCCTATACTCATTGTTTTTCCCCAAGTACGGACTAGCCTACGGTCATATTTTCCCCATAAAAACACCTGATTTTGAGAGCTTCTTCGGATCGCTCCCGAATTCCATCCAGCCTTGATGCCACTTTGCTTGGCGAGCATTCCCCTCAGTCCCACATACTGAGAAACTTCATCTCTACGAACTCAATCTTCAGACTACCCGGACTTCAGGACAGGTGTAGTATCACCCAAATCAACAATCCCTCTTAAAAATCCCTGTCTCACTCCAACCTTTATTTTCTATAGTTATCTGCGTGTGTTGCATACACTGTTTGTCTGTACTTTAATAAAGATCACAATTATTCTCATAACTTAGTGTGCTCCTTGGCTTGGCCTGACCCCGTAGACATTGGGTAAAAGATTCCGCTGGGTTGCCCTGCCTCTCACATTGCCAACTTGTGCTCTTTGCTAATTTCCCCACCTTTTGATATTTTGAGAGCGCATTTCGGTGTCCCTCATGGGACCCCCCAGTAAACAGGGTAACAGGGAGTTTCCCGAAACTGCAAACTCCAGGATTCCATAGGATGTTGAAAGTGGAATAATCGCGCTATAAGAGTGTAGTGTGGAAATGGCCTATGTCTAAACCTCTGGTCTTGATGTATGCTGTTTCTCTTTCAAGTCTGGACCATGTGTGTATACGTACATGCAAATGTCTACTGCTTGTGGTTGACAGTCTTGAGATTTTGTGAACACAGTGACTTCTAGGACAGGGAACTCATTTAGATTTCAGCATGAGCAAGAGAAGTACACAGCTTATCTCTGTAAAGAAAGCTATTTTTCCTTCCTTCCAGGAAGTCTAGGATAAAAGAAAAAATGCTTCCTTCCAGATATCGCTTCAAAACAATTTCTCTCTTCAAGTTTATATCACTTCAAAACAAGAATCATTAGAAATGAATAAAAGGTCTAAACCAACTTTGTGATTGAATCAGAACATTTTGGTATTAACTGTAGTTTTTTTTTCCACTTGCTAAGCAGAAGCTTGACACATTGGCAAAATTAAACATAGATTGTACAATATTTATGAACTTTACTGGAGCTTTATATCAGAACAGGTAGCCAAGTTCTCAAAAGTGTAGCAAGATTACTAATGTACATTGGGGTGAAAAATCTACTTTAGTGATAATAGTTATGTCCAGAAGCTTTTACAGAATGTGTGATTCTTTCATAATAGTATTCTATGTAAGGTTTGTTTTAGGACAGCTAATGTTACGATTGTTCCCAAAGAAAAAAATTAAATTGAAAAATGTATACAAAGTCTGAGCAAAACATTAGGTTGTAAAGCTCCTGCCTCTTTCCCATTATGCCTGAGATGGTCATAGACTCTTCAGATGTAGTTCAAGACATAAGTGAGGGTGGGTGCCAGGGTTCCATCTGGTGCTTGAAACTTCCAGTCAGATTGCAAAAAAGCAAACTTAGCTCCCACTAAGCAATTACCTTTCCTGATGATGCTGAAGGTTTCGTTAACGTCTGTAAAATGCTTCCAGAGATAATATATATAGGATGACACGTAGATTAACTACGCAAAGTTCAAAGTAAATTAGTTCAAAGTCTGGGACAACCAACTCTGTAGTGGAATCCTCTACCAGCCAGAAGAACATATTAATGTTCTTATAACTTAATAAAACAAATTAATGTTTGTATTAAAGAGTGTGGGGTTGGCACAGGCACTGGAAATTCATGGTTCCAATTTTTTTTCCAAACTCTTGATAGGAAGGGTTGTTCTCAAGGAACTTGATTCATATTACAAAAACTATGAGTTTTTATAGTACATTTATGACCAACATGATTTTGAACAGACTGAATCGTGCATTCTGTTGCTGGACTCCAACATAAAGTCACTAACAGTGTAAATAAGAAACTACCCTATTTGCTGGCATATAAGACTCACTTTTCCCCCTCCAAAAATACTGTTCGAAAATGGGGTGTCTTGTACACCGGTGCATCATATACCCTGGCAAATATGGTAATACAGACAATTTGCTCTCCCCTTGCTAAAGGGGCCTTGACTGAGTGGTGAGCATAATATATTTTATATTGATGTTTCAGGAAAACTTCAAGTGAATAAAAGGTATTAATCCCATTTCCCATATATTAAAAGAGTGGAAGAGAAAACGCATTGAACTAAAGACATACAAGTTTACTTGAGCTGTGTGGGAAGGCTATTGTAGACATCTTCCAGTAAAACATATGGTTGCGTAGTAATTAGTACAATGATATTATCTGCCTGGCTTTCACACAGCTAGGTCTAGATTTGACCACGCTGATTTTTCTGCTATACTATGTACGTACATGAAATGGCATTCAAACTGTATGTTTTACCCAATCCTAGATCTGCATTCAATTCTCTATCAAGCAAATGGCTTTGAAAAAGCAGAGGGAATTGCAACAAATCAGTGTCTCTTGACACTGATGCAGGCTCATATTTACATCTCATGAAAATTAGTGTTGGCATCTTGAGGAAATTATTTATTATATCAAAATGTCAAAGCCCGCTTATCAAGGACGTATTCCGGCACTGTTGCTTTTCAACTTGCACTTAATGTGCCCTTTCTCTGGCTCCCAGTTTCTCACCCAGAACGGGTAACAAAACATTTCTAATCTTCTGAATGCAAATAACACATATTGATGTCACAGACTGGTTTATAGTGGTTTAAAAGACTGGATTAACAATTTATACATGTATTGATAAGTGATGTGTTTGCTATCCCTATGATATAGTATTAACTCAAAATATACATTCAGAAATCTGACATATTAAAGAATGACACTATCTGATGATTTAATAGTTCCAACTTCACATTATTGAGATGGTACGGTAGCAGAGCTGGCTCCCAGACTCCAGCTCCAAGGGCTTCCAACCTTTAGAAAACCATTAGAAAGCAAACAGCATAACATAGATGCAGCTGCCCCCACATTTAATGGTGCGTCCTCATCAGACCTTTGTATACATTGATATTCCTTGCTAAATGATTTTTTTTTTCTCCTGACACCAGCATCCCAAACTAGCAAAGGGCCTTTTAAACGCTTTAGTAGCTTATTGACTTCTAGTGTAGCAGGAAAACTTTGGGGATGGAGGACCCCTCTCACCACAGATAATCTGGCTAGTAATCCTCACAAGGTAAATGGCTGTTGCAGCTTCTGTGGATCAGCCCCAGACCAACTTAGCAGAGCTGCAACAAGTGGAGAGAGCATTTGCGTTGCAATCTTATTCCTTCTGTGATGCCTGTTTTATTTTTATTTCAAACCACCTGTCCATAATTTTTCATTAGGATAGTTTCTCGTTTGATAAACAGTCTCTATTTTTGTGGGGTGGGGGAGGTATCTTGTTAAAATTGTGTGAATTAGTAGCATCATTTTTCAAGATTCCACCTCTCTCTAGTCTTTAGAAGTTAATTCTCTGTGGGTAAAACAGCTGCCTTTTTAGCTTCGAAATCCATACCAATGTATTAGACAGCCTTTCCTCCACTATATAGGCGCATACGGTTACCCATGATTGTAAGCAAAATCTGTCTCCCGTTTTGTTTGAAATACTCTTTCTGCCTTTATGACTCTCGCCGGTAAGTTTCTCCATACTCGTTGCTGGTTTTGGGAGCATTCTCCCCCCCAGACTTCTCCGCCTTCTTTACCTTTTTGTCAGTTTTCTTGTCCTTCAACCTCTTATCTTCCGGAGCTTTTTTACTGGTCACAGTTTTTAGTTCATCTGCCTCACTCTCACTGGAGGTCAGGAATATCTTTTAGAGCTCCGCAGAGCAATCTTCCTCCACAAATCGTTGCGGCTTTATTTTCTGGCCAGTAGCTCCGCTGTCATTGTCCGTGACCCGCCTAACGGCAGTTTTCTGCACAGAATTACTTATTTCTTTGTCCGAGCCCAACAATTCTGTGGTGCTACGGACTAAATCCTCAGAATTTACAGAGTTAGAACTCCCATTCCTCTCTGTGGCCATATTCCTTCTCACTCCTGCCTACAGAAAGTATTTTCCCCTATAGAACTGGAGAGGGATCGATACACGTCTTGCTGGTATGCAGGAGAAAAATGAAACTGGCTGGAGAGGGACAGGAGCCAGTTAAATGGTTTTTCATCTAGCTTGAGGATGACTCCTGCGTAAGCTGGCACGAGGATCAAAACTCAGTCGTCATGGATTGATCCTCCTGTCAGCCTGAGAATGGACTGAAGTCCACGGAATGAGTTAATCTCAAAGGTGCTGCTACACCCCTCCTTCCCCCACTTTTCATTGACATGAAACTTATTATTTCCTTTCTTTCTCTCAATATGGGACCCAAGGTGCTAACAAGGTTAAAATAACAAGAAGAACAGGTTGCTTACCTGTAACTGTAGTTCTTCGAGTGGTCATCTGTGCCCTCACATACTAAGAGCTTTAACGCATGCGCGGTAGCGTTTGCAAGATTCTAGAGCTTAGTAGCTTGGCGGAAACCCTCCCCCCATGCCGGTACTGTGCACGCTCCTCCCGCTGAGCAACAGTCGCTCCTCAGTTCTTTAGTCCGCTGTAGTAACACAGGGACCTGAAAAAGAGGGGAAGGCAGGGCGGGTGTGTGTGAGGGCACAGATGACCACTCGAAGAACTACAGTTACAGGCAAGCAACCTGTTCTTCTTCTTCGTGGTCTCCGTGTCTTCACACACTAGGAGACTGTGTAGCTTACCGGTTGGATGGCGGGTCAGGTCCTAGAGAACGGAAGCCAGAACCTCACATCCAAACCGAGCATCCCTGAGTGACCCGCAATCAAGCCTGTAGTGGCGCACGAAGGTAGATGGTTGAGACCAGGTCGCCACACAGCAAAGTTCATGGAGGTCAACACCTCTCAGGAGGGCTGCAGATGTTGCCACTGTCCTGGTGGAGTGGGCCCGGAGGAGGGCTGGCGGAGGCTTCCTGGCGAGCTCATACGCCAGCTCAATAGTCTGTACCACCCACTTGGAAAATCGCTGGGTGGATACCTTATGGCCTTTTCGTCGCCTGCCATAGCAGACGAACAGGTACAGTGATTGTCTGAAAGGGGCAGTCCTGTCCCTGTAGAATGCCAAGGCCCGACGCACATCCAAGGTGTTGTCCGGTTCAGGAAGAAAGTCGGCAGGATGATGTCCTGGCTGAGATTGAAGGTTGACACCACCTTTGGTAGGAAAGAAATGTCCGGTCGGAGAACAACCTTGTTTCTGTGGAAGACGAGGTATGGCTCGTCAGTCCTCAAAGCTGTCAGCTCCCCTGTGCCCCTGGCCGAGGTGACAGCCATCAGGAAGGCAGTCTTCAAAGTAAGCAGCCTATCGTCAGCAGTCACCATGGGCTCGAAGGGTGGTCTCGTCAGCTCCGATAGCACCAACAATAATGACCATTGCGGTAGCGGCGGCGATACCGGCGGGTATAGGTGCTGGAGGCCCTTCAGGAACTGCTTGACGGTACCGTATCGAAAGAGCGTCGCCGATGGGGATCGTGGCGGTTGGTATGCCACGATAGCAGCGAGGTAGACCTTCAAAGACGGGAAAGCTAAGCCCTGCTGCCGAAGGTGTAGAAGGAAATGGAGTACGGTAGGCATTTTGGCTGGTGATACCGGCTCCCTCCTTTCCTCAGCAAAGGCCACAAAGCGGCACCACTTGTAGTGGTAGTTGCGGCGCGTCGACTCCTTCCTGGCTGCGGTCAAGATGTTGCCGGTGATGGGGTCGGCTACGGCGATATCCTCCAGGCATAGAGGGCCAAGAGCGGCAGGTCTGGGTGGAGTACACGGCCACTGGAATGGGACAGCAGGTCCGGTGTCGACGGGAGCCTCAGGAGGCAGTTGCGCGCGGCCTTGAGGAGGGGCGTGAACCAGTGCTGCCTCGGCCAGTACGGGGCCATGAGGATGACGTCCGCTCAGTCGGCGAGGATCCTGGATATCACACGACCGAGGAGGGGAAACGGAGGGAACGCGTACAGGAGTCCCTCATTCCACCTGAACTGGAAGGCATCTCCGAAGGAATTGCGATCGTAGCCGGCCCTTGAACAGAAGCGGCGGCACTTCATATTCTCGCCGGTCACGAAGAGGTCGATGGTGGGCTCGCCCCATCGGTCCCGGATCATCTGGAATGCTCTGTTGGAGACGGACCATTCGTGGTGAGAAGAGGTGTCCCTGCTGAGCGCGTCCGCTGTGGTGTTCTCCTGGCAAGCCAGGTGAACCTCCACTGGATGGATTTCTAGCGGGACGCACCAGTTCCAGAGGTCCAGGGCTATGTCGAGGAGGGTGGTCGAGTGCGTGCCACCCTGCCTGTTGACATAGCAGACCGCCGTCGTGTTGTCCGTGAGGACCAGCACCGTCCGGCCCCATACACGATGACGAAACGCTCTCAGAGCTTTGAAGATGGCGAGTAGTTCGAGAGCGTTGATGTGGAGGACGGTCTCGTCATCCATCCACCGGCCTCGGACCCTGAGTTCGCCGGAGTGGGCTCCCCAGCCGTAGAGGGAGGCGTCCGTAGTCACCGTGACGTTCAGCGTCTGTTCCCAAAAGGGCATCCCAGCCAGAAGGTGGTCATAGGACTGCCACCAAAGGAGGGACAGCTGAATCTCCGCCGGCAACTTGAGACGCAGCCTCTGGTCGTCCCGCAGTGTGTTGAAGGCTCGGACGAATCAGTGTTGTAGAGGTCTCGCACGGAGCCTGGAGAGGTACGTCACGGCGGTGGTGGAGGCCATGTAGCTGAGGAGCTGCTGGATCCTCCTGGCTGACATTGTCGGTGCATTGTAGGCTGCCAACGCGGCCTGGTGTAAAGTCCGTGCCTGGTCAACCGGTAGAAAGGCCCTGGCCGATACCGAGTCCAAGGTCGTGCCAATGAAGTCCAGCACCCTCGCCGGCTCGAGGTGAGACTTCTTCGGGTTGACCCGGAGGCCAAGACGGGTCAAAAGTGTCAGAGTCTGGTGAATATCATCATAGAATTTCTGTCTGCAGGACACCACCAATAGCCAATCGTCCAAGTACGGGTAGATGGAGACGCCCTTCGTCCGCAGGTACGATACCACTAGAGCCATGCATTTGGTAAAGACCCTGGGTGCGGTGGAGAGGCCGAATGGTAGCACCTTGTATTGGTAGCAGGTGCCATCGACCATGAACCGCAGGTACTGTCTGTGCTGCGGGGGGATGGCGATGTGGAAGTAAGCGTCCTTGAGATAGATGGAGGCGAACCAGTCCCCTCGGCGAAGGAAAGGCAGGATCGAAGATAGCGTCACCATCTTGAACTTTTTGGGGCAGATGAAGTTGTTCACACCCCTGAGGTCCAGGATGGGTCGCAAGGTCCCATCTGCCTTCGGTACTGTGAAGTACCAGGAGAAGAAGCCGGTGTTGCTGGCTGAGGACGGGAGTGTCTCGATCGCTCCCTTTTGAAGAAGGAACTGGATCTCTTCCAGCAGGGCCAGGCTGGAAAGGTAGACCCCTCGCGGTGGAATATCTTGAAATTCTATGATGTAGCCAAGACGGACAATGGAAAGAACCCAAGAGTACGTGGTGACATGGCGCCACTCGGCGAGATGTCTGGCCAGGGCCAGCTGATCTCGGAGGACTGCTGGCAGGCTGAGTGTTGGTACTGGTGGCAACCTGTGGAAACCCTCAAAAGTGGGACTTCTCATCAGAGGACAACTTCTTGGAGGACGAAGTCAGTCGCCGTCTGAATGGTCTCCGGGCAGAGGAGGCAGTCGACAGCATAGATTGGGCAGAGTGGGTGGACCTCTGCTGGTAGGAGGAGACTGACAACCTGCGCCAGGACTGGCGTGAGCCGGAAGATCGACGGGCCTGGGACGGCTGGTGGATCCCCATCTTCTTGGGGCCATTACTTGGGCCTTGACGATGGAGTCCATAACCTCGTCCGTGGTGGAGTTGAAGAGCCCCTGGCCATCAAAGGGGAGATCCTCAATTTGCCTCCGGCTGTCCTCCTGTAGGCCAGATGAGCGTAGCCATGCATGCCAGCGGAGTGTGACCGAGCCAACCATCACCCTCGAAGCAACCTCCACGGCATGCTTCGAGGACAGGATGTGTTGGCTGGAGATTGCTATGGCCTCATTATAAAGGTGGCAGGCAGTCGAGTGGCTCTCCTCCGGGAGGCTGGTCAAGAGAGGGGCGAGCTGGTCCAAGATTTTGCGCAGGTATGCCGTGAGGCATGCCTGTGTGTTAGACACTCTGATGTTAAGGGAGGAGGCGGTGTAGAACCTCCTTCCGAAAGTGTCTAACTTTCGCCCCTCTCGGTCTGGCGGTGTAGTATGGGCCCTGTTGCCTCCCTTGACCTGCGCGGACTCCACCACTATGGAGTTCGGTACCGGATGGCTGAAGAGGAAGTCCGCCTTCTCCTTCTGCGTCCGGTACATGTGCTCCAGTTGAGGAAGAATTGGCTGGGCGGACGCCGGTTTATCCCAGGGCTGCTTGACGGCCTTCAGCAGCTTAGGCAGGAGGGGAAGTGGGGCGGCAGCCTGTTGTCGAGTCTCCACCAACTCAAAAACCGGGTCTTCCTCCTCCAGTTCCAGCTGTGCCACCTTCAGGCCGAGGGTCGCCGCCATCTGGAGAAGCATGGTGGAGAACTGTTGGACATCCTCCGGTGCTGTCTCCGGTGTCGGCTCAGCAAACCCAAGCGGGGCGACTCATGCGAAGCAGGAGTCAGGTCCTCCGATTCAGTTCCCGAGTCGTCAGATTGAACAGATGACGACCGGGAACGTTCAGTAGACCTTGTCGGAGACCCTTGCACCGCAGGGCGCCGGGGAGACCGGTGGAGTGGTACCGACGGTGTTGCGGTTGGTACGGTCGCCACAGTCGCCTGGGTGGCCGAGGTGATGGGCACCACAGTCGAGCGCACATTCTTAGCCGCCTGGGTGACCAATGTTGTCGCTGACGCCGTCTGGGTTGAAGTGGACTCGACGGGGTGCATGGCAGTGGATGTGACCCTTGGGGGCAGGGAGATCGCACGGTAATACAACGATAGTTCCCTCGCCCTGCGGTATTGAGGGGACGGAGACCTGGTGCGGGAGCGCTCATGTCTCCGATCGCCTCTGGACGGTGACCGGGACCGCCGGTAGGGCACCCAGTGCCTGGCGTCGTAATGGTACCGATCTCTATTTGATGGCGAATAGGATCGGTACTCTGCCGGGTACTCCCTCCATTCAGACTCCCGCAGGGACCTGGCAATATGAGAGGCCAAGGTGTAACAGGAGTCGGTGGAGTGGCGTGGGTGTGGGTCATCAAAGCCGCTCTCGAAGCCTCGGCCATCTCAGCACGTGGCGTTTCCTCCTGCGCCCAGAGCGACTGTTCCCAACAGAAGGACTTGAGTCGCGACGACCGGTTCCTCAGGGTCTGGGAGGTAAGCTCACGGCAAATTGGGCAAGACCTGGTGTTATGGGTCTCGCCCAAACAAAACAAACACTGCGAGTGTTTGTCAGCGAGACCGACTTTCCACCTGCAGGATGTGCATTTTTTGAAAAGAGCCGCTGACATAGAACGGAGAAAGAAGAATGAAGGAGGTCGAGAAGCGAAAGATGACGAAGAAGAGGGAGAGAAAATAAATCTAGTCACCAAAGTCCAGTCCGAAATCCAAGCCGAGGTCAGAAAACAAGCCGAAATGTCCGTAAAACCAATCAAACAATCCAAGAAGTGAGGAACAAGCCAAGAACCTTCCGTTTGCAACAGCGGATGAGAAAGAACTGAGGAGCGACCGTTGCTCGGCGGGAGGAGCATGTGCAGTACTGGCATGGGGGAGGGGTTCCCGCCAAGCTACTAAGCTCTAGAATCTTCCGAACGCTACCGCGCATGCGCGAAAGCTCCTAATGTGTGAAGGCACAGAGACCACAAAGAACTAAAAAACCCTGATAAAGATGCCACATTAGGTACTTACCATGAAGGTGACACAATGAAACAAGGTATAATATTAAAACTTTATTAACTTTAAAAAGTATAAAATCATTTATTTATAAAATCATTAGGGCATCATATAATGTACCGCTGCGGTTTTACACACAGCAGTGGTTGCTAACATTGCTGAACAGCTTTTTTTCCAACAGATTGTTATCTAAAAGAACAAAGACATAAATGAAGAAGTATTATTGCAAGATAAACTAACAAACCATAGTGGAAATGTCTTCAAATAGTGTATAAATGAAGTGGGCAGAAGGAGAATGGTTTGGGGAGAAAACAAAATATTCCACTCATAACCCTGTTTAAATTTACAAAATTGCACTTCATGCTACACAGTCATACTGCAGAAGCACCGATCCATTGTGCAGTACAGAATTTGGACTAAATGTGTGCACATTTTTAAAAAACCAACCTCTTCACTTCATACCATGGAATGTGCTTTGAAACTGTGGAAGGATATTGACTTGAGCAACTCATTTTTATAGTGGGTAGCCAATTGTTCTTCTGCTTAATATTAAAATATACTTTAGAAAACCAATGGGAAATTGGAATGAGGAAAGGAATCCATAGCAAGGGTTTATGGTCTATTGACTGCAAACTGACAATATTTATTTACCAAGAGTAGGACATTTTAACTGAATCTGTGGACACTGGGAATATGCTCTGTCTCTCCCTGCACACATTCAGTAAACAGAGGAAAGAAAAGAATGGGGCTTCTATGAATATTGCATACAGTGCAGTAAGCTATGCACCAAGAATGAGCAATTAAAGATCTTTAGAGATCAATTCTAAAATCTAGGCCTACTTCAAAAGTAATAAAGAAAGACTCATTTAGGTACAAAATCCTTATATGTTGTCCTTGAAAGAATAATTATGTCTAATATGTATAACTTTGCCCTCCCTTGAGTTTTGAAAAGTAGTTATAGCTGCCATAACAAGTTGCACTTTGGAATTAATCTTCCTAAGTGAAAAGCTAAAATGCAATAATTTCTTCCTTTCTGTCAAATTGTCTTTCACAGGCCAGCAGATTTGTTCACAACAAAGGAAGCAGGAAATACAATGCAATTTGCTTCAGGAAGGAGTTCAAAGCATCAACAATACTCAGATCAGAAAGATAGTTTGCCCAAGTTCCTAAAGTATTTTGGTGAGAGTACCTGAAAAAGTAACATTAAATGTGAGGAACTGATTAAGGTGACTCAGAAGTCCTTGGCTTCAGCTTGTATCCATTTGCCTTCCACTGGGTCTTGCAGGCTGCTAACATATAGCCTACAGTGAGTGTCCTCTTTGTACCTTCATCAAGGTATTTCTGAATTTCTCTACCTGGTGGTTTTTTTCCAAGGCAATTTTTCATGTTACATTTTGAACTCTGTACAGATTACCTATCCAAGAATAATGCCAGTAAGTAGGATCCTAGCTCCTGCTTCTGGGCATTTTGCTAAGAGAAAAAATTACCTATTATTCTTACCCGCCACAGCAGAAATATAGTTTGTACATGGGTATTCTTGCTTAATATGTAAAATGAAAACACAGCCTAGTCACTAAATATGGAGAATATTTCATTAGTAAGTTGCCAACTCCTAATTTTTTTAAAAGTTTTCTCTATTCTCTATTTCTCTATTAAGAATGATAGCTACATTAGAGAAACTCTGATTATATTTCATATCCAAACCATGTCTGAGATCAGTACAACCCAGTTCCCTAACTCAGATGCCATGTTTAGAGTGAACTGGAAACAGGCACAGAAGAGTGGAAGCACTTGACCCTGTAGTACTTTCACAGTTTGAGACATCTGACAATCTGGCACTTGATAATTCTAACAGAAATGCCAGCACTAATTAAACTTGATAAGCTACAGACGAGCCTGCACTTAAAGTGTGGTCTTAACCCATAACTTTAACAATCTTTTATTTTTTTAAAACAGTATTAATTATAATTAAATTCACCCAAGAACTAATTTAATTGTATTTCACAAAAACATGGCTCCCTTATGTATGTCATTTTTGAGTGCTAACAGTTTAGCTATTTCCAATAGGCATCCATGCTTTTTCATTGTGCATAAGACATTCTTGTTGTGATCTTCAGAAATCAACTGGGTACAGTATATAAATGTGACTCCAGACTAGATCACGGTGCTGACACCAATACTTGACAGCATTATGCCAAATAAGAGGATTACTTCCAAAGATAACAACTAGCTAAAAAGAAAAAAGTCTAGGATATCAAATTCACATTGTCCACAGTATCAGGTATGAGAATTGTCATGACATTTTCTTGACAGTTATACCTGGAAAAACCCAAAATCTTGCCCAAATATATTTTTGACAAGTAATTAAAAAGGTGAGTTAATTCATAGCCTCAAAGTACAATACTTCAACATTCAACACATACACATTGTAGAAAACACATTAGAGGTACTTTTTAGTCTAGAATCAGTCCAGTCTGTGAAATCCACTGGCCTGCTTGGAAAGATAAAAAACCTAGAAGTTTAGGCACTATGGAGACAGAGATGCTGTAAGATGTCCATTCCTGGTACACAATATATGGGATTGGGCTGATTTTTCAGTGTAGTTCAGTAAGACATAGAAGATTCATCTGACTAAAATCCATCCATCTGTGCTTGCAACATTATAACTTGATCAAAGAGATAGTTTGGCTAATATACACAAAGTTAAGTGCGTTTCTTTGCCTCATGGATATTATTAACGTTAGTGCTTATTTCTTGATGGAGTAAATTATAATGTCTCTTGACATCTTCCTTTCAAACAGGCATTTTCAACACGAAGTACTTCTACTTCCTGCAAAGATATAATAGATATTTTGTGTTTATTATGGAAGCTCCTTCCTGTCTCAGGTAATGGATGCATCTCAAAACATGGTGCTAGACCTTCCACTACCACCCAGGAAGGCAGGGAATTACATGGCCATCCTTGGTCTGATGGTGGTGATCCATGGCTCCTCTCCCAATTCCCTCTGTATCCAAAGCAGAGAAGAAAAAAACCTTGAGGGAGTTCAAGAAAAGATAGACAGAATATGGAAGTACAGAAGAGAGGAGTGATAGAAGGTAAAGAACTTCATTCTAGCTAGAGACTGCAAGCACACCAGACACACTGCATGAGGGCCTAATGTCCAGCTTTTCTAATATCCCCCAGGTTTAATCTGATTCTCATTTAATGTTACCTCTATCAATTTAGCATGTTCTTTCTTCAGTTTCACAAGATACTGGATCTTTTGATTTACATTTTGGTGACCAACCAGCTTTCCATTCTCCTCAGCAAGAGCCTCAATCTGTTTCCTTAGAAGGGACATCTCCTGTATTTCAAGAACAGCACGACAATACTGAATATACTTGAAGGCACTGTTTCACTAGAACTTGTCTCAACTAGACCTTTTTAAAAAAGAATTACAATTAAAGTCTATTTGAAGCCTCTCAACTGTAGTAGGTAATTGGGTTTTTTGTTTGTTTATACTAGGTGTAGTCCATTCACTGTCATAAACTAATGGATCCCAAGCCCAGTAAGTATGATAAACCATGTTTATCTACCTTTTCAATTTTTATTCTTTCTTCACATGTTTCCTCCAGTTTTGATTTTATTTGCTGTTTCTCTTCAAACGCCTTTGACTCCAAAGCTCTTAATCGTTCCATTTCTTGAATCATTTCCTGAAGGGCAGTCTCCTTACTTCCAAGGTTACTTCTAGTTCTTTCTAACCTGCAGAAAAAGATTATAAATAGGGACATTAATTGTCACTCTGGATTAGAAATTTAGGTTGTATCATTGTTTCACTGGTCCTCCAAGCACCGCAGGATATCTTTTCTTAGCAGGTAGCACAAGAGGCTGAGCAAGTGATATTTGCTTAGACCCTACGTCTTACTGACAGAAACATTCATTAAGGATTTGGCTTTATGTAGAAGAAACAGCTTCATTAAATGAGTAAAAATGCATATTAAATTGCATATCTCATAAATTTTGTTGAAGGACAAAGTTTCCAAAATTTTATAAAGGAATTCTAGCTTAAAAACAAGGTATCAGGTCAACAGCCAGAGCATTTGTGAAGGCAAATGATTTGTAGCTCTTCATGACTTTCTTCCGTTAAACACTAAGTGGAGTAACCAGCAGCTGACGACATTTTACAATTAAGTTTATCCAGTATCACAAATAAGCTGCCCTTTCATCAGTGCAATACAGCAGGAAGATATAGGACTGTGTGGCCCAAGTAAAATCAAAGTTGCAACTCCAGGCAGCTAAGACTCTACTGACAAAAAACTGTGTGGTTGCACTGCTAACTATATATCACACTATTTATCCACTTTTATTCAGTTTCTGTACTAAGTTGCATACCATTTTTTATTTCAACTTCACAATAGTGTATCTATTATGCTACCTATTCTTTCATCATATAAGGTGATGCCAAGAACACCCTTTTGAATATATCTCATTTCTAGAAGTCTTATTTGCGGGGGGGGGGAACGCATTCTCTGCCAATGTGACTTTCTCATAACTGTATGTCAACCGAGTTTAGATATAGTACTTGCGAATAAAACCCTATTCTAATAATTCCAGGAGACTGATAAAGCTTAATAATTTTGCTACTTAGTTTTCTAGGATTCCAAGAACCCCAGGATTTCAATAAAAAAAATTATAAATTTTACAATTGGTGCAATTAGAAAATCTAAATCCTACTTGTTGGGTAAACAGTTATGATCTATTCCACTGTAGTTACTACAATCAGCATGTGATTTTCTGTTATTTCACATTCCTATGTGAATCCAGAATTTCAAATTAATTTTAGATGATCTATACTGGTAAAACTTATCTTAAAATTTCTAACTAGAAAGCAATCCTGTGCAAATATTAAAGTTTTTTTCCTGCCGTCTATTGGCTGAAAATAAGATCACTGATATTTAGAGCAAACTCGTGCTGCTTGAAATACAGGTATATCTCCGTTAACTCTGAGAAAGAAGGTTTTTTAAAAAAAATATTTTACACCTGCTCAGTCCCTGCTTGTTATGCTGGTCCTCTATCCAGTTGGACTTTTTTTTCGCAGCATTAGAATTGGGAGAATGGTGAAAGAAAACAGATGTTCAGTGTCAGGTTGCGGCAGCATGTATGCAGTAATCAATGCAATAAATCTTGAGTTGAGAAAGAATGGGATTCTATTCTAGTTAATCCTACTGTAGCTTTGGGTGTCCTGCCTACAACAGACAAGGTAAACTGAAGCTGCTCCCAGAATCCCTTATGGAGCATCTGCAAACAGCAAAACAGAAAGAAAAGGAGAGATTACCCTGCTTCCCCAGGTATCTCCAGCATGGTAAAATATAAAATAAAATAGCCTGTATACTTGGTGACCAAAACAGAAATATAGTGAAATATAGTGACCAAAACAGAAATATAGTGAAATATAGTGATAGAAAAAGCCATCCCTGGATGCATTTTGGAAGAAACTTTCAGTTGGTCTCAAGAAGATTCAAAATGTTTTTGTTTACTTATGCAAGGCTTACTTGACATTCTGTTAGTTTTGAATAAAACATTTGCTGAAACATGTTGAAATGCCCTTCTTTTTTGTGATGTAGGAACCTATCTGTGCTATTTCTGCCTCTAGTACCAAATTTTCTGTTAGTGCAGTAATGCTCAGGAACGCATCTACTTTATTAATTGAGGAAACTCTGTACTTGTTTTCTTGATCTTTAAGTGCTCAGTTCTGTGTAGGTTCAGCACTGCTGTAAGTGAAGTGTTAAGACTTAAATACTTATTTTAATGTATCCAGGAATATTTAATACCAAACTTACTCTGATGTTACTCTCAGCAGTTCTTCCATAAGTTTATTCTGGAAAAGAAAACAGAAATGTCACAGAACTTCAGTATTTTGCAGTTACACCAGAAGTGAGATGCAATTGATCAATGGCAGCCAAGTTATTCATTGAACCAATCTCTTCAGTACTCTGTACAGCTAAAGTGGAAAAGCTACAAATATCAGAATGTGTGTGTGCATGTTTGTGGGAAGGTGGCTGAGGCATGGTGGGGAGAGCAGGCACCCAAGATACAAACCAGGTCAGTGAAAAGGAGTGGTTGGCTTGGTGGCCCTATGCTTCCTCTCTCACTCCTATCTCCTTCCTTGGAAAGGCACTGAGAAAGGTTTGGGAAATTGGAGTGTGAGGTGTCTTGAGATGGCCAGGCAGGGGCCGATGAAGGAGGACCAGAGATAAGTTTTTTAAAGGCTGTGCAGCCTGATCAGAGCAGCCAAGAAAGAAGGTTCCCCCGGAAAATATGCACTTCAGATGTGGGAGTGGAGAAACTTGCAAATAACCAAGTCTGTGAAAGTTAAATGTGCAAATGTGAAGGGCTGACTGTACATAAATTCCAGTATTTGCAACAAATCTGTAATTGTTTAAATACTTGTTATTGCTGAAAAGTTCACTGTAATTAGTAACACATTCTGAGAAGCATCCACAGCAACATCTCTTTTCTCTTAAATGATGTAACAGTGACAGTTATATGTTACATCACTGTAATAGATAAATTACTTGTTAGGCAATTATATACAGACACACATCCCTTGCCACTCTCAAGGTTTTTATGACCATCTGAACTGGCTTTTGGGGAATGAGGGAAGTAGAACTGCAGTTACAAAAAAAGGACAGAAATCTGAAGATGCAGGAGAGGACAGCCCTGGCCCCCATGCCTCATGATCAGAAGTGCTTCAATTTGAGCAAAAAGATGTTCAATTTGAGCAAAAAGATGTTCAAATCTACAAATACTAATATTGTCTTCTTTACCTTTTTGGTATAAAATACTCCACAAATACTACTAAAACTACAGATAAAAACAATTAAAGTTATACCCATTGTTCAATTCAAGTCCTGGGCAGTAAGTATATACAAAACATGGAATGATCTTAACTAATCCATAAGGTGCAATACCTTTGTCAGTCTCTCCTCAGCTAGTTCTTTCTCTTTTTCTCTTAGATCTTGAATATCGAGATTTTTCGTCCCACTGTAAAGAACCCAATAATTTATTTGATTTATATCTTCACTTTTCTCCCAAATGTGACTCAAAGTTTTAAAAGTATGAAAACACACATCCAATTTAAACACTACTTTTAAGACATTAACATTAAAACAATTAAAACATTTAAAATAAATATTATATACTAAAAACAGCACACTTAATTGTGTATCGCTCTACCCTGGTCAGCTAAGGCTGAAGAAAGAAAGGAAGGTCTTTGTCTGCCAGTGAAAAGACAGCAGAGCAGGAGCAGAAGAAGCATTCCCTGGAAGGGAGTTCCAAACTCTAGAAGCAGCCACTGAGAAGGGTCTCTCTTGAGTTCTCAACCAGATGGGATGGAGAGAAAACCCTCCTGTGAAGATCATAAGACTTTGGCAGACTCATATAGGGAGATACAAACATTCAGATAATCTGGATCGAAACCATTATAGAGTGCATTTCAGATCTCCAACACACATTAAAGGGATTGTAAAAACTTAATAGTTCCTATATGATAGGCTACTATAATCCTCCATATTGCAGTTGGAGGTTGACAGCATATTATCTGGCCAAGAAGGGAATTCATATTACAGATGTTAGAGACATGCATCTCAGCTTATAGAATGTGGGTGATTTGCAGTTCCACCCCACCCCTGCGCCAGAAATTGGTACCATGTTTGTGCCTATTGGGCACAACTATTTCTTTCATGGAAACCTACCAAAGATCGGCAGGCAACAGCTTTGGGGAACAGCACCAGCCATGGATCACGAATTTGAATAGGAATTTGTTAGACTTCATTTATATAGAAACTCACATAAAGAGGCCCAAATTCAAAGACCATGAAAGTTTCCCACAAACCAACAGTGCCTTGTTTTACTCAGTGCAGCCCCTATGCTGAACTACAAGCATTTTTGGAAACTAAATGGGGTTGCCACAGAATATGAGCTTGCCTTCTGGGTCACCACAATAACACTCAACTTAAGTTTCAATTTTGCTGGAAAAACAAGCTTCAAGGGCCTAGTGTGCTAGAAGAAAATGCCTGATCCCTCTGTTGACATAGACTTGTATCCCCACTCTATAAATTGACTTTGAGCCTTCTTGGAATCATTATTATTTAGTCTCCCATTTTTTAAATTCAACTAAGGATATATATGACTGTCCAATTGGCTATGGAAAAACCTGACTTGGAGTGTCATCAGAAGAAACATAAAGCTTACCTTCCTCCTTTGTTAAGCAGAAAAAAGATAACCTTCCTTTGTGAGACTTGAAATCATCATTCTGTGTGATCCCACCTGAACACTCTCTGATTTCACTCTGAATTCCAGTCATTAAGTGCCCTTTACTACATCCAGAAGTCTCACCCAGACATACTGTGGTAAGACCACATGTGGCCCTCAAATGGCCATTTTTCAGAACCAACAGTCAAGTTCTGGTCATTTTTTTTGTCATGAATTCTAGTGGCTTCAGGGTACCATCTATCCCCCCAAAACAAAAAAACAATACCACTGAAATGAAAAAAAAACACACCCCAGAAGTATTATTTGGCTGTAAATTGTGTTTTTTCTTAAGCTAAGTATTTTGTGAAGTAGATTTTGGGAGAAGAAAGAATTAGGACTATGGGTGAATCTCCTGGGCCATATGCAACTACATAGTTGCTATCCCTGAATTATACTGATGCCAAGGATCTCAATTCCCACCACTATCTTCTGCTCTGGACGAGACATAAGGGAAAGTGTTTTATCTCCATTGCCAATTTTCCAGCTTTCATCTTTTCAATCCCCCACTCAGCAAACAAAAGTATCATTGTACAACCTCTTGGGGGCTTCTCTCTTATCTGCAATGTGTGCAAAAGTCTGCTTTAATTACATGTATTATCCAAAACATTGCAGACAGAATGGAAGCATTTTATCTTTCTTATCTGCTTGCCGATTAGGATTCACAAATTACAAATAAGGTTGCTAGATCTTGTGTGTCTACCATTGCAACTTGTAGGCAGATGACAAACCAGCAATAGAGAATGACAATAAAAAACAAACTAGCTATGTGAGGTACAAAGGAGTGGGGTTCACATATGGGCTTAGATAATGTACTCTGTTCTATGTGTGGGATTACTCATAATCAGTTTTAGCACTATTATTATCAAAAGGGAATTTTAAGTATTTATTGTACCATACCGTATCCCACATATATTTATTTACCTCATATATTTTATCTATTTTATGGTAAAATCTCTTATCTTTGTTTATGCTGGTCTATGACCATAATAAATTATTAATTGAATTGAATGTCTGCAAAAGTCTGCTATCTAGACAAAAGATAGGCAAACTGTGGGGCTGCAGGGACTGAATTACTTCTTCCCAAACCCCACGTTGAACAACACCCTACTGCTACCACACTGATTTTCAGCAGTGCAACAACAGCAAATCCCAGTAACTTGTTTAAGCTGGATCAGGTTTCTACGGATTTTATTCACCTTTAGAAGCAAAGGAATATACCAAAGTGTCTTATTTTAGAGACACAGCTGGATTTTTCTGCTCAAAGTGAAGACAGCAAAAAATGAACATGGGGCTGTCTCTGGCCTACAAGCTGCATATCACACACCCCAACCTAGCCTATGTTTCTGATCTTGTCAGTGGGCCAGATCTACTAGATAGATAGCAGCCTCTCTTCTGTAGAACAGAGTCAGGACCGCAGTGAGGAGACTCTCCCCTAGCAAATTAACCACTTATTTGTCCCTAGACATGAATAAGTCATTTGCAGGTTTCAAAAGAGAGATGTCATGTGCTGCGCAAGCATGGTAACATATTTATGATACGTTATGAAAATCAAGTGATAAACAATAATATTTCAAACTATTTCCTCTAATTCTGCAGAAGAAAAATACTTTCTACTTATTGCTAAACTTGATAGTGATTTTTACCTGATCCGCCTTCGTCTTCTGCTTTCTTCAAGTTGGCTCTGTAGATTTCTGTTATTTTCCATTAATACCTGCATTTCCAGACGGGTATTTTCCAATTCACATAACTGAATCTACACCAAAGAAGACAACATGATTCAGTTGATTAAAAACAAACTTTTCATTTAAGCAGTCTTGAATTCAAACTTGCATGTTTTTGTATTTTAAAGAAAGGTCTATTTAAGATCGTTCTTTATGACTGGGGAGAGTACTTGCATAACTAATGCTGCTGGCCAAGACCTGCTACAATTTTAGTGTAGCTTAAGTATATAACAGCAGTGTTACAATAAATTCTACTGATTCACTGCAACTGTTTGTGCAACAAGCACCACAGCCTTGAGTTTACCTGTTGTACAACAACTGTTTAGCTTCTCACTGACTAAATCAAATGTTAAAAAGAGAGCTGTTGTGTGGAATCACTGTTTGCACTTGGGATCACACACAACCCCTGAAAAATCGCAATCACTTTCACAATGATGTTTGTGCTACCACTGTGCCCCAAAAGGATTCTGGCCTTAATTGTCTGCTCAACAGACTTGCTTGTTTAACCACCTTCTTCCCATGTTTTTTATAGTAAATTCCCACAAGATGATTAAGACTGCACTTTTGAAACGATAACGCAGAACATGAAACGTGACACCACAGCAGTCCAGAAATAATCAATTAGATATATGAACTGCATGAAGAATTCACCTTTAATCTTAGAATTTCATTGTTTTTAGCATCTCTTTCTTCATTTAACTCAGCAACAAGACGTTCCAGGTTAATTGTGGATGCTCTCTGGTCTGCTATCTCCTGTTCATGTGTTTCTAATAGCCTTGCAAGATTTGTGTCAAAACTGGGCGGAGTTTTGGGAGTCTACAAAGCAAACACAGAAATGTTAGAACTGATGAACCAGACACACTTCAACTATTTGTTAAGTCTTGATACAAGGTATGCTGGGCAGGGGGTCAATTTTTGCTTTACTTTGCAGTGAGTATTGCACTAAAAAATTGTTAATTTGAATTAACAATGACAAAGTCCAGTTCCATATGGTGAGAGGTATACTGTAACATAATGGTATAATGAACAGCAGAAGTGAAATTACTATTTAGTGACCGCTACTGCAAATAAAATACAAATATTGTACTATTAAAATATAAATGTTTCTGACAGATTTCTTTGCCTTGTTATACATCAGTATCTCAAAAGTAAGATCTCTCTCCATATATTTGATTGAAACAACTAGTGTAATAAGGTAATGGATCATTTCTTAAGAAATGTTATACCTGTGGAAGTGAAGCAGTAGCAGATTCCATAACACAGTCTAACTGGCGCATTTTAGATTCATATTCAGTCTTCCTATTTTCCAGCTCTTCTGTCTTTTTGTCCAGCTATATGAAATGTCAACAGATTAAAAAGGCAATACACTCTGGCAAAGGTATTTTGCAAGAACACAGCTTAGCTTACAGTGTGAAGACATTTGCATCTGGATAAAATTATTTATCTGGCTAATTGTGTCCCCTAATATCCTGAGTACCAGCTTCATCACTCTTGTGACATCTGAAGATCTACTAACTCTTTGTTCTCTACACTGTAAAAGAAAAAAAAATCATACACAGAGCCCACTGCAGTAAGAAATGAACCAAGCACGCATTACAAGAATAGTGGTTTGTAGTGACTACAAACAGAAGTGTAGTGAGAAGAGGCTCCTTTACTACTCCAGAAAACTGAACAATGACAAATATAGGATATGCAAAAGAAAGCTTAATAGTTATATATAAGCCATTCTGTCCACCAGCTGCTTAAATTATTGCCATTTTTATCCATTAAATAACAATGTCTCTGGAAGCCTATTCTGGACATAGTGCTGAACTATGGCTTAGGGCTTATGTGTATAAGCCTTGGGCTCTTTTTCCAGTATGACTCGGAGGAGATCAGAAACTTTTCCTTTGACTTTCAAGTAACTGCAGTTTAGTGCCAGGTCTAAGCTTTAACTATGTTTTATTGAAAACAAGTCAATTATGTAAACCACAATCTAAAGCTGGCTTCTCCCAGTAAACTGTAATTAAAATTAACTGCAATCTGTTCAGATGCAGGAATAACGCTATAATAAAAGTGGAAGTGAAAGCTTCTGCTCAGTCCCAATTGCACTAGAGAAGAAAAAGAAGGGAAGCTGATGAGGCCAAAACTTGTTCCCACAATGCTATCTGAACACAGTTAACATCCCCCCCCACACCCAATCTCAACCAAGGTAGGATAATACGGTGTGTTTCTTTTCTCTCTCACCACTTTTAATGGTAACAATGTTCACATTTACCTGCTCCTGGAGTTCTTGGATTAATGTTTCTTTCCTAATTATATCTTCTTGTGCAGACTGAAGAAGTGCTGCATGATTTTTAGAAGCTTCTGTTAACCTGCTTAGCTGCTCAGAAGTATGATGCAGTTCTTCACAAAGAATCTCCTTCTGTGTAAATAAAGAACAGTAGCAACATCAGCATAATGACTGACACTACTTATAATAACACATACCACAAAGTCTTCATTGCTCATTTTTCTCAGCTCCTTTTAAAATAAATGCAACAGTTACCTAGTATTTAAAACATATATTTTGCATTTCTATGCAAAATGGTCTTAAAGCAGGTTAATTGTGCAGCATTTCATTATTTCTGCCACATACATTGTTTTAACCACACAATAAAAATGCAGCTTAGATAGAGGTGGAAATCACAAAGGGATTGCATTTTGACACAAAAATGAAGATGAAAATCAAAACTATAGATTTCTATTATGCCTGGACAGCAGTGAACTCCCTTGTCAGCTTAAACAAGAGGACAGTGTAGCACAAATGTTCAGGAAACAAACTCTGACTATGTTTTTTCTCCACCTCAAATTCTACTCTAAAATACTACCAGCTTCTCTTGAATACAAAGCTGTACCACACTGATGCATGAATATAACTATGATTGTTGTCCTAATGTCGTTTTTCATTCATGCACTGAGCACTTTCATTTATTTAAAAAGTACAGCTCATAACCAATTAACTATGTGTTGTGGATCCATGCAGCCCAGATATCTGGTAGCAAGTATACCCCAAATCAAACAGAGGCCCCCTACACATGAGCAGAAGCTTGTACATTGGGCTTCCCATGCAAGGAAAAAGCCCGCCGAAGGAAGACAGTGGGACTGAAGATGGAGTCCTACTCTTGTTTCAACATGGTAAGGCCGTCCATGTGGATAAGTTGTTAATAGAGCTCAAGTCTATTCACAACTTTAAAAACCTGTCTTCTATGTGGTATACAGCATATCTGCAGCAGAATCTGTACTGTCAGATTTTTAAAAAGTTGAAGCTAGCTACTTCTAGCAAGAGAAAAAAGTTGACAGCATTGGAACTCATTCAGTTTTTTCAAATGGAAATAAGATAATTGGGAACACTCTTCAATCAGATATAAGAGATGTTCTTCCTGCTGAAGAGAACCCAGCAAGAAATCATTTGTAAAGCCCTGCTTCTGAAGGAGATGAGTGGAATAACCCATTGCTAGATATCAGTCAGCAGTAAAAGAGAAAACAAACATAAAAGGTGCATTATTTATATATAAAAATATACAATAATGTTCTATGCTAAGGCCTGGATTCTGCCCATGAAATAAATATAAAGACAGGATAGAGTATCAGTTAAGATGAACAAGGTAATTTTATTTGTTTATGGGATTTCTACCGTGCTTCCAACAAACTTCCAAAGTAAAGATTACAAAAGATTTTTGTTTGCTACCTTAAAAATGTTCATTAAAAACAATATCTTAAATATAATGAGCAACACTATCTTATACTTGTTTTCCCAAGTATCAATTGAACTCAGTGTGCTTTCTCCAGTGTGTGACTAAAAGATTCTAGACTAACTCTAGTATTCTTTCAGTGGCTTCCCAATCACTGACTAAAGCATTCAATGCTATAAGGAGTTGAAATTTGCTAAGAACAGATCAAAACTGTAATTCAGTACAGGATTAAGAAAAGAGTTTTTCTTTTCTCATTTAACTAAATGAGATACTGTGTATAAGCTTCTTGGTACAACAATCATTCATTAAAAGGTATGCATAAAATATGAAAGACACTATAAGAGATCCTACCTCAATTTTGTCAGCTGCTTGTACTCTCTCCAAGGCTTCTTTCAACCCTTCAATTTGCCTCTCTTGGTCTTCTATAATTGTTTTGCTTTCTTCTTTTTCAACCAAAGCAGAATTATACTTATGCTGAGAAAGCAAGAATGTCTATGGTTATGGTAAAAACACTCATTTACTAGAGCTCGGGTTAGTAGAGGAAATCATTGCAACACATATTAAAATCACATTCAGTTATTTAGTTAGATAACTGAAATATATAATGACATGAAAGATGTCACAAAATAATATTTCAAGCAAAATATGACTGCTACCTATCACTATTTCAGTGTGCAGTTCACATGCAATTACTAGATGGTTCTAGTTCTGCTTGCAGACTTTAAAAAAAAATCTGAACATCCAGGTTTCTAGCCTAGTACATACATTTTACAATCAATACATTCTTCTTTCAGAGGAAAGGAGTCCTTGCTATGTCCAACTGGAATTAACACAGTATGGATTCCCCTGTGCTTTGAACTGGATTCCATGCTGTTATCTCTGACTGGAGGTAACAGGACTTTTTGTCCTATTGTCTGTCATTGCATGAAAGAGCTATCCAGATTCCATGTAGGTCTCAGCTGGTTCCTGCAACAGTATCTAAGTTCTTCCTCATGCAGGGAAAGAGGAATGAGCAACCTTGCTGCCTCTCAGTTGCTATACCTAGGGATCTCTTAGGAGTGTTGGCTGACAGTGAATTGTTTTTCCATTTTCCTTCCTGGATGGGGAAGAAAGCTAGGGGGCTAAAACAATTATTGTCAGCTGCTACTTTCAGGAGATCTAGAAAGGATTAGCTGAGATCCTTTTACTCTGTCAGTCCATTCCTTCCCTGGGGAGAAGAATGGATGAACAAAACCTAGTTCACAACTGGAAATGTTCCAGGGATCTGAAGATATCATAGATATGGTTGCACCTCTTGACATCATTTGAACTGTGGAGGGCTTGGACTAAGACAATCTACCCTTCTATTTCATTTTAATTCGCCACTTCTATATTAGATGAGCTATAAAGTTTCCAGCCTAGTCCAAGTAATCAAAAACATTCAATACAAGTAGGTGTATTTAAGCTTTGTTATTCCACTTTGATGCAAGAACAAAACATACTTTTAGGTCTTCTAGCTCACTTGTGAGTCCTTCTATGCACTCCATCTTCTGACAGATAGATGTTCTCAGCTCCATAATCTGGTTCATCAGGTCTGATACAACTTCCTGAAAGAGCAAGACTGTATTAATCCAGATTTTGTTAAGTCATATAATTATGTACTACCAAAATGCACTTGCTTTTGTAGAATTTCTTCAATTTAGCACCCATGAGGCATTATAATATCTTTGTAAAGAAATCACACTACAGCCAAAACTTTGCCTTTCAGGATGTGGCAACTGTGTGCCATCAGAGGTCCAATTTCACCTTAATAAATTTTTTGTCAAGTCTATCTCTAATATTTTCTCTCTTCAAAATATGGCAGGAAATAAAGATTTTTCCTCCATCAGAAATTTTTCTGTTGTGGTTTTATTACTTGAACACAGCTGCAGCAAGCTTCTGATTTGATAGCCTCTCCCACCACCTGGTACTCCAAGTGTACATGACATGCACGCATGTGCACGAACACACACAGCAGGGATCCAATGGACTCAAGGAGTAAATTCTTACTTAGAGGTAGTTTAATTCTGCTCCAGGTTGGGTTTATCTTGACAGAGAAATCATATGGTTTTGCAACATTTAATTTGTTCAGAACTTAAGCAAAAATAATCTACAGTTTGTTGTTGGTTTTAGCAAATAACAAAAACAAGCCAGAAATTGAAGGAAATGAAGCAGAAGTTCAAATCTTGGATATGCAGAAGAAAGAGAGAGTACAGTCCTGAGGCTTTACTCAGATCTGTAGAGCCGTGAACATGTAATGTAAATGAGCTGTCAATTACGTTAGTACACAATGTAAGTCAGATACATACTTTCTCAGCAGCATTTGTTTTTTGCAGTGAAACAATAACTTCTTCAGCTGCTAATAAGCTTTGTTCCAGTTTCAGCACCTTTATTTCCTACAAGAAGAATGGGTTTGAATTATCAATATGAGGTAGAAAATATGGTGGAAAGAATAAAAACTCCTTATTTTTGGACAGCTAAGGTTAAATGCAGTGTTCAACTGACAGAACATGCAGTAACAGAACATTCTTCCCCATGAAAACTAAAGAATTTCCCTTCACTGTCCCCAAAACCTGCTGTAAAACCTAAAAATGGCTCTGGAGAGTTTCACAGTCCCACAGATCTGGGGTCCCAAGGAGCACAGGATCCTCCTCTTCCTTATTCTGGTGTTCTGTTCCACTGGCAGAAGTACACTGTTGGATTGTGTCCAATGAGCACACATCTAAATTCAGGATTCTTGAATTGTAATCATCTACTGCTGTACCTGCTGCTCACACCTTGACACCGTTTCAGAGGACTGTTTCTCTAGCTCCATGATTTGAAGATCTTTCAAGTGCTCCCTAAAAGATAAAAGATATATTCTTTTTAGATCATTCATTTACCACTAATAACTTGCGCTACTAAAAAGGAATAAACATAGCTGTTTTTCTTGTACTCCATTTCATTTCAAGAATTGATATGCTTCAGGCTAGAACTGGAATTTCATTATTTGTGTTGCTTGGAAGCAGCAAGTTCTTTCTAATCATTGCATTAGTTTAATATTCCCTCTCTCTTGCAGCAAACCTCTAACACAGAGAATCATTCTCTTATGAGAACAGTTAGATTTCTGTTTTCAATATGGTTCCAAGGAAGTTCAACCTAACAGAGCTTTAGCTGGTTTAATTTGGTATCATTTTGGTCTGGTACATCATTAGCCAAGGAATAAAAAAAAGCTTTAACTATATGAGGTGGATTTAGCTCACAAAAAGCTGTAAAATCTTTTAATCTCTAAAGATAATGTTTGACAATATGAACATTTATTCACACGTCATTGACTAGTTAGCCTCTGAAATGATCATCTAACAGCTTACAGGTTAAAACCCCCACATCTAATACAATGCAATCTATAGTAGTAAACGGACACCACTAGTTAAAATTACAGAAACGGACTCAGCATTATATTAAAGCTGCTTCAGTATTCGCTTTCCATTTCTAGAAATGGAACATATGAAAGAGCTGAGATTCCACATATGTGGGAATTTTTTGGGTGCTCTATGTTGTCCTAAGTAGTGGTGGAAGATGGAAAAAAAGTTGCAGGCACAATGGCTCTGAAGAAGAAATAGGCTGCTTAGAGCCAATACATTTTATCTGTCTTCCTTTGCCACTGCTTCTGTGCTCTGCAAAAACTGTAACTATTGGTTAGTATATCAATAGGATTTCAGGCACATATTTCAATTTCATGAAGTAGGAAGCCTGTAATATTTCACAAACGGAAAATATATTTTCTATTCCCTTCACTTTTAGTCTACTTCTCAAACTGCAGATTGATCAGAATTCCCAATTCTTTGGAAGGAGCCAATCTAAAATCAAGAGCCGTTCAGCTGTCCAGCAGGGTCAGCACTATAAGGCCCTATTACGTCTTGGTTCAGAAGTATTTTATACTTTTCTATCTCCTTAACCAGAAGGTATTTTTCTTAACACTGCTCTTCAAATATTGTCCCATTGAGCAGGCTAGCGCTGAACACCTCATCCACAGGCCAAACATTCATTCTGAAATTAGAATATGTGATATTACAATGTACGAACAGGTTGCTTACCTGTAACTGTAGTTCTTCGAGTGGTCATCTGTGCCCTCACACACTAGGAAATTTCGCACGTGCGCGGTAGCATTTGGAAGATTCTGGAGCTTAGTAGCTTGGCGGGAACCCCTCCCCCATGTCGGTACTGCACATGCTCATTACGCCGAGCAACGGTCGCCCCTCAGTTCTGTAGTCCGCTGAAAAAATACAGGGACCTGAAAAAGAGGGGACGGTTGGGCGGGTGTGTGTGAGGGCACAGATGAAAACTCGAAGAACTACAGTTACAGGTAAGCAACCTGTTCTTCTTCTTTGTGGTCTCTGTGCCTCACACACTAGGAGACTGTGTAGCTTACTGGTAGGATGGTGGGTCAGGTCTTATATACAGAAGCCAACACCGCACGTCCAAACCGGGCATCTCTACGGGACCGGCAGTCAAGTCTGTAGTGGCGCACAAAGGTCAATGGTTGGGACCAGGTCGCCACATGGCAGAGTTCCTGCAGGTTGACTCCTCGGAGGAGGGCTGCAGATGTCACCACGGCTCTGGTGGAATGAGCCCGAAGAAAGGCTGGCAGAGACTTCTTGGTGAGCTCATACGCCAGCTGGATAGTCTGGGCCACCCATTTAGGGAAGTGTTGGGTGGACACCTTGTGGCCTCTTCGACGCCTGCCATAGCACACAAAAAGGTGCGGAGTCTGATGGAAGGAGGCAGTCCTGTCCTTGTAGAAGGCCAAGGCCCAACGCACGTCCAGGGAGTGAAGGGACCGTTCCAAAGGTGTAGTCGGGTCTGGATAAAAGGTTGGCAAGATGATGTCTTGACTAAGATGGAAGTTTGACACCACCTTTGGTAAGAATGAAATGTCTGGCCGAAGGACCACTTTGTCTCTGTGGAAGACGAGGTAGGGCTCATCAGACCGTAGAGCTGTCAGCTCTCCCGCTCGCCTGGTCGAGGTGACAGCCACCAGGAAGGCAGTCTTCATGGTGAGCAGTCTGTCATCAGCAGTCACCATTGGTTCGAAGGGCGGGCTCGTCAGCTGCGATAGCACCAGGGATAGGGACCACAGTGGTAGTGGCAGCGATACCGGTGGGTACAGGTGCTGCAGGCCCTTCATAAACTGCTTCACAGTACCATCACGAAAAAGGGCCGCTGATGGAGATCATGGAGGTTGGTATGCCACAATAGCAGCGAGGTAAACCTTCAGAGAAGGGAAGGCCAAGCCCTGCTGTTGAAGGTGCAAGAGGAAGTGGAGCACGGTAGGCAGGTTGACAGGCAATATCGGCTCCCTTCTTGCTTCAGCAAAGGCCACGAAACGCCACCACTTGTAATGATAGTTGCAGTGTGTGGACTCCTTCCTGGCTGCCGTCAAGATGTTACCGATAACGGGATCATCTACGGCGATATCCGCCAGGCATGGAGAGCCAAGAACAGCAGGTCTGGGTGGAGTACAAGGCCGTTGGAGTGCGACAGTAGGTCCGGTGTCAGTGGAAGCCTGAGAAGTCGGTCACAAGCGGCCTCGAGCAAGGGCCCAAACCAGTGCTGCCTTGGCCAGTACGGAGCTACAAGGATGACATCAGCTTGGTCGGCAAGGATCTTTGATATCACTCGGTCCAGGAGGGGAAACGGAGGGAACGCGTAGAGAAGTCCCTCGTTCCACCTGAACTGGAAGGCATTGCCGATGGAACCACTATCGTGACCGGCCCTTGAACAATACCGATGGCACTTCGCGTTCTTGCTGGTGGCGAAGAGGTTGATCGTCGGTTCGCCCCAGCAGTCTCAAATCATCTGGAACACCCTGTTGGAGAGGGACCACTCGTGGTGGGAAGAGATGTCTCTGCTGAGTGCGTCTGCCATGGTGTTCTCCTGCCCGGCCAGGTGAACTGCTACGGGATGGATCAGTAGCGGGACACACCAGTTCCATAGATCAAGGGCTATGTTGAGGAGGGTGGTCGAATGAGTCCCCCTTGCCTGTTGACATAGCATATCGCCGTCGTGTTGTCTGTGAGTATCAACACCGTGCGGCCCGTAACGAGGTGGCGAAATGCCCTCAGAGCTTTCCAGATGGTGAGCAGCTCGAGGGCGTTGATGTGGAGGATGGTCTCGTTGTCGATGCACCGGCCTCGGACTTTGAGCTCGCCGCAGTGAGCTCCCCATCCAAAGAGGGAGGCGTCTGTCGTTACCGTGACCTGCGGAGTCAACTCCTGGAATGGCATGCCCGACAGGAGGTGGTTGTAGGACTACCACCATAGCAGGGAGGTGTGGACCTGCGGGGGTAGTCGAAGTAGATGTCTCTGGTCGTCCAGTAGCGGGTCAAAGACCCAGATGAACCAGTGTTGAAGGGGCTGTGCACAGAGCCTGGAGAGGTAGGTCACGGCGGTGGTGGATGCCATGTAACTGAGGAGCTGTTGGATTCTCCTCGCTGTCGCAGTCAGGGCGTTGAAGACTGCTGATGCGGCCCGATGAAGTGTCCGTGCCCAGTCTATTGGCAGGTAGGCTCTTGCCGATACCGAGTCCAGTGTGGCACTGATGAAGTCCAACACCCTCACCGGCTCGAGGTGGGACTTCTTTGGGTTGACCCGGAGACCGAGACGGGTCAGAAGTGTCAATGTCCGGTGGATGTCGTTGTAGAATTTCTGTCTGCAGGACACCACTAACAGCCAATCATCCAGGTAGGGATAGAAGGAGACGCCCTTCGTCCACAGGTATGATACCACTGGGGCCATGCATTTGGTGAAGATCCTGGGCATGATGAAAACTCCGAACGGTAGCACCCTGTATTGGTAACAGGTGCCGCCGACCGCGAACCATAGGTATCGTCTGTGCTGTGGGCAAATGGCAATGTGGAAATAAGCATCCCGAAGATCGATGGAGGTGAACTAGTCCCCTCGATGAAGGAAAGGCAGGATCGAGGATAGCTTAACCATCTTGAACCTTTTAGGATGGATGTAGTCATTCACCCCTCTGAGGTCTAGGATGGGCCGCAAGGTCCCATCTGTCTTCGGTACCGTGAAGTACCGGGAGAAGAAGCCGGTGGTCCTGGCTGAAGACGGAAGTTGCTTGATCACCCCTTTTTGAAGTAGGGACTGGATCTCTTCCAGCAGGGCCGAGCTGGCCGAGGTGGAATAATAGACACCTCGCGGTGGAATATCTTGAAATTCTATGGCGTAGCCAAGAAGGACGATGGAAAGAACCCAAATGTCCGTGTTGACATGACGCCACTCAGCGAGATGTCTGGTCAGGTTCAGCTGATCTTGGAAGGCTGCTGGCAGGCTGAAGGCTGGATGTGGAGGCGACCTGCAGAAATGGTCAAAACTGAGACTTGGCCTCGGACGAAGATTTCTTGGACGCCGAGGTTGGGCGTCATCAGAACGATCTTCAGGCTGAGGAGGCGGTCGACGGTCGGGACTGGGTGGAATGAGAAGACCGCTGTTGGAAGGTGGAGGACGAAGACCTGCGCCAGGATGGTCGTGAGCTGGAGGACTGACGGGACTGGGATGGCAGGCTTATTCCCATCTTTTTGGCGGTGAGGAGCGCCTTAACGATGTTGTCCATAGCCTCGTCGGTCGTGGCATGGAAGAGCCCCTGGCCATTGAAGGGGAGGTCTTCAATCTGCCTCCAGACGTCCTCCTGCAGTCCCGATGATCGTAGCCAGGCATATCGGCGGAGAGCGACGGAGCCTACCATCATCCTCGAAGCAACCTCCACGGTGTGTTTCGAGGAGATGATCTGCTGATTCGACAATGCCACGGCCTCGTTGAAAAGCTGTACCGCGGATGGGCGGCTCTCCTCTGCAAGGCTGGCCACAAGAGGAACAAACCGGTCCAACAGGTTCCAGAGGTAGGCTGCGAGGCATGCCTGCGTGTTGGACACCCTGGCGATCAGCGATGAAGTGGTGTAGAACCTCCTGCTGAAGGTGTCCAACCTATGACCCTCACGGTCTGCCGGGGTGGTACGTGCCCTGTTGCCACCCTTGGTTTCGGCAGACTCCACCACGATTGAGTTCGGCACCGGATGGCTGAAGAGGAACACCGCGTTCTCCTTCTGCATTCTGTAGAGGTGCTCCAGCCGCTGTGGTATAGGCTGGGCAGAAGCCGGCTTGGCCCACGGGTGCTTCAGGGCCTGCATGAGCTTTGGCAGAAAAGGCAGCAGAGCAGTGGTTAGTTGACGAGCTTCCACATAGTTGAAGACCGGGTCTTCCTCCTCTGCAGCCGGTTCCGCAACCTTTAGGCCTAGTGCCGTGGCCATCCGGAGCAGAATCGCCGAGAATTGTTGGACGTCTTCAGGCACAGACTCCATTACCAGGTCCCCGAAGGCCAAGGGAGGTGACTTGTGGGATGCTGGTGTCGAATCCTCCAATTCTGTGTCCGAGTCGTAGGATGGATGGTCTGCAGGGAGGGCGATCTAGGGTCACTGTCGGAGTTGCCGTCGCTACTGGTACCACCGATGATGTTGCGGTGGGAGCTGTTGTGCGCGGCGTCGCCGATGAGGTAACCGGCAATACCATGGACCGCACCCATTTAGCTGCTTGGGTGACTGTCATGGCTGGCCCCACTGCCTGTGTCAAGGTGGTCTCCGACACAGGACGGGTAGCAGTAGACGTGACCCTCGGAGGAGGCGACACAGCCCTGTAGCGGGGTGTGGGCTCGCTGGATCTCCAGTGGTGAGGAGAGGGCGAACGGTTCCGCAATCGCTGATATTGGGAATGATGGTCCTCCCTGACAGGTGAGCAGGACCGTCGGTACGGAATCCAGTGCCTCGCATCCGGGTGGTACTGATCTCTGTACGATGGAGAGTACGATTGGTACGAGGTTAGATACTCGCGCCACTGATATTCCTGCCCATATCTGCCAAGTGGGAGGCAGAGGTGTAGGGTGAATCGGTCGAGGGACGGGAGCGTGTTCTCTCCTCACACACCTCCCGGTGGCGCGGTGATGGTGGCCTGACTCTCCGCTCCGGGGAGTGGGAGTTGCTCCTGCCCAAGGCTGCCCGAAGTCTGGGCAAAGGCCGGTGTTGAGCCATCACCTCCTCCCGGCGGTCCACCGATCTGCGGTGACTCGGCAGGGTACCACAGTCGTCAAGATGGGCGGTTCCGAGGAAGACAGGACCTCCACAGTCTGCTCCTCGTCCGACACCTCGAGGACCTCTTTCAGGTCCGACTGCTCTCCTGGGTCCTCAGGGAGCTGGGTCAGTGGAAGTGTGGGGAGGCGGGCCTCCTTAGGTGGGGAGCGCCTCTTCTCCTTCCTCTTTTTCTTCTTCTCCTTCTCCTTACTGACATCCTGAGTGGGAGGACGTTTCTTCTGGGCAGCAGTTGGAGGCCTGGTTGACGAGGAGGCCTGCGAGCCCGCAGGTGCTTCCTTAGTTGTCTTGGCAGCCGCCGACAACTTCAGGATCCTCGGAAGCGAGGAGATGGACAGCCTCGATGTCGGTACCGAGCCTCGATGTCGGTACCGAGCCGTTGATGCCGTCGATGGTGAAGTTGCTCGTTGTCTGGCTGATGATTTCTCGGACATCTCGGCGCGGGCCTCGGGCTGTTCCCTCGCTCGCAAGGACTGTTCCCAGCAATGGAATTTCAACCTTGACGAGCAGTTGCGAAGAGTCTGGGTGGTAAACTCTCTGCAAATAGGGCAAGCCCAGGTATTGTGGGTTTCACCCAAACAGAAAAGGCACTCGCAATGCTTGTCCGAGAGAGCAACTTTCCGTCCACAAGTGACGCACTTTTTGAAAGGCGCAGACATAGGCCGAAAGTCCGAAGTGAGGAGAAGAGACTGAGGTAAGAGAAAAAGTCTGAGAAGAACGAAGAGAAGGCGAAGGAAGGAAGAGGGAAGAGGGTTCCAAATACCAGTCAAGTCCATAATCCAAAAACCATAGTCAAAAAATCCAAAATCTGAAGTCACGCCAAGAAAACACCAAGAAAAAGCAAGCCACTAAGAACCTTCTGTACGCAACGGCGGACGAGAAAGAACTGAGAAGCGACCGTTGCTCGGCGGGATGAGCATGCGCAGTACCGACATGGGGGAGGGGTTCCCACCAAGCTACTAAGCTCTAGAATCTTCCGAACGCTACCACACACGTGCGAAAGCTCCTAGTGTGTGGGGCACAGAGACCACGAAGAAGAACTTAAGTCTATTAATATGGAGAAAAATAGGCAACAAACAATAAAGTTTTCAGAACCGGTATTCCAAATGATTCTGATACCCATCCCCTACAGGTGGTTTGAGAATTGTAAAAAAGAGGTAGTAAGATTCCTTTGGGATGGGAAGAAACCGAGGGTGAAGCTTAAATCAATGACTGACCACCGAGAACAAGGCAGATTTTCTATGCCTGATTTAAGAACGTATTATGTGGCCGCATGCCTGGTATGAATAAGACCATGGGTACTCTTGAAAAATCATCAACTTTTGGCATTGGAGGGGCACAATCTGCACTTCAGGTAGCATGGTTACCTCTGGTATGGCAAGGCCGAGGTGCAGAAAGTGTTCCTGCGACACATAATTCAGAAATCTCTCTTCAGGATATGGATCAAGTACCAGTCCCTTCTATATGCTAAGTTGCCACCTTCCATCTCTTCAGCAGAAGCACTTCAGATAAAAGGTTTAAGGAGAGAGGGAGACTAGTTTACTTATAAAGATCTAGTACATTTAGAAGGTGGGGTAATCAAACTGAAAGGCCAACAACAGGTCCAACAAGAGGGTATTGCTATACAGTGGCTTTCCTACTTCCAGATCAAAGAGAGGTTCAAAAACGATATGGAAAGGGGTGATATAACTTTGGAACCTCCGCCTCTAGAAAAACAGTGGCACGGTAGGGATACCCATCTGTTGTTGAAAAGGTATAAATTAATATTGGGGATTGATGTGGAAGCAGAAACCACCAAAGGATACATGATAAAATGGGCACGTGATTTAGGCTATAATATATATTTAGATGGCTGGCAAATGGCATCGAAAAACTGTCTCAAATTGACTCGATTTTATATCCTGCAAGAGAATGCTCTGAAAATGTGGTTCAGGTGGTACCTTCCATCTGTGAGAATTGCCAAGATGTTTAAGAGTGCTAAGAACAGGTGCTGGAAATGTGTCAAAGAAATTGGTATCTTTTTCCACCAATGGTGGGGGTGCCAAAAGGTTAAGAAATTTTGGAGGATGATCTGTTCTAAAATTCAAAAAATATTGCAAGTCAAAATAGATTTAAAACTAGAATTTTTCTTGTTGGGCATTTTCCATTTGGAAAAGCAAAAAGAACAAAAACTTGGCAGATTGATGTGGCATAGGATTACGGCGGTAAGAATTGCTCTTGCTGGATACTGGAAAAAAGACTCGATACCACTTGAGATAGAATGGTTACAGAAACTCACTGAAATTGCTGGGACAGAAAAACTCACCGGTATGATAGAAAACAAACCAGATGGTAAATTCTTAAAAACTTGGCAACCACTGTTGGAATACTTATGTATCAAAACTGGGATTGATTAATGTATCAAGAGGAAAATATGTTCAAAAACTCATCTATTAGGAGATTTAAAGTGGAAGTCTAGGAATAGGGGTTCAGAGAGGGTGGTTATAGTAAGCTATTCATGAATGTGGCTACTCTGCAGTTATGAGACTGGGAAATCTTCTGTATATACTTTGCTAATAAATATACACAGTGAAAGTGAAATCAACCAGTATGGAGACAAATATACAAAATATATATATATATATTTTATGAGAATGTATATACATATGCATTCACACACACAGAGTCTCACTTTTAGCTTGGAGGGGGGCTCATAAGAAAATAGCACTACGCTGTTTTGTCATCAGAGGGGGAGGTCTTCTTTGTAATTATCTGATAATTGTCAATTTTTTTCTCTTTTTTTACGTAACCCTAAGCTTGCGATTGTTCTAAAGTACTTGTTCCTGTAAGGTTCAAATGAGTAAGATCTGGTGTGCTAGGGAAGGCTACTTTACCAATCTGCTGGCCAGTGTAATATGGACTTTTATAAATGCGTGACACTGTTATGTTGATACTGTCTTGAAATGTATTGTGGATGGAGCAATATGCTTGTGTTCTACATCCGAAAGTGCAGATGGATGTTTTGTATACATCATTGAAATGTTGTTATTCAACGTTCAATGTGCATATATGTTATGTTATTATGTGGAATGTATGTTTTCTATCTTCTTATTTTTCTTACCCATTTCCCCTTCCCTTACATTGTCTTGTTGAATAAAAATAATTAAAAAAAATAAATAAAGATTTTCAGAACTGGTAACATCATAGTCTAATCTAGTATAAAACAGTCAAAGTTTGTCTGTTGTCCGTGTCAGGCAGAAAAGACCTCATATGATTGACTGCCTGAGAAGATTCTATGGAATCCTAGGGTCTGCAGTTTGGGGAGGTGCCTTTAGAATTCTCAGCCAGAGAGCTCTTGGGCCTGGCTGGTTGCTATGGAGATAAGGTCTAGCAGGAAGGAGGAGGGCAATGTATTCCCTCAGAAACCGAACATCTGTATATCAATAACTCTGAATACAGACTGGATTGGGGAATATGGGGAACAGTTACAGGTACTGGACAAGACAATTTGGGGAATTAGAGACACAGGATCTCTAAGATAAGGTGAGGTAATTCCTAAGGTGTTTCTAACAAGTATTACCTATGAGAAAAACAAAATCTGGGCAACACTGGGTATATATGCTAGCTCTAATATATATTGCAGTGCTTTTCTCCACAAAAGCAACCTCACAAAAACACAAACCAACTTTTTATTAAGTGGGGCAACTTCCAGACAAAAACAGAATTCAAGATTCCATATAAGCAACTTACTTGGAATTATGCTCTTCATCTTCTTGTAACTGCATCATTAATTTCTGATTATGTTCTTTTTCATTTTCTAACAGGTCCAACAAACTCTAAAATATAATAGATGTTAAAATGTTTAGCACATGGCCATAGGGTTTTTCACTTTCTGAGTCACAAAAGTACTTACATGAACAGATATTCTAAGATTGACCTTACAATAACATGTTAAAATCAAAATTGAGAATCAAGAGAAACAGGTATGTTTCAGTGGTGGGAGATATGTAGATATGGTCAAGCCTCAAGGCATCCTTCCTTGTGTTGTTAGTAACTGAATAATTTTATTTGAAGATAAAAGCTCTGACTACTTCTCTCCTTTAAGAAAGAAGCCTGTCATAACTGAGATACTACTGCTTTCAAGAGGTTAAGAGAAGCCACTGCATCAAATTAGTTACTAACTGAAAACTCTTTTCTATTATGTACCCCGCCCATATGCCAAATAGTGGAATACTTGAGACATAGATGAGGTTTAGTGATGTAGAGGAGCAAGAGCTGCTTATTTGAGGGGTTAATTTCTTGGGCAATGGGGTGATCCAGATTCCCTAAAATTTTCAAGAATGTATATGCCTAAACTCAGTTGATTTGGGTATTATGAAAAAAGATATTGTCAACTAAAGAAAATTTGTTCTGAATGTTTTTGTTGTGTGCCTCTAAGTCATTTCTGACTTATGGTGACCCCCCATCACAGGGTTTTCTTGACAAGATTTATTCAGAAGGGGTTTGTCTTTGCCTCTCCTCTAAGGCTGAGAGAATGTGACTTGCTCAAAGTCATCCAGTGAGTTTCCAGGGTTAACTGGGGATTCAAACCTTGGACTCTAGAGTCTAATGTTCAAATCACTATGCCATGCTGCAGTTTTTGGAAATGTGAAGCCATGGACCCACTTCCCTTTTTTTTTAGAAAATTACAAAAGGAATTCTTACAATTTTATTTATTCACGCTACAAATGGAACCCCTGAACTATAAAGGAACATCTTTCCTTTTGCCAGTTTATAAGAGCCAGGCAAAACCTCCCAATAAAAACAGAAGCCATCAACATTAATATAAAAAAGAAAATTATTCTGCCTTCTCTAGTGATCCATAGTGTTAATCAGATAAAAAACACTCACTCCTATGAAAACAACTGAGAAAGCAAGCATGACCTGGAATTGCATTGATGTGACACATTGTACAAAGTCTTACATAAGTCTACTGGCTATGCAGCTTTTAGAAATAATGTAGTGTGTAAATATATGAATACTTTTTAAAAACATTTTATTTTCCATTTTAGGAGAGAATTCAATTTTTCCCAAATTTTCTAAAAAAAAAAAAAAAAAGCTTTGAAAAAAAAATCTCTACCTGAATGATATTTAGCATTTATTACAGAAATCTGCATAACATTACTATTTTTATGCAAACTATACAGGTTGAACTACAATGAATGCATAGGTTAACTACCTGTGACAACCTGTGGAACTAGACTGCAACAGTAACTTCTAATATTAACTAAAGAGTTCATTATTAGTAGTGATAAATCAATGCCTGCAAAAGGATGGTCCCCTTTCTCCCGCATTACTACATTCACCATCTAGGTACTTATGTAAATACATGAAGCATTCTAATTTATGTGTGTACTTATATACCACATTGTTAAGTGAGATATCCATGCCTCTCCCTTTTCCCACTACTACAAGTTATCCTGGCTCCTACTTCTAACTTTATATTGCATAGTACAGTATATTATATAGTTCAATATAATACTAAACATATACAGCATTAGTCACTTACCTGAAGCTCAGTTTTCAGTGCTTCATTTTCCTGTTTGCTATCAAGAATTTGCTGTGTCAGTTGGTCCTTCTCAAATTTCAGTATTTCCTGGAGATTATCACAGTCATCTTGTAGGCTTGTTTTTTCTTCAAGGACTTTTTCATATTCTAGCCTTCAGTGAAAGAATTTTACCACATCATGAGCGTGGTTTTTTTTTTTTTTGGTTAGCACTTTTGAAACTTTAAAACAAAATTTGCACTTCCTAGATGGCAGAATATGATTAAAAATCATTTACCAACTATATTAGGAAATTATTCAAAGAAACTGATGTAACTAACAAGCAGCTGGGCAGGAGAAATAATTATTCAGATGAGGTAGAGATACCTCATTACAGAGGTGCAGAGGAATGAATGAAATAAATTAGTTACCAAAATGGAAATACTAAACATAATAAAGAAAATGAAAACAGGAAAGGCATCAGGGCCTGGTGGATTCGCAACGTTATATTATAAGGTCTTTCACGAACAATTAGCAACTCAACTACAAAAGACAGTCAGCAGAATCGATCTAAAGTGTAGACTAGCATCTTAGGGTGAAGCCAATATCACTTTGATCCCCAAAGAAGATGAAGAATTACTAGATGCCACTCTCTCTATTAAATGTGGATTACAAAATATTTGCATCAATTTTAGTTGACATTAAAAAAAAAGTATAGGAATGAATCTATGAAGATCAATGAAGTTTTGTCCCCAAAAGATCTCTAAAAGATAATATGAAAACAATTCTTAATATAATAGAATATTTTCAAAAACATAGTGAAAAGAAACCGGGAATGATCTTTTCAGACACTGAAAAGGCATTTGATAATATAATTTGGACATTCATGATTGAAGTTCTGAGAAGAATGAACTTTGGAGATATTTAGCCTCAACTGAAATATATCAATTTAAGAAAATCAGCAAGCACAAATTATAATAAATGGTGAAAAACCCCGAAAATGTATATTTCTAGAAAGAGGCAAGACAAGGATGTCCATTATCACCTCTACTATTTCTAATAACTTTAGAGATCCTTAATAGGAAAATTAGACAGGATCCACAAGTTAAAGGAGTACATATTAGAAATCAAGTATACAGACATAGACCTTCTGGCAGGTGATTGCTCTCTTATATTTCATCCACACCTTCAGAAGCAATCTTATGTAATGAACATTAAATTCTTTGTTCATTCTAGCTTTGTCATACAAATTGTAGGCATGCCACCAAAGACTAAATTGTAATAACCTTGTGTTTCTCAATGTAATCTAGTCCAATAGCCATACAAGACAACTTGCATGAGAGTAAAGTTTTAAGTCTGGTAGACCTGACCCTCCTCTTTCTTTTGCATCTTTCAAAATTTTCCATTTAACTCTATCTTTTTCTCAGATAAATTTTGATAAATCTTTATTCCATTTTTTAAATGGTTTATCATTTGTGATTATTGGTAATTTTTGAAATAAAAAGATCATTTTTGGTAAATGTTCACTTTACTTGTCACACTTCTTCCCATCAACATTAGATCCATTTTACTCAATCTCTGTATATCTTCCTTAATTTCACACCAAGTCTTTTTATAGTTGTTGACAAACAAATCTGTTATTCTTTGTTATGCAAACTTCTAATCTTTAACTTTTTTAAAAAAAAGTCCATCTGATTCTCCATCTGTTTCTTCTAATTTTGACATATTTTTGAAATTAGAATTGTTTTCTCTTTAATTTATCCTGAAACCTGATACTTTGCCCATTCTTGTAGAATTTGTATTATTCTGTTTATACTCTAAATTGGATTCTGAAGTAAAATAACCAATCCTATCCAAAAAATCCATTATTAACTTCTGTATATGAAACCTTTTATAGGAGACACGCCAAAATTTAACAAATGGATTTCATATGGTGATACAGTGGCCCCTCCACATCTGTGAGGCATAGAACCCTCTCAAAAGTGGAAAAACTGTGACTAACTCCCCCCCCGATCCCTCTCCTGATCCCCTCCAGAGCTTCACCCCTCCCATGCCTTTGCCTATGGCCCTGGAGTTGTGGGCTGAGAAGAAAAAGGACAAGGTAAAAGGCTTTGGTACTTTCCTTTAGGCAAAGAAGAGCAGAGTTCTGAGGTTTTATCTACTTCCAGCCACATCTTGAGAAAGGAGGCGTAGGAGCAAAGAAAGCACCTGACCAATCAACAGCTATTACCCATCAGAATGTTAAGTCACATGGCAGTGAATACACACCTCCAGCAGTGGGAAGGAGCTTTACTCACCCAAAAAGGAAGAAAAAATCCATTTTAAATACAAGTTTGCAAGCCTAGGGTGAGGAATGCAAGGGAACAAGAGGAAGAAAATGCGGGGAGGCAAGCACACGCCTCATACATATCAAATTTACGAAGGTCAAACCCGCAAACATGGAGGGTAGACTGTATACTGAAAATACAGTAAGATATGGTTCAGTTAAAATCAAAAGAAGTATTAATTGAATATGGCTTTACTACTCATTGGCTATTATAGACAATTGGCAGAGAAATGCAAAATAGACATAAAATCAGATGAAACAGAAATTAAAGAAAGAGAATTCAATAAAATTGTTGAAACCAGATGTACAACATACCATTGGGAGAATTTATAAAATGTTATTAAAATTGGAATCAGAACAAGAAGCCAGTAAAAGAAAATATGATTAAATGGCCACAAAATATAGGACACCCTATGTTACAAGAACATTGAGAGAAAACATGAAATGATACATTCAAGTTTACGAAGTGCATCAACTTAAAAGATGTATGTTGGCAATGTGTAAACAAGTAAAGAGATTTTGAGGAGAAATACATGTTAAAATTTCTAATGTTCTTAAAATTTGCTTTCTAATGCATTCAGAGATATATTTTGTTATTATGGAAGAATATGTCCAACAGTTAAACAGGATTTCCCACAGAAAGATTCTTTCATATATGATTACCACAGCAAGATTTGCACATAAATGGAAACACATGACAACTCCTACTATAGTATACTGGTTACTAAAACTCTGCAAAATGGCTGAACTAGATAAAGTAACAATTTTGCTATCAGAAAGGACTGTAAATCAATTTAAAAATGATTACAAAATATTTCTCACCTCTGAGCATTGAAATGGGGGAAAGTTAGCAATTGATGGAATGAACAGGTTGCTTACCTGTAACTGTGGTTCTTCGAGTGGTCATCTGTGCCATCATACACTAGGAGCTTTAGCGCCTGCGCGGTAGCGTTCGGAAACTTCTAGAGCTTGTTCGCTTGGCGGGAACCCCTCCCCCACGCCGGTACTGCGCATGCTCCTCCCGCCGAGCAACGGTCTCTCCTCAGTTCTGTCGTCCGCCGTAGAACCTACAGGGACCTGAGAAAGAGGGGAGGAAGGGCGGGTGTGTATGATGGCACAGATGACCACTCGAAGAACCACAGTTACAGGTAAGCAACCTGTTCTTCTTCTTCGTGGTCTCTGTGCCTTCATACACTAGGAGACTGTGTAGCTTACCGGTCGGACGGCGGGTCAGGTCCTACAGCACGGAAGCCAACACCTCACGTCCAAACCGGGCATCTCTGCGCGACCGGCAGTCGAGCCTGTAGTGGCGCACGAAGGTCGATGGTTGGGACCAGGTCGCCACACGGCAGAGTTCATGCAGGTCAACTCCTCGCAGGAGGGCCGCAGAAGTAGCCACAGCTCTGGTGGAGTGGGCTCGAAGCAGGACTGGCGGAGGCTTCCTCGCGAGCTCATACGCCAGTTCAATAGTCCTCACCACCCACTTGGAGAAGCGCTGGGTGGACACTCTTAGGCCCCTCCGACGTCGCCCATAGCAAACAAAGAGATGCGGCGTCTGTCGGAAGGAAGCAGTCCTGTCCTTGTAGAAAGCCAATGCCCGACGCACGTCCAGGGAGTGGAGGGACCGCTCCAACGGTGTCGTCGGGTTCGGGAAGAAGGCAGGCAGGATGATGTCCTGGTTGAGATGGAAACTGGACACCACCTTTGGCAGGAACGAGATGTCAGGTCTCAGGACCACCTTGTCCCTGTGGAAGACCGTGAAGGGCTCATCGGAACGAAGAGCTGTGATCTCACCCGCTCGCCTCGCTGAGGTCACCGCTACCAGGAAGGCAGTTTTCATTGTCAGGAGCCTGTCATCCGAGGTCGCCATCGGCTCGAAGGGCGGCTTTGTCAGCTGCGAGAGCACCAGCGAGAGGGACCACGGCGGTAGCGGCGGCGATACCGGCGGGTAGAGATGATGAAGTCCTTTCAGGAACCGCTTAACGGTATCGTTCCTGAAGAAGGCCGAGGCAGCAGATCGTGGCGGTTGGTATGCCACGATCGCGGAGAGATACACCTTCAGGGATGGAAACGCCAGGCCCTGTTGCCGGAGGTGCAGGAGGAAGTGCAGGACGGTCGAGAGCCCCGCGGGCGATACCGGCTCACTCCTCTCGTTAGCGAAGGTCAGGAAGCGTCGCCACTTGTATTGATAGTTGCGACGGGTGGATTCCTTCCTGGCCGCGACGAGGACGGTACCGAGCACGGGATCGTCTAGTGCGATATCCTCCAGGCATGGAGGGCCAGGCGTGGCAGGTCCGGATGGAGGACTCGGCCGCGGAGTGGGAGAGCAGGTCCGGTGTCGGTGGCAACCGGAGCAGGTCGTCTCGCGCGGCTTGTAGCAGGGGTGCGAACCAATGTTGCCTCGGCCAGTACGGGGCTATCAGGATCGCGTCGGCTCGGTCGGCGAGGATCTTCGATATCGTCCGGCCGAGCAGCGGGAACGGCGGGAACGCGTAGAGGAGTTCCCCGGTCCACGGAAACTGGAAAGCGTCCCCGATGGAGGCACGATCGTGGCCCGCTCTGGAACAAATCGGCGACACTTCGCGTTTTCCCTGGTCGCGAAGAGGTCGATCGATGGTTCGCCCCAGCGGTCCCGAATCAGTCTCGAACGCCTCTCCGGAGAGAGACCATTCGTGATGGGATGAGGTGTCCCTGCTGAGGGCGTCTGCCGTGGTGTTCTCCTGCCCGGCCAGGTGAACCGCCACGGGATGCGTGTGCAGGCGAATGCACCATTCCCACAGGCCGAGCGCGATGTCGAGCAGGGTCGTGGAATGAGTCCCACCTTGTCTGTTGATGTAGCAGACGGCGGTGGTGTTGTCCGTCAGAATCAGGACCGTGCGCCCCGCCACGGCATGGCGGAACGCCCGTAGGGCTTTCCAGACGGCGAGCAGCTCCAGCGCGTTGATATGGAGAGCGGTCTCGTCGTCGGTCCATCTGTCGCGGACTCTGAGATCGCCGCAGTGGGCACCCCATCCATACAGGGAGGCGTCGGTCGTTACCGTCACCTTCGGTGTCGGCTGTTGGAAAGGCATCCCCGACATGAGATTGCGTCGCGACTGCCACCATCGGAGGGATGAGCGGACGTCTCCCGGCAGCTGCAGTCGGAGTGTCTGTTCGTCTCGCAGGGGGTCGAATATGCGGACGAACCAGTGTTGAAGAGGTCTTGCTCTCAGCCTGGCGAGATATGTCACAGCGGTCGTCGCAGCCATGTAGCCCAAGAGCTGCTGGACGCTTCTCGCAATAACGTCGGGGCCGTACGAGCGTGAGCGGCGGCCCGGATCAAGGTTTGTGCTCGAGACTCTGGTAGGTACGCCCTGGCGGAGGTCGAGTCGAGCGTCGCCCCGATGAAGTCCAAGATCCTCGCCGGCTCGAGGTGTGACTTCTTCGGATTCACTCGTAGACCAAGGCGGGTCAGGAGTGACAACGTCATGTGGACGTCGTGGTAAAGTCTCTGTTTGCAGGACGCCACCAACAGCCAATCGTCGAGGTAGGGGAAGACGGAAGCGCCCTTCGTCCGCAGGTAGGATACCACCGGGGCCATGCACTTGGTGAAGACCCTTGGGGCAGTCGAGAGTCCGAACGGCAGCACCTTGTACTGGTAACAGGTGTCGTCGACTGCGAAGCGGAGGTACCGTCTGTGCTGCGGGCGAATGGCGATATGGAAGTATGCGTCTCGGAGATCGATGGAGGCGAACCAGTCCCCTCGATGTAGGAAGGGTAGGATCGACGGTATCGTGACCATCTTGAACCTTTTGGGGCGGATGTAGTAGTTCACCCCTCTGAGGTCTAGGATCGGCCGGAGGGTACCGTCGGCTTTCGGTACCGTGAAGTACCTGGAGAAGAAGCCGGTGGTCTTGGCCTCTTGCGGGAGCCGCTCGATCGCCCCTTTCTGGAGGAGGGATTGGATCTCTTCCAGGAGGGCCGGACTCGACGGCGTGGAGTAATAAACGCCGCGAGGAGGATATGGGAAACTCGATGGCGTAGCCAAGACGGACGATGGAAAGCACCCAAGAGTCCGTAGTGACATACTGCCACTCCGCTAGGTGTCGAGCGAGAGTCGGTCGGTCTCCGAGCGCTGATGGTAGGCTGAAGAGTGGGTATTGGCGGGTCCTGCCAGGCACGTCAAAACCGAGACTTTGTCTCGGAGGAGGACTTCTTCGACGAAGGCGGGCGCCGCCTAATCGTGCGTCTGGCCGATGAGCCGGAGGACGGTCTCGACTGTCCAGACTGGGCCGAACGCTGGAACGACGAGGTGGAAGATCGTCGCCAGGATGGGCGGAAGGTGGAGGCCCTGCGGGTCTGCGTGGCCGGCTGCAGCCCGATCTTTTTTGCGGTCAGTCTCGCCTTGACGAGATTGTCCAAAGCTTCGTCTGTGGACGAATTGAATAGGCCTTCACCGTCGAAGGGGAGATCTTCAATCCTCCTTCTGGTGTCCTCCTGGATGTCGGCCGGTCGCAGCCAAGCATGGCGGCGGAGGCCGACGGATCCCGCCATGACCCGGGAGGCGATCTCCACTGCATGCCGGGAGGAGGCCATCTGGTGCCGAGCGATGGAGATAGCCTCATTGAAGATCACGGAGGAGGCTTGGCGGATGTCCTCCGGTACCGCTTCCATCGCCGGTTGCAGGCGATCGAGCACTTTCTTCAGGTATGCCGCGAGGCAAGCCTGAGTGTTGGACAGCCTGATCTGCAAGGAGGCAGCCGAATAGAACCTCCTTGCGTAGGCGTCCAACTTCCTGCCCTCTTTGTCCCGGGGGGGTGGTGTGTTGCCTGCCGGAGCCCTTCGTCTGCGCGGACTCGACGACCACAGAGTTCGGTGCAGGGTGATTAAATAGATAACCGGCGTTATCCTTCTGCACCCTGTAGAGGTGTTCTAACCGCTGCGGTATCGGCTGAGCCGAGGCCGGTCTATCCCAGGCGGCCTTCACCAGTCTGGATACCCGGGGCAGGAGAGGCAGCGGGGCCGTGGAAGGTCGCTTCTCCTCGAAAACGGAGAAGGCTGGATCGTCATCCTCCGGCTCCGCATCGGCGATCTTAAGGCCGAGGGTAGTGGCCATGCGGAGCAGCATCGCAGAGAACTGGTGGACGTCCTCTGGAGCAGAATCTGGGATCGGGTCCCCGAATCCCAACGGAGGAGACTCCTGGGAGGCCGCCTCAGACACCTCAGACTCCGCACTCGAGTCGTACGACTCCGAGCTCGGTGAGTCCTCTCGCCGCACGCTCTCCGGCTCCTTCGTAGTCGCCGCAGGTGTTGCCTTCCTAGGCTTCTCCGCAGCCGGGGCGGTGGTAGCAGCAGCATCCCGCTTGGGATGGCTGACCACTGACTTCACCCTCTTGGTGGTGACCGGGGTAGTCTGGCAGGCTGACGTCGTCGTAGCCCGCTCAGTCACCACCGACTCCGTAGGGCGCGTCGCCGTTGCCGTGACCCTAGGAGGTGGCGATATCGCCCGATACCGTGGTGAAGGCTCCCTCGCCCTATGATATCGAGGGGAGGGAGAGCGGCTGAAGGAGCGGCGCTCCGACGGAGATCGGCTTCGGCGTCGACGGTACCGAGCCTCGTCCCCTCTAGGCGAGCGCGATTCGCGCTGTCGACGAGGTGACCGGGACCTCCGGAAGGTCTCCCAGCGACTCGGGCCACGATGGTACCGATCCCGGTACGATGGCGAATGCGACCGATAGGAGGCCGGGCGCTCTCTCCATTCAGATTCCCTCGCGTACCTGGCCACGTAGGACGCCGAGGTGTATCTGGAGGCAGACGAGCGAGGTTGTTCCTCTCTTGTCTCCCTCGGAGGCGGCGAGGCCACCGGACGCTCGGAAGAGCGGGACCGGGACCTGAAGGAGGTCGAACGCCGCTCCGGAGAAGCAGAGGGCTCTCTCTGCTGCAGGTCGGCCGACCTGCGACGGCTAAGAGGGCGGTGGCGCTCCTCCACCAGGGTTGGAGGGTCTGCCACAGGCGAGTCCGGGCGCTGTTGGGGAACGTCCTCGATCTCATCCTCCGAGAGGTCGACGGACTCGCCTCGCCCTTTGGAAGGCTGCTGAGTAGGAGGAGGAGTAGGAGGTTGAGCGTCCCCAGCCGGGGAGCGCTTCTTTTCCTTCTTCTTCTTCTTCCTCTCCTTCTCCTTGCCCTTGCCTCCGTCCGGAGCAGGGCGCTTTTAGCAGGCGTCTCCGTAAGGGGAGCCTCAGCCTTCCTCGCCGTCGAGGATCCTTTCGCTGACTTGGCAGCCGCCGACAGCTTCGGGATCCTCAGTAACGCCGAGATCGGCGTTTTCGCCGGTACCGAGCCCGATACCGACGAGGTGGACGGAACGGCAGCCGCCGATACCGTCGATGGCGTGGTCGTCTTCTTGTCGGCCATCTTGGAAGTGGTGGTCTCGTCTATCGCCCGCAGAGACTGTTCCCAACAATAAGATTTGAGTCTCGCGGAGCGGTTGCGAAGATTTTGGGGAGTAAAATCCCTGCAAATTGGGCAAGTCCGGATGTTGTGGGACTCGCCCAAACAGAAGAGACACTCCTTATGGCCGTCGTTGAGGGCAACCTTGCGGCCGCAGGACACGCACTTCTTAAAGAGCGCGGACATAAGACGAAGAAACGCCAACTCCGAAATCCAAAAAGACGAAAACCGAAGGGGGAGTCCGAAAGAGAGGTCAAAGACAGTCCGAAAGTCCGTAAAACCGTGAAAAAACAGCAAGCCAAGCACGACGTGAGAGGAACAAACTAAAGAACCTTCCGTACGCGGCGGCGGACGAGAAAGAACTGAGGAGAGACCGTTGCTCGGCGGGAGGAGCATGCGCAGTACCGGCGTGGGGGAGGGGTTCCCGCCAAGCGAACAAGCTCTAGAAGTTTCCGAACGCTACCGCGCAGGCGCTAAAGCTCCTAGTGTATGAAGGCACAGAGACCACGAAGAAGAACAAGGATTAATTTTAAAGAAATTAAAGAAAATATATACAGAATTTAGAATACAGTAGAGTCTCGATTATCCGTCCTGCGGTAATCCGACATTCCGGATTATCCGACGTCGCGGCTGCTTGGGGGCGTGGCTGTAGGCATTTCCGCAACGGGCAAGGAGAGAAGGGCGAGTGAAGCCTCGCTCCAAAACACGGCCCCAAGCGCGGCAGTGGCGGCGAGCAGGGCAAGTACCTCCAGGCCCCAAAACAAGGGCCAAAGCATGGCAACGGGGAAGGCAACGGGCACAGCCAGGCCCCCAAACATGCCCCCAAGCATTGCAATGAAAAGGAAGAAGGTCGTTGTACCAATGGAGAAGAAACTTGAGGCAATCAAGAGACTGGACAATGGAGAGACGTTGCAGAAGGTAGCAGATGACTATGGCGTTGGAAGGGTAACTGTAGGAGACTGGAGAAGGAACCGATTGGAGATAGAAAAATGGTGGTCCTCCAGAGCTACTGATGTTGCAGTGAAAGAGAGGAAAACCACGAAAAAGTGTGGCTCAAAAGGTCAGTGAAGCTTTGTATGTTTGGTTTCTGCAGTTTAGAGACAGAGGTGTGCCTATTTCAAGGCCTATTTTACAGCAAAAGGCATTGCATTTTCGAAAAGAATTTGATGAAGAGAACCCAGATTTTACAGCCAGCGTTGGTTGGCTCGACAGGTGGAAGAAACGTTATGGAATCCGTCAGTTATGTGTTTGTGGAGAGAAACTGTCTTCAGATTTTCAAGAAATGGAGGTATTCAAGAAAAAATTTCTAGAGTTTGTTGAAACTGAAAGCCTAACGGACGAACAGATATTTAATTGTGATGAGTCCGGCCTCAATTACAAACTGTTACCCAGTAAGAGTCTTGCAGCCAGAATTGAAGCAGCAGCCCCAGGCTATAAGCGCAGTAAAGAAAGGCTGACAATTTTAGCATGCAGCAATGCTTCTGAGACCCTTAAAATGGACCTCGCAATGATTGGGAAGTCCAAAAATCCAAGAGCCTTTAAAACAATTTCAAAGAACGCTCTTCCTGTGAAGTACTACTACAATCAAAAAAGTGTGTGGATGACCAGACAAATTTTCAAAGACTGGTTTTTTAAGGAATTCGTTCCTTCCACGGAGAAATTTTTGAAAGACAATGGCCGCCCCAGAAAAGCAGTTTTGTTGCTAGATAACGCCCTGGCGCACCCTGATGCAGAGGAGCTTCAAGATGGGAACATTAAGGCTATGTTTCTGCCACCTAATGTTACCACCATATGCCAACTGATGGATCAGGGCGTTTTGGAAACGCTTAAAAGGAACTATCGCGGGAAGCTACTGTTGACACTGACAGACGAAATTGAAGAAGGGAAAGACATGATTGAAAGATTGAAACGCATCAATGTAAAGGATGTTGCTGATTGGGTTGCAAGGGTTTGGAGTGACGTTAGCGCTCCAACAATTGTCAGATCATGGAATAATTTGCTATGCGAAAATGAAGAAGAAGATGAAATTATGGAAAGCACAGATGAAGGCGAAGAAAGCATTCTATCCTTAGTACACCGTATCCCTGGGTGTGAGGATGTGTCTTCACAAGAGGTTGACAGCTGGATGAACGAAGACGATCAGTATGAAATTAGTGATGAAGAAATTGTCGCTTTTGTCAATAGTGACGGCGACGAAATAGAAACTGATGAGCAAGCATCATCTGTTGAACCTCTCACAATCTTGCATGGCGATGGGGTTAGGGCTCTAGAAATCGCAATGAAGTACATCGAACAACAAGAAGGAGCTACACGGGTCGACATTATGATGCTGCAAAGATGGCGAGACTTGGCTGCGAAGAAACGGCAATCTTCGGGAAAGTAGAAAAGGATCACTGATTTCTTTAAATTTTCAGAGGACTGAACTTTTTATACATTACAATGTTGTTACTGTAACGTTACTGCAATGTTACTTTTACTGTTACTGCAATAAAACTTCAATACGTTTGCAATTCATAGTGATTTCAAGGCTTTTCTTAGACCCTCTGGATTATCTGACATTTTCGGCTATCCAACTATCAGCCCGCCCGTTTATGTCGGATAATCGAGACTCTACTGTACACACACACACACAATATATATTTTGAAACAGAGAAATGTGTGCATTTCCCCAAATATTAGTGGGATTCCAAAGTGGATCTCTCCTTAAGATTACTCAGCAATTTGTATTTGAAGAATCACAGATATACTGCCTCCAAAACCGATAATATTCTCTCAAGCTCTTCATATAAGAAAACACCAGGGTAGAGTTCTTAGTGAGGAAATATTGCTTATTAGATGTTAGTGAGGAAATATTGCTTATTAGATGTTAGTAAGAAATACTTATTTTATTTACTAAATACTTACAAATTTTAGAGGGCATGGAAGCCACTAGTGACATTCCTACAAAGTAAAAAGATTTTGGCACCTGTTTTTTATTGTTGATCTGTATCCCAAATCAGTTATTTATATAGAATTCCAATTGAAATGTAATTCCTTAATTCGTGTACAAGAATAGTTTTTTTCTTCTTCTTTCTTTTTCTGAATTAGATCAGAGTATTATTAGTATAAGTTATTTATTGTATCTATACAATAGAGAGTAAAAGTAGTAGAAGAAAAGTCACTTGTTTTGTTTGTGGAATGTTGAGGGAAGTATGCACAACACGGTTACCATTTGATTACATAAGAGAAAGATGACGAGTTACTAATGGTAACAGTTTTAAAACTAATTAGCTGTATTTCAATAGCAGGTATTGATTGGTTGATTGATTGATTGATTGGTTGGTATAAATTAATTATGATTCTCTAAGGCTGTTTATGATCTTTTAAGGTTATTTTACTGCAGCTAAGTAATATTTACTCTTTTCTTAGGAGGGAGAGGTTACTATTTTCTCTGCTTGTGAGATTTTACTAAGGCAGTTACCACATTCCAGATGGAAGTTTCCAAGTGTTTGTAATTATTGTTGTTCAATTGTTTTTGCTGTGGTGGTTTTTCCCCTACCTTCCCATTTCCCTTTTTTCTCTATACTGTTTTCCCATCATATTGTTGTAATTTATGTGTTATAGGTTTTGTTCCAGTGTCCTATGTTGATTTGTATATATGCCTTTGCCAATAAAAATATAACAAAAAAAGAAAGAAAGAAAAAAGAAAAAAAGAAATACTTATGAATACAGTAACGATTTTTTAAAATATCTCAACCAGCATTTAGGCACACACTGACATTCCTTTTGTTCCTGCATACTACCTACTGCAATATGATCTTAAGTGGTTTCCTACACTTCCAACTATAGAAACTAATGTTGCAGGGAAATAACACTGTCGTTAGCAGAATTGAATGAACATGATACAATGTTAATTCTCAGTACACTGCAATATTTCTTTGGCAAACCAAATGGAATCCTAAAGAAGTGTTAGAGATCTCAGAGTAAACTGGGATTCATATAGTTATAACACAGTACAGCTACTAAGCATGCTACTTTGATACCTTTTGCAAAAAAAGTGACTTGATTTTTTAAAAGGCAATTGATCTATGACAAACTGCAGAAAAAGTCCACTTGAAGTAGACGTAAGAGAACTTAAAAAAAAAAGATATCCAAAATGATGGTATAAGAACCTTGCCCACAGACTTTTAAAAGAATTTCATAGTTGGTACTTTTATATAGAAGAAAGCAATCCATGTGAGTGTCATATGACATTTGAATATATTTCTGCAGTTGCCACAGTGGAAATGTGCAGATAATTTCTCCTATGCAGAAGCAAAATATGGAAAATACAGAGCTAGAAGTTGCCCTAAGTGTACTCCTACATGGAAAGGTAATCAACTTTCTTTGATGATAATGACATACCTGACATTATCAAGTTGCAGTTGTACATTCATATGCCTGACAGAAAGTTCACCTATTTCTTTTTCTTGATTTCTTCTGAAGGTATCATATTCTATTTTTATAGCAGACAATTCCTTATCTGCAGACTGCAGGACAATTCGCAAGTCGTGAACTTCACTCTTTAATACTGTCAAAAAACAACAAAAGAACAAAATCCTTACAAAGTTAGTTACAGAAGTTCTGTTAACAAATGCTAATAATCAGTTGATGCAATTCTGTTCATAAAAGCTAAAGAAACTCTGCAAGTTCTCAACAAAGTACTGTCTCCTTTTCCTGAACAAAAGTATACAGAAAAAAAATTAAGCAATGTGTTTTCTCTTGTTAATGTAGTAGATATCACAATTTTGGAAAACAAGGTAAACATAATGTTAATTTAAGTTTTTTTATGACAACAAATGCGTCCAGAAATTTATGCTATCTTTATTGTTCTAATAGTGCAAATCAAAGTCACTTAATGCTACTTGTTCCCAGTAAGGTCAATAAAAGCAGCCCAGGAAATAAGCATTGAATTATAAAACAAATTTACTATCTAGTTTCGTATGTTTATAATATCCCCCCTCCCAAAAAAAGGTCTATTCTGAGAGGCTGAATTCTGCCTAGTTTCAGAAACATTTGATCCTGGATGCCTTTAAAATGAGGGTGAGGTTCAAAGATGCCTTTCCATGTGGTGGGGACTTACCAAGATCCTTCAGAATTAATGCCATGAATATGATTAAGAGGCCATCCTTCTTCAAAAAGTACAAGACAAGCAGAGATTATTCTTGAAATTAGGAAGTAATCTTTACCATCTCCCTAGCTCCAAAATCAGGAGGAATGCTGGGGCTGTCTGGCAATTTGGCACTTGGAGGGCCTTGGTCACTAAGTCCAAACCTGAAACCAGCTTCTAGCCTTTCCTGCTCTGAAGCAGAAATGTCATTTGAAGGAAAGGTTAGCAGTCACCACGTGAGGCTTCTCTTTAAGCTATATCTTTAAAGCATAGGATCCAACTGTTCATTTTCCTTCCCCATCCTCTCTTCTGGAACTTGAGGAAAGGCAACAAAGAGACTTCAAGCAATGGCACCAAACTGGTACTCGCCTGACTAGTCCTTCTCTCAGGAAAAATTATTGGTGTGTGTGTGTGTGTGTGTCACAACTGCCTAATCTCCCCACATTTCCTTCTGGAGGAAAAAGCTGTGATTGGGGTAGACAATGTTGTCAACTGCAAAGGAATACCACCAGCAACTCTTTCGATTTCTGACTTGCTGAGCAAAGCCATATAAAAACTGTAGATACCTACTTAAGAAATTATGAAAAACAATAAACCTACAACCCAGAGGCTTTCAGAAGAATTATTATCATTTTTTCTTTGTCGTGTACAGAATGTGCAACATTGATGAAAACTGAAGCCAATGTCAGCATGAGACAGAGTCAAAACTGGGAGTTGGAAAAAGCCTCGTATTAAGATGATAAATTTAAAAGAGAAAGTAGCAAAGGGCGGTATGGGATTACCAGACTTGAAATTATACCATCAGGCATGTGCCCTTTCTTGGATAGGTGAATGGATAAAGCTAGAAAATGAAAGGTTGCTAACATTGGAAGGGGATGATCTACCATGGGGCTGGCACGCATATCTACTTTATGATAAAGTAAAGGTGAACAAAGATTTCAACAACCATATAATAAGGAAATCACTTTTAAAAATTTGGTTACAATTCAAAAAGAAATTCTATGATAAAATCCCATTATGGGCTTCTACACATGAAGCTTTCTATAGAAGAGATCGACCGAGAGCAAGGAAATGGATTATGTATAGGGATTTACTTAAGATAGAGAATGGGAATATAAGGTGTAAGACTAAAGATGAGTTAATTGAATCTGGATTGAGAACACATTGGTTATTAATGATACAATTGTTATCTAAGACTAAGGTAGATATTAATAACCCTGGTATAATGATGACTGACAATGAATTTGATAAGATTATTAAGAAAGGAGACCATCTTATTGGAAAAATATACAAGTTACTTATAGAAAGAGATTTAGAACAAGAATCAATAAAAACAAATATGATTAAGTGGGCGCAAGATATTGGCCATCCAATTTATCTAGAGACATGGGAAAGGTCATGGCAAAAAACAAATAAATGGTTAAAAGCGTGTCAATTTAAAGAGAATTATTATAAAATATTTAACAGATGGTATTATACTCCGGTTAAAATCAGTAAGATAACTAAAAAAGCTGATTATAAATGTTGGAAATGTGAGTGCAAGGGAACACTATTCCATTTATGGTGGGGTTGCATCCAAGCTCAAAGATATTGGAGAATATTACATGAACAGTTAGAAACGGTGTTAGAGAAAAAATTTAATTTATCTCCGGAAATATATCTATTAAATATGATCGATCAAATTCCGGATTTGACTCCACCACAACAAAAATTGATATTATATAGTATAACTGCGGGAAGGATGATTTATGCGAAAGCATGGAAGCATAAGAATGCACCTTCCCTTCAGGAGTGGTTAATTAAATTATATGATATGATAGAGATTGATAAACTTTCAATATTAGTAAGGGGAAAGGACTTAAAGATAATTAGGATAACATGGGATCCTATAATGAGAATTTTGGAAAGAAAATGGGGACATATTGTAAATATCGGAAAAATAACTATTGGAGATAGTTAAACTAAGAACCATGAAAATGAGTGCAGTTAAAATGAAATTTTTTCAAATGTAGCCCGTAGCAACAATTAGAAGAGAAACAAAAGTTTGAGCTGGTAGTAAAAAAACAGGGTATCAAGGGAAAAAAAAAAGAGGTGATGTTATTATAGTGCTATAAGTAAAATAAAAGATAGGATATAGAGATAAATGTTAAATGAGTGGTTTTGAATAGTATAAAGGAAGTCAGAGTTTTATGTTGTTTGTGCTGCTTAGGTTGGTATGTTTAAGATGTTAAATTGTTGTGATATTGATTTTGGGATTATAGAAAGGGGGAAATAGGAATGTAGTATTATGTTAAGGATGTGTTGTTTTGTTGTAGGTTGTTTGGGGATAGTATAAGGGGGGATAAGAAAAGTGTTTACTCTGTAGCTGTATGTGATTGTATGTTTATGTAAGTTATATGGAAATTCTAATAAAAATTATAAAAAAAAAACAAAAAAAAACTGGGAGTTGAAGACTTGTTCACATTTCTTCCTTCTTTGGAAACTAGAGATGTCAATCTCAAAAGCATGCTCTTGTTCTGCTGCCTCCCTTGGAGTGCCTGCTTAGCACTTTTCATTAGCATAGAACCTGGGGAAGGTTAGAAAAAGGTATCAAGCAGGCTCTTCCGGGTTTAATGGCGGACCGAGCAGTTGTGTAAAGGCTAGCTGGCTGATACACAACCGCCCAGCGAGGTGAAATCGGCTTGGAAAGAACGTATGGGAGCCGATCAATACTCTCCCGGTAAAGGGAGTTCAGAGGGTCCTGAAGGGGGCTCGTATAGCTCGCCGTCGGAAAGATATAGGGGGAAAATTGTACCTCTACATTGAGGTACGAAGAAGAGTGGGAGCCAACGGGAACCACAGCCACGCTAGGCAGCTGCTAGAGCGGCGAAGGGATGCTAAAGCCTTTTAAAATTAATTAGCAAGCAAGTGCAGCTTTATAAGACAACAAGCTTACCTCTTGAAAGAATTTAAGTAAGATCTCGTCAAACTAGACTGAGCTTAAAAAAAAAGGCAAGCAGGAAGATAGAATTCAGAAGGACTCAATAATAATAAAATACATGAGATCGGGGAAAGAGATATGATCGGATTGAGGAGAGTACGAGGTTTTTTTTTTTTTTTTGGACTCTTTCAAGAACCTAATCATTGGTGTGCTGGGTGATCTTCATTTTTCTACATAAGGACTTTTTTTTCCTTGACTTTTTGAAGCGTAGAGAGGTAAACTTAAGAACTAAAAAGAATGTAAGTAATAATTAAGAAGGAACATCCAGCACGCTGAAGGCATACTGAGGAGCTGAGTGGGGGAGAGAAGGCGACGCGGCGAAGTGAAGTGGCAAGCACCAAGCGGAATAGAGACTAAGATCGGGGAGAGTGAAGAAAGAAGCAGTGAGCTGAGGCAGAAGCAGAGGGAAGTTAAAGGGAGGAATGAGTCTGAGTCGTTGATGGCAAAGTGACGAGGTGGCGAGGCGAAGGCGGTGAGGTGGCGAGGCGAAGGCGAGGAGAAGGTGGTGAAGAGAAGTGGTGAGTAGCGGCGAAGGGGAGTGATAGAAATTGGAACCCGAAGCCAGAATAATAATTGAGATCGAGGAACGAGAAATCGTCTGGTGAAGTCGTTGGAAGTTGAAGATTGATTGAGACTGAGACGGTGGAGTGGAAAGACTGGCAGGTTCAGAAGGATGGAGAAGGACTGAGAAGAACTGAGAAGGTTGGAGAAATGGAGAAGGACTGAGATCGAGAGAAGATGATTGAGACGGACTGAGAAGGACGGAGAAGGACTGAGATCGAGGAGTGAAAGACTTTGGGAGTTTGAGATCCCTCAGAGGTTTATAAAAATATACAAAGATATCATTAAGCTTAAGACTACATTGCAAGTGGGTGGGGAAGGTTTTGGGCCATAGATTAGGACTCCCTCCCTCTCCCTACTGTCTAGTATTGCATATTGTGGTTATTGTGGATAAGTAGAATTTAGTAGAACAAGTAGAAACTCAGTTATATTCAATAGAAGGGAAAGGGGGAAGGGAGGGAAGTCCTGAAAAGAACACTTAAGATTGAGGTGCTGACATAACCTGACCTTGGGGAAAGATTATTAAGATATCATTGGAGAGGGGAGTGTACTCTCTTCTCCGCTTTGTTTTTGTCTTTTTTTTTCATTTTCGTTAATCATTGGCAACTGTGTTAATATTGGTCAATAACTAGACTCACGAACTGGCGCTTCAAACGTTGACAACCAACCCCCTCTTGTGGTAAAATTGGTTAATTGTTTCCTTTTGTTAACGTGGGCATTGTAGGATTTCCCTTTTTTTTATTTTATTTTTCTCTTTTTATAAAGTAAAAAATATCGAGGCTTGAGGAGTAATTAAGTTGAATTCAATTGAATTGAATATAACTGATAAGGAAACTGACAAGGGAAGTATATATAAGTGGATTGTTTTGAATATATAACAAGATTTAATATATATTGGTATATATAATTTAATATATTGGTATATGATCACATAAATAAGTCTGACTGAAAATAGATTGGTAGTACTAAGATTGCTGATAGAAATTTATTTATCTAAATTTATTTAAGATTGCTGATAGTAATTTATGAATTGTTGATGATTAAGATTTAGAGTTAAGTTTCTAATGAAATTTGAAAACTGATTTTTGAATTTTGGGTGTTTGTATATGAATTTTGAAAGATTATCAAGGTCAGTACTATATTTTGTATTGGATGAATTACTTTGTTTGAAGACAGCAATTATTTAAGTACTGTACGGTTATTATTGAATTAAGATTTTAGATAACTGACTGAAACAAGTACTTGTAAAGTTAAGATCTACTGAAGATGACAACAAGGAAAAGACTACAACTCAAACCCAATTAACAGTAGAAAGAAGGGCATCTCTAGAGCAGCCCTCACAGATGGGTGGGATCGGAGAAAAAACACTAGAAGAATTGATAAATTTTAAACAAGAAATAAAGCAAGAATTGAAAGACACGAGAAACGAAATAAAAATGGACATTAAAAAAGAGATGAAAGGTATCAATAAAAGGATGGAGAAAATGAATAAAGAAATGAAGGTAATGCAGAGTGAAGCAAAGCAAGTACAAGAAAGACCGTCTAGAGTGGAAGATGAGAAGAAGGAGATTAAGGAAGGATTTAAAAGACAGGATAAGGAAATAGAAATACAAGAATTGAGATACAGAGACAGATGTTTGAAAATTAGGGGTTTGGAAGACGCCCGGTGAAAATATCTATGAACGCCTCATTCCTGAAATAGCAGCATATGTGGAAGTGGTGGAGGAAAGGATGGAGCAAGAAATAGATAAGATATTTTGTATTAACTCTAAAATGGCGAAAGAAAAGAGTTTACCAAGAGACATCTTAATCTGTTTCATCAGAACAAGGATGAAGGAGAAGATACTTCAAAGAAATTATGATGAAAAACTTATCGTGGAAGGGATAGAATTGAAGATCTTTAAAGATATACCATTCCAGACACTGAAAAAAAGACAAGAATACAAAAATTTGACAACTTATTTGCAAAAGAATAACATCAGATATAAATGGGAGCGAACCGAAGGATTATCTTTTATCTGGAATTTTAAAAGATATAAATGTACAACGTCAGAACAAGCTAATGAATTAATAGAAGAGATAAAAGAATACAAGAAAGAGGGTGCAGCAAAGAAAAAAACAAGAATCACCAGTAGATGAGACGCAGAACATTAAAGAACGAGAAGAACAAGAGGAAGAACCTGATACCGAACTTGATCAAGAACTGCCGAGCTCGGAGATAAGTGATAAAATAACTGAGGAAGAGGAGTGTAAAAATGGCTTTAAAATGCATTTCATGGAATGTGAAAGGTTTAAATTCGAATTACAAGACGAGACAGGTCTTCCATTATCTAGAAAAAGCCAAAGTGGATGTAATTTGTCTACAAGAGACCAGAATCAGAGATAAAGATATAAAATATTTGAAAAATCCGAAATTAGGAAAATGTTATATTTCAGCATATGAAAAGAAAAAAAGAGGAGTGGTAATGTATGTAAATGCGAAATATCCAACATAGGAAGTGTTATTGGATAAAGAAGGACACTATTTAGGAGTAGAAATTCAACTTCCTGGAAAAAAACTTCTATTAGTCGGGATATATTCACCGCTAGAAAATAAAAGCAAATTTTACGAAAAAATCAGAGAGGAAATTCACAAATATATCGCAGATAAAAACCAGGATAATATCCTCCTTATGGGGGATATGAACGGTGTGTTGGACTCTGTTAAAGATAGAATGGTGACTTTGAAAGGAAAAAAGAAACAAGGGAGATTGCCGAGAACTTTCTTTAGATTAATGGAAGATTTGTCAATTATGGACATTTGGAGAAATAAACACGATAAAGATGGATTCACGTTCTATTCAGAAAGCCATAAAAGCATGTCTAGAATTGACATGTTTTTAATTTCGAAAGTTCTGTGCTCGTCGGCTAACAACATTGAAATCCTTCCAAGAATCTGGTCGGATCACAATCCCATTCAATTAGAATTAAATATTAAAAAGAAGAGTAAATACTTAAATTGGCGTATTAATGATTTTCTATTAAGAAATACAGAATATTTGCAAAAAGCAAAAGAAGAGTTAAGAAATTATTTCTTAGAAAACGATAAGGACGGAATTGCGGCAAAGACGGTCTGGGATGCGGGGAAAGCCGTAATGAGAGGTCTGATGATAAAAGGGAATTCGGAATGGAGGAGGAAAAGAGAAGAGAAAATAACCAATTTGGAATTAAGAGTTAAAAATAAAGAGGAAGAGTTAAAAAAAGATCCTGGAAATAAAAAGATAAGAAAGGAACACAGAGAGCTACAAATGGAATTACAGGCAGAGAACTTGATTGAGATTGAGAAAAAATTACGAACGCTCGAACAGAAAAATTTTGAAAACGCAGATAAACCTGGAAGATGGTTGGCTTGTAGGATACGGAAAAGAAGAGAAAGAAATTTAATTCTGCAGGTGAAGAAGAATAATGAGATTACGTCAGATGAGACAATCATAATGAGTGTTTTTAGGAAATATTATAAAGAGTTATATCGAAGAAAGATGAAGAGTAATAGCAGGAAGAAGATAGAAGAATACCTTGATAACCAAGATTTGATAAGCTTAACAGAAGATCAAAGGAACAGTTTAAATGCAGAAATAACCTGCATGAAAGTAATAAATGCAATAAAGGAAATCAAAATTGGGAAAGCCCCGGGTCCGGATGGCCTTACTGGACTATATTACAAAGAACTTCAAGAAGAGTTAAGGGAGCCAATGAGGAAGATGTTTAATGAGATTACAAAGAAGGGCAAACCAGATTCATGGAATGAAGCAAACATAACTTTAATATTAAAGGAGGGGAAAGATCCGACCAACCCCAGCAGCTATAGGCCGATATCATTACTAAATATTGACTATAAAGTGTTTACAAATATACTTGCAAATAGATTGAAATATATAATACAAGGAATGATCCACGAAGATCAGAGTGGATTCTTACCTAAGAGATACATCAGAGATAATATACGAACGGTTATCAATATGTTAGAATACTATGGAAAACAACGAGAAAAAATGCATGCTGATCTTCGTGGATGCTGAAAAGGCCTTTGATAATGTAGACCACGAATTCCTATTTGAATTATTAAACAGACTAAATTATGGAGAAAAATTTACAAGTTGGATAAGACAAATATACCTTAATTATAAAGCTCAACTATTAATAAATGGTGAAAAGTCAGACCCGATAACTATAACTAAAGGCACCCGTCAAGGATGCCCGCTCTCCCCATTGTTATTCCTTATTGTGCTAGAAGTTCTTTTAAGGAGGATAAGATTGGACGGGACAATTAAAGGAGCCAAAATAAAAGGGGGCGAATATAAACTGAAGGCATACGCAGATGATTTGGTAGTATTTCTTAGGACCCAATGAGTGTGCCAAAGTTTTTGGAGATTTGTGACGAATTTGGAGAGCTAGCCCGGTTCAGAATTAACAAGGAGAAAACAAAATTTATAACCAAAAATATGCATAGAGAAGAAATAGAATCAATGGAACGAAGAACGGGTATTAAAGAGGAGAAAAAGATTAATTATTTAGGAATAATAATCTCCAAACAAAACAACACATTGTTTGAGAATAATTACATTAAGAAATGGGGAGAGATCAAGAAGGACTTACAAAACTGGTCAAAATTAAATCTTTCATTAATGGGCAGAATGGCAACAATCAAGATGATGGTTCTCCCAAAGATCAATTACCTATTCCAAAATTTACCTATTATCACTAATTTTAAATATTTTCAGGAATGGAGACAAGATTTATCAAAATTCATTTGGGCTGCTAAAAAACCAAGAATTAAATGGAAAATATTGACTGACAGGAAGGAAAGAGGTGGTTGTAGTATCCCAGATTTGAGACTTTACTTTCTTGCGAACAGAATGACCTGGATCGATGATTGGATTGAATTGAAAAATGAGAGAATCTTAAATCTAGAAGGATCAGACCTGCGATTTGGGTGGCATGGCTACCTTTGGTATCAAAAGTCAAAAGCTGATAAAGACTTTCTTAACCATTACATAAGAAAGCCACTATTTGGAATATGGAAATTTTGGAAAAGGAAAATATATTCAAAAATACCGTTAGGGGTCTCGCCTCAAGAGGCTCTGATGGGAAGATCAAAGGAACCATCTAGAAGATGGCTTACATATAGAGACTTGATTATCACAGATTCAAAAGGGGTTCAAAGAATAAAATCAAGAGAGGAATTAGCTGAAGAAGGTTGGGATTGTCAATGGTTCTTACATATACAATTAAAGGAAAGACTCAAAATGGATCTTAAATTAGAAGGAATTGAGACAAGCCTTCAATTAAATGAATGGGAAAAAATAGTATTTGAGAAAAAGAGCATCTAAGAGCACAGTTTTATAAATTTCTTTTGGATATGGAATTGGAAACAGAGATAATTAAAGAATCTATGATAATCTGGGCACAAAATATTGGACACATGATAAATCTGGAGCATTGGGAAAGAAGTTGGGCTATCACGCAAAAATTTACCTTAGCTCAGAATTTGAAGGAAAATTATTTGAAAATGCTCCACAGATGGTATTTAGATCCAGTTAAACTTGCTAATATATACAAATTGAAAAGTAAAACCTGTTGGAAATGTTCGCAAGAAAATGGAACTTTCTACCATATGTGGTGGAAGTGTTGTAAAGCTAAGGTTTATTGGAAGAACATTCACAGAATAATGGCAGATATTTTACAAATAGAGTTGCCCATGACACCTGAACTATACCTGTTAAATATGTTACAACAGGTTGATAAGAAACACAAAAGATATGAATCTATAATATTGTATGTAGTATCGGCTGCTAGGATTGTATATGCGAGGTACTGGAAAAGAGAGAAAACACCAGATGCAAGAATGGCTCCAAAAGGTGTTAGAATTCATTATGCTAGAAGACCTCACTTATAATTTGCGAGATGAAAAGCGGGCAAAGAAAGCTGATGATTTGAGGTCAATTAAAACTGTAATAGAAGAGAATTGGACAAAGATATGTAATGAGAAGAATAAATGAGAAACTGTATATGATATCGTTATGATCGGAAAGAGGTCTTGTATACTAGAATATGTAAACTGATGTGGCTAGTCTACAATACATAGTTGGTATTTACTGAGATCACGAAGGGATAACTAAATAGAGGTTCTAACAGGAGGTGAGGGGAAGTTATAAGAGAATCGGACAGACTGTATGTAACATGTTATAGAAGCTTGTTTTTAATTTTGAAATTATGACTGTACAATTATGTTATGGTGGTTATTAATTGTTTTAATAAAAAAAAAAGAAAAAGAAAAAGGTATCAAGCAGCCACCCCTTGTTAAAAGCCCATCCAAGACTTCAAAGCAGCTGCAAGCCCACTGTGCCTCAAATTTGTGGTGATGTGCATGCTTCAGAGGCAGGTTTCTTTGCCTTGGACACATGCTTAATCCAAAAAAGGGAACACTCAGCTGTAGTATGTGAGGAGGCAAACAAACTCTCTCAAGTTCTTGTATATCCTCCAACACCCAGCTGTATTTATACTGTATTGTATTCTAAAATGTTTTGAGATTATTAGAACTATGTTGCACATTCAGATTTTTCCAGATAACAGGCATATTACTGTTTAAAGCTGTAGCTCCTGCACAAGTTCACAGATAATTTTAGTACCCTGTTGAGACAGAAACCCAACTATTTTCATTCACTTAACTTCTATCTTACTTTACAAACCAGAAAGTCTTAAAGAACTTTAAATAAATAAGGATATGCCATTTCTGCATCTCTAAAATACCAAATCAATCCACTTCAACTTTATCCCCACCAACTCAGTCTTTATTAGCTATTAACTCCCAACTTTATACTTCCAACTCCTGATAACTAGAGACCCCATAGTCTATCAGCATTTATTCCCCTCTCTCTTTATGGCAGACTTTCCAAATGTTCCACTCCACCAGTGGCCAAAACAGAATTTTGAAACCAAGGAAAGCCAGTCTACTTTGTTTAATCAAAAAGCTTGTTTCAGACATCTGAAATAAGTTTTAGCTGTACAAAAGTGGTCAAATCAGTGAGAAATTGAGATTGTTTTGTGCTGTGCTAAAATAATAAACCGTTCAACAAATCCAAATAAACATGTGTTGTTACATAAACTTACTGTCAGCCTGGTTCTGAGTATGCTGGTATTTCTTTTCAAGACAGTTAATGTTTTCAAGAAGCTTTTGTTTTTCAGTTTGCCACTCAATTCTTTCTGAGGCAAAAAGCTTCAACAGAGGGGGGAAAAAATATATATATTAATGATATATGTGAAGATGCCCAAAAATACAAGACACAAAAGTGAAAAAGGTAGACTGGATGAGTTCTGACTGGGTCTAGAATTGCAAACAACTGTGCGCACATCAGAAAAACTTGGGCAAAGATACACTTTGCCTGAAATTTAAATTAACAAATGTTTTCTGTCAAATAGTGATTAAATAATTAATCACTAATAATTAAACCTAGCTTTCCACTTCCCTCAGCATGAAGTCTATTCAACAGTTTTCTCACCTCTTGCATTTGTGAAGAATGGTGCTCCAGCTTATTAATATGCTGCTGAAGCTTTATACCTTTAGTTTCTTCTTCATCTAATTTGATCTGAAGAGTGCTTAACTGCTTCTGCAACATAGAAACAAAAAAAATGTTAATTTACAGTCACGCCAGTCAAGCATACTGCAGCTAACAAATATGATTTTTGTAGAGTCATTTATATATTCTAGTACATATTTGTAAGTAATTATCTGATGTATATAGCACCACTGAAGTCTACTTGCAAGCTGACAGTTTATGTAGCGTTACATGTTCTAGAAGTATCTACAATTTTACTGTTCTACTTTGAGTGAGAAATTATAAGGACCTTGAGCAGGCAAGTCTGTATGCGCAAATGCCCATGCATATATTGTAAATTATATGAACAGGTTGCTTACCTGTAACTGTGGTTCTTCGAGTGGTCATCTGTGCCCTCACACACTAGGAGCTTTCGCACATGCGCGGTACCGTTCGGAAAGTTCTAGAGCTTAGTAGCTTGGCGGGAACCCCTCCCCCCATCTGCACTGAGCATGCTCAGCCCGCCAAGCAACGGTCTTTCCTCAGTTCTGTAGTCCGCCAATAAGGGACCTGAGAAAGAGGGGACAGCTGGGCAGGTGTGTGTGAGGGCACAGATGACCACTCGAAGAACCACAGTTACAGGTAAGCAACCTGTTCTTCTTCTTTGCGGTCTCTGTGCCTCACACACTAGGAGACTTTGTAGCTTACCAGTAGGATGGTGGGTCAGGTCCTAGAGTACGGAGGCCAGCACCGCTTGTCCAAAACGGGCATCCCTGCGGCAGTCCAGTCTGTAGTGGTGCACAAAGGTTGATGGTTGGGACCAAGTGGCCACACGGCACAGTTCTTGCAGGTCCATTCCTCGCAGGAGAGCAGCTGAGGATGCCACAGCTCTGGTGGAATGAGCCCGAAGCAAGGCTGGTGCGGGTTGCTTGGCAAGTTCATAAGCCAGGAGGATGGTCTGAGCCATCCATTTGGAAAATCTCTGGGTAGACACCTTGTGACCTCTACAACGATGGCTGTAGTAAACGAACAGGTGTGGGGTCTGGCGAAAAGACGCAGTCCGGTTTGTGTAGAATGCCAGGGCCCAATGAACATCAAGGGAGTGAAGGGATCTTTCCAAAGGTGCAGTCGGGTCTGGGTAGAAAGTGGGTAGGATGATGTCTTGGCTAAGGTGGAACTGCAAGACCACCTTGGGCAGGAAAGAGATGTCAGGGTGAAGGACTACCTTGTCCCTATGGAAGACAAGGAAGGGCTCGTCAGACCGCAGCGCTGTCAGCTCACTCGCCCACCTGGCAGAGGTGACAGCTACTAGGAAAGCAGTCTTGATAGTCAAAAGCCTGTCCTCTGCAGTGGGCCATAGGCTCAAAGGGCGGTCGCGTGAGCTGCAATAGTACCAGGGATAGCGACCAGGGTGGTAGTGGCGGCGATACCGGTGGGTAGAGATGTTGCAAGCCCTTCATGAATTGCTTCATGGTAGCGTCTCGGAAGAGAGTTGCCGATGGAGAGCCCCGAGGCTGATAGGCCACGATCGCGGCAAGGTAGACCTTGAGAGACGGAAAGGCAAGTCCCTGTTGTCGAAGATGAAGGAGAAAATGAAGTACAGCAGGTAGGACGACCGGCGATAATGGCTTGCTGTGCGCCTCAGCAAATGCAAAGAATTTCTGCCACTTGTAGTGATAGTTCCAGTGGGTCGACTCCTTCCTGGCCGCACTCAGGAAGCCCTGGATGGTCGGATCATCTAGAGCGTTATCCGCCAGGCGTGAAGGACCAGCAGTGGCAGTTCTGTATGGAGAGCGAGACCATCGGAGTGCAACAGGAGATCTGTGGCTGTCAGAAACCGGAAGAGTAGACCTCGAGCGGCCTCGAACAGGGGGCCGAACCAGTGCTGCCTCGGCCAGTACGGGACTATGAGGATGACATCGGCTCGGTCCACGAGGATCTTGGCGACCACTCGACCCAGGAGAGGGAACGGTGGAAACGCATAGAGGAGCCCATCGGTCCACTGGAACTGGAAGGCGTCGCCAAGAGAGCCTCGACCCTGTCCGGTTCTCGAGTAGTACCGGAGACACTTTCTGTTCTGGCTGGTGGTGAAGAGGTCGATCGACAGCTCGCCCCAGCGGTCTCGTATCATCTGGAACCCTGCCCTCGAAAGGGACCACTCGTGATGACATGAGTGGTGCTGCTGAGGGCATCTGCCGTGATGTTCTCCTGACCCGCTAGATGGACGGCGATCGGGTGAACTCGGAGCGGCACACACCAGTCCCAGAGCTGAAGCGTGATGGAGAGAAGGGTGTATCAGTGAGTTCCCCCTTGTCTGTTGACATAACAGACCGCCGTCGTGTTGTCTGTCAAGATCTGGACCGTGAAACCAGTGACCAAATTGTGAAATGCCCATAGAGCTTTCCAGGTGGTGAAGAGCTCGAGGGCGTTGATATGGAGGTCAGTCTCGTCGTTGATCCAGCGTCCCCAGACTCTGAGGTCGCCGCAGTGTGCTCCCCAGCCGCACAGGGAGGCGTCTGTCGTGACCGTGAGTCGAGAAGTCGGCTCCCGGAATGGCATCCTTGACAGCAGGTGGCAGAAAGATAGCCACCAAAGGAGGGAGCGGCGCACCTGCCAAGGAAGTCGCAGGTGAAGCTTCTGGCCTAGGAGTGGATTGAAAGCTTTGATGAACCAGTACTGGAGCGGGCACGCACGGAGCCGAGACAAGTAAGTGACTGACGTCGTCGAGGCCATGTACCCCAGGAGCTGTAGGATACTGCTTGCCGATACCGTCGGGGCATCGAACACGGCAGATGCTGCTCGACGAAGGATACGCGCTCGTTCGAGGGGCACGTAAGCCCTGGCTGAGACCAAGTCTAGAGTCGCTCCTATGAAGTCGAGGAACTTCGACGGTTCAAGGTCGGACTTCTTCGGATTGACCCAGAGGCCAAGACGAGTCAGGAGGGACAGAGTCCAGTGAATGTCCTTGTAGAGTTTCCGTCTGCAGGACGTGACCAACAGCCAGTCGTCGAGGTACCGGTAGATGGAGACGCCTCTCGTCCGCAGGTATGATACCATTGGGGCCATGCACTTGGTAAAGACCCTGGGAGCAGTGGACAGTCCGAAGGGTAGCACCCTGTATTGGTAACAAGTGCCGTTGATTGCGAACCGAAGGTACCATCTGTGCTGCGGGCGAATGGTGATGTGAAAGTAAGCATCCCGAAGATCAACAGAGGCGAACCAGTTCCCTTGTCGAAGGAAAGGCAAGATCGAAGACAAGGTGACCATCTTGAACCTTTTAGGGCGGGTGTATTCGTTGACCCCTCTGAGGTCCAAGATAGGTTGTAGGGTACCATCCGATTTCGGTACCGTAAAGTACCAGGAGAAGAAGCCGGTGGTAGTGGCCGAGGACGGGAGTTCTTCGATCACCCCTTTGTGCAAGAGGGACTGGATCTCTTCCAGCAAAGCCGAGCTGGCCGGGGTGGAATAGTAGACGCCTCGCAGTGGAATACTTGCAAACTCTATGGCATAGCCAAGACGGACGATGGAGAAGACCCAAGAGTCTGTGGTGATGTGGCGCCATTCGGTGAGATGTCTGGCCAGGCTGGGATGATCTTCTAGGGCTGCTGGTAGGTGGAGGAGTGGCTGTGGAGGCGTCCTGCGAAACGTATCAAAACCGGGACTTTGTCCCGGATGAAGACTTCTTCAAAGAAGAAGGCTGGCACCTCCGAAGAGGTCTCCGTGCCGAGGACGAGGTCGACGGGCACAACGGTGCCAACCGAGACAAACACAGCTGGTAAGTGGAGGACAACGACCTGCGCCACGAAGGTCGCGAGCCGAAGCTGCGGCGAGACTGTGGAGGCTGGTGGATGCCCATCTTCTTGGTGGTCAAGCAGGCCTTGACAATGTGATCCATCACCTCATCAGTTGTCGCATTGAAGAGCCCCTGGCCATCAAAAGGGAGATATTCAATTCTCTTTCTGCTGTCCTCCTGCAGACCTGATGAGCATAGCCAAGCATAGAGGCGTAATGCTACAGAGCCTACCATCACCCACGCGGCCACCTCGAACGAGTGCCTGGAGGAGATGATCTGTTGGTTGGCGAGTGCTACTGCTTTGTTGAAAAACTGGCTAGCACTCGCCTGGTTCTCCTCTGGTAGGTTGGACAGAATAGGGTGGAATCTATCCAAGAGGCTCCTCAGGTAAGCCAAGAGGCAGGCCTGGGTGTTAAGACACCCTGGCTATCAACGATGAGGCCAAGTAAAACCTTCTGCCAAAGGTGTCCAGCCTCCAACCCTCTTGGTCCGGCAAGGTGGTGTGCGGTCTCCTTCCTTCCTTGGTCTGAGCAGATTCGACCGCTATAGAGTTCAGTACCGGATGTGTGAACAAGAACTTGGACTCCTCCTTCTGGGTCCGGTATAAATGTTCCAGCCTGTGTGGAATTGGCTGAGCAGACACCGGCTGGGCCCATGGATGTTTCAGGGCCTCCATCAGGGCCAGCAGGAATGGTAACGGTGCCGTTGATGGTATCCACGTAATGGAAGACCGGATCCTGCATGGCTGGAGCCGGCTCTGCGACCTTCAATCCCAACGCAGCTGACATTGAAGGAGGATGTCCGAGAAATGTTTCACATCCTCTGGGGCCGAATCCGGTGCGGGATCTCCAAAGACCCAGGGAGGAGATTCATGTGATCCCGGTGTTGACTCATTGGAGTCAGAATCGGACTCATAGGTCTGGGAGGAGTCAGATGGAGATTTCTGCAGAGATCTCTTTCTCGACGGCTGACGGGATGGTACTGTCAAGGTCACCGCGGGAACAGTAGCTGTAGCTGACCTCACCATTAGCTGAGGTTGAGGGGCTGTAGTGACTGGTACCACTGCAGGCTGCGGGCACTGGATTGCCTGGGTGACAGTAGGGGCAGCAGTTGAAAGCTGCACCTGAACAGGCTCCGCAGATGGGCGGGAGACTGTAGAGGTTACCCTCCATGGTGGAGAGATGGCCCGGTAGTGAGGTGAGCACTCGTGAAACCGACGATGGCGTGGCGATCTGGAATACGAGCGCAAAGGTGACTGCCAGTATTGTGGGTGTTGTGTTCCATGCGATGGAGAGCGGGAGTGACGATACGGCGACCACTGTCTCACATTGTGGTGGTACCAGTCCCTATACACTGGGGAGTAGGAATGGTAGGATCCAGGGTACTCCCTCCACATGTGCTCTCAACCGTATCTCACGATATGAGACGCGGAGGAATATGGCGAGTCGAAATGGGGTCGAGACCACTCCCGTTCAGGATAGGCCTCCCAACGACGCGGGGACCATTGTCTGATCCTTTGTTCCGGAGAGTGGGATGCACTTCTACCTGAGGATCCTTGATGATGGGGCGAGGCCTGGGGTGAAACCAGAACATGCTTCGGGCGGTCCACCACTTCGAGGTGGCCGAGCGGAGATACCACAGCAGTTAAGAGGCGGGCCCAAAGGCACCGCCGAGCTAGCGGTTCCTTCTCCATCAGAGACCTCCAGGATATCCTGAGGTTCTGATTCCTTCTCTGGTCTCCGAAAGTTGGGTCGGAGGAGGAGTAGTGGGAGAAGGCCTCTTAGGTGGAGAGTCGCGTTTCTTCTTCCTCTCCTTCTTCTTGACGGACTCCGAAGGGGCAGGCCGCTTGCGCTGGGCGGCAGTGAGCGGCTTAGGTGGTTTAGCTGCCTGCGAGCCCACAGGAGCGTCCTTCGAATTCGACGCCGAAGAGATCTTGGGGAACCTTGGTAGGGCTGATATTGGAGCCCGGAGCGATGGTACCAAGCCCGGTACCGTCGATGCCGTTGAAGTCGCAGCCGGCGATATCAACGACAGTACAGCCACAGGTCGGGTCAATGCTGATGGCTTGGACATGGTTGGCGTAACTGACGGTTGATCCTGTGCCTTGAGAGACTGCTCCCAGTAGTGGGATTTCAGGCATGCCAGCTGGTTTCGAAGAGTCTGGGAGGTAAAGTCCCGACAAATTGGGCAGGCCTTGGTGTTATGGGTCTCTCCCAAGCAAAAAAGGCACTCGCTATGTCCGTCGGTTAACGCGACCTTGTGACCACACCATTTACAAGGTTTGAAGAGAGAAGACATAGAAGTCGGAGGAAAATGAAGAGGCAAGGTTGATGAAGATGAAGCCAATGAAGTCGAAGAGTGGGGGGGGGACAAGAGAAAGGGGGTTAGAAGTCCCGAAACCGGGTCCAAAAATCACCAAATCCAATCTGATATCCAAAAAGCAAAGTTCGAAATCCGAAAACCAAGTCAATCCCAGAAAAAACGCACGTGAAGAAAAGCCAATAACGCTACTAACACTCCAAACCTCCGTACGTGACGGTGGACAAGAAAGAACTGAGGAGAGACCGTTGCTCAGAGGGCTGAGCATGCTCAGTGCAGATAGGGGGGAGGGGTTCCTACCAAGCTACTAAGCTCTAGAACTTTCCGAATGGTACCACGCATGCGCGAAAGCTCCTAGTGTGTGAGGCACAGAGACCATGAAGAAAAACTGTTGATTGGACAGGAAGACGTGAAGCCTACACTAAAGTGGTGTACTCTACATGATGTAAACTAGTACTATTCAAAAACAGTGGTCCATGGACTGGTGTCAGTCCATGAGCCCTCAGCTAGTGGTCCCTGGGCAGTTTCCAGGAAAGAAACAATGGTAGCCAATTGGCACAAATATGGTAGCAGTCCCTGACACTAACTACCAGTCCCCACATCAGATAGCTTAGCAAGCCTTGATACAGACTACTGATTCCATTTCTCTTGCCTACTTGGTCATTTTGGAAGATGTGCTGGTGATACTATTCAAAGCTTTAAGCAGTGTGGCATCTTGATATCTGAAGGAGTTTATCTCCATGTATAATGCCTGCTTGAAGACTGATGTCTGTTACAGGAGCCCTTCTTGTGTCTCACCAGTGGTGACAATATGCTACTGGAGGACATGGTATGCTGTGAAACCCCAACTATAGAACACTTCCTGTTAGAGGCCTTATTAGTACTGATCCTGGCACCATGTCAAAACATGGCTTTCTGCTAGAACTTGGGGGAGGGTGTCAGTTGAATTAATCCAAACCTACACATCTATGTGATATTAAATTGTGTTTAACTTTTGCTTTAGCTTGTTAGATTGTTTAATATGTTTTAACCTATGTAAATTACTTAGTATTTTAAAGTGTTTTACATTGTTGAAATTCATTTGCCAGCTTTCTTTAATGTGGTACTCTCCAGGTGTTTTTATTAAAATATTTACCTCACTCTACATGCTATGATCTCAAGAAAACCAACAGTACTAATTAGTTCTCATCTGAAACCTTTTGTAGACACTTTCAAAACAGCAGTCCAGAAAAGTGTGCTTAAAATTGATGCAATCCTTCCATTGACAGTTCCAAATCCCAGCACCCAATGACTTTCAATAACTCTGTATTTTTAGAAATGTGTATTTAATCTGCATTATGAAACTTTTACCTGCACCGCTCCCAACTCTTCTGCAATAGCTTCATATGCTTGTTCATTCATCTCAGGTGGCATAGGTTCATTAAAAATATCATCCACCATCTCTCCTGAACTTGGAGGAGATTCCTGGCTTAACATTTCGGGGGTTAACCGTGGTACCAGTCTAGACCTGAGCTGATAAGCCTTTGATGGAGTGGTTGTTATGTTCTGCAATAGACATAAGAAGTTTGACATAAGGCACTTAAGCCAGTAACAGCTGCAGGAGTAAACCTGAGTACATAGGCTTAGTTGCTATGATAAATTAAAGAAGTTAAGAAATGATTACCTCATCCCACTTCGGCAGCACCTTGTATCTGCAAAATAGTTTCTTTGCAGGATAGAGAGGGGGTCCTGAGCAGTGTGGGATGGGGTATAGAGGGATGGCTGACGGGGAGAACAATAGCCAACAATTTTATACAAACAAAACCCATTTAACTACTTTTGGTTCTTATTCCCCCTTCAGCTTTTTTTTGCAGTTTTCTAACATTTGAATGTTAGAAAACATCCCAACTATCTTTCCATTGTGGTGGGATTTCACGTTCCTGTGAGGCAAGAAGCTATGTTAATAGCAGTGGTGCTGGTGGTAGGATCTCTCATGTTAAAGAGGCTTTTGCTGGGGAGCCAGACTAAATATGCCAAACAGCTACTGGGCATCAGCAGTAGGAGGAGGTTACACTGGCAGAGGATCTCTCAGAGACAACAGCGGTGTCATCATAGCTAAGTTAGTATTGCACAGAAGGAGGCACAGTAAATCCCTTTGAATGTCTTTCACCATAAAAATTCTATGATGAGACAATCCAAAATGAAACAAGAGTTAGTGCCAGAAGATGAGACTCTCAGGTTGGATAGCACTTAACATGCTATTGGGGAAGAGCAGAGGACACTTGAGTTGTGTTGTGGCTAATGACACAAATGGACTCAAAGTGTGCTCAGAGATAAAAGGAAAGTGTGAAGCTGCAGAACACATGTAGGAACACAGAATGTGAGAAGCATGAATCAGGAAAGCTAGGCATAGTAAAACAAGAAATGGAATGTATAAACACTACAATACTAGGGGTCAGTGAGCTAAAGTGGACAGGAATGGGACATTAAGAAATGGGGTGGCATTTATAGGGAGGAGAGATGTAGCAAAAGCAGTCAACATCTGACCAAATCATCAATAAGACTTCATGGAAAACCCATCAAGGTAACCCTAACCATGAGAAATTATGGATCATACTTAAAGAAATGGGTGGGCCACACGACATTTGATTGTCCTGATGCACTATGCAGGACAACAGCCTATTGTTAAGACAGAATGAGGAGAAACAGAATGGTTTCCAATTGGCAGGGGGGTCAGGCAATGCTGCACTTTATCACTCTTTTAACCAGTATGCTGAATATATGATACAGAACACAGGATCAAACTCAGAGCAAGGAGGTGCTGTGATAACTGCAAGAAGGTGCACCAACGAGTGAAGACATGCAGATGATACCATATTACTAGCAGAAAACAGTAAAGACTTGGAACAATTACTGAAGAAAGTCAAGATAGAAAGTGCAACGGTAAGTTTACAGTTGAAAATTAGAAAAACAAAAAATAATGACCACAGATGATTTTCATAATCTTAAAGTAGACAATGAAGATATTGAAACAATTCAAGATCCATATCTTGGCTCAGTCATTAATCAGAATGGAGAATGCAATTAAGAAACAGAAGCAGATGAAGAGAGAGGCCGTTTTCGCACAGCATTCGCCATGCAAAAGGGCCTCTGGAGTGTCGCACGATTGCGAGGAGCCGTCCACATGAAGTCCTCGCAATTGTGTGATGCTGCCGAGGCCGGCAGGCACTGATCATGCACTATTTCACTTTTGGCTTCTAGAGGCTGCTTGCGCAATCCCTGCATCCCAGCAACGCGAAAAAGTAAGGTGCGAAAAGGGCCTTAGACAGGCAGCTATGAAAAAACTAGACAAGGTCCTGAAATTTATCAATATATCATTGAATACTAACATTAGGATTCCCCATGCCATAGTTCCCATTTCTATGCATTGATTGGGAAAGCCGGACAGTGAGGAAAGCTGATAGGAACAAAATTAACTTCCTTGAAATGGGATACTGGACATGAGTTCTACAGATACCCTGAGCTACTAAAAAGGACAAATGAATGGGTCCTAGAGCAAATCAAGCCTGAACTCTTCCCAGAAGCCAAGATGACCAAACTGAGGCTGTTGTACTTTGGCCCTTTCATGAGAAGACAAGATTCATAATAAAAGACAATAATGCTTGTTACTGTAGAAGGAAAAGAGTAAAGACCAAATTACAGATGCATGGACTCAATCAGGGAAGCCCCAGCCCTGAGTCTGCAGGACCTGAGCAGGGCTGATGATGGCAGGATGACTTGGAGGGCTCTTGTCCACTAGGCCACCATACATTAAAGCTGACTTGACAGCAGTTAATAACAACAGCACTTGGATTCCAGCTGTATTCGTTTTGTGAAGTCTTCTTACGTATTTATGTAAGTTAACTTGCCTTAGAATCCAAGTCATTTATAAGAACTTTGCTAATTAGAATTAATCAACTAGGAAAAACACAGCAAAACAATACTACAAATTATGAATTTCAGTATAGTCATCCCTCCACATTCACTAGGGTTAGGGGCACAGGACCCCCATGAAAGTAGAAAAAACGTGAATAACTCTAGGCCCTCTCAAACCATATTTGACACACAAAAAACTATGATCACCATATTCAACCAATCATGGATTACTTTGAGGCATCAGGTTCCTTTACAAGACAGTAGTGGGTGGCTGGTGGGGCTTACTGTCCCCTCCACTGCTGCTCCTCACCATTTTTAATGCGGACTTACAAAGCTTCGTTCTCAATTTTTCAGTCTCATGAGGCTTGCAGTCCCTATGAAAAATGGCATAGGGAGGCAGCAGAGGTGACAGCAAATAATCTGTGAATAATCAAATCTGCAAAAGTGAAACCTGCAAATGTGGAGGGCTAACTGTAATTCAGTCTCTTAATATGAAATCCTTATATAAATTTTAAGCAAATGTTTAGCAATGGCTTATTCTATTTTCCTGATTTTCACATTGCTTATTAGAGTATATTTGAACTATCTGGATTAATTTTCAGTATGACAATTGAATACCTTTAAAGTTTCTCTGTGCATTTTATTAAGATAAGAAACCTCCTGGCGTTTACAGGCCTTGGTTGCTTCCAAAATTTTTTCAAGGTGCTGGTTTGCCTTCTGCACAGACTGAAGTTCTGATTCTAGTTCCATTTGTTTTTTCCTGTTCAGAAAAATAAATGTATCATAAAATAATAATGAAAGCTTCTAGCAATTGGTTGACTGCTGAGGAAAGGGGTTTTAACTAGTAGATGCTCTTATTTTTTATTGATGTGTTTTAAAATGGCTTTTAATTCTGTTTTGATATGGTAATTCTCTGTGTCCTATACTATTATTTTTGGCTTTTATTTCTGTCTGGTTGTTATTCTTGCTGTAAATCACCATGAATCCCAGTCTGGGGAAAAAGCAAGGTATAAATAAAATGTTAATTTACAAATATCTTATTAAAACATCTTGACATTGTAAAACTAACATTCAATTTTTGTAAATGGAGGTTACTAGTATTCTGATAAAGAAGGAAATCCCCAGATAAGCAAGTATTCCTACACAATTCTTGCAGAAGTTTTTAATTTCCTTCAGGAGTATTTTGGTTTGGAAGTAGTACAGTGGAATGAAACAGCAAACAAAAAGAGTTTTAAGAAAATTGTATCCAATATGAAAAGGCATGAGAAACAGCATACTATCCTCAAAATTCTATCAATTCCAGCTATGGGAGAAACAGTTAGTACTCAAAACTGTTCTAAAAGTCAAGATATTTTTCTCTGTTGAACAAATGGATAAGTCCACTACTCTCATTCTCAATGAAAAGAAAAATATCCTGAGATAGACAGGTAAAAATTCTCTTTGAAAAAATAAAAGAAGACCCCTGTGTTAGAAACACTTCTGGGCAAGTTCACATTCCAAATAGAAAAACAAAAAAACTTTCCAGCTGGGTCCATATGGTGCCATGGCAAGAACTCTCGAGATAAACTGCAGATTCCAGGAGAAGAATTGGTAGGTGACTTGAAAAGATCTTAAAGATGGGATGGGGAAAAAGTACATGCCTGGAGTACTTCAAATTGAAATGGACACCATCTTTGCTTCCCAACCTCTGCCAGAGCTTTCAATGGAAACTACATGCAATATAAGTGTGAATTAGTCATGAAGACTGCAGGTTATGAATCTCTTCCCTGCCCAAGTCAAGATGATTTCAAATTTCAGGCAAAATATCCTTCTTCCAGAGAAAAGAAGCCCTGGCAAGAATCACAGCAACCCAGGAGTTGAGGCTTCTTGACAATTAAAAAGCCAACATCATTTTTCTCCTGTGGTGGATTAGTCAAGAGTATATCCCCATCAATGAAAAGAACAGCTATTTCATTCTCAAGAACAGCTCAAGCCAAGCTATCTTCAAATAATATCTTTCAGTAATTAGATATAATGGATAGACAAACCACAAAGAGAAACTGACAAACTGAAAAATTAAAGAGTCGCAGTATCCAGTCAGTAGACACCTGGGAATACCTACAGAACACAATTATAACAGAAGCGGACTGATAAACCCTCAGACCAGACCCTTCTTTTTCTTTCTTAAGATGAGCAGGGATGAATAGGGATACATGTTCTAGTTACACAAAAAGCATTTTCTAATAATTTGAGAAAGGTCTAGTCTGCAAGCCCTTTCAAAACAATGGTTTTCTTCAAGTGCCTCAGTGGACACTTTGGCTTCTCATTTTTCTTTCTTCAAGCCAGCTTGAACAATATTTTCTCATTTTATTGCTCTAAAGCAAACTGAGAGAGA